>CM067062.1:39740490-40940490 GCA_033980235.1 Diadema setosum | reverse complement strand
CAACCATTTGGAAAACATGCAGTAGCTACACCAAAAACCAGGTGAAAGATTAATTCAATACCATTTCATCATTTTTTTTTTTCAAGAGAAAGCCCATGATTGTATTGTATGTATGTAATACAGCTGTATGTATATAAACATTTTTCATTGTTGGTTTTATAATTGCATTCTCTGTATCCTTCAGTCAATGTGAAGAAAACATTAATAGACTATTTCACCTAAATTGTATAAGCATAAAACAAAACACTATTCAGAAGATGGTTATGATAATTAAGTTCACAAAAAAATACTGTTTGCCATTTTCCTCAGTCAGGAAGTCTTTGTGTAAACCTACAGTGTATCACTTGCTCCATTATTCTTACATTTCTCCACATTGCAATTTTCAATATCTTCCTTTCAGCGAGAAGCAATCAAGCAAAAATACAAATATCACTGAAGGTTGATAATAACCCCATCAAACAATTCTGAATTTGCTTACAAACTGGAGAAGAATTTCAATCTTCAAGGCTTTCAATCCTGATCTTAGGGCCATAATGCACTTACCATAGAAACACACTTTCTGCTACTCTGATAAATTTGTCCTTCACAGTAAATTCAACATGCATACAAAATTTATGTTGAATCTCCAAAAGAAAAAAAAAAACAAAAACTTGAGCAGAAGTTCTATCTGCAAGGTTTATTCCCAATTTGGGTGCCATAATGCACTGTTAACATGGCAATGCACTTTCCAGTTCTTAAAATATGTGCCTGCTGCACAAACCATACTTTGATCTTTTTTGACGTGTGACAATTACATTCTTATGAATCTGCTGAATAAGTGGATGAGCAGTTTGATCCACAGCCTGTTCATTTCTTTTTATTTCGAAGTCAAAATGTGCTATCACCATGGCAATTAATGCACTTTCCACTACTATTGAAAAAAAGTGTAATGCACAACTTTGAATGGAGCTCAACATATGTGCCAGATTTCTTTCGAATTGCTTGTAAACTGGAGATATGGTTTGCTCCACAACATTTACAGGAGATCCCTGCCCACCCACCCACCCACCTGTCCGACCGACTGACCGACTGACTGACTGACCGGCCATTGGGCGATTCCTATAAACCCTTCAAACTTTCATTGGGTGGGGGTGGAAATGAATCCTTGGATATGTCACAAGACAAGAAAATGAAACCTCAAAATTGGAAAATGTTGAACTGCACCCAACCAATAAATGCACTGTCATGAAGGTTTATTTGACAAACAGGAGAAGGAAACTAGAATCTCACAGATTGCTATGATAAGATCAAGTGCAAATATCCTCTTTAAACAGAAAGTGAAACAATGACAACCTACAAGTAAAACATAGATAGGGGAAATACTGTCTACTAGTGTACCTATAAAAAGTGGAAAATAACATGCACATGCAGAGATGTACTGAGAAGGAGTCTGCAATACAACACAGGAAACTTCCATTCTGCAAGATCACTGAATATATATTTAAAAATTGGTATGAAAGTTCACCAATAACAAAGGACTGGTAACAAGGAAGTAAGATATCATGAGGGAAGTGATCTTTGCAAGGCAAGGAACTTGTGGGCTATTAATAGTTTATGCTTCAGACGGTCAAAATTTGATTTGAATTTTGCATGTAATATCACATGAATGACAATTGAAAAGTATTTCAAGGTACAATGTGTGTGTGTGTGTGTGTGTATGTGTGTGTGCACTTTTTAACAGTATATGGTATCATATAAATGATGTGAATCATTATTGTTTCAAGTAAAACATTGCCATGGCCTGCAAACTAAAAAAAAATTATACTTTGATTGAAATATTATTCAATTTTTGACAATGATACAGTATGATGTGAGGAATTCCTTGAAGGATTTGGACTAAACACTTAATACATTTCATTAAAAGTTTACTCTCTAAAAATGAATTGTGATGCAATAAATGTTATGTGTGAAACACATGAAAGAAAGTAAAGTTATATTACCTCCAGTGTACTGTAACCTAGAGTACTGGGCTCCATTTTAGCAACTCTTTTAGTAGCAACTCTCGTTGTAATGGCAAGTGTAATGATAATGATGTCATTTCCTGAACAATGCTACAAGAATGCTATTCAAAGAAGAATTGCCAATCATAATGCTTCTTATGAACGTAAAAAAATAGGAAATAACCTTGAACTCTGTGTATATCCCAGCATTCACGGGGATTAACCAGCGAGACTTTCATCATCACAACAATTAGTCATTTAAAGGCTCTGAGTGCTGCAGGGCAATATTCAAAACACAGAAAATTATTCCTACAAGACTTAAAACAGATGCATATATACCAGTTAAGTTCCAAAGAATAATGCAGTCAGAAAACAGTATGATATCTGCACATAATTACTGAAAGTCTATTAATGGCATCGACAAGAATAGTGTTACATGTTATGCAAAATTCATTCATCTAAATAGCATCATACTGGGTAACAACACACAAGTTTGGTCATGGATTCAAGAGTAAAAGGTAATGGATAGACATACAGAAAGACAACAAATGAATGAATGCATTAATAAATTGACAAATATATGAATATAAAATTGAATATATAGCTTGGCAGATTTAAAAAAAAAACAGTTAGAATCATAACATTAAATAAATGTATTAAAATTGATTGACATATGAATGAATTAAATTTTGATATCATTACCTTTCCCTTCAACAGGCAGTTTTTCTTCACTCATCCCAGCTTGTTTCTCCACATCATGATCCTTGACTTCTTGATGGTTGTGATTGATTTCTGAGGTTCGTTTCTCCACATCACAGCTGGTCCGTCTCTCCACATTTTTTCTGACATTCTCCCTGGATTGCTCCTCTGTGTTCCGCTCCATTTGATCTAAATTCTTTCCTTCTTCTTCTTCTTCTTCCCCTCCTTTTTTGGATTGTGTCTCCACATCGCAGGCCTCTCCATCTCCATCTCTTCCTCCTTCATTGACAGATTCCTTCTCTCCATCATTAGCCCTTGTCCCATCACTCATTCCCGCTCCATCCACAGACATCCTGTCCAGCAAAAACCAGACAGAACCTCCACGACTGCACACAGGGCCCAAAAGGGGCTATAGCCTGAAGTAAAACAGCTGAGCGGAGACACTTCTACAGTAGGGCCATTAATTCATCCAGCAGCACAAAATATGATGGTACATCATGCATAAACAGTCAATAGACTGGTATGCAAAAAGTCTCGCCCGAGTGCACCCTGTCACAAAGAAAAGTCAAAATAAAACCCAACACCAGAACTCTGCATTCTCTCACAGAACAGGGCAGTAACCTAACTGATCCACTAGGAGACACAGGCACAGTCCGATACAATCCAGAATTAGGAGGAACTTCCTAATAGTGAATGACAATTGGTCTGGATTGACGAGAACATTGCCGGAGCATTCCGAGAATCAATTCACACTGTTTCCTCATACTCATCTCTGTGAAAAACCCAGACAGTGTTTTTGTTGCAGTTTTTTTAATGTACAATTTAATGGGAGCAGTGATTTTAAAAATGTTCAAGATGCCACATTTCATGCATATGTGTAGGTAAAATGCATCACACAACATCCTACCATATAACAATTTCGCAATAAAGCCTAAAACATAAGAAGATATCACTATTTTTCTCATTAAACCATAACTGTAGACGGTTTAGTCTAGAAACATTTTTATTTTCCTTATTGTTAATATTTTTTACATTTAACAATACTTAACATTGATTATACTGATTCAAATTTTTACTTTGGTTGTTTCTTTCCCCAACTTACATTTTAGAAGTTTTTTGAAGCACTAAAGCTGGGGTTTGTTTCATCTGCAAATAGAGATAAAGAAAACAAAAAAAAAATCTGGGACATAAACAGAGCTTGCTTACAGAATAGTACCGCCTATCCTGAGAGATATTTCCTATTCTAATCTCTCTCCAAATCTATAGTGACAGATTTTTGAAGTGTCAAATGTCTACTGACAGCTATTAACTTGATTGAACAGATTGTTTTCTAAAGAAATACAGAAATATGCCCAAAGTCAAATTTCAGGGGTGAATACCAGGAATAGTTTGCGATCCGTTTTTGCTCTGCTTTTCTTCTACAACTGAAAATCCATCATGAAACAGGGACAAAACACTGCATTCTCTCGGTGGTTGGGCATTCTGGGTGAAAAGGCTTTGATATTGGGACTCATTTACAAGGATTACAGCAAACATTCACGCTCCACTTCACACCCATGCAGAGTATTACCTGACTTTGGGGTTTGCAAACAACACAGATCAATGCCAGATCAGTAAAAGATATCAGTGCCATTTACCAATGTATATTTCTGTATTTCTGGAGAATGTTAGAACTGTACTTTATTAGAAAGTCTCTCAATATATTGATGAATTTTAGAGAAGCACAGATAGGGCATATGAAACACTTCATGATATGCTGAGTAGTAAATAAAAAATGCATCAGGTTTCCAGTTTATTATGATGATGAGTTTCTCTGCTGTTTGGAAGCAGATAAAGGGGAGTGTAACACATTGTATCCTAGCAGCCTGCAGAACAATATCATCAAATGAATGAATTTGACTTCCATATCATTATCATTTATCCTTATTGTGACATTATGATGCCAGTAATTATAATCATTATTGTTGTCGTTCTTTTTCTTCTTCTTCTTCTTCTTATTATTATTATTATTATTGTCATTATCATTATTGTGATTAATATCATTATTGTCATTATATTGCTGTCATCATGATTATCACAAACTTTATTTCATAAAAGCCATTATGTGATCATGATCATAAAGTAAATATTTCTATTATATTTCTCTCTCTATCTCTCTCTCTCTCTCTCTCTCTCTTGGTGGGTATTGTAGTTAAGTCACCTTGTCATACACAGGGAAAAAATAATAGTTGGGCATCAAAGTTGACTTTTCTTAACAAGTATTGAGATGTATATTTGTTTCGATGAATATTGTTTGCACCATAATGTTCCAATGGAACAAAAAATTGTAAATACTGTAAGTACAAACTATTTGCTAGTTACACTATATATAAGCACCAGTAAAATATTATAACAGCTTGACTCTATGTCTGTTGTATGAACAAACATGTCCTATGTATAGCCTTATGTAAAATTACCATTTAACTCATCCGATTGTCATTCACTGCATTCTGCAAAAACAGGGCAGTGTGGTTGCAACATCCACAGTACTATGCAACACATGACTGCGTGTGCTTGGAGCAAAGCGAGCCTTGGCCACGACCCATCAAAGAGGGGGTAGTGGCACTTTGGACTGTGGATCTTTTCATGCAATCTTGATATGAAGGGGGAAGAAGAGTGGCATGTTAGCAAGCATAGGTCTTGTGTCTCAGTCAGTCCTTTTAGCCCTAACAAAAATATTGAATCCTCTCCCAAAAACAAACAAACAAACAAAACACAAATACATGATTATTTCATTAGTATATAATAGAGCATCTCATAACTGATAAGCAGCCCATTTTGGTGCTCCTCATGCAGGTTCACACTCTGAAGTCACCTTATACACTGCATAATGCACTTCATATCTATAATGTAGAAGAGATGGTAAGTATGTTCAATGTGGTGATGCCAAATAAAGTAACAATCTAGAGTACAACGAGGGAAACTCAGTGAAACACTTCCATCACAAATAATCATAATCAAAAGGAAAAGACCAAGGGAGGTATCTTTGGATGGAACTCAAAGACCTCAAACAGTGGTGCAATGGAGAAACTTTGTGCTGGATCCCGCCTCATGCCTTGTCTACATGGGAGAAAGCTCTCCATTGTGTCCTATGTTGTATAAGGCGTCCTGAAAATGTTGGAAAGTGTACCAAGACCATACTAGTATTACTTACTGGTAGTTTGAAAGCTGCCCTTGATCTTTTGATGGAGAAAAAAAAACCAAGAAGCAGAGGTTGCCAACACAAATCCTTGCATGTCTTTGCAAAGCTGAATGTGAATGGTCATTTGAATGCGTGCACTCACATTCAAGAACATGGAGAAAATGTGGTGCCAAGAAACCAGAACACTTAAAAACAACAAGCCTGAGGAAACAGTTCAACTGTCACATTCGATCTTCACCTTCATTAAATATATAAATGAAAGATTCTACTGAAAACACATTTCATTAGATCAATGTCGGTCAATATCAGCAGACTTTGATGCTGTTGATATGCTATATTACAAGGCTGCACACTGGCACTGGTCCAACGGTCACTAACCAGTAAATATTACTGTAAGACAAGTAACTTTTTCAGAAATGAACAAAACATGGAAAAACTGGGTACCTACTGATCTGACAGCCAAGCCATACCAGTAGAAAAAATGGGTTAGTATGCAGCCCTATATATTATTATGATTTTCTTTATTTATGGAATGTTAATCTCAGTACCCAATTATCAATGATAATTATAGATGATATGTCATTATTTCTAAAACAAATTTTTTAGTATCCAATATTATAAAATACTGTTTAGTTTAGTTGTAAGGTTTGATTAAAAGAAATTATTGCCACTATGTTTAGTAATGTAAGATTTATGCATGTTGTGGGAATAATTACGATCATACATGTACTTTCGTAAGGCGTTTAGAAACTGTTAAGCATGGTTAAAATGTGAATTGTTACTATCATTATTATTGTTACTATTACTATTACTATTACTATTACTATTACTATTACTATTACTATTACTTTTACTATTACTATTACTATTACTATTACTATTACTATTACTATTACTATTACTATTACTATTACTTTATATCCCAAGTGATGAATCTTTAGGATTTAATGAGTTATAAATGTACCTCCTGGTCATGTTTCTGGGCATTTGGACACACAGAAGATTATTATCCACTTCAGATGCAACACTCCAAACAGCGAAATTGTTTAAGGTTTTGCCCAAACTTGAAGGAGGTGATCTCAAAGGTCTCTTGGGCAGGACTCACGAAGATGTTTTGATTGACCCCAATGAAGGTATGTTTCTGATTATCTAATTAAAGAGTTAGTGAAAATAGGCCTATGGATGAAATATATTACAATGCATTTATGTTCTACAATCACTTCAAGTTTGGTAGGGTATGTTAATAAGTATATCATACCAAAATACACTTGACCAAAAATTCTAAGCAACATGATGATATAAACCAGCAGCCCAGAGGGTGGAACTCATGTTTTCTTTTTGTTTTGTTTTTTTCCACATGCCATCTGACCATGGGAAGTTTTAGGGATTGCACGCTTGATATACACTTCTACATATACGTTATACTGCATGTGTGTGAGTGAGGACAATAATACATTCTACATGCTGTAAAAGTTCAAATTGCAGCAATACACAGGCAAGAACTTGCTCTGGAAATTTAAATTATTCCTAATTTAAAAGGAAGAAAAAAAAAGATGACAACTTATAAAATTATCGATCAGTATGGAAGCATTATCAGCTTTCAAATCCAAAGGCACAATTTTGTGAAACAGCAGCTAACCGTTACATCTTTTAATCATGTTTTATGATACATACTGGTATCAAACCTGAATATTCATCAGTGGCATGAAGTATAGTAGGCCAACTTATCATTTAATTTGGTCAGCAGAATGTGAAGTGCCTGATGAAGCTGTGGAAAGCAGGTTCCTTCACCTGACAAGCAAGCAAGCAAAAACAAAAAAAAAAAAAAAAAAAAAAAAAGTGGGGGCCCAAAGTGGTGGCACCTTGTGTATTCCTTTGTACTAACATAGCACAAAAAAGTGGGCCGCCGGTGATAACGTGCTAAAACCATCAATTCAACATCGTTTCACGTAACAATGCCCACGTAGGCGTAGCAGTTAATGCCCTGTGTTTCACGTTTCGCTTCAAAAATCAGGTTTTGTCATGATTAGGGTCCTAATTGCGAAGTTGTAGCTTACCTGCGCTGCCATACATGCACCGAGCATCTTCTCGCGGCGGCCCCAGGACCAGGCCATGTATGACGTACCAACTGACAAAAGATATAAATTGTACATGCGGCCTTGCAACTCAATACACTCAACCAGCTCAGGGCTGGGGTTCTCTGTTCGAAACCCTGATGAGAGACGTTCAGCTCAGTCAGGCATGTCAGTATTCCGTCTCTGTTGATAAAACTGGGGAAAAACACTTCGTCCCTTAGTTTACGGAGAGAACGTAAAAAAAAAGTGAAATTATCAGAAGAGGGAAACCCTCCAACTCTTGTCCCTCCCACCTAGAAGTACACCTTCAGCATGCGCAGCATAGCAAAGGTGTGCAAAGCGGAAAAGTTTTAACCAATCACCGCGCACCGGGGGTTTACCAATAGTCTGGGTGCCAAAGCGACTTTTTGGGCCTAACCTTGTTTTACCGTCCACCCAATGTTTTTTGATGGTTTTACCCTATTTCGGGGGTGCTGAATCCGAATCTGGATGATGCAACTCTTGCATCCTTGAGGGTTTTGAGATATTCAAGATGGCCGCCAAAATGGCCGCCCGAACGGGAAATTCCAACGTATTTCCTTCTAAATGGTGATAGATTGAAAACAATTGACGGTTTTACCCTATTTCGGGGGTGCTGAATCCAAATCTGGATGATGCAACTCTTGCATCCTTGAGGGTTTTGAGATATTCAAGATGGCCGCCAAAATGGCCGCCAAAACCGAAAATTCCCATGTATTTCCTTCAAAATGGTGTGAAATTAAAAATAATTGATAATTCTATCCTATTTGGAAGGTGCTGAATCCGAATATGGATGATGCAACTCATGCATCCATGAAGTTTTTGAGATATTCAAGATGGCCGCCAAAAAGGCCGCACCAATTAAAACCAGAAATTCCCATGTATTTCCTTCTAAATGGTGAGAAATTGAAAATAATTGATGGTTTTACCCTATTTCGAGGGTGCTGAATCCGAAACTGGATGATGCAACTCTTGCATCCATGAAGTTTTTGAGATATTCAAGATGGCCGCCAAAATGGCCGCCAATTGAAAACGGGAATTCCCACGTATTTCCTTCTAAATGGTGAGATATGGAAAACAATTGATGGTTTTGCCCTATTTCGAGGGTGCTGAATCCGAATCTGGATGATGCAACTCTTGCATCCATGAAGTTTTTGAGATATTGAAGATGGCCGCCAAAATGGCCGCCAAATAAAACCGGAATTTCCCACGTATTTCCTTCTTAATGGTGAGATATGGAAAACATATCATATTGTGATAGTGATGTAGAGAAGTGTACTGAAATTACCCAATATTACCTGTCTTAATCCATGAGCAGTTTTAATCTCTTCATCCATGAACACTTAAATTGGTTATTTGGTTTATTTTGATGGTCTTGATGACATTGTTGAAGACACGATCGGGACATTTTTATTGTTATGCTTCAATTTTTTTTCAATTATGATGTAACATTATATATGTGTATAATATGTATAATATGTATACGTATATATAATACATTACAAACACACACGAGGGGACGGTCATATCACAGGTAACGCGAAAAAAAAAATTGAGTAAAAAAACAAACGACAACATGGAAGGTAATAATTTAAGTATAAGAAAATGTTAAGGAGTTTCCGTTCATACAGGACATTTTAGATGTCCCAAAACCTTCAAAGACCTTCAGCACCCTCGTAATAGGGTAAGACCATCAAGTAATTTTAAAACTTTTACCATTAAGAAAAAATATATTAACATTGGAATTATGCCACTTACTTTGGCTGTCATCTTCGTCGTCTAAAAACCCTAAAGAATGGATGAATTTCAACAACCAAGTTTCGAGGGTGCTGAATAGGGTCTAAAATTTTCCAATTTTTGACAGTTATATTGGCGGTCATCTTGCATGTCTTGGACATCTCAAAAACCCTTAAAAAGAATACGAAAGTTGCATCAACCAGGTTCGGACTCAGCACCCTCGAAATAGAGTAAAACCGCCAATTGTTTTCAATTTTACACCATTTAGAAGGTAACAGATGGCTTACATGGAAAATTTCGTTTTTAACGGCCATTTAGGGGCCATTCTGGCGGCCATCTTTATTATCTCAAAACCCTCACAGAAGCAAGAGCTGTATCCTGGAGCTTCAAATTCAGCAAACTCAAAATAGTGTAAAACCACCAGCTGTTTTATATTTTACACCATTTAGAAGGAAATAGGGGGTCTACATAAGAATTTCCGTTTTTGGCGGTCATTTTTGGCGACCATCTTTATCATCTCAAAACCCTTAATAAGGATGCAAGAGTTGTATCCTGAGCTTCGAATTCAGCACAATCAAAATGAGATAAAAACCACCAATGGCTTTCAATATATGGGAACTTCCGTTTTGGGTGGCCATTCTGGCGGCCATATTGAATATCTCAAAATCTTCAACAATGCAGGAGTTGCATCATCCAGATCCTCATTCAGCACCCTCGAAATAGGGCAAAACCATCAATTGTTTTCAATTTCTCACCATTTAGAGGGAAATACGAGGGAATTTTCGGTTTTGGCGGCCATTTTGGCGGCCATATTGAATATCTCAAAATCCTCAAGGAAGCAAGAGTTGCATCATCCAGATTCGGATTCAGCACCCTCGAAATAGGGCAAAACCATCAATTGTTTTCCATATCTCACCATTTAGAAGGAAATACGTGGGAAATTCCGGTTTTGATTGGCGGCCATTTTGGCGGCCATCTTGAATATCTCAAAAACTTCATGGATGCAAGAGTTGCATCATCCAGTTTCGGATTCAGCACCCTCGAAATAGGGTAAAACCATCAATTGTTTTCAATTTCTCACCATTTAGAAGGAAATACATGGGAATTTCCGGTTTTAATTGGCGTGGCCATTTTGGCGTCCATCTTGAATATCTCAAAAACTTCATTGATGCATGAGTTGCATCATCCATATTCGGATTCGGCACCTTCCAAATAGGATAGAATTATCAATTGTTTTCAATTTCACACCATTAAGAAGGAAATACGTGGGAATTTCCGGTTTTAATTGGCGGCCATTTTGGCGGCCATCTTGAATATCTCAAAACCCTCAAGGATGCAAGAGTTGCATCATCCAGATTCGGATTCAGCACCCTCGAAATAGGGTAAAACCATCAATTGTTTTCAATATCTCACCATTTAGAAGGAAATACGTGGGAATTTCCAGTTCGGGCGGCCATTTTGGCGGCCATCTTGAATATCTCAAAATCCTCAAGGATGCAAGAGTTGCATCATCTAGATTCGGATTGAGCACCCCCGAAATAGGGCAAAACCACAAAAAAACATTGGGTGGACGGTAAAACAAGGTTCGGCCTCTGGCACCCAGACTACAACCTACATGGGGGGAGATCAAGAGCCAATGGCAGTTCTCCTCCTTTTTACGTAAAATGATAGCGCCCGCCGCGACAAAAAAAAAAAAAAAAAAAAAAAAAAAAAAATGCGGCACTAGCGGAATTTCACTAAAATTCATAACAAAATAATGTACATATTCTGGAACGACTTTTGTCGTTTCTTGCTTAGGGCCAGATCCGATTGTCCTTTCTTTGTGGATAATATCGACATATTTTACCAACTTCTTCCTGAAGATCGCAGTTCTACATATTCCATACGGTGTGCAACCACTGCACACGGCATCCACAAGATGTGAAGACGAAAAAGAGATAGACAGAGAGCACTTTGAAGATAACTTTGCTATAATAATCATTATTTTTAACATAATGCTCTGATACCAATTGCGATCTTCAGGAAGAAGTTGGTAAATTCTGTCGATATGAAGAGTTTGTTTGTAAAAACCGATAAGTCCATATTTGCCAAATGGAGATATTTGCGATTAATGGTCAAGAAAAATAAAGAGAATACTAAGAAAAAATTTGCTTCTTTTGACCATAACTTTAAAAATGTACCTTTATATGTAGTGACCGATATATCATTTAAAAGGTATTATTTTGTACTTTATGACAGAGACCGTACTTCAAAATCTTCAAAAATGGACTTATCGGTTTTTGCGAACAAACTCTTCATAATTATTATCCACAAGGAAAGGACAATCGGATCTGGCCCTAAGCAAGAAACGACAAAAGTAAGGAAGTGTACATTGTCTATATGGGCAGGAGTCAACATTAGCGGTGGCCCGGTGGTCTGGGACCACCAGAAATAGATGTTAGGCCACTAATTTTTAAGCAAACATGTTTTTGTGGCCGATCGGGCAGCGAAAATGAGTGCCTGATTGTTTTGTGTTTTTCTCACGAAGATTTAAAAGGGAGAACAATTCGCGGCTCAGTGTTTCATAACTGTACATATTTCAGCAGATGCCGCGACTAGGGTATAGCAAGATAGGCCTTATCTTCACGGCTGAACTTTTTCATATAGTCTGTTTTACGGCCAAATTCCGGCCAAACTTTTTTTTTTCTGCTTCTCCTCTTTTCAATAATATATTGGTATATATCCCTGTATGAAAATAATTGAATGAATATGAGGAGTCACGGAAATTATGTTTATGCATCAATTCAATATCAAATATGAACTGGGCTTAGTTATAGTAATTGACATTTAAAATCCCTTTGTCATACCTGCCAATTTCACATAATTCTTACGGTTTAAGATAAGCATAAAGGTTTAGTATAAACCATACCAATTTTTCAAAAAGCCTGTTGCTTTCATTTTTCACTGTTTTCCTTTCTTAAATTTTAGTCATATTCAGTTGTATTTAATGCACTTTGTCATATGCCTGTCAATAACTTGTATCATATCAATTTTCAAAAATCATTTCATTATGATGTTTTATGTTTTTTCAGGGGACACAATATTCGGGCCGCCAAAAGAATAACATTAGTGTCGGATACAATATTTCTTCCAGGAACTATACTCTGTACTCTGTAATTGATATTGATAAGAGTTTTCAAATTAAACCGACAGATCAGTGAGGTTTCCTTTTTCTTTTCTTTAATTTGATATGAAGTATATACACAGTACTTTAGTCGTGACAATTTGGAGCTCAAGAGATTTTTGCACAACAACAGTATATGGCCTGCGACTGTCACTCACAAATGTGAATTAGAATATTTATTTCACGTAAGGCCTCCCCCCCCCCCAAGTCTCCTCAGGTTCACTGAAACCTATGCTTCTGATTTGTTAAGAAATGAATCGCAAAAGTTTAGCTCATCTGTAACTGCTCGCTCTAGTGAGCATGAACATCAATTTTAAATTCTCAATTACATGCCGCGGAACGTTTTTCAGTCTGTGTGTGTGTGTGTGTGTGTGTGTGTGTGTGTGTGTGTGTCTGTCATGGCCGGCGGAACGGGGGGGGGGGGGCTAAATGGGCCCCCACTTTTTGGGTTTTTTTTTGTGCACCATATAATAACTTGAAGTGTGTGCGCGGTTAGGTTTTTTTTTAGTTTGATTTTATTGCATTTCATTTATTTATTCATTTATTTATTCATTTGCTTGTCAGGTGAAGAAACCCGGAAGTGCCCCCCCCCCCCCCCCACTTTTGAAAACGCTCCGCCGGCCCTGTCTCTGTGTGTGTGTGTGTGTGTGTGTGTGGAGGAGGGACGGGGAGGAGGGGGGGAGGAGGAAGGAGGTGTCATGGTCATGACATTCCCCCCCCCCCCCCCCCCGGCCCGCTTAGACGGGAAGAATCTAAGTGGGGAATCTTTTGAAATTTAAAATCATGGGTGTTGTAATTTCGTTCCCTATTTCTTTTTCTTCTTCTTCTTTTTTTTTTTTTTTTTACTAGCCAAAAGTGTGGGGGTGGCTGTAGCCCCCGATCCCCCCCCCCCCCCCGGTTCTGCGGCCCCTGCATTGTACATGTACTAGTACACTGTGTAGTAAGTAGGGTAAACAATCAGAACAAAACATCTAACAACTATACTGTATTGCACCAAGGAGGTTCTAGAGAATGGAGTCACAACCGTCTTATTTCCTTTTTAATTGCTAGATGTTTGAAGCCGCCGCTCAAAAATATTTGAAGCATGTGCAAAACAGGATCTGCCGCGCAGATAGAAGACAACTGACTCGTGTCTCATTGCATAATCACTAGCCATACACTTTCAAAGGAAGATATTTCTTTGTGATGGTAATTACTTTTCGCTATCCCTTCTTATAAAAGGTAGGTGGTACAGACATAAGGATGCGCAAATAGAAATTGAGCAAAAAATGCTGAAATGAAGATGAAAATTACTCGACTGGGCATATGCGGGCACTAATCTGATATATCTATCAATAAAGAATTATACTTGAAGATTATTCCATATTAATTAGTTTCCTTTGTGGAAACTAAGCGGAACCAGCTTTCCAGGATGGCACAGTTTTAAACATTTTCACATGATACAGCTCAGATTTACACTTTTGCGCAAATTTCTGGACGGAAATGTCTTTTGTTTTACATGCTTTATCATTAATTGAAATTTCATTTCATTTAAAAATAGATAAGCAAAATATGGCCAAAATTATGATAACGTTCAAAATTAATCTTCAGAATGCTGAGCAAGACGGCGGCAAGGAACATCGATCATCAAAGGCACAAGTGCACCTGTGAAATTCCTTTGTACATCAATAGAATTCTGACAACTGTTTGAATAATCACAGCCAGTTGGAACTCCAAATGTATAAAACCTCCTTGATTGCACTGAATGGTGAAAGATCGTTTTCCAAAATCTTCTACAATGTATCTTCATCTACTATGTGCGCGCAATAGCTCCATGGTTGTACAGATGGTTACACACGGACTTGGTTGCGCGCGCTTGCGGTGTGTACAGTACTACTACGTCGTCCTGAACGCGCGCACTACATCATCCTCTTTCTCTACGAAGGGTTATTCTGGTCTAGCGTGCACACCGTTTCGTGTCTCAAAGACTTAAAGTAAGATGCTAAAATCGAACGTAGAAACATTTGAAACTATAATCAGAAGTAACTTAGTAATTCGAAGTAACATTATGCAAATCTGCAGTTTTAAACAAAACCACTGTCTTGCACTTTATAGAGTGAACAAATCGTAGTCGAACAGCCATACACATCGGTCATGACACGTGTGTAATGCCAATGTGGTCAGTTCAGCTCGGCTTAGTGCGCTTTTTATCAGTCAGTCGCACATCCGCACAGCACAGTGCACCGCATGGCGTGTTGGAGTCGCTTGGACGGCTAGTTGTTCAATCCCCAATTTTGCATTCCCTTTGTGTCATTATAGATTCATGGTGGGCAAAATCGTGAAATCGGCCCCACCGAATTCCGAAGTGCGCGTGCACCCGTGCGTTAGCAAGCAAGCGCAAGGTTAGGTGTAAATTTAGGGTTGTGCAGTGACAATGCCTGCATGATTAAAATTGATTTTTGCTCTGAGTCTGCAACAGTATTGTGTGAGACAATAGGCAAGGATAGGGACTGTACAGTACTGGTTGAGGTGGGGATTCATGTTTTGAACATTCCTAAGTGAGATAATGAGAAACCTTTTATGAAATATGAAAGAGCATGTAATTTTAAGAAGGATTCAACATTTATTTGATGAAAACTGGCCTCCAGATGGCTGAGATATCCAAAAAAAAGTGATAATAATAAAAGGCGACAGGCCATGCCTTTTAATAGGATCTCTTTGTTTCACCTTGTTTTTGGATATCTCGGCCATTTCAAAACCGATTTTCATTAATAAACTTTTGATACCCCTTAGAATTGCATGCTTTTTGACATCTCTGTAGAGTGGTTTCTGAATATCTCACAAAACGTTAAGCTAAATCATCACCTCAACCAGAACTGTACACACCCTTTAAAGCATGCCGTCCATAATTTGACCGCCCGCTACATGTAAAACGTATACATGCCTTTTGCATGTTGTCGAATTTTGGCACGGAAGGTCGAACCGTGGGCAGATTGCTTTACTGTGTTGTGAAAGCAGATGTGATCATTCAACTGTCTTAAAAAAGGTTAAAGTGCATGTTTGTACTGAAGTTGATTTCAACAATCATGATCAACTTAACGTTAAGTTAGTGTTATAAAGGCAACTGTATGGTATCACATTTGCACACACATTGGGATTTCATCTGTGCGGTTTGATTGATGGAATTGCTAAAACTGGACATATTGTTGGTACAGATAATAAGTAAATTGTACCCTAGTAGAAGTTCTAGAAGTTAGAGGGATAGACTAGTCAGTGCTAGTCATATAGTCAAAAAAAAAAAGAAAAAAAAAGATCCAAAGCTTCAAGCCGTCTGTCTGGGGGTTATTAATTACTATGACATTTCTGTGATTAATGCATAGACTACAGGAGTTAAATGGCCAGTTTCTATGGCTCATGTCACATTTCATGATGATATAAAATGAACACCATCTTTCGTCTGATGTATTTATGATTATCCTCTGTTATATCTGAAAATGTGACTGAATACACTTGCTGCCTTCAGCTTTTCCCCCAATGACTTCGTTCAGAATTGTATATACACAAATGGTTTTATAATAGCAAAGTAAGTTATGCAAAGGAAATCTTTCATGCTTTCCAGAATGCGTTACGTGGCCGCATACCTCCTCTGTGCCCTGGGTGGCAACAACAGTCCCTCAGCCGATGACATCAAGAAGGTGCTGGGAAGCGTAGGCATTGAAGCCGACCAAGAAAAACTGGACAAGGTCATCTCCGAACTCAGCGGAAAGAATCTGGAGCAGCTGATCACAGAAGGTAAAAGTAGCTTCAAGTATTTTTTTTTTTCTTTGGAGGGACATCTCCAACTCTTGCAGTCATTTTTTTTTTCCATTGCAGTCAGATTTTCCATTTTAAAGGCAGCATTCTGAAGTTAAATTTGTAGGATTGCACATCAAAACTTGGCTCAGTCTCATAATGATTTTTTTCCCCTGAATAAAAGGGATAATTGTTTAATGTAGATGTGTGTGTTTTTCTGCTTCAGTACAGGGTCTTTAAATACAACATTTAATAGTTGGAAGAGTGTAAGATAAAGATATCTGGTTTATAATAAGGATGTTCTTGCAGTAAACTTGCTGATGTTTACTGAGTATGCTGTATTTTTTTTTTTTTTTTTGAATACAGATGAAATGCAATTGATGTGTTTCCACATGCTGTTTCAAAGAAGATTCTGTTTAATTGAGAAAAATCATTACTGTATAATACAGAGTTAATGTGAATTATGTTCTGGTCACATTTAGTGATGATAATCAATACAACACCATCTTTCGGCTGATTTTCTGTGATTAGCTACTTAGTATCTGAAAATGTGGCCATATATCAATAGTTGTAAACTTTTAAGACTGAAAGCATTCTGTGAAGTTGTTAGGGCAGTTTAGATTGTAGACCCCTTCCCTACATGTGAAAACATATATTGTATACGGCTAATATTTCGTGAGGTTTTTATTTTCGAGAATTTCGCAAGTTAGGTGCTATTCGTGAAATTAAAGACACGCGAAAATATCGACTCTTATCCCGATGTGAATGTGACGTACGCATGTACACGTCTGCGTTCAGTACAGGACTCCACAATCGCGAATTTAACCACTTGTGAAATCGTCGGGAATTCCCGATTTGCGAAAATTTAGACTCGCGAATTATATGGCGTATACAGTATTCGTCAAAGAACAACTAAGTAACTGGCCATTCAAAGGGAATGAGCTTAAATTACATTTGTGAAAAAACAAAGTTTACATCATCAAATGCATCATTGTTTGGATTTCATAAGACTTTCATGTAAACGACAGAGCACTGTCAGAAATGCTTGGTGTTCAACGTGAGCTTGATATACTGAGATTTCCGAGCAACTGCCCTTTTTGCTAGCCACACAACTGATAAGGGATTAATTCCAGATGTCAGGGCTTGAGCAAGCAGCAGAAGACTCTATGTTAAACTGATGCTTCCATGAAATGTTCAGTTATGCCACCTTCTTTTCTTGCCAGTTGGCATGTATCCGATGGTAAGATATTCTGACACCAGCTATTCGTAAAAGATGATTTGCAATCCCATTATTATTTTACTACAATAGCCTTTTATGAAGGACAGTCCCATCTTAGCAACAGCATGAAATTTTTAACTGGCAAAATTATTGTACTTGTTTGTTTGTCGTTGGGGATGGGGGGCTTAACATATACATGTACATGTGAGGTAGTAGTATGGCAGGTGTAATTTTACATTTTGTATGGGTTAAGCAAGCAATGAATGTGTTGTAAAGTTTTGAGTGTATTGTGTGGTGGTTGTGTCTTCCCAGGCAAGGGCAAGCTGGCATCCATGCCGGCTGGGGGAGCCGTAGCCGCGGGCGGTGGTGGAGCAGCAGGTGGCGGAGCAGCTGCCGAGGAGGAGAAGAAGGAGGAGAAGAAGGAGGAGAGCGAGGAAGAGTCGGACGACGACATGGGCTTCGGTCTCTTTGACTAGGCTTCCCAGCGGCCAACACACAAGAACAAAAAAAAACTCCCAAAACTGTTGTGATTGTCAATTTTAGGACTCGATCTGCACAAATGTGACTCTTTATTTTCCACCACCTAATTTGTCACTCGTTAAATCGTCTGCAATGGTTGCGTAATAAAGTTATGATCACAGCAAAGCTCTGGTGTCACTTGTTACTTTTCCTTTCTGAAGGTTTCTTAAAAGCCCGCATTCACGAAGGTGGTTGAAATCAAAACTATGGTTTAGATTTAGTCCATGGGATGAAAGTGAGAATGAAAAAGGCGTACTTCTCACATGAGTGTATCAATGCACGGTCATTATTGTCTGTTGGTATTATGCAATCTGTCATGCACATTCACACAGAAGAAATTTGTGTAAACCACGATGTAAATGAAAACCACCTTCATGAATACAGGCCTAGAGCTTTACATCATGAACTGTATGGTAAGGAGTATGCTACAGGAGAAACTCAATATGAAGAAGTTGGGACCAAGTCGTTTTCTTCATTATAGCCGATATCTAGAAATTATATCAGTAGGCATGAAAAAAAAGTATAACATAAATACATTAATTTGTACATGTAGGACTACATATCATGTTTTGATTAATACTGATAACCTGGAAATGTGTGTGAGGGAATTAATCATTGCAATCACCTCAATGTGTAAAAAGAGGCTTTTTGCCAATGCAAAACAATATCAAGAATGTGTTTCTGAATGAATGTTCGAATTTGTAAATGTATACAGTTAAACTCGCATAAGTCGATCTTCTCGGGACTGAGCAAAACACATCGACTTAGGCGAGTTTCGACTTGTGCGTAAGTCGAAAAAAATCGACTTAACAACAGTCACACCACACGTACATTATGTATAAATGTAACATGTATGTTGTCTACTCTGGAGCCGAGAGCTGGAGAGGTGTGCCGCAGCACGGGTCGCCCGGCAGGCCCGCGGCTAACTTTACATGGACAGTGCATTAGCATTGGCACAGGTCCGATTACTTTACACCCTTGTTAAACCTTGGGGAAGTGAAAATGAACGATATTTGAGCAGTGATTGATTCCAGTTTACCATACCGTGGCTTGAAATGCGTGTAGAGGTACTTCTGATTTACCCGTGCCCGTAACTTTCCCCCTACTTTCCGCTTTGAAAACTCAGCAGCTTCATCCATACACTGCACAGCCATGACAGCGCAGACTGCAAACATACACAGACTATACACAGCCCAGTCTCTGTATGTACGTAGCGCTAGCGCGACAGGGCTGTACCAGAGGACCTCCAAACACGAAGACAGTTCAACAATCGCATGCGATCGCTTTGAATTTTGATACTTTAGATCATTTTTTTTTTGTCACCTGTCTGGTCGGGCTAGTTCTTATGTAAACAAAAACTGGTGTCTCGTGATTTTGACACTGATTTATTGCACAATAAAATCTTATTCGACTTAGGCACAGTGAATTTAATGGTTTTTCCGTTAAAGTGTTCTTGGAATTTCATCGACTTAGGCGAGTATTCGACTTACAAAATTCGACTTGTGAGTGAATTATTACACGTAAGTCAATGGGGAAAAATCGGGACTTTTTAAAATCATCGACTTGCGCGATTATTCGACATATGCGATGTCGACTTAGGCGAGTTTAACTGTAGTTTGCATGCAATCGTGTCACAAACTTCTGTGGATTGGTATGTGGTTATGGCAAGCGTGTGTTGTGTTGAAAGCTCAAACATGTTCTGCATAATGCCGTGTGTGTATGTGACACATTCTATACTTGTGTATATAATGCCTGTGTGTGTGAAGATTGAGAATTCCCTCGTAGAAAGCCAATCACAGCATCAGATTGCCTCACACCTGCTATACGTCATGATGATGTCATGTATGCATAGGGCTGTCCATACTCCTAGCACACTCTGTACACACACACACACACACACACACACACACACATACATACATACATGTATACAAGACACACTTTGCGTCGCATAAAGCTGTACAATCTTCAAACTGATCTGGCAAAGTAAAGCTTTACCCGAAGAGATTTTCCTTTACCTGGCTACAACAGGTTTGATTAACTGTGTTTTTCTGTGTTTGGAAATCATAAATTTATCTCGTAATAGCAGTTACTTCGTAACAGCCAGTCTTGCTATTTGAGAATAGCATTTTACATAGACTTGTGTGGAAGGAAATTTGGGACCACGACCGTTTCCTCGTAATAACCGATATCTCGTTATCGCAGCGTTTGTTATACACTTACCAAGTTTCCCCTGTATCAGTCTTTGACTGCTGATCATTTCCAGTACGGGTAATCAAAAAGCGATAACAGTACAGGACTACAGGAACAACAGGGCATAAGCTTTCAGGATTACAAGGATAAACAACAGAAAACAGTCTACCTTGCCCAAGTTGAATCTACACAGTATTTGGACTGAAGAAATAGCTTCGACTCTCGGAGAAAAGTCGACTTCTGAGGGAATAAAATCACTATGATATAAAGAGAAAACGTGAAAAGACTTGACTAACGCAAGGTTGACTAACGCAAGGTTGACTGCAGTGTATATCCAGTGACTTGTAAATGTGACAATTCAGTATGTGTCTAGATTTGAGCGAGTGAAATGAGCTAATACAAGATACCAGAAAGATGACTGATAGAATGAGAGGAAATTGAGAAATGGAATTGAACAGGAGAACAAAATTTTTTTTACACCGTTGATATCAGAATCCTCCAAAAGAACTTGTTATTCCTGGCAAATTGGTCAGCGGGACACTTTTCTTGGTAGACCCTTGCAATGTATTGCCAGCAAATTCCAAAATAATAAATTCATTTTTAGCCATTCTGAGAACAATGTATGCCAAACCTCCAAGAGCATACGATAATTACAATTAGCACACACACATTGATCATGGGTACGCATGTGTATGTGCGTATCTGTATAGTCAACCTCGCCCAAGTCAAATCTATTTCGACTGAAGAAATACATTTGTAGTTTTGACTTACAGAAAATTTGACTTGCAAGGGCTAAATCAATAGAATATAAAGAGAAGAGGACTTGAAAAGACCTCCAACGTGGGCGATTATTCGAGTTGACTTTTAAAAGCAAGGTTGACTGTATGTCTGGGTGTCATGTGCGCACGTATCGTTTCATGTTAGTTTGCATATGCAATTCATTTTGTCCGTTTTTACAGATGCTAGGTAGTTGATATGAACAACTACATCAGGGATGATATTAAGGTTTATTGAAAAAATCGGAACTCAAAATTTTCAGGTGATTTTAATACAAAATGTGTATAGACTTGAGGAGAAAAAAAAAATCTGAAATCAGATTTAAATCTACAGAATATCATGCCTTTACATATTTCAGACAAAAGTCTACACAAATCGCATAGTTGCTTAACAAATTTCCCTTTGCAGAGTTGGTCACCAAATTTAAACTTTATGATTTTCTGTACAAGGGGAAATCCACACTTTTAGGACACAAAACACCACATAAAGAGCTCAAACATACTCATTTTCACTCTATGAAGACAATTTAATGAAGCACATGCCAAGTTAAGAGTGTCTATATGCAAATCGTGTTAAAAAAAGTAAAATCCCATCCATTAAATCTGACTCCCAAATTAGTGTCACATACAAACCAATTCATTGACATGGAAACAATTACAGTATTTTAAATCGCGAGTACATGCAGAATTGAACAATGCTGGTATGCACAGCAAATTTGGGGAGTTACCTGTATGTAAAGATGAATAGCCCTAGACGAAATTGTTACTTTTTTGCTCTATTTTGTACTACTTTCGTCAGTAACACTGCAGGTTTCATGGCAATACTGTTCAACAAAAATTGTGTTTCTAAACGTCTGTTGCAGGAAAGATAGAATAAGAAATACTGTTTTGTTTGCGTGTTTTTTCCCCAACTGAAACTGCGCCTTTCAAGCCAAAAGTCCTAAAGAATACTGCCATGCTGTTTATGAGGTTGGCATCCATGAATAGGACAATATTGTTGGCAGCATTAAGCCTTTCTGTGTCAGGGACTATGGACGGTGTGTACAATGCTATGGGGCTTTTTGTGCCAATCGGCACTCGTAGCACACAAAGGCCCGAATTCAGAAAGGTGGTACAAATGAAACCATGGTTTTAAACCATGGACAAAAACCAAGGAGCGCCAAGTGTCGCGTGGAATATTTAATTATGAAATTGGTCATTTCGTTGACAAAATTACCGTTTTGTTAACCAAATTATCATTTCGTGGACGAAATGTTCATTTAGTTACAAAATGTTGTCATTTCATAACAAAATAATTATTTCATCGACGAAATGACTGATTTCGCGATGAAATATTCCGTGCGACACTTGACGTTCCATGGTTTTTGTCCATGGTTTAAACCATGGTTTCATTTGTACCACCTTCGTGAATTCGGGCCAAAGGGTTAAACTTGCCTAACAATCTCATATGGTGATCTCGTCAACTATGTGTCTAAACACAGAGCTCTGTGAATGGGGGGGGGGGGGGGGGGGGGGGAGGGGGGGTCCTAAACATTAATATGGATCAGTTGGTGGCACCTAGAATACAGGAGCTGATCTACAAGGGACATAAATATCTCTGAGTGAAAGAAGGGGTACTAGTGGCAGCCAAAACCTTTCAGATTTTTCAGATATTGTAAAATACATAACAGATCAGCATCTAGCACAACATTCCCCCCCCAAAAAAAATAAATAAATAAATAAATAAATAAAATAAAAAAATAAATAAAAAATAGAAAATAAAAATAAAATAGCAGCTGTCCACAAGATAGTGCTATTTTCTCAAAAATGAAGATGGTTGGGGTTGGGTGTGGATGCAACTTAAGTACGTGGGAGCATTGGGCAGAAACCATTACAAAACCCACTTGTGCAGAGCAGCACATCTGGGGGTGGGATGCCATGCAGTCTTGCAGGAATTGTACACAAAGATTACAGAAATTATGCCAACATCCATATTTGTCACAAGACACAGAAAAGACGCACACAGTAAGTGGAAGTACAGTTTTGTACATGTGACAGATAGACCAGGAAAACTCTTACAATATTAGGCAAGTTCTGCTAAAGAAATTACAGCAGCATTTTGTCTGCTTTCCACCCACACAAGAGCTCTTCACAATTAGTACAGTATAAGTGGACATGTCACATCGAACAAACTAATCGGAAATCATATTTTACCACTCAATGCTTGTGATATAGTGAAGTACAATGAATATGAATTTCCTCGCCTTTCCTGCAATTTCTGAGTGCAACAAACTGATAAGTTTCCAGTGATCAAAATGAAAGACCAGCTATAAAAGATAAGGAATACGGAACTAACTATATAACACAGAGAGGAAGCTCAGAAAATCTCTAACATATTAACGGATATCACCATGCATACAATCCAGAAATGGTGTCATAATTGTGATTAAGAGCTTTATATCTTTCCACCGCATGACAAATCACACAAGATATGGTGCAACCACTTTCTACCGTAAGGACAAAACCTAATTTTACAGTGTAAAAAATCTACTATACATCGGTTTAGAAGAAATAGCACACATTGACTCATGCATAACCTGCATAGACAAAACATAGCTAGGTACCCGTGGCCCTAATGGGTAATACTTCACATGTTTTTATTGTGCATTGACAACAAGCTGTTGAATTCTATTGAGTGTGATGTCAAATTAAAATCCGATATTCATTATGACATCACATATTCATTATGACATCACACTGAGGTCTGTTCTTGTGTTTTTATATTGCCGTTAGTAAGCAAAGGCAGATCAATGCATTTTGACATATAAAACTTCAATAAGTCGCTCATACTTGTGTCAGGAAGGGGGGAAAAGTAATTTGGTCCAAGTGAAATTCTTTGTGAAAAAGATAGGCAAGTAAAACATATGTATGCATCAAAAACTAAAACAAAACAGGCCTCTGTCTTTGCTCTGTTTATCCCACAAAACAAGCACATCAAACCTTTACTTGTTAGCATTAGCACTTTTACATTCATGATTACACACAGTACACTGCCTTTAAATCACAAGTGAACTTTTCACTTGTCAGAACATTAGAATACATTCTCCCAATGTAACTTCACACAATATCCTTTTAACCATTTTGATGAATGCAACAAAAGGCACGAATTTATCTTTAAAAATAAAAAAAAGTTTACACAATAAAAGGAAATCTACTTACACGCCAGACCTTCTCTTGCAAATTGTAAAACACAACACTTCACTTGAAAACAGTGAACCATGCTTAAGCATGCATCAGACACAAAAGATAAAATCCCTACGTTCCTCTCCGTTTTCCTTTTTGATACAAAAATATATACAAAATATATCATACATTGTACTGAACAGAAAGTTAGCATGACTGTATTACTGATATTCTGTAGGCCATAAAGACAGTCGTAATCATTAATAGATTTGCATTCAATTCATTCTTTGGATAAATATGTTAAAAAAAAGAAACTAATGTTAGTATCAGGAAATACATCACACAATAAAAAATCAAGACGGGCAGTCAGGACTAGCTCATAAAAGGATGGTGAAAGACAACAGGAGGTAAATGTTGCTGAAATGACCTATGACCTCAAGAAGATTACCTGCTTCATTTCACTTGCACACGTCACAAACCTCATTTGCATACGGACTTCTTGGGCAGTATTTGTTACGATATAGCCAACAATCAGCGTGTTATCACTGCTGGTGGAAAAACAATTATTATTATTATTTTGTTGTTGTGCAAGTTATCAGCATCAGACCCATTACAGCTTGATAGCCATGGCCTACTTCCAGAATCTGAATGTGCTTTCAACACACAACATGGGGTGATTGGTAATTTTTATGAAGATATTATGATGAAGTACTTGTCTAACAAGACGTCATAAAGAACTTGTTATGTAATCTATACATATCTCTGCATAGCTTTGAAGTTACTGCACTGAGTTTCCCTAGGTAGAATTCCCCTTGAAAATTATTATTCTTATGAGCAGTCACATTTACCAACGAGCTTGCCTGGAAAATAAAGAATTTCCTAGCTGTAGACCATGTAGGACTTTACGTGCCTATACCCTTGTATTTATTGACATGGTAATAAGAAGCTGCATTTTTCCTTATTTCAAATACATTGAAACGTCACTCCTACTCAGAAGAAAAAGAGATATCAAAGCACATCATTGCAAAGTCATTTATCTTCCTATAAAAATGTTATTTATTTGACATTTGCATGGGCAAGAGACTTAGAACATTTTGAACACTTTCATGCACTACCCAAAGCACAGACATGAATAGACTGTTTTGGAAAACTTACAGGCGCCAAAAAATTATTTCCCCGTAACTTTAAACAACCACACATATGTGGCACAATCATGCACATAGCATTTCATTGCTCGCTTTTCAAAACATCTCAACAGGCATGCATCTACAAGTACAGCGCATTGCCTTACATTTTTTCGCCCACGATGAATAACATTTAATATCTTAGAAATATACATGTACACTTTGTACAGACAGTGACCACTGTGGGGTACCAAATACTGTCATTCTCAGACTCTTGGTCACAGAAATGTAAAAATACACTCCCCTTTCTCAGCCTCTAGTAGCAACAAAAAAAAAAAAAAAAAAATGTTAGCATACACTAAAAATCCATAATCAGGGGAGCACGACTGTTGCATTCAAACAGATTCAACATTTGTATCCCTGTAGAAGTATTGAAGAGGCCTGAAATTCAATCTCCATGAGTTACAAAGCAGCAAACACAAAACATCACCGGAGTTTGAAATTGGACTTTGAAGCAAACAACAGCAAATTTGTTTACAAGATGGAACCAGGACCGTGGTGAGGGCTTGTGTTGTGTGTGTGTGTGTACACCATGCTGGCATATTTTACCAAAAAGTGGACAACTTAAACATCACAAGACCTCCATGATGCATGAAGTCAACTTTTATGTTACTGTACAAATCACGATACAAAAACTTCATATAAATACACAAGAAATGTTTCAACATACGAAATTGTGCACATAAACAGATTATGTGTGCCTAGAGAAGACCTCGACCAAAAAAGGGGGGGGGGGGGAATCAGCAACCTATATTTTAGCTTATTCCGCAACGTCATAAAGTAAGGCCATGTTTTTATATTGTTAACTTTAGTAGATGGTCATTATTTTCAAATCATATGTGACCCTGCACCACAAAACACACAAAAAGTCGCCAGACATACATTTTTAGTTAAGGGCAGATTCTGAAAGAGCAGACTCTAAGCTTTAAAATAATGTATAACTCAATTCAAATGGACTTCCCTAACCCATCTACATACTGAAAAGAAAGCACACACTCGGGGAAAAGTGTGAACCGAGAAAAGAGTCTCTGAAGTACAGTGTCTACTCAAGCGCTTAATCTTTACCAAACCGTGTTGGCTGTGCGATGAATGGGACAAAAAACAGGATGTAAACAACCAGAGCACCAACAATGAAGAGATTATCAGATTAAGTTGAAATTAAGCATGCTCTATCAACACATTCTGTCCATAATTGATGCCAACTTTCAAGGCAGTAGCATTATCCTTTTAAAAGTTATTAGACTTGAAAGTGAAGAGTATGCAAAGGATTTCAAGAAATGAAAGGGGGCCACTAAGACATATCTGATCATTCTACTTTCCCCCAAAAAAGGATTGTAGAAAAACTGTTCAAAACACACTTTCCCATTCATGTAATGATCCCAAACTTAAGAATAATGTAGAAGAAGGATAGCTCTTTCAGAAAATATGGAAAACTCAAGATTGACTCGGTTGACCCATTTCACCTTTTTTGAGTCCTCCTGTAAAATCAAGGGGTGCGACTTTTTGTTCGTTTTGTGATGCACGGTCACATATGGAAGGTGTTTATACCACTTACCATATTCATCAAAACATGTAGTTACAGAGTCATGCATTTCACTAAGATACATTCAGACTTACACAACATGGTTGCCTTTTGCCCTATCCTGCAAATATACCAAAACAAATGCATTTCCTTAGTGCAGCTTTTGATTTGATCTTGATAAAAGTAAAAACGTCAGGACAGATAAAATTCATGATATAAAAAAAACCCTCATACATCTATTCTTATTACCGTGATAATTTGTACAATGTACAGTACAATTGCTACAGGACATGACTTTGACTTTACTAGGATGGACATGGTATACACTCATTAGCCCCTAACCCTTTCTTCGTATGTTTACACCAGAAAATTGCACATAACTAGCTGCAGTGACGACCTTTATATCCCGCCAAGTGACACTTGAAGAAAAGACGATGAAAGGTGAGCGGAAGGACAGCTCTCCCTAGCGCTGGATGGCCGTCCACTCCAACTGATTGCTGGCGAACTTCTGGTAGTAGCTTCTGATGAGCTCCGCGTTGATCTCCTTCTCGTCGCACTGGGCGACCCGCTGCTCTGGAATGTCGACCAGGACGAGGAGAGGGAGGCTCTCGTCAGCGATGCCCAGGAAGTGTTGCAGGTTCTCCACGATGTCGTCCTGACGAGGATGAAAAAACATCACAAAACAGTGTCACCACTTACTGTAAAACACGAAATGTTCGCGTACATTTTGATTTCGCAAATTTCGCGAGAGCAAAGATCCGCAAAATTGAAATGCATGTGCAAGTTCTTGTCTACACTATTTCGCTATACCGCCAAAAAGGCCATCGACTCCAATTCACAAAAATTTAATGTAGCGAAAATATTGTGTTTTACAGTACATTAAAAAAAAAAACATAAACTTCACCAAGTCAAACACAACCAGACCACACAAAATCTCTCAACTAAAGTGACACATGTTAACATGCATCCTAGGTAGGATTTGTCTCGACTTTGGAAATTCTTCTTGTGCCAGATCAACTCGGGCGGGGTTGACTGCAATTTACCTTTCCCCCGGCTTACACTGACAGAAAACAACACACTTCACTTAGTTTCCTTCAAGGGCAAAGGCTCTTGCCATAGCTTAGTTCTAAAGAGCAGCGGTTTGGCGATCTGGAGGTCTTGGGTTCAAATTCGTATGGAATCCCATTTTCTTTCCTCATTTTTCATTCATTTTACATATATTTCTGGTAAGTTTCCTTGTGTTTGCACTTTTGCTTTTGAAAAACAAAAACAAAACAAAAACCTGATACCATAAATCCTCTACATGAGTGCAAAATACCAACAGAGAAAGCACACGATAGTTGAGACGATTCAGACATGTATGGGAAAATAAACACTTGAGCTCACACCATCTGACAGTAGGCAGGTCTACCAGCATATGAAAAATGCATGGATATTTCTCCTATCAAATCCTACCAACATGTTACTCAAATCACCTGTACAAGCTCAATTCATTTCAGATGGAATCCAATTTACAATGCATTGTTTTTTGTAAGGTTTGACTGGCCTTTGGCAAGCCTTCATGTATAAGAACATTCTTATAGGGCAGACACAAAATTTGAATATGTCAGTTAACTGATCTATTACAAGTGCACAACAACAACAACAACAAATGTCTATCTTTAGTTTTGTTTCGTATGCTTGCTTTTGGAAGAGAGCTTGTAACATATTACAATACTTTGCACAACCTCACACCCAAAAATTTGCTTTGAAAACAAGAAAGATTATACAACCTGCTAACAATGTCAGACTAAGGTTAACAAAAAATCTACAAAAGTCACAGAGCATGTGATGGAATAGCAAATTACACAGATCACCCAAAAGAAGCATCCATACATCAAAATATTTCCCCCTCCCCCTGCTGATTTCTGATTGAAATCACATAAACTTCATACCTGCCCATCTTGGTTGGCCATCCCTCACTTCCTTGTGGCCAAACCAAAGAGCTCATAATGAGTGGGTACTAGAATGTGAAGTATGCATACACCCTGTACAATTGCTTTGTGAGTGCACGGGAAGATATGAGGCGGTAGACTCACCAATCATACCAACACACTAGCATACGAGCAGTCGAGGGGTAGCCAAATCAAGCAGTGCATACTCGCGTAAAAGTTCAAATACACGCTGTAAAGAATATTACTTGAGCGCGCAAAGTCCGCCATTACTAAGTGGGTTATGGCAGCCTCCATGAAATCTGAGATACCATTGTATAGTTCGCCCTCTAGTGGTGGTGGTGAGGAGGAGAAAAAAATCTCTTTGGGGCAAACCCACTGAGCAGGAAGTGTTGAACTTTGAACTCACATCGCCGGCGACGATGAACTTGCAGGCGGGTTTCTTTTCCTTCTCCTTCTCGGCTGCAATGATCTCCTCCGCCACCGGCTTCATCAGGTCCATAGCCTTCTTCACGTCATCGTCCTCCTCGATATCTGACAGAATTTCACGAAACAATGGGCAGAAACAATGAGCAGAAAGTAACAATTTAAAGGACAAGTCCACCTTCATAGACATGTGGATTGAGTGAATGCAGCAATACTAGTATAAAGAATTAGTGAGAGTTTGAGGAAAATCGCATGATCCGTTCCAAAAGTTATGAATTTTGAAGTTTCTGCCCAGTCACTGCTGGATGAGAAGACTACGACAGCTTGTGATGTCACATGTGTAGAACAATACAAAAAGATATTTAAAGAAAATTCAACATATTTTCATTTTTCTTGCATAATAAAATACTTGACTCGCCTCTTTCAGGAGGCAGGAGGAATACTACCCTTAACATATGTCAGTGACAAGTAGAGAAAATGTGCACTTTTTTCAAAAAATACAATTTCATGAAATTATCTTTATGTTTTTCTTATATTGTTCTACGCATATGACATCATACACTCTAGTAGTCTTCTCATCCAGCGGTGACTGTGCAGATACTTTACAGAATAATTTCCCTTCTTAAAATTGAAAAGTAATTTTAGTCAATGGACACATATAATAAACAAAATGATATACAACTCTATGTAATGAAATTGGTATACAAATGAAATTTTATGTTGCAGTCATATCCAAAATGCATAGAAAACTGCCATGCGATACCAGGAAAACTATTCTCAGGAGATGTGCACTTGAACAGCCAGGTGAAAGCATGGACACACTCTTGTCAAAAATTAACTACATGGAAGGACTACAATTGCACAGCGTCGTCACAATACTTCATAAGTGATATACTGTATACGCCATATATTTCGCGAGTCTAAATTTTCGCGAATCGAGACTTCCCGACAATTTCGCGAGTGGTTAAATTCGCGACCATGGAGTCCTTTACTGAACGCAGAAATGTGTACGCGTACATCCCATTCATATCGGGATCAGAGTCAATATTTTCGCGTGTCTTTAATTTCGCGAATTACAGCTGACTCGCGAAATTCGCAAAAATAAAAACCTCGTGAAATATTCGGCGTATACAGTAGATGAATGAAACCTGGGCTTGTGCATTCCATCACTGTCTAATGCAGATATACAGTGTACTATGTAAGTAATGACACTCCTTTGAAAGTAGGAGGGCATGGATTTGTTAAACCTCCTAGGTTCCATGACATTTAAACAAAAAATTATTTCCCCGTAACTTTAAACAACCACACAGATGTGGCACAATCATGCACATAGCATTTCATTGCTCACTTTACAAAACATCTCATCTCAGCTCCTCCAACAATTGCTCCCATCAAATATCTGCAAGCAAAACCAAACAAATTCCACCCACAAACATAACCCTTACCCCAATCCTAATTCTCACATCAAACTAAACCAAAAACCTATAACAACCATAAACCTAACCCTTAATAGTCCCTGGAGAAAATAAGACTAGAACAACTGTCGCATGTGTACAGTTGAATTCACTAAAGTGGGTAGTTTGTTTGTTTGGCGGGTAGGGGAAGGTTGTTTATTAAATTATAAGGCTTTAAAGTCATCCCACAACTTGAAGATGTGTTGATTTTTCATTGACAAAACAAATGATAGCCGTAGTACTTTGTTTCCATTCTTAGTCCATAAACAAACAAACACACAAAAATGTTCTCTCTTTCTTCACCAAATAAGCTCTCTTCTGGTAATCATTTTTTTAAAGAAAGAAGAAGAGATGAGAGGGAAATTTGTATACACCTAACATAAAAGTTGTCATCACTGTGACAAGGACACTCTCATAATTCTAGACTGCAAGACGCATCAGGGCAATCAACAAACAAAAAAAAAGAAAGAAAGGAGGAATTGAAATAAAACGTCTCTGCACAATCTCATGTGGAAAAAACATACAGTACTTTGAAGTGCTGTGCTATGAAGTTTGAATGCTGCAAAAGAATGTTAACTCTCCCGGCAACTGGGCAAATATAATGCAGCTGCAATGAACCAATGGGGATAACTTTGGTCTGTCGCTATGGATACAAACTCCCACAAATTAGCCACAGTTGGAAAGTTTCAAAATGTCAATGTCACCATGTGGGGCAGGGAGGAGGACAAATCTGCAGCCCAGTGCGTTAAGATCTTTAATTGTACCACATGGGAAATAAGACAGGGGGGGGGGGGAGGAAAAAAAAATCATGTTCTGTAAAAGATACATAGACTAAAAGGAGAATTTACCAGAAACGTATATTGAATTAAGTGAGTGCAGAAATATTAGTAATGAAAACACATCAGTGAGTAACAACATAGGACATGCCATTCAGCAGTTTCACACTTTCAAAGTTTGATCAGATCAATGTGCCATAATTACTGGATAAGAAGAATACAACAGTTTTATTATGTCACAAGTAGTGAAACTACATAAGAACTTTGGACAAAAATTTACTTTTTCTTGCATAATGAAAGAGCACTTGCCTTACATCCTTCAGAAGTCAAGGGAATGTTTACTATTCATAAAAATCAAAAACTTTGTGAAATTCACTTTAAATTTTCTCAATAGTGTTGTACTATCTTGTCATCATATACTGTTGTAGTCTTCCCATTTAGGCATGAAAGCCTATGGATTTTGCCAAAACTATAAAATTCATAACTTTTGAGAGGAGTCTCCAAATTCCATTTATATGTTCAACTACCTTTTTTCTTTCATCCACTCATACGTACATATGCGTGGTATAAAATATGTTCCTGTATTTGAAATGTTCTTGTATTGAATATGTTCCTGTATTTAATATGTTCCTGTATTGAATATGTTCCTGTATTGAATATGCTCCTGTATTGAATATGTTCCTCTTACCTGCAAAGAGGATGAGACAAGGCTCCTCATTGATGACTCCTGCACTGAAGGAGTCCAGCTCGCAGCATGGAAGCGGATACCATGGAAACTCCTGCATCAGAGGAGAAACAGTAAACCATTTTAGCAACATACCATGATGACGATGATGATGATGATGATGATGATGATGATTTTGAGGATGAAGACGTAGAAGAAGAAGAAGAACAACAACAACAACAACAACAACAACAACAACAACAACAACAACAACAACAACAACAACAACAACAACAACAACAACAACAACAACAACAACAACAACAACAACAACAACAACAACAACAACAACAACAACAACAACAACAACAACAACAACAACAACAACAACAACAACAACAACAACAACAACAACAACAACAACAACAACAACAACAACAACAACAACAACAACAACAACAACAACAACAACAACAACAACAACAACAACAACAACAACAACAACAACAACAACAACAGCAACAACATGAAGATGAAGAAGAAGGAGAAGAAGAACAAGAACAAGAAGAAGGAGAAGTAGAAGCAGAAGATGATGATGATGATGACGAAGGAGATGGTAACAATGATGATGATGATGATGTAGGTGGTGGTGGTGGTGGTACCAGCAGTAGTGATGGTAGGGGTACTGGAAGTGGAGGTAGAAGTGATGATGCTGATCATAATGATGGTGATAAGGTTAAGGTGATGATGATGATGATGATGATGATGATGACAAGAAGGACAGAGAAGATGATGGTGACACTGTTTACATCATGAACAGCTGGGTAACTAAAACCTGTATTTGTGTGCACACTCCCATCAAAACTCTACCAAACTGAAGACAAACCTTGTCATCCGGACTCTTGCATTTTACATCACAAATACTTTAATCATTGAAACTGATTTCTGTTATATTTTGTTTATTGTTCTTGCATTACACTGATGCAAAGCAGCCCTTTCCTTTCAAGTAATTATTCTATTAAATCGGGAAGGGGGCATTTGACATTAAAAAAAAAAAAAAATTCCATTAAGATAAAACTTCCTCTTTATTTGGTAATGAAAAAAAGACCGACCTTCGCTTATTTTCTTCTGCTTTCACTGATTGCAAGAGGTGCACACTTAAATTTTGGGGTCAAAGTGAAAATTCATGCTTTGAATAGTGTGAAATCATAACCCAGGTAAGACATCATTTCTGGTCTAGATCAGCTTACTCCCCCCCCCCCCCTTTTTTAGGGGGGGGGGGGGGGACACATGACAACCCCCCCCCCCCCCCCATCTATTCCACCTCCAAAATTACCACTGCTACACACACACACACACACAGAAAGGCCAGCACCTACCACACCCCTTTTGACAAGTGGCTGTGTGTGTGTGTGTGTGTGTGTGAGTGTGCATGCACCTCACCCCACCTCAAAGCCCCCACCCCTGCCCTCTCCTTGACCTTTCACCTTGCCCTCCGGATCCTTCATGACGCGACCTCTGCCCTCTGCTGTAATGACCTTGCCCTCAGCATCCAGGATAATCAGGGATGGAATGCCTAGGGACAGAAAGAGGGATAAACAAAGAGTTTGTTTCCAGGTCACTGCCATAAACATGTCAACTTAATTATAGACATGATTCCGCTATATGATTGCATCTCTCTTCTTTCTATCTCTCTATATCCCCCTCTCTCTCTTACAGTATCACTATCTATCTCCCTCCCCCCTCTCTCTCTCTCTCTCTCTCTTGTTCTGTGTATTGCTATCTTTCTCATTTATTATACACCCTGTATCCATCCATTCATTTCATCTTTCTATCAAATCATCCTGCTATCAGTTGAGAATATAAGTTTCTCTGAACCAAACTCTACTGATACCTGCAATATCAATATCGTATCATATGGGTACATGTACATATACACTGTATGCACATGTCTGCATATACCGGTAAAATATTTACGCCATATGCCAGCTTATGTCGCTGCTGCGGTAGTGTTTATTGCCTTATTTCAGAGGAGACATTATGAGGCAGCGATCTGCTGTATCAACTTGACTTTAAACTTCTACCTCAAAGTCATTCCCCTCGGGGGCAGAGAGCGGCTCTGAGCTATGGTGAACCGTCTGGAGCTATGGCGGGGAAGAGAGGAGCATAGGGGTACCAGTCTGCTCACCCAATTGGGGGGGGGGGGGGAGGAGGGGTAGGAGGGACAGGAAGGAGGGTTCGCCTCAGCAATTTTCACAAGTTTGCTAATCATTTTGAAGTATACCCAGGCTAAAGTACATGTATGAAAGCTGTTTTGTTTTGGGGTGTAGTTTTTTATGTGTGTTTGTTTGTTGTTGTTTTTGTTTTTTTGAAGTGGATATATTGATAAAAACATGCAGGGTAAATGATATAGGCCTACAGGCCTACATTATGGATGGAGTGATATTTGGTATCAAATTTTATACAAAGAATCAGAGACTTTTTGGATTCATGTCAACTGCAGACTAGTGACGCATATGACTTTTTGGAGCACAGAAATGAAACTGGGGGCAGGGGAGGAAAATTGTTTTTTTAATTGGCAAAATCCTTACATAGATACTCCATTAGAATATCCGTAATGAAACTTTTTTGGGGGGCGGGGGTGTTCTAAACTTGTTAACACTGATGTGGAATGGTTTCTTTGTGTACTTTTATGATTGTAGGAAACAGAACAAACTGGCTTTTCATTTGACCTACAGATGAATAAGAAGACAAGCATATATAATTTGGTCTAACTGTGTAAAAAGAAGGTGGAAGAATATACAAAAGACATAGAAATTACTGTTTGATATAAATATAAACATGCACAAACACAGTGACAATATCATACACACATACATACATGCACATATAGTGAACAAATAAAGTACAGATATGAACAAATAAATGGACAGATAGCAAATAGAAGATGGATATCTATCTACCTATCTATATATAAACATATTTGTCCATGTGTTGGTATGATAATTTTATCAAAAACAAAACTGAAACAAAGTTCATGCTGTATTCACCAACAGTTTATAGATATGGTTCATACATTTTCAAGAAATTCGCTCTTTCTCAAGCGTTGATACTGAGAGAACAATAGCAATTGTTATTGTTATTGTTCTCTCAGTATCAACACTTGAGAAAGAGCGAATCGCTCGAAAGTTTGTTTGCCGAACTAAACTATTGGTGAATACAGCATGAACTTTGTTTCAGTTTTGTTTTTGATGATGATGATAAAACACCTAGATAGATCCTTGTCATTTGATTGGTTGTTCGCTACTGATCATTTGTCCCATTTTACTATTACGTCATCATTCATGCAAATAAGACTCCATTAACCGTGCAATGTTGGATCCATACGATTTCCTCCATTGCACGCACACCGAGAGCTCGGCACACTACGCATGTAAAATGCTTGCGTTTGCAGTGTGTATGCCACAGCGCTCTACCGTACAGCGCTCAGTGAGCACTCTCTCGATCTCAGATGCCACACATTCTAAATTCATATAACATCAAATGACAATGATTTATCTTAGGTGCTATATAAAACAGATGAAATCATTGATCCATTCACCTCATGAAATATTCTGTCCATTGCACTAAAAAACAATCATTATTTGTATAATATAGGCCTATAGATAGATATTGTATTGCTGTATATCTCTTGTGTGTCTATCACGTCTAGATGTATCCATGTTAAATGTGTGCTCTGTGTATGTATGTCTCTGTATATGTATGTATCGATGTAACTTGTACATGCATGCAAACAAAACAAATTTCCAGAAATGGACAATAAAGTTGAATTGAAGTGAATTGAATTGAATTGAATTGAATTGAATTGAATTGAATAGACAGATACAGATTGATAGATTCAAGGAGAGACACAGACACACAGACAAGACAGACAGACAGACAGACAGACAGACATGTTTGAATTATATCACTGGGAGGGACAGTGTATTATCGAAAGGATCAACACCCCTGGAACACTCTCTCACGTGAGGCCAGCATTCGTGTCTGTGCCACTGATCTGCGCGATCTGGGAGCTATTCCTGAATGTACATTTCAAATTGCTTCTGCCACCAAGTTTCGGGCGAGAAATCAAGTCCATCTGTGGCCTAGCCTTGCTTCAAGACCGTTGCACTAGTTGTTTCTTGGGTCCTCTATAATCAATCCTTGGCTAACATATCAAGTTTTCCTACATGATAGCTAAAAACACAAAAGCTAAATGGCTACGGTAAGAATCAGTTATGCATAAAGATCATCCATATTAGAAATGAAATGCAGGTATCATAGAAACATTATAGAAATATTAGAAAGGAAATACAGATATGAACTGCTGGCTTTAGGCTAGCCATGACCCAGCTCATGTTATCATCTTCTTGATGTATTCTTTCATCATGGGGCAGCTTGCATCTGTCTCTTCATATATAACTGAACCTGGAATGGATTTGCAGCTGGAATGTCACTTTTGTTGTTGTTGTTACTAAATTTTTTTTCACTCTCTTCCTTTTCTGTTTTCAAGGCAGTTGTGTGCATATGTGTATGTATTCATATGTGTGTGTGTGTGAGTGTGTGAGTTTGTGTGTGTTAGTTTATGTATGTGTGTGTGTGTGTGTGTGTGTGTGTGTGTGTGTGTGTGTGTGCGTGTGTGTGCGTGTGTGTGTGTGTGTGTGTGTGGATGGGTGGGTGAGTGTGAGGCTGCACATCATTCTGAACTTGCCCTCGACAGAGACCCGTCTCTGGGTAGACGGATAGCTTTCAGAGGTACTGTGTGTGTCGAGGACAATTTTCACAACTGTCTACACCAATGCGTGAGCAGACAGACTCAGAGGATGGGTTAAAGGGAAACGAGAGCAGCATTATGCATTTAAAGGGATGGTACAGTATTGGTAGACATGACAATTGGGCTTTAAACTTTCTGCGAGATACCAAGAAAACACTCATGAAATTTTAAGATGAATTCAAAGTTTATTTGATGAAAATCGGGTTTGGAATGACTCAAACATACAAAAACAAAGTAAAACAAAGCGATCGTAATAAAAGGTGGGTCCCATACTTTATCAGAATCGCTCTGTTTTGGATATCTCAGCCAATTCAAAACCAATTTTCATCAAATAAACGTTGAATTCCTCTTGGAATTACATGCTCTTTCATATTTCATAAGAGGTTTCTCATTATCTCACCAAAAAATGTTAGAAACCTGAAATTAGGTCTCAACCAAAACTATACAATCCCTTTAAGTCATGTTTGATAATGATTCACTGCTCATCGTTTTGGAAAAACAATTTCTGATTCTTGTTTCTTGAATTTGACCTTTCTTTTTTTTTTAAATTGAGAGTTTAATCAAGTGAAACCTAGCAAACATTTCCCAAAGATTCTTTCAAAAGTCAGCGTCAAGAAACTAGCAACAAAAATGCATGAAAATTCTGCAAATTAACTGCATGTACATTTTATGCAATGAACTTTTTTTTTTTTAACTTCAATTAGGCTACAAAAAGTCAACAATTGGATAAACATGGTCATGAGATGGTATATCATGACATGTGCTCAAAGGGAAGAATATGATGTTATGTTCTTCAGTGGGGGGGGGGGACAATTTTGTGGACTATGATTAAACCCATGTGATATGATAAAATAAAGATTTTTGTGCTTGAGAAATGTTAGGGACATGGCATTGTGGGGAGGACAGAGGGTACAAGCTCCATCAACAACAATTTGAACTCTTTGGATAAAATATGATGGACATTCCCATTGGTGAAGTCTTTATATGTGAAGACATTTACACAGAAATACTCTTTCCTTCCTTATAACCTACCAAAGCAATGCATATAGACGACAAATCAAATCACAAAATGCAGGGTGCTACATAAGCACTTGTCCGATTGCCCGGGGCAAGTGAAAATCAAATTAGGACAGGTGTTTTTGAACAATTAGAACAAATGCTTACCCGGATTGGGCAAGCAAAAAGTTTTGAAGCCACCTTTTTGTTTTCACTTATTCCCCCAACAAACGCACAAAGTCAACCATACAGAAGCTCAAAGATAATGGTTGTTTAGTGATGCAACACGCTTTATATCCAATATCAGCAACTTTCCAACACTTATGTGAAGAAGCCCCAATGCAATGCAACGGCAACACTTGATCAGACCAAGTTTGTTACCCCATTGTGTTTAAGCATGCAAATCAATGTGTGCTGTTTATTCAAATGATTGTGATTTATTAAGCCTTTGACTTAGACATGATTTTCTATATTACTACCTTATAATTTGGACTTTTTTACAGGCAAGTAAAATTAATATTCGGGCAAGTATTTCACAGCAAATTTGAAAATCTACTTGCCCAACTGGGCAAGTGGTAAAATAAAGTTGTGTAGCACCCTGCAAAATGGCCCAACTCCACTCCTACCTGCTACTTGAAACACCTTGGCCAGCTCAGCTACACGCGGGTCGCCGTAAGGGATCGCGAGCCATGGCATGTCTTGGAAGTACTTTGTGAATGACTCCTCCGCCCTGTCCCAGGTTATGAAGATGATCTCAAAATCTTTGCCATCTTCCTTCAGCTTGTTGTATGTCTTGACCAGTTCTGGAGTGAAATTTCTACATGGTGGGCACTGTATTTCAATGCACATACAGAGTACATCGATTATACATGCATGCATACATTTACTTTAATTCATGTGTGTGTGTGTGTGTGTGTGTGTGTGTGTGTGTGTGTGTATATACATGTATATATATATGTATGTTGATATACATATCAAATTATAGTTTTCTGCTCAGAGCTTTTGAACGAGTAAAAAGAATTAAAAGTGACAGATAAACATCACTCTTTCACAAAATTTCTCCCCATCTCTCTGTCCGTACATTGTAGCTGTCTATTCATCTCTCTATCCATATACACCCATCAATCTTTAAATATTCATTTATCTCACTATCTTCTAGCTAGGTATATTTTCATTCAGCTACTGGTATACCATCTATTTTCTCACGCTGGTACCTATCTCATCTATATATCATACTTGATCCTTGGATTACGGCTCATTCACAGTGGTCAAAAATTAAAGCAAATACGGTAAGGCAAAGATACTGTAGCAGTTGAGAGTCCCTACAACCCTAGAGCTGCCAGGGGCCTCTGCACAGACCCCAGCAACAAGGGGCATTGCGCAATAACTTAAAGGCACATGGTCCCGGTGGTTTAGTCAAATGCGTACACAGGCGCATGGCGCAAGTTTCCTATAGAGACCTACGCTATCGACTCCTCTTTAGCACTTATGCTGTGACCCATTTCCCCAAGTCCAAAGAAGTCCGATCCACTGTAGCCAGTGGTCCAATCACAGTTCGGCTCATGATTCGGCTGAGGGGGATGACAGCTTTAGCAAACTTCTTTTGTGATGTCATAATAAGAAGCACATATGCACGCACCCTGGCATTACTACAGACTGCGTGATGTGCAGAGAAGACAACGAAGTCAACGTTACTTAGCAACACCCACGCGCTTTACTCTTGATGACAGCTCAACTTCGGCAATCTTTGTATCAATGCTAACGGTGATTGGCAGTATCATCAACAGCTCTCTCTTCACTACCGGGACTATGCACCTTTCAACACATAATGTCAAGATTTGTTGCCTTCCAAGTTGTGTACTGACAGAGTGGGGCAGCATTATCTACTGCTATCATCAATGAGCTAAAATGCACTGAAGACAAACCCAACATTTCTGGGATCAATTCAAGTAAAAAATCTCAGTATCAGATCTCACTCTCATTTGTGAAGACATACTGTACACGCAAAATATTTTGTGAGGTTTTTATTTTCGCGAATTTCGTGAGTCGGGTGCTATTCATAAACTTGACAACATGCAAAAATATTAACTCTCATCCCAACACAATAGTGACATGCGCATATACATTTCTCCATTCCGCACAGTACTCAATACTGATTAAACCACTCGCAAACTTGTCAGGATGTCCCCGTTCATGAGAAAAATAGACTTGCTATTATATGGTGTATACAGGACCAAATATCTATGGGATTGATAATTAAGTGGAAAATCTTGCCCATGTCAAATCTGGCTCTCATTTGTATGATAAAAGTTACAACTTTTTGTGTGTTCTTAGTTTATAAGAGCTGCTGTGGCTGAATGAATAGGACCTTAGCCCCAAAGTCAGGGGGTCCTAGGTTCAAAATGAAGTGCATCTGTGCTACAAGATCATGGAAAGATGAGACGACACTGTACAAACATCTGTGTTTCATTGACTTGCAGGTAAATGGAAACAAACAATAATTAGGTTCATACGCTGTTACTAAACTTTAAAGGACAAGTCCACCTTCATAAACATGATGATTGAGAGAATGCAGCAATATTAGTAGAACACATAGGTGAAAGTTTGAGGAAAATTGGACAATCCGTTCAAAAAGTTATGGATTTTGGAAGTTTCAGTTCCGCGATCGCTGGATGTGAAGACTACTACAGTTTGTGATGTCATATGAGTACAACCATATAAAGAAACTATAAAGAAAATTCAACATATTTTCACTTTTCTCGCATAATAGACGAGCACATGACTTGCCTCTTTCAGAAGGCAGGGGAAGTAATATTACCATTAACATATATCAGTTACAAGTTGAGGGAATGTGTACTTTTTTCAAAAAAAGAAATTTTGTGGAATTCTCTTTATATTTTCCTTATATCGTTGTACGCATGTGACATCATCAACTGCAGTAGTCTTCTCATCCAGCAGTGACTGCACAGGAACTTTGAAAAATCATAACTTTTGAATGGATTGTCCAATTTTCCTCAAACTTTCACTGATGTGTTCCACTTATATTGCTGCATTATCTCAATCCACATGTATATGAAGGTGAACTTGTCCTTTAAGTTTATAGGTCGAAAACTTAATTTTCGATGATTAGCTGGTAGTTTAGCACCATGTGGACGCACTCGAAATTTAGCAATCTTAAAGTTCAGTCAATAATTAGAACCACAATACATCTTAGGGTTTATGCTCTCTCCAGTAGCCAGGGGGGTCCCCACTAGTAGTTTCGCTATGTATGGCACAATAATCAACAAGCTTGTGAGTTAGCGTGAACCTCGCTTCTCTTTCACATTTGGGTCAACCTCCAGCTGCGCTAATTGTATGGGCATAAGGTCAGGTAGCAAAAACTCTGCACTTCGTTGTAATCATGGAGTGGGATTTGCTCGTGAGTCGTATATAACTTAAAGTTTATGTGCGCGTGTGAACCCGCGTCGTGAATTCATGAGCGGAGCTATTCATCGACAGTTAAGTTTTCAACCTAAACTTGAAGTTTGGCGTCTGCATGTGAACGTAACTTGAAATTGGAGGATGATGGAATCTTACCCAGTGTGCAGAGAAGTAGAGCCCTGTGATTTTATCCTTGACTTCAGGGACTTCCTCGTTCTTATTATTGATCAGCTTCCCTGGAATCACCTCTGTGTGATGAGAAGGAACAACACAAGCAGTTTGGCATCAATTCATGAGCCTGGGTGCATAAAACGATGGCAACTTCGCAATTGAAGTCAAAACATACATGTAGCTTCAGAAGGGCTCAAAATTCATTTTTCCACCTTTCCTTTTGGATCTTCCTCGGAATACATCAAAAGGATTTACCAAGAAACTTACTTATTGGTACCTGGTTGATGGGATTCAGGTTGACAGAAACTAAAATCTTGTTACAATGTAATAGAGCACCATTATCAATAGAGATCGATACCAATACAAAAATCAATGTCAATATCAATTTCAGTACCACTATCATCATTACTACCATTATCACTGTCATTGTAATATTCCCTTGCCTGAACCACACATTGATACGTGATACAGTATACTAAACGTGGTCTTACAAAACTGTAAATTGACTCTGTAACATGCTTGTTTCAAGGCCAACAGCACTCCCACAGGGTCACAGTCCTTCCCTCTAGTCGCTCTAGTCGGGGGACACCCTGGGATTACACAGCTTACTGTATGTTCTGATCTCTGCCCCCATCCCCGTGCAATGCGGGCTAATGCTTGTTATTTCAAAAAGACATGGTTTGGGCTGATGATCACTCCGCACATACTTGAAATTCCACCGTGGCACAAACCTGCTGTATCGCAGTAGAGCAATCATTTCTCTATTTTTTTTTTCTTTTATTTTTTTTTATTCAAAGAAGAGCCGGAGACCCGTTTCATCAGCAATTCACCTGATATGCTACTGATCATGTGTTTGCACTGTGTAAATAACTAGATCATGACATGCAATCACTTACGTACTTAAAGGGTCAAAATCCTCCTTATAGTGATCATATCATGGTATATGATATTCCTGTTGCTTTGGATATCAAGTTTATTTTGATATGTGTACAGAAGTTATGTTTTCTGCTTACAAAAAAATTTAATAAAATAAAGGGGAATATACTTTTACAAAAACCCCAAAACAAACAAACAAACAAAACACTGGAAACATCACATCAAACATCATCACTGCCAAATTACTCGCAACACATATTCTAGAACATAAATTGGGATTACCATGGGAACAACTCGCCCCATTCGCGCACACACACACACACACACACACACACACGTATACACAAAATTTTGTGTGTATTATTAATATGTCTTGCACATCTATACCATACAGTCATAATGAATAGTAAATCTCATCACAACCACCACAAATAATGTACAATTCTCTCTGCAAGACCAAAGTGATGAAATTATGGTTGTCATGGTAACAAAACAGTCTCCCATGCATACATGAACAGAAGCACTTGTCTTGATGTATAGATAGTCAAAGGTGGAACAAGTAAATTGGAAGCAGAGCAAGAGAAAACACAAGAAGTTTTTGAAAAGGAATGAAGAGTGTAGCATATCCCCCAATAATTGAACCGTTGGAAGTCTCTAAAATGATATCATTTTTAATAGACATGGACAGAAATTAATAAATGTTGTTTCCTATTTGCTGTTTCAATCCAAAAAGGATACTTTGATGCATCGCAGCCATAAATGATACATACCTGCAAACGGTCTTGGTCTCCATGGAAACCCTTTGGCATCTGGGTCTTCCGCGACCTCTCCACGTCCGTTCTCGCAGACGACCTCTCCGGTCTGAGAATCTAGGATCACCAATGTTGGGATACCGGAGACTTTGAATTTCTTTGACAGTTTGTTCTGAAAAGACACAGGAAAACACACACACATTGTATTTGACTTGGTATTCATGTTCATACCACATTCACATACAATGTACTTCATCAAACGTACACACAAGTATACTGTAAAAGTGACACTTTAGCTGGAATGTAGGTGGAATGTAGCTGAGCCTCCTGAGAGTTGGGGGGGGGGGGAGAATGGAACATGTTCTATTTTTCAGAGACTCTTTCAAGTCTCCAGCTGATTGCGAAGACATCTCTGGCTGTGTTTATCTAAAATCGTGATTCTGAGGCAGAATCACAATCCTAGATGTGTTTGAGGCATTTTCAGGGGCTAAAACACAACCGTGTTCCAAACGCGTTTAGAAACAACATTTTGAAATGCCTTTCAAAGGGCGTTTTGAAATGCGTTTAAGACCATGTTTGCCGTTCTGTGAGTAGATAAACGCAATGCTGTTTTGAAATATGTTTATATCTCAAGGTCAAATCCCAGCTGTTTCCGGTTGTGCTCTCTACCCACTATTTGTGTGTGACTGATGAGGCATGTTTGCTGGTACACAGTTGACCTTCACTTCCCGGGTAGAACGGCGCAAAGTAGCTGCGGAGTGACAACACTTGAATCGTGATGTTTGATGGTAATAGATCAACACGGCACCCCAAGAACAGCGTTTCAAGCCACGTTCACAAACACCATTCCAAACATGTTTTGAAACATGATTCTCTTTTTCAAGTCAGATAAACGCAGCCTCTGTGATGTTTCCTGCTATATGTTTTTGGTCTTTCCGGTCACAAGAGTCGCAGTGACTGATCAGTCACGGCAGTCACAGCAAAGTCTCCTCCAGTGAGATACGCCCTTTAGGCTCTCTACCAGCTCATGAAAGATAATCACATTCACAGATTTCAAAAAGCCCTTCAACGGACACCTCTGGGTTCCATCTCTCTTTATAACTATTCGTAATAGAAATTTCATTGGTATCTCACTTGACGAACATATATACATAAAACCTTGCTCTATTATGACTTGGGTCTGTTGAAAGCTTTTTTATTTGCTTTTACTCCCTACCAATACCTTTATGTGTAGCTCATTGCTATGTATATCCACAAGATGCTGTCACGATTCTGAATTGTTGGAGAGTGGCAAGTTTGACAAGTTTTATGGGATATGGTCATCACTTTAACGTGCTAATTAATTGATATTCGTAGGCCGCTTTCATGCGAATTTTGTAGCCAGAATCACAAACATGAATCATGATTCAAAACGGCGTTTCAAATCACGGTCTCAGCGGAAGAGCGTTCATGCGGGCTTTCGCAACGCTGATTCTGGCTCTGCTCATCCTTTGCCATTGCGCAGCGCACTGCGCAGTTTGACCATGTCTTCTGCAACTAGAGCCAGTAGCTCCTTATGTCAACTGATCAGTCAGTTTATTATAGGCCTTCACGTTTTTATTGCGGTGAATACTTTCCAATAAGCTGTGGCATTCAGGATCTGCCCACAGATCGAAGAATAATCTTAATTCTTCGTCCCTCCAATTGTTTTCCCTTGGTAGACACAGCGCTGCAGCCATTACTATTATCAACTCAATCGGAGAGTAATTACATGTATTATATTAAACAGCTAGATACTATAGAATAGGTGTATGGCGTTGATGTAAACAAACAAGTGCAAGTATGGTACCGAAACACACGATTCATAAGACGTACACAAGCACGCGAACAGAACAAGAAGCTGTGGGATACCCCATGAGACACGCATGCGCACAGCGCACAATGACATCATAGAATCATGATTGAAATCACAGTTGCATTCATGCGGTTTCGGTGATCGTGATTCTGGCAAAATCATGATTCAAAACGCCCTTTTTTCTGCATTTCAGATTGGCATTTTGAAACGCGTTTAAATGCAAAAATCGCATGAACGCAACGCGACTAAACGTGTTTAGAAACGCAATTCTAGTTTCGCATGAACGCAGCCATAGTCCACAAGCGTATCTTTGAGTAGAGGACTATATAGCGTACCGAGGATGGTATAGCCTTGTTAATTATGCAGGTTCTCGTCACTCACATAAAGTGCCTGTTTTATGGACTTTTCATTAAGGCTGTTGTGCATGGAATCCAATAAAGTGACAACGACATCCATACAGTAGGTGGGTGCACCACATCTGAGTACTAGGCAACTGCCATCAGTTGGTCATAATGTTAATGAAAAAAAAAATGCTGCTTAAAGATAAAGCACACTTTTGAAAAATGACCTGACATTTCAGATGTTTTGTGTTTTCTGACAAAATTTCTCCCTGCTCCTGTAAAAATATCAATGAAGACAACTGATAGAATGTGTGTTGAAAACAGGCTTATCTATAAAACAATCTTATTGCCTACAGACCTGTTTTGGAATGGCTGAGACATCTAAAAACAAAGTAAAACAAAGCAATCATAATAAAAGTTGGGTCCAATCTTTTATTAGGATCCCTCTGTCTTGGATATCTCAGCCACTTCAAAACTAAATTTCATCAAATAAACATTGGATTCCTTTCGGAATTACATGCTCTTTCACGATTCATAAGAGGTTTCTCATTATCTCACCAAAAATGTTAGAAACCTGAAATTAGGTTTCAGCCAAAACTATACAATCCCTTTAAACTAGAGAACTAGGGAGGGTCTCTCCTCCACTTCCCTGGTTTAAATCTAAAGAGACTGGGTTGGTATACAGCTCTTCTTTGTCTGCATGCTTTAAATTCTTCCAGTGTGATGCACTTTCGGGGTCTATCCGAGAATCAAAATATGACTCAGAAGTTTAATATGCCCTCATAAACAGGGATGGAAATTATTTCAAAAAACAGAAGATGCCTAGTTTCATTACAGGAGAGGGTATAAGGATGATAATACCTCATTTGAGAAGATTTACAATTTTGATGTGGTTTGCACTCATTTTTCTTTTGGAAAATTGCTCCTGGGGAGTGGAAATTGGGTAGCACTAAAGTTTGTATCCCTTATAACTTAGTCAAAGGGTGCTCACAGATATACATACCATGGGTGTATGCAAGGGGGGGTCGGGAGGGTCGTACGACCCCCCCCCCCCCCCCCCCCAATTTTCAAAAGGTCCACTTTTTGTAAAAGACAATTTTTGTTTTTCGAGGGCTTTTTACCCTGGGGTCTATGTATTTTAGGAAGGTGTAAGGTTAGCTAGTCAGCAACTTTTTTTAAATGCGCTTATGCAGTTTTCAACTTACCGATTAACGAACTTGTAAGTGACCAACACAGTTTTTATCACCAATTTAAACATTTATGGGTTTTTTTCAAAGTATGCTGAAAAAGTCACTTTTGTATGCACCAAATGGCCCCATTTTAAGATATAAAATTCAAAAACTCCCTACCGTGGGAGGGGGGACACCCCCCTCCCACATCCTCCCCCCGCTCGTTCGCTCCGCTCCCTTGGAAAGGTAAAGGTCCAAAAATTGTGATTACGACCCCCCAGAAAATATCCTGGATACACCCCTGCATATTACAGCATTAAATCCACCATGCTGTTAGATACGACCAATATGAAAATAAGTATGAATTCTAAATTTTATACTTCTCCAATCTTTATGATCACACTAAAACATTCATGAAAGTATAGGCTTTTGCATATCTAATATCAATAATAGATGCAAAAATCATGGGCACAACATGAGACACAGATTCTCAGCACTTCAGAACTTTCATGAGCACTGATCAAATAGACTGTTTTTTCAGGCCGGCCAAATTTCAACAAAATTTCGTAGAAATACGTCCTGTTGTGTTAGGATGGCATACGTGTGAAAATTGTTCTGGCACAAACTGTCAGCATGTTCAGTAGTATAAAAGAAAACAAAAACAAAAACAGTGTCTATCCTTTCCTTTAGTCTCAGAAATATTTCGTCATCTTCCGACCCCCTTTGGCGAAAGGAATCTGATTTTCTCATCAGCCATTTGGCTCAGATGATAAATGTAACACTCTGGTCTCTACAAAGGCTGTCTATTCTTCTTCCTTTTTTCCCCTATGACCTTACAATGATTTGCAATCAACAGCTACAATGTTGAAAGCTATGCAAACAGATTCAGGAAACTATCCAAATGAAGTAACAGGGAGAAAAAAACAACAATCACAGGTTTCCTGATCAATGTCACAGGAACGATGATACCCCTCATCTTGCTGTCCGCTATACAGCTGTATGTCAACATGGATATTCTGTCCCACGTCATCCTATTTGGAAACAAAACAGCCACGGTCAATATCAATACCAACCAGCACATTCGAATGACATTTATAACGAGACATGAAACTCGTCACTAAAGACAAGTTGGTGATACGCTGGGTTGACATTAGATACCAGTCACGCATGGTCGACAATGAAAAGAATGTGAATATGAAATGTTATCTAAAAAGAGTTTAAAAAGATAATTAAAAACAAAAGTGTCCTGCCAGTATCGATCCCTCAACTGTGTGTGTACCATATCAAAGCTTGGAGGTGAAAAAAAAAAAAAAAACAGGCCATGTTTGCTTGATGAAATAAGGAAGTTACACAACTGGAGCAAGAGTTTGGGGCCTTTTGATGGACAGGACAGCTGTTACCAACATCCTTTGAACTGGAAATCTAACCACTGATATCAATTAGACAGCAGTGCTTACACTGTAGTCTGAATTCCATGTATTTTATAAAGGGGAAGATTCGCCGAAGAAACATGCTGATGTTGATTGAGTGAATGCAGTGATACATACATGTATATAGTACAACACATCAGAGAAAACTTGAGGAAAATTGGAAAATCCATTCAAGTTCTGGTGCAGCTATTGCTGGATGAGAAGACTTTACTGACATCACTACAAAACAAAGATATGTGTAGGCCTTAAAAGAAAATATAGGGATAATTCTGCAAAATTTAATTTCTTTGACCATAATTACAGAGCAATTTAGCTACTGCTGTTAGAAAACAGGGAATAACATCACCTTTAACATATATGCCGGTCACAAGTCAAAGGAATGTAGGAATAGGCCTACACTTTTCATAGGAAAATATTTTTTTTTGGAATTCTCTTGTTTATGAAATTTAACCATAAGAGTACTTTTAATTCTACCCACAAACATAGCCCTAACCCTAATCCTTACATCAAAGTAAATCTAAAACCTTATCACAATCCTGACCCCAATCCTACGCCCTTTGAAAAAATAAGACCGAAGCACTTGTCACGGGAGCAAATGTCATGTCACAACTTGCACCAGATACCCAGAAAGTTAATTTTTCTAAACGTGTGTGGGTAGATGGACAGATGCACGAACAATAAACAAAATAACTCCAGCAGTTCTTGCCACAGAAACACAACATAGAGCTTTCAAAAAAAATAAAAAATCATGTAAAATCAAAAAGAAAAAAATCTTTATGGTTCTGTGAGAGTGACGTCAAAAATTCCCAAGCATCCTCTTAGGCACTATTTTTCACGCATTGCAGTTCTTCACAAAAATTTAATCTTCAACAACACTCTAAAATATTCTGAGAAGTGTCTGTAGAGCAATAAGGAAGTAAAGGAATCTACCTTGCAATACCAAGTCACAGTTTGTTTTGAGACTACGTTAAAAGCCTTCATTCATTTCAAGAGGTCCTTCACTTGAACAGCCTCCTTCCTGGGTTGGACTACATGTAGTCTTTGTTAAAGGGCCTTTCATCATATACTGTAAAACACAGTAATTTCGCAGCATGAAATTTTTGGAATTGGAGCCGACGGCCTTTTTCACAGCATGAAATTTATGCAAAGTTCCTCTGGCATTCAATGCATATAGTGTAGACAAGAGCCTATGCGCGTATTTTAATTTTGTGACTCTTGGCTCTCGCGAAATTTGTGAAATTAAATGCATGCGAACATTAATCATTTTACAGTAGTAACTGCCAACAGAGTGAGCAAAGAGTCATCAGGCAAGATTAAGTCAAGCTACCAGCAAGAGGCAAGCCCAACCAGAGGGCCATTTGAGACCCGTTTCAGGGCAAATTTTCCCTAGATTTTGTACTTTTTTAACGCTTTTATGCGATGTGCAGTGAATTCTGATGATGCGTTTGCATTATGATTATAAAACAAGTATTATTATAGACCCCCTTCGACACGCTACAATATACAGACCACTTCAATATATTTGTATAATGTACGCATGTTTTTCTATAAATTCCAAGGGATGCATATTTTCATAAAAAAACAACAAAATTGTGAGGCAACTTTCATCATACATTTACATATCAATCAGTGCCCTATTGTGACATCATCAATAGATGCAGTCTCGCTACGTACATTGTACACATGTTTCAGGATGACAGCACACATGACAAATGTATCTAGGCAAAAAAATTAAAAGTTCATTACTTCTGAACCTCCTGCCTGATTTTCCTGAAACTCAAAGTTCCATTGACTTCACTTATTTGGAGGTAAATCCCTTCTTATAAATTAACTGATGCCTTAGAACTGAATACCACTAAACCAGCATTCGAAAGCAAAAAAAAAAAAAAAAAAAAAAAAAAAACGGTTAATCAGCAAGGCTCCATTTACAGAGGATCGTGAGTACATGGCGTACTGATGGCCGACGGAGAGAATAATCTAGCCATCCCACTGGTCACAGTGACTGACCTATTAATGATTAAATAAGAGTGGATTCACAATTTTCCAGGCTCAAGAGACTTACACGGTGTTCAGATGCAAAAAACAAACAAAACTAGAAATGTCGCTTTGGCGACTGGTATGCCTCCGCCATAATGCATGATTTTCCCAATAGGTCTAGATAGTACATGTGGACACTGTGTGATTACATTTCCACAAAATTGGCAAAATATTGGAATGACAAGTTTGTCACAAATGTGTTGAATGTTCACCTTCCTTGACGTAGGTTTAATTGGATGAATAAGAGAGCATGTATCTAGGGATTTAAGGACTTTAACTTGACTTTGACCCATTCATACATTTAGGCATTGAGTAATTTTCAAGGTACAGGTGTGGAGAAAAAGTGCAATTTCTGAATTGAATAGTAAATTGTTACCATTTTCATCTGGCCCTTGACCCTAAAATTCATAAGATAATTACTTTCAGGTAGAACATGCATAATATGTACTAAGTTTCAAGGTAACTTGAGCCACTTCCGAGATATGGAGGAAAAAGATAGTTCAGCACTTTCACTTGATCTTTGACCTTTTGACCTTTGAGGCAAAAAGAGAAAAAAAAAAAACTTTCCAGAGAATTTCTATTAGGTTACACATGCATACACCAAGTGTAAAAAAATAACCCTGCTGGCATTGCATAAATATGAGGGTAATAGTAAAATTTTGAAGTCTTGCACTTGACCTTTGACCCCTGACCTTTGACCCCATGAACCCTACATTCTCTAGATAATCACTTCCAGTCAGTACATGTATATACTATGTTCCATGAAGATACCTTGAACAATTTTCCAAGGTACGGAGAAAAAAAAGAAGTTTTAATATTTTTACTTGACCTTTTGACCTTTGAACTTTGACCTCATGACCCAAACTTTCACCAGAGAATCTTAATTGGGTAATACATGTATACACTAAGTTCAAGAAAATATCTTCAGGCATTCAATAGATATGGTGGAAATAGTGAAATTTTATGTATTTGACCCTGACCTTTTGACCTTTGACCTTTGACCTCATGATCCAAACTTTCACCAGAGAATCTTAATTGGGTAATACATGTATACACTAAGTTTCAAGAAAATCTCTTCAGGCATTCAATAGATATGGTGGAAATAGTGAAATTTTATGTCTTTGACCCTGACCTTTTGACCTTTGACCTTTGACCTCATGACCCAAACTTTCACCAGAGAATCTGAATTGGGTAATACATGTATACACTAAGTTTCAAGAAAATATCTTCAGGCATTCAATAGATATGTTGGAAATAGTGACATTTTATGTATTTGACCTTGACCTTTTGACCTTTGACCTTGAGCATGTGCACCCAAAAGTTGATAGGCACAACTTCACCCCCTAATACACATACATGCCAAGTTTCATTAGGATACCTCAACAGGTTTCGATAGTTACCTTGTCCACAAAATTCATTACGGACGGACGGACGGACGGACAACCCGAAAACATAATGCCTCCGGCACCACTTCGTGGCGGAGGCATAAAAAAAAACCAAAAACAAAATGATACTAGAACAGATATACCTATACCAAAACGGTATACCAAAACGGTATAGCCATACACTGAATTTATACGTCTGAACACTGACTAACGAAATGACACGTGACAAAACGATGTATAGCAAAACAACTGTCAGAGCATCGTTTTGAACTAGAACTCGCTAACAAATCTGCATTTCATCATGTCCATTATGCGTCTGAGCGTATGGTGATCAAAGAAATCGGTATAACTGGGAGTGCGCATGAAAGGTGACCTTATACCTGTCACTCATGACCATAACAGCATGCGCAATGAGAAACTGCACATCTATACATTGTTTTCTAGAATGGTCGAGATTAGCATCTGAATGATCTGACAACTATACAATGATTCTTAAAGGTCCTATTTACCTTTGGGAGCAGTGATTTAAAAAAATGTTCACAATATCACGTTTCATGCGTATATGCAGGGCTCGACACTAACGGTAGCCCAGTGGCCCAGGGCCACCAAAAACGCACGTCGCGCCACCAAAATTTCAGAAATTAAGAATTTGGTGGCCTGATCGGGCCACCAAAAAAGGTCGGATGTTTGCCTTTGGGCCACCAAAGACAAAATTTGGTGTGGAGCCCTGGTATACGTGTAGGTCAGTTGTATCACAAAACAACTTATCATATGAAATTTTTACAATAAAGCCTAAAATATGAGGTTATATCACTATTTTTCTCATTAAATCAGAACTGTAGACAGTTTATTCTGGAAATTTTTTCATTATAACTATTGTTCACTCTTTGTATTTTACATTGGTTGTTTCTATCCCTAACTCACATTTTAGATCTCTTTTGAAGCACTAATGCTGGGTTTTCGTTTCATCTACAAATGGTATATTATGCCTTTAATGATTCAATAAGAGTGGATTCACCATTTTTCCAGGCTCAAGAGACATGATCACACTTGCAGATCACAAAAGGCAATCGAATGCTGACACACATGGCTTTAGCTCACTCCGTTTGCAGATTATCACATCACTTTTAATTGCAAGGGCCTGTGAATAAGGCTAACTAGTGTAGGAAATGAAGAATGGATAAGACCAGCAAGAAAGGCTTTGGAATGTGACAATAGACTTGTCTTCTCCCCCTCCCCCCCCCCCCCACCCCCTTCCTTCTCCCCCCCCCCCCCCCCTCTCTCTCTCTCTTTCTCTTGTCTTCCCTTGTACTTCTATTAATTGACCTACATCCATACATACAGTGTACACGTGTGTATGCATACATACACACATACAAATTTTACAATTTCATTTAAAATAGCAAATGAACTAACTGTTGAATTTCTGTCGTCGGCTCTTCTGCAGTGGAAGCACACATTATGGCACATGCACGAAATGGCTCGCAAGACATTGTTGCCATACTGGCCTTCATTTTCGCTCTTGAGCTTACCCGCAAATGCCTTTTACACTAAAACATCACCCCAAAGTTCCCCGGGGGCATCCGGGAGTTTACTAGGGACAGTAGAGGCTAAACTTTCTGAAAAGTCATCTCACATTTTATACACAATTTCACCTGCCAGACATTTCATACTGCACAATCAGGTAAGTGAAATTTCCTCAGTGTGAAAGGGGTATTTTACTGCAAGTATCTGAGCTGAGCAGGAAGCTTTCCATAGCCAGAGTCAGACCCAGATAATGAGAAAGTAGCACTATCATTTCCTTCACAGTACTTGTGTGTAACCACAAGTTCATTAGGCTAAAACAAACCAGATTACTTTATCACGGTGAGGCAGCATCAGATTGGTCTGGAAAAGGGCAAACATAAACACTGCTATCTCGCTGACATAGTGTAGATAGGCGAGTGTGAACGCACTTCGAACACTTGCAACACATGCACAGAGATTACACACACACTGACTGTTCAATTACAGTCAATAAAGTACTAATTTGTTTACATAAGCAGCATCTTTTACTGCTTCACATAGACAGGATACTGAGTCTGAAGAATGTACAACCTTAAGATGCAGGAGTTATATTTTATTTAAGATAGTTATTACCCAAAGGGTGAGGTTTTGTATGATTAAAAGTTGGCTAATATGCTAGAGATCACCCGAGCCTTCAGCTACCGTACTGTTTCCTGTCAGGAACTTTTTTGCCAAGGTTGTCCACAAGCGTGTGATTGAAGGTACCATCTAACAATGTGTCTAGTTTCAATAACAACATAAGCTGGGCAATTCTACAGTTAGTAACATCACATTTAAAGATAATAAAAAGTTTTGGTACCTCAAAAGTGTCCTTGAATTTCCTTGTCTTAGTTTGTGTTTCAGGTTAAAGTACCTTTCATATAACTAACACTGTGAGACTTACTCGTCCCAAAGTGCTCTCATGTCTTAGTAATCATGCAATTAACTGCGACCAGCAGCCCCATACGCATAGCGACCAGTAGTCCCATACGCATAGCGTAATCGGGCTTCGCATTGTAGCATTCAGGATCATGACAGATTTAGTATCGCAGGGTAAATGTCAACTTAAAATCCCATAAATTCTTCAATTTGAAGACTTACCAATTAAGTTGAAGTATTGAAAACAGGCTTCGGGCAACGTTTGGTTCTGCCTATAGTCCCTTTCTGTTCGAATTGATGACTGAATGTGACTCGGTCGACAGGACCTCAGGAGAGCTACATACAGTACACTGAATACTACAGCCAGTGCATGCGAACACATCGCATGCACACAAATTTCAAATCCATGAACGGATAAGATGTTTGTGTGCGCATGCGCTGGCCATGGTATCCAGTGTATGTAGCTCTCCCAAAGTCCTCTCGACCGAGTCACATTCAGTCATCAATTCGAACAGAAAGGGACTATTGGCAGAACCAAATGTTGTTCGAGGCCTGTTTTCAATACTTCAACTTAATTGGTAAGTCTTCAAATCGAAGAAATTTTTGGATTTTAAGTTGACATTTACCCGCGATACTAATTCTGTCACGATCCTGAATGCTACAATGCGAAGCCCCATTACGCTATGCGTATGGGGCTGCTGGTCGCAGTTAGCTATGCGTACAATGGGCTGCACGCTGCTGGTCGCAGTCAGTGGTTTCGTACAATATTTATCGACGCTGTACAGTGTCGGCTCTGGTACGAAACCATTATTGCATGATTACTAAGACATGAGAGCACTTTGGGGTGAGTAATTCTCACAGACAACGTACTTTAACCTGAAACACAAACCAAGACAAGGAAATTCAGGGAAGCTTTTGAGGTACCAAAACTTTTTATTATCTTTAAGCAAATTTACCGATTTACTTTTAGTAATCACCACCTATTCATTTCAAGTCTCAGTCATGTTACAACATGTATTATAGAAAAGAATGAATACAATTACACAAATATTAGAGTTGCCATGGTAACTTGAAAGATCGGTTAGTAATGTTACAACAACAAAAAAAGCTTGAGAAAAAGAATTCATGTCTTTGGACAATGAAATTTGCTAAAATGTAACAAAATGCCACATCAATTCTATTCACTGCATCATGACAAATGTTCCAGCAAATATCTTTAGCAGTTTGAACAATGATTTCTTTTTTCTTTTAAGCTAGACAGCAAAAGCATGGTTAGTAGTGTTACAGTAAGACTTGTCCACAGTAACTCCAAAGGTCATTATGTTAACCCCTTTGTAACTGATTTCACATGACCTCTGGAATACTGAAATGTATAATTCATCTTTTTCCTTTTAGCAAAACTTGTATGGAAAACAAATATTTAATGAGTGATTAGCATTATCTAATTGTCTCCAGTTCAACATAGTACATTTAAATGATGGTTTTGATATAATCTCACCAAAAAAAAAAATAAATAAATAAATTCTACTAAATTTGAAAGACTAATGTTGACTTCTGAAGATCAGTGGCATTTAGGTGATACCTAAATCAAAGAATAACATAAAGAGGTAGATTTCTTCTATTGACGTCATAAATTACAGAAGTGCCCAAAGCTAACCTACTCTCTGACAGCATGATAAAATTTGTTTGAAGGATTTCTTAATAATGGCAGCACAATTCTCTGAATGTTTTATCGTCGCTAGGGTGACAAGACCTTGTATCTACAATTTTGGTGAAAATGACTTTTTTGGACTAATGGTCAGATAATCGGTTAAGTGATGTCCTGTCCAAATCCTAGATGTCTTACCCCAAAAATGAAGCCACCATGGCATGTCAGTGGAATGTCTATCCCATTGGATACAGTGCTTTGTCTTCCATGTTTTTTTTTTACTCTCCTGAACATTTGACATTTTGTCGATACGAGGTCTTGTCGCCCCAGCCACGTTATACACCTGCAGTGTTCGTTCTTACAAGTGTATTTGAACTGAAAATCATATTGCTCTAGCCAGCAAAGGTAGTATTTTGTTAGTTTAGTTTTGAGAATTACATTGTCATTAACATGGAGTTTATGAACAAACATCATCATGCTGAAAAATTGTGAACTGTTATTTAGTGTTAACTGAATAAATGATCATAACCCCAGTTATCGGAAGTATTGAGAATGGTAAACCTTGTTACACACAGTTTTGTTTTGTTTTGTTTTGTTTTTTGGGGGGGAAGTGTCACCTTTTGAAGAATTTTAGTAGCATTAAAGTGATCTTAAAGTGATTTTTCAACCATAAGATTTTCACAGCTTCAGATTTCCACAGACTCCAGTAACTACGAGCACACCATACAGCTCATATATCCCAATGGAATCCCATTTTCCTCATTCATTTTCACTCATTTTCTGAACAGGTAAGATTGTTGAATGGTGCCTTTAACTTCGGGAGACACTCTGCTGGAGACAGTGGAAATACCCCGTCCACCACGCCTCTTTAATGAAGAGATAATTTGGAGCAGTACATCCACACAGACACATGTATCCATGGTCATTGCTGCCATCCAATACCAGACAATTGCCCCATGATAGTCAAGTTGGCATCTCTGTCTCCAAATGCCCAGACTTGACAATAATGTTCTCCAAATGCCCAGACTTGACAATAATGTTCTCTCTTCTCTTCTTTCTCTTCCTCTCTCTTCTCTCTCTCCCCAACCCCTCCCCCCCCCCCCCCCCCCACCCCTCCCCCCCTTTATTTTCTGTTTCATCTCTGGCAATGCCTCATCAATGGGGTAGGCTGGGCAGATGTATATTATTATCACCACTGGCATACAGAGGTCAAATGCATTTGTCATTCTCTGGCAGGCCCAAGTCACCTCAATCCCCCCTTTTCCACTAGTAATGCTGGCTGCTGCTGTTTAGCTACTTGCAACATCTTTCCCAGCATTAGTCTAGTTTTCTAAACTCATGTTGTAAGTTTCCCTTCTAGCATCCAGCTCTCCTAGGCATCTTCATACGGTTGAGTCTAGATTTTGGAACAACCCTGACAAGACCCTGGTCTTTTGTAGTTTCCATGTTACATTTATAGTTCAAATATGTATTGCATGTTCATGTACTCGTTCCCTGTCCTCAGTTTGTTATTGTACAAATGATATGTTTTTTAAATGAAACAGAATAAAGTTCAAGTTCAAATTTCAATTACTTCTTCTTTTTTTTTGTCACTGTCTGACTTGCACCTAGCACCATCCCTGGCAATACATGTCTAAAGCGGCAAGACTACGGACAGTTGAAGCATCCACCACGTATATCCACTCATCTTGTTTTAGTCCTTGTTTTCTTATTATCCACTTTGAATCAGTGACACTTTTCGTATGAAAAACTGCCACCGATTCAAAAATCAATCATTATGTAATGCCCACATACTGGGTTTCATGTGGAGTGATTTTCAAGGACCAGCCATCGCTTAAAGGAGGAGCTCTGTTTAAAGAGCAAAGTTTGTCTCCTGACCCATCCTAACAAAGCAGGGGCCACTGTAATAATCTACTTACTTTTTTGTACTGCACTGGGAGTGATTATCTACAGGAATTTGTGTTTAGGCTGGTGCTTACAGGTTTAGAAAGAGGAATGAAATCCGGTGGGAAAAGAAATTCAGCACAAATTCAGCACAAAAATCGTATTTTAAGCATCGCATAAATATACAGAATTCTATGTGGTCATCCAATTCAAAGTGTTGAGGAGTATACCTCAATGTTTCCCTTTAAAATCTGCTACTAAATATGCTTTCTCAAGGGCAATGTGTTTTTGTACATTGTACATCACCCAAGAAAGTCCATTTCTTCTCACATATCCAAACTTTAACACTGAAAACAGCAACAACAAATATGTACTTTGGGTTTTGGGTTGTTTTTTTCTGTGCTAAGTTGATGATAAGCACGTCACAAAAAGAGCCGCAACATTTGTTGCACACCCGAGCGTCAGGATATTATTTACATTGAGGCAATTTTGCTGTGGTACCTCTTGATACCGGTACATGTCATTATTCTATTAATGACTACCTCTTTAGGGGCCTCCCAAAGAATTTTGCAATACACACTTCATACAAATCTTCACCCATATATAGGGGTATTCTAAACACACACACACACACACACATACACACACACACACATGTAGCAATTCAGCTGTTCACCGTACCCTATGGCACCATGTACTTTTTGACTGATTCTGCTTTTTTTTCTATATGACTACACCAGTACACGGGATCCTTCCTGACAAATCTGATCAGAATACACTTCACAGAGGATGGCAGGATTGATTTCATCAGTATAAAATCCTGATTAAATCTTTTCCCAAAAGGTGCCTTGGTACATTGCTATCTTCTATCAGTTCTTTGGATGCTTGAAGCATAACATTAGGGTCCTACACTATACAATGTTCCCCCTTTGGTAGGAGACAAGGCCAAGACTACCACGGTCATGAATTGTCATGAACTAATATTCTACACACAATACCGGTATTGTTATCTTAATGTATTCGTAACTTTGTAACAAATATAACAGTTGGTTAAGTCTTACACCACAATAATACCACTTTGAACTACAAAGATGACAATGTATAAAACAAATTGATCTACATTTGTATATGATATGCATAATTGCAGTAGATATCAAAAATATGTGGAAGAATACCATTGCATCTACAGTTGTATCTGTAACAGTCGTATATATAGTTAAGAAAAACACTGCATTTACTTTTGTGGGTTAGTTTTAAATAAAGGCCCATTGCCTTCTCATGAAAAAGACTTAAAATTGAATTGAATTAAACCCCTTCAGTTGATAACTTGGGTTGTTTGTTTACTTGTTTGCTTTGTCACATTGTCATGTTACAATGTATATGCATCATATTGTTATCAATTTTTTTATGTATGCATGTTTTAGTAAGTAAAAATGAATGAATGAATGAATGGATGAATGAATGAATGAATGAATGGATGTATGTATGTATGAATGAATGAATGAATGAATGAATGAATGAATGGATGAATAAATCAATCAATCAATCAATCAATCAATCAATCAATCAATTGATCAATTAATGAACATACTCTGTTTTTAATGAACTTTTTGCAGTACATCTCTCTCTCTCTCTCTCTCTCTGGCACAATCACCAAAAATATGACTGTCATTTTATATCCTGGTTTCCTTCTCATGGATGGCTACAAATAATAACCTAAATATTTCAATTATGCTTTTAAGATCTCGCTACAAGGGTGTTAGCCCTGCCTCTACATGTATCTTTTCAGACTGCAAATTTGTCCAATTGACCACCACTCCAACAGAAAACATCTCTTGACTGTGATTGGCATATCGTAATTTGTGCTTGCTTCCAGATTTTACCAAACCAGGGGAAAAAAAGAAAATCATTCCATTAGCATAAAGCCTGTTTCTAAAACATATTTACAAATGAGTTCTTGGCCAATCTGAAAGGGCCCTACCAATAAGTCCCGCAAGTTGTGACACAAATGCAGCTGGTAAGCATACAGCAGTAACAACACTTGTCAATTGCAATACTACAGTCAGATATCACAATATAAGCAGAGTCACATTACATTGTACACTGTGGTTATTAGATTTGACCTGAGAAAGCATGCCCTTGCGAATGTTACCCCTGAGGATTGACATAAGAAAATTTTATGTTAATCACCTCCAAGCCAATGTTTCTGGGCACAAAATTCCCAGGGAGCAGCCTGCAATCAGTACCTCTGCAAAGCAATGGCTGAGAGGCATACACACGTCTGTCAGGAGTAATGATGTATTGCCTCGCAAGCAATGACAAGTGATATCAAGACCATATATGGTAACAAGGGATATGTGTGTGCGTGTTTGCATTTGTGAGTATGTATACATGTATTTTTGTGTAAGATTGTGTCAGTTCATCTCTGTGTACTTTGCTGCAAACTGAACAGTATTTGCACAATTTTGATAAAATGACGAGTCCATGCCATGTCTAAATTTGCTTTAAATAATAAATACAGCAAAGTCAGATGAGCGAAATGATTGACATTTCATCAGATTTTTATGAAATCTCTGCTATTCTGTTTGTCTGGTTTTATCATGTGGCTAATGAATGTGGAAAGATTGACAAATTCAGAATTGTTAGTTTGAAGAAAAAAAAAAGAAGAGAAAACACAAGTCTGTGATGAGGTCATCAGGGTTGCAATTCATAAAAAAAAAAAAAAAAATTGCTACAATAGAAAATCTTGCTGCAATGGCAAATGTGAGAATCCTGCATCCTGACTGGCTGTTGCTAAAAGAGGTTGCTAAATCCAGGGGGGGGGGGGGGGGGGGGGGAAGAAAAAAAATTGCTACCTCAACACCTTATACTAAATGGGACATTTATAGTCATCAATAGGTAATCTGAAAATGGCCTGCAGAAATTCAACAAAAAACTGTACGCCCATCTTGACATACCGTGTACAGTGTCATCATTGCAATACAGTCAATCACTGTGTCAATCCATAGTTCTGTTGTGGGTGTTGTATCTATAGGCCCTAATATGTACCAGTACTATTCATTGCTGGTGTTGATGTAGAGCACAAGATTAGCTCCTTCATTTTAGCCTGATATTGAACAAACAATGTCATTATTTTTGCAGCAAAATTAAAAAAAAAACTAGAAATGTCGCTACAGCGACTGGTTATACCCCCGCCAAACAACATTTCATAAGCTTTGGTCAAAACAACATTTCATAAGCTTTGGTCAAAAAACTGAGGAAGTAGTTAAATCCGCAAGATCTTTCCTTGATCTTCTGCCATTAATGTGCCGTTACCATGGCAACGTACTTTCGGGTACTGTCGAAAAATGCGTCTTGCACATCTACAACCAAAGGCACACATCTGTACCAAGTTTCATGGAAATTGGGCAAAAACTGAGGAAGTAGTTTGCAACACAAAATTTTCCATCATTTTGGCTCATAATATGTGAGCTGTTACCATGGCAACATACTTTTTGTCACTGTCAAGAAATGTGTCATGCTGACCTATATCCTAAGACAAACATTCAATATGAATTCCATGAGAATTGGAAGAACACTGATGAAGCAGTTTTGCCATGAAGCATTTTGCCCTATATTTTACCAATAACATGCCGTTACCATGGCAACGCACTTTTTGCCACTGCGGAAATATGTGTCTTGCACATTAACATATTCAGATGAACATCTGTACCTAATTTCATAAAAATTGATCAAAAACTGTGGGAGGAGTTCACGACGCAAGATTTGTACCCATTTTTGTCCATAATATGCCGTTACCATGGCAACGTACTTTTGGGTACTGTCAAAAAAATACGTCTTGCACATCTACAACCCAAGGCACACATCTGTGCCAAGTTTTATGGGAATCGGTTGAAAACTGAGGAAGTAGTTCGCGACGCAAGATTTGCAACGGACCGACCGCCCGACCGACCGCCCGACCGCCCGACCGCCCGACCGACCGACCGCCCGACCGCCCGACCGACCGCCCGACCACCCGACCGTCCGCTGATTCCTATATACCCCCTTCAAACTTCGTTTGGCGGGGGTATAAAAAAAAAAAAAACTACTCAGAATTGCTGAATATATGCAATGTAACTGATCATCAGACTGGTGACACATTTTAGAAGAGTACTGGTAAAGGCACATGCCATTGACATTTCTAACTCAAATTGAAAACTTTTTATTCTAATTTTGTGCAGATTCATTCTTTTTTCTAATATATAGGATATACATGTATCATGTAGTACAAATGTACCATATCAGAGTTGACAGAGGACAAGAAGATAATCTACATGAACATGTACAATGTACAGGTGTATGTAGCAAACTTACATCAAGATGCGGTGGATTAAAATTCCTCCTATGGTTTACATTGTAATTTCATAAACAAGAATATGAGAAAGACCAGGAATATGAGTACATCTATGTACATTCAACTGTACATGGTATAGAGTTTTAGTTTGATTTCTGGCAATCATACTGTTTACAAAAGAAAAAAAAATCAGACAGTCTATACGTGAGTTGTATTCAAAATCACATCCTCTATACAAAATGGCTCTCATCAGCAGTGTTGCTAATACCCACTAGAACTTTAATCATTTCCAAAAACCTTAAAATACATTGTATCAAGGCCATTAAGGTTTGCAATGTAAACAACATTATTATGTGATAGCAATGGCATTCAAAGGTCTCCAGAATGATAAACGAAATAGATCCAGGATGTGCACAATACGTCTACTTTGTCTCTACATTGGGGAAAAAAAAGTTTTCCCATCCTATCTCTCAGCAACCAAGTAAGTGGCAAACAATTTTCAAGCAGATCCGCACACATTCCTCCTCTCATAACCTGATCCTCATGTTTCTCCACATTTCATGTCAATCATTTTTCATCAGATGTTGATACTTTGGTTGCTAGGGAGGATGAAGTTTATAGTTGTTGGAGCCACTCCAATGCTTCGTCATTAAGGTTTGATTACATTTCCACACTCAACCTGTGTCCTCTCTAGATGATGTAATGACCTGAGGTTTAATAAAGGACAAAAGGACTATCATCAATTAGATATAAATCAGTAACTTCCTCAAACCAATTCCTGTTATTTCTTTTTGAGTAAGGCAGCAGTGATTATGATCTTCCTGTATATTAAACGCTCAAAATGAAAAGCTATACAACTCACAAAGTATCTACTAATAACAGGTTGAAAACATTGATTATTATTTTCATCTTTTTCTCTCTTTTTTTTTTTTTGGGGGGGGGGGGGTCAGTGTCAATGTCTGTGACACAGTTATATGGTAGCATGCTCCTTTTACATGTACTTATACTACTCCCGTTTTTTTTTTTTTTTATGATTTACAGACAGATTTATGCTGATTACCTCCATCTGGAGTAAAACCCCCGTTTTCAGTTGCCTCCAGAATCCGGACGCTTATCACTTATCACAAGCCAGCAAATTCTATTGTCACAACACACACATATCACATTGTGTCACATGTACTTGCACTGTTGTCACAACAGGAAAGTGCCTTAGTCATCTCAAAAAAAAATCCATCTAAAATCCCACATTTCGGTCTCAAATATGCAAAATCGGCACAACTTCTCCAAAGCGAGTGCGAATTTAAGTCCTGTGTTAAGAATCAGGGTCACCGAAAAAGCGCTAAAAATTGAGAAATACGCCGTTCTGTTGCAAGATTTTTCGCTTATCGCAATCTCAGAGTGTGATGGTATCATCAAAAACACAAAAGAAATGCAAAGTCTCCATACGTGCCGATGCAGTGACTAAATGTACAAGTCAGGGGTTGAATGCAAGTGCCGACTCACCAGAATTCGGACACCAACGGGCACGACAACATCCCCGATGCAACCTTGTGCCAACAAGGTATGGCGCAGCGCATTTTTCGGCAGCCTTGTATGCGCATTGACATTGAACGCGGATAGCGCGCGTCCAAATGCTGGAGAGGCCGGAAGGATTCTGGGGGATTATCAAGGTAATAATATCATGGGATTTTGTGAAATTTTATTATGTTTAATTAATCAACAATGAGAAAAAGTATATACAAATGTATATATTGAACATACATTGTTACAGAATACAGAATACCGGCAATAATACAGAATAAGCCTACCGGCAATACCTTTGTAATAACAAATATTGCAGAAAAGCTCTAGTGTCCGAAAACTGGTGGTTTTACTCTAGTGTTACATGTAGGCCCTAGAGCTAAGTTTCCGCAGTAGACTCTTATTCCGCTTAATGTTTTGATACAGAGCAATATACTTTTGGTACTTTTAACGTTTATAATAGTTTTCATGCTTTTGGACATTGAATTTATTTCCCCACTTTTACATCTTGACTTTAGACTTTACTTCCTTGCCCGCTCTTCTCCATCTTGCCTTATTCAATCCTACACATGTAAATCTCATCTCCTGTTGTGCAATGCTCACCTACGTAGAAGCTTCTATCCCATTATTTAAGCTCAGATCTGATGGATGTGTATTGATTCAAAATCATGCATTTTAATTTATTCTCAGTGACAGTGTTCAATTTCATAGTGAGTCTGATGTGCAGATGCTAGATGTGAAGCCACCACACAGCCCAGTCGTGGTACAGCGTCTGGTCGGGCTATACCGTATCACATCAGCCTTCGAGCTGCTGGATTGTAATTTCATATTTGCGGAATAAATCATATTGAAGTCAATTGACTACGACAGGTGATCCCCAGATTTCGACAGAACCTGCAACAAAGCCTGAAACTTCTCGATCTCTTATGCTGTTCTAGTCTTTAATTTACTAAGTTAGACTTGTTAAATGATTGATAACTCATCTTACCTTCTCTGTGCGAAGATCATATGGCAGGGCTAGCCAAGGCATTTCACTGTAGTACTCATCAAAGCTGGATTCATCATGATCGGAGCTGATGAATACAATTTCAAGATCTGCACCTCTCTGGCTACTCTTGAATTTCTTGTAGAATTCTACGAGCTTTGGAGTGAAAGCTCGGCAAGGCGGGCACCAGTGGGCAGAGAAGTAGAGGCCCACGAACTTGCCATCCCCGCTGATACTCGAGGTGGAAACATCATCTTCCTTTCCCTTCAACCTATCTCCAAGGAGCTCTACAATAGCCATTTTCGAAGGATGGAGAAGCTAGAATAAGCCGATGACTTGGAAATGGCGCAAGTGGACACAACCAGTGTAGGGACAAACCCGAGCGAGAGGCTTCAATTCGTGGGATTTTTTGCCAGGCGTTATCCTCTATCCTCCTGTAAAAAGTGGACGTTCTACTCGACTTTGTGTGACAATTACAAGTGAAGACTATCGTATCCAGCGCAGCATTGCATTTAGCGCAGCTAGCACAGGGTCGATGATTGAGAGCGCGCGTTTATCATTACGTACACCGCACAGCGACACAGCTCAAACAGGGATGGTGTTGTGACGCTCTGCATGCGCTCGCCGTTGGCAAGTGTAACAATTCTCGCGCACGCACTCGAACGCACTTACAAACGCACACAGAATACTAGGAGTGGGCGCAACAAACCTTTATGCTGGTGAATCTGCAACCAGCTGGGGTGGGGTCAAAGAGGTTCCTCTTTGGGTGGGGTTTAGCCTGATGATATTATTAGTGAACGTACATTTTTTTTTTTTGTATGAATATTTTAAGGTATACAAAATAAATACTTGAGAGTACTGGTTACGACTGTCGCCAGGAGGCACCGATGCCCATAGTTTTAACAAGATCGCGAAACTCAAAATTTGACAGATGTATTTTTTTTTTTTTTAACATTATGGAAAGAGCTTCATGTGATTATAGGTATTTTCAGCTACTAGTATATTGAGAATGTTGGCATGTTTGACACTCCATGGTGTACTATAATTAGTATGCCAAATGACGTCACAGAGCAATTCTGACATTGCGCACTGCTTCGTACCGTCGCTCATTATGTAACAATTTCTAACAAAACAATTGTGACATCACAAAGCATTCTGACATCGCGCATGCATGGATGATCGTACTACTGTCAACGTAACAAGTATTTCTAATACAGTACATGTAAATCAATTGTGATATCACAAAAGAATTTTGCCATCGCGCACTGCTTCGTGCCGTCACTTGCTCTCGTCACTGTGAAATGTAACATCTAACAAAACAATTATTACATCACAAAACAATTTTGCCATCGCGCACTGCTTCGTACCGTCCCTGGCCTTGCACTCTGTGAAATGTAAGGATTTCTAACAGAACAATTGTGACATCACAAAGCAATTCTGACATCGCGCACTGTTTTGTCTACCGTCACTGTGAAAAGTAACATCTAACAAAGCAATTGTGACATCACAAAACAAATTTGCCATTGCGCACTGCTTCTTACTGTCACTTGCACGCTGTGAAATGTAACAATTTCTGCGTGACAGAACAATTGTGCCATCACAAAGCAATTCTGACATCGCGTTCTGTTTCGTACCGTGGTCACTGTGAAATGTAACATCTATCAAAACAATTGTGACATCACAAAACAATTCTGACATCGCGTTCTGTTTCGTACCGTCACTGTGCAATGTAACATCTATCAAAACAATTGTGACATCACAAAACAAATTTGCCATCGCGCACTGCTTTGTACCGTCATTTGCACTCTGTGAAATGTTACAAAGTCTTACAAAACAATTGTGACATCACAAAGCAATTCTGACATCGTGCGCTGCTATGAACCGTCCACAACATTGCATCAACCACACGGCTTCTCTCCTCACATTTTTCCCTTCTTTTGTTAAATTTAAGATATAAAACAAATTATACTCTGCCTTATTTCGAGTTTCCGGTTTAAACTGTAAGGCCTGGATATGTGTCTCAAAAGTATTTTTCACTTCGGGGTTGCGCCCCTCAATCACTTAATAGTAGTATCTGGGAAATTTAGAGTCACCCCTGTCGATAGTTTTAGCCAGAAACTCTCAAGGCAAAGAACATTATTGTATACTATATTTTGGATCAAAAAATTTAAACAAAGGAAGGGAAATATGAGGCGAGAATTAAGTCGGGGGCTGATGCGATGTAACAGTGAAGGGATCTTACAGTGATCGAACGAAGCATGCAGTGAAAATGTCGGATGTGATGTCACAATAACTGCTTTGTTACGTTTAAGAAAAAAAAAAAGTTTCCTGCATCATTCATGCCACCAAAGGGAAGGAAACAGTACTGGTTGAGGTGAGGATTCAGCTTGTAACGTTTTGCGAGACATTTAGAAACCACTACATGAAAGAGTTAAAGAGCATACAATTCTAAGGGGAATCAGAAGTTTATTTAATGAAAATCGGTTTTGAACTGACTGAGATATCTAAACACAAGGTAGACCAAAGAGGCCCTAATAAAAGTCGTGATCGTCTTTTTGGATATCTCACCCATTTCAAGGCCAATTTTCATCCAATAAATGTTGAATCCTTTTTGAAATTACATGCTCTTTCATATTTCAGAAGAGGTTTCTCGTTATCTCACCTAAAATGTTATAAACCTGATTCCTCACCTCCACCAGTACAGTTCGTAAAGTTTAGTTATTGCAGTGGTCCCAACCAGGTCACTACTTTAAAAAAAAAAATAGTATCTAATGAGCCTTTCGTATAATACTACAAAGGTAAACACAAAGATACAGGAAGGTTAGTATGTATTTTGCAGTTTACCTGAGCCCTGTATAGATAACCTCATAAATTCCAGGGCTATCCGAAACAAAGATGTGGTGAGTGCAGCATTGTAATAGTGTAGCTAAGCAGTGGCCGATCAAGAGGGGGCGCACCGGGCGCGCACCCCCTCTTTATTTGTTGTTGAACAAAGAAGTAAAAAGAAAAAAAAAAATGAGATGAAAGCCGGAAGTAGCACCAGAAATATTGTTTGCGCCCCCCCCCCCCCCCTTTACGGAATTCCTGGATCCGCCCCTGCAGCAGAACGTTTTTAGTATGGGAGTCATGGGTCAATGGCTACCCCCCCCCCCCCCCCCAGCTTAAAAAATCTCTGATAGATGGAACCGTCCAAAAGTCATGGCTTTTGTTAGATTTTTTTTTTTTCATTTTTACATTTTTCTTTGCAACCAAAAGTGTGGATATTCGGCTGCAGCTCCCCTCCCCCCCCCCCCCCCCCCAGTTCTGGATCTCCCATGTAATGTATTAGTGAAGTGAATAACGAATTGAAGTGTAAGTCTATTGTAACAAAGTGATATGTGATGAAGTCAAGTGTACAAAATCAAGTGTGATGAAGTCAAGTGTAACGAAGTCAGGCGTGATGAAGTCAAGTGTATCCAAGGAGTTCGCCTAGTACCTCCTTGGTGTAAGGAAGTCAAGTGCAATCAGAAGTGTATTATAATGTTTTGCTGTCGCAAAGAGGAACTCTATGCAATTCAGTTGTAGATGCTTCTGGCACACAAATAATGTTGACAAAGCAATCAAAATGTATTAACTTATATTGCCTGGTTTTGCGATGAATGAGCATTAATCAACTAGAGTAATCACTTACCATATCAACATAAATGCCAATGCATATATGATGAACAATGTATAAAAAAAAACTCTTGTATAACTTCATCAGCCTTACGGGCTTCCGTCTGTAAAGATTTCCAGGATAACAAAATGAGCGGGCCTTCAGAAAATGGGTGATGTTCATGACTCCGAAGGTTTGTTAATCCGAAAAATTAAACAAAGTTCGTTATAAAGAAGGTGTATTATTCCGAAACACACAAATTCCCTTCACCTATAATGGTTTATTTATGCGAAATTGAAGAAGGGCTCGTTAATCCGAACATTACATTTCCGGCGTTATTCGAAGGTTCGTTGAAATCCAAAAATGAATTAAAGTTTGTTACACCGAAAACTGTATAATATACAGTCCCTGACAGAAAGTACACTGTTTCCAATTTTGAACCTCCTTGTCATAAGAAAACACACTTGTTACGGACCTGTGTACGATTGATAATTACTAGTAGTCCGAATGTTTACAATTAAAGAGTTTCAAAAAGAAGAATAAAAAATATGTCATAATTATAAGAGCCCTTGGTAGTGTTTATTTGGTTGCATTGTCAAAATCCTCTCAATGGTTATAGACTTAACATTCACAATTGACTCTTAATCACATTGTTAAAAGTTTTGCAGTTGCTGAGAGATCATGTTTCTCTTTCAAATTAAGAATTATGTTGTACATAGTTATTACGTAATACCTATCTGGTCATTGGGGCATAGTAAACCAAAACCCAGATATAAATGCGGGTTGGGTGTTGTAAATGACATTTTTTAAGGGCAATGATTATTTGGATCCCCCTGCTTTCTGAAAGAGGTTAGTCCAGTGGTCTTTCATTATGGAAGGAAAGTGAAAACATGTTTGAATGTTCTATTTCTTTTAGGCCTATATCGTTGTCCATTGTGACGTCAAGTGTGATAGTTATCCGGCGACGGCGGTACCGAAACTTTACAAATTCATAACTTTTGAATCGATTTTCCTCAAACTTTCACCGATGTATTCTACTAATTTCAATCAATACACATTTTATACTTGGGCTTTGGTTTCCTTTAATGAATATTTAACCAGATATATCTAATTTCCGTCAAGCATTATAATAATTATATGAAGTGAAATTAAGATGCGTAACCTGATGATGACAAAATTATGATAATCACTGTATACAGCAAAATTCGATGGATTATACTGTGCGAACTGTGAATCGGCAGGAGGTTACTGATTATTGCTCCGCTTCTGCAAGTTCTGGTATGATGCGCTGCTTCAACTGATTTTCGAACCATAAAATGCATACTCACGGGCATATTCTCAGCACTTTGAATCTGCCATTCTAACCTATTGTATCAACGACAGGGGCGGGTATATACGCTGAGAGGTTTAAGGTTGGCGGCTTGGTATAGCAGGGGCAGCAACGTGTTGTGTGTTCTTTTTCTTTGGAGGTGGGGAGGTGGAGAGGGCTGCAGCCCTGCCCCCCTCTCCGCGGTCCTAGCTGTGTTAGTGGGTAAACGATAGATGAAATCATCATCATCATCATTTTGCAGGCTCTTTAAGATCTCAGATCTTCGCTACGCGTTACAGGTGGTATTTTATCATTTTCAACAATAATTACACCAATGAATGAATGAATGAATCAATCAATCAATCAATCAATCAATCAATCAATCAATCAATCAATCAATCAATCAATCAATCAATCAATCAATCAACCAACCAATCAATCAATCAATCAATCAATCAATCAATCAATCAATCAATCAATCAATCAATCAATCAAGCGATCAAGCGATCAATCCATCTGCTTGTGATGTGCAGCAGCCAAAGGCTGATTATCAGAGTTGTCCACAGGTGTGCCTAATCAGATAGGAGCATGTGATTTAAAGAGAAACAACATAATTTCTCTGTCCGTGGATTGTAGATTGAAATGTTTTACTAGTATATCGATGTATACATCATTTTTAAAAGAAACATCGAAACAAATGCCATGCTATTGTTTCTCTCCCCTTTTTATCATTCTTTTGAAGAATTTGGTATCTCTTTTTCACGTGGCATGTGTGAACTGTGCCACTTTTCAGTGTCAGCCATTTTGGAAACTGACAGTCTCTTTTGTCTGAAAAGTGTACCAGGTCCCAATTTTTTTAGTGATATGACAAAGGGGAATTCTCCTCTACGACATGTTGATATTTTAGAATTCAACAACAGTGTTCTTTATGTAAAATCATGTATAACTTCTTTTCGTGCAAATTGCTGTAATGTGGATATGCCATGCAGGCACAATAAATCAAATCATAGATTGTAATCAATATCAGGTAATCCCTACCACATACATGTCACATCCACCGAACTACTAGTAGCTTCTAGTTCGGTGGTTTGTTTGTTTGTTTGTTTGTTTGTTTGTTTTTGACGCTTTTTATAGCCTTTATTCAGACCAATCAAATGAAATTGTTACATTGTAATGACACAAAATATAACTACAATACACTGTTTAACGAACAACAAAAGGTTGTGTGCAAAATATAGATGAAACATACAATTGTACACATTTGACATGATTCAGTCACCAGTCTGAATAAAGATTTTATCTAAAACAAATACAAAAATAAAAATAAAAAAACGTGACAGGTGATGGACTTACAAAATCTTTAAAATGTATTCTATTCACCAATTATGAACATCATACTGACTAATATCTCTCTGGGTCTTATACAAGTAGAGATTCATTGCCAGATAATATTTGATTAAGTTTTAATGGTATGAGGATCAGAGAAAATAAACAAGTGGAGCGGGCAAAGCTGAAAACACAGGATATTCAAATCATTCTAAATAGATTGACTGAGGTAAATACAAAAAATATATATCTTAACAAGGTGCAATAGTTAAACCCGGTATTTCATGAAGTATAATTTTCCCATTTCGCGTAGTGTAATGTCAATTTATCCTTTAATGTTGCTTTTTCATATTCAGACTGTTTTGAGGTGGCGATTGCCCTACATATTTCTTCACAGGTTGGAACTCTTCCAATTTTACGATTAGTGTAAATCATATGCTTAATCAAAATTAACACATGATTCAACAAGGCATTGAGTTTGATATTTTCCCTGAATCCAAGTAAAACATCCAGCCAATTTATATTAATAAACTGAGGAAATTTTAGTTTATATCCTACCTCGTTCCATATTCGATAAACTGAAGGACAGTCATAAAATATATGATAATATGTTTCGACCTCTTCCCTACAAAAGGAGCACAGATTTGAATGTGTTATTCCAAACTGGTGAAGTTTATCATTACAAAAATTAACATTGTGCAGAAGCTTATAAAATACTGGAATTCTCTCAGCTTCCAGTCTAGTAGTTTTGTTTTTTTTTTTGACGCTTTTTATAGCCTTTATTCAGACCAATCAACATTGTTACATTGTATTGACACAAAATATCTATATTACACTGTTTAACGGACAACAAAAAGGTTTGTGCAAAATATAGATTAAACATCAATAAATTGTACACACTTGACATGATTCAGTCACCAGTCTGAATAAAGATTTTATCTAAAACAAATACACTGTACAAGAAACATGAGAGGTGATGGAATTACAAAATCTTTAAAATGTAATCTATTCACCAGTTATAAACATCATGGGAACTAATATCTCTCTGGGTCATAGGCAAATGGAGATTCATAACCAGCTAATTAAGCTTTAATAATGACGATCAGAGAAAAAGAACCAGTATATGGAGCGGGCAAAACAAAACACAGAATATTCCATTCATTTTAAATAGATTGACTGAGATAAATACAAAAGTAGTTACATCGCATCGAGAGTGGAGAGCGCCATCTATATATCACAGCAGCACAGTGTCCAGGCAAAGTTTTCTGTGAATGAAAAATACTGTACCAGGCAGCCACTGCCTGCAGGGGAAGGTTGACAGAACGCGGCCGGGCGGTCGGCGCCGGCGTGGCGGGCGGCTTCATAGCATGCGAGACCAGCTAGAGCCGAGATCGCGAGAACGAGGGACCGCCTACCCACCCACCAAGCAAGCAGCGAGATGGCAACTCATCTTGTCAGTGGACGTGTAAATTTAGCGTTTTGGAGGGAAGTAGCAAGAAGGGAACTTCTGGATTGTCTTGACAAATGTAGCGGGAGCAAGGTATTGTAAGCCCGACTGGGAAGCCGGCTTTCCAGATAGTAATTATGACCAGTTTCGTCCATGCAGTCCCACTAACTTATGTTGATGTGTGTTGGCTCTTAATAACCATGTCCATGGCCATGGCTAACTGCCCTGCGACCAGCCCGAACGAACGCTCCCCACAGTATAACCATGGAGCTACCAATTGGTAGCTCCATGGTATAACTGTATGAAGGAGCGCCCCGGGATTAAACCATGGCGTGAAGTATCCTGAAGAAAGGCCAAGGGGCAAAGAATACTATTATTAACAGTAGTAAACACTAGTAACATAGAGCTCTACTATCATGACTATCTGATTTATTTAATAACCAAATATTAGTACACATCGATCTAGATGGATGGTCTACGTATTTGAGTTAAATGAATAGGAGTGAGTGGTCATTTTTAGATGTTGAAGGAACGAGAATTTGATATTGCGCCAATTCACAACATGATTTTTATAATTTCACATCATGTAGTGCATATATCGACAGTTCCGTGCACAAATTGACAGTTCTGCGTATAGATTTTTGGAATTTATCGTTGTCCATGTCCATCATGAGCAGAGAAATCAATACTCTTGAAAAATCTTATCATAGTAAATTACACTGAACAGTGTTGATGACATAGGAGCCACACATTTCAGAAATATAGAAGTGTAGTTCCATTACAATACTGCTTACTTTAACAAGTTCACCTGTGTATAATCTATGCATGCCTTCTTCTTTTGTTCGTTTTCCTTGAGCCCCAACTCATGCATTCTTATACTAGTGAGACTCCCAGGCCCATGTCATCATCCTTGTTCATTGCAATTGTTAACCTCCAGTTAAGACTGCAGTATGAGTATTCAGGAGGATCCCAACCATGTACCAAATACCAAGTATAAATTTTGAAAACATTCAAATTCCTCATCCCAATCACCATAAATTCTGAAACTGTGAAATTCCATACTCAGTATAATTAATTTATAGTTGTTGAAATGTCAAAGTCTTAAAATCATGCAGAGGTCTCCTTGAACTAGCTAGACCCCCCGATTGTGATTGATTGACTGATTACACTGGACCAGACAAGACAAGACAAGACAAGATTCATATTCAGATACAGATTTTACTCATATCTGTAGATCTAGAAATCTAGAACTAGAGAGTGATCTCTAACTCAGCTGTGTAAAGTGTACAATTTTTCAATCAGAGCTAGTTATGACTTATAATACAGCAACCCATGGCCACGATGTAAACTTTTAACAATTCCATGTGTTTTCAAATTTACAATAACCAATTGGTCAATTAACTGCTTAAAGGAAGTAATTCCTGCTGCTTCTAATGGAACATTCTGAAGTGTGTGATGATGTTCCCCTCCCCTGAATATCTATTTTAAGATATTTGCTTGAATGTCTCATTGTTAATGATAATGTCAGTGATAGAGTTTTTGCAGGGGGTGGATTTTGTTTTGTCTCTCTCTTTTTTCTTTTTTTTTAACACAGCTATTGAAGAAGCAAAGGCTTAAATGAGCAACCATGGGACTGACTTAAGTCCCCTTGGCAGGACTTGGCAATAAGTATGAAATGGCTTGCCCAGAGGCACAAACCTCCTGTTATTATTTATTATAATTATTGAAATATTATTATTATTATTATTATTTTGTTGCTTAAGTTAAAGGCATGTCATTCAAGGTTGGACTTAAGCTTCTGCTACCTATGGACTCAAATATATAATGTCTTATCCACTGACTACATTATTGGGCCAGAACTAGAACTGCCCCTTGCCTCTAAATAGATCCAAAGTGACAATTAGACCACCTAGAATTGTAAAATATCTTTATAAATCTATTTTGCTTTTCTGCTATGAATATTTGTCCTATGCAGGCAGTTGTCTGGGATGACTTCCTGACTGGTCCAATTGGCCTTATTGCAGAATACTCCTTGTTAAAGGTATGTCATTTGTTTGTTTGTTTGTTTGTTTTTTGTGTATGTATTTTTTATTCAGATTGCTGTTAGATATAATTCCTTCCAAGTACTGTAGATAAATGACTGAGATGATCTATCTTTTTTGTGGATGAGTCATTTTATAATCTGTTGATTTTATATGCCTGAATATATCAACTATTTTACTAGAATTCCAGGATTGTTGTAGACAGAATCCTAATGAGTTTGCATTTCATTTCTTTTTGGATTCCCCACCATCGATCATAGTAGTGCTACTTAAGTACTAGCGTTAAATGCATTGAGGTTGTATATGTGTGTGTTGTAGCACCTGCACTTACTTCTTATCACCACAATTACTTGATAACTACAGGAGGTACTTCCATAAAAATATGTCACATGAAAGAAAGCGAATATTAATGCAGAAGGGAGAAACTAAGCTGTAACAGCTTATCAAATGTTGCCCTCTGGTATTTTTAAGATTGCAACTCCTGATCTACAATTTTAACAAATGTATTAGGGGGGAAAAAATGAAACCAGTGGGATATGCCACGTGTTGGCATCACAGTACAGAGATGACTGAAATAAAAATTTGGTCACATGGCTGAAGTGAGGTCAGTGGAGTGAGTTCAAAGGTCAAAGCTTTGCACTTTAAATGTACATGCTCATGAAGCATTTAATGAAATTCATTTACACTTCTTTACATTCATAATGATAGGGTTATCCTCTTGATCAGATGATTAGTAGATCCTTTGAATTTCAGTGGTCGAGATCATTAATCTATGCAAGTTACCATCATGAACTTCAGCTGTTTACAAATTACACTTTGCGGTCACTAGAAGAATGCCATTCATATTTCATGAATACAAATATTCTTAGATCTTGAATTCATGTTTGATGTTGTAGATACATAATAAAAGTTAATTCATTGTTGGAAATGCCATAGGAGGAAAGACCAGATATGATAATGCGAACGGCCCATAGAGAATAGTCTAAAAAGATAGACAGTAAAGGCAAAATTTAAATGTGACCTTTGAACCCTGTTGCCAGGAACATGAAGTTGACAAGATGTTCCCGCTACGCATGGGGCGTCTACCCCTTACGGCCACCTCCAGTGGAGTGGGCGGGGCCATACAGAATGTCATTTTCATTGTGCGTCCCAAACTGGATCTGATGACCATCGTGGCGGACAACATCCACAAGGCCCAGGAGATGCAGGGGCGCTTCAGGAAGGAGTTCCACATCTTTTTTGTTCCCAGGAAGAGTCTGCTCTGCGAGCGGAAACTCACTGTGAGTTATTGGACGATAGTTTTGTCGGGGAATAAAGAAATTTGAATAGATAGCAATCATTTCTTAAAGAGTTAGAGAAGGAGTAAGTGATCTGTGATATGATTTTGAAACATTTTGCAATGTCTGGGCATAATGCTCAAGTTTTTCTTAATGACCCATCGAGTGTTGATTTCAGTAACAACTCCATCAAACAATGTATTTTGTCAGCCTAGATTTGATGCCACTCATTCTACATTGGGTATTGAGATTCTCTTTTAGACTTTGTATAATTATGTAGGTGTTGGAAACAAAGATGCCATCGCTGCATCAAAACAGGGAGAAGAAAACAGAAGTTTTCCTCCTAAGATTAAGCGCATGTAAAGGAAAAAAAAAAGATTTCTGCACTTGTATGTAGTGATTACTAAATGAAACATGTTCTGGTACTTCCATCCTCCCGATTTGACATCATGCAAAGAAGAACAAAGCATAGAAAAAGAAATTAAACCATACCTTGGAAGTCAATTTTGTGGCATTTCTGTGAACATTTACATATCATTATTCAACCTATTAGTTGTTGCAGAATAGGTACCTTGTATGTCAGCTGCAAAGGAGACATGGTTTTAGACCACTTTTTAAATCACAGAATCAACAAAAGAAATAATGGCATCACATTAAGAAACATGTACAATAATTTTTTATGCCGTTTCCCTAGTGGTTTGAAAGAAAAAGATCCCGCTGAATATACCTCTACATTATCACCCCCTCCCCACACCCCTACAGGAGCTTGGTGTATATGGTGACTTGACCACTGTAGGAGAATACGGACTTGACCTCTTACCCATGGATAGTGATGTCCTCTCAATGGAATCCGACTTGGCATTCAAAGTGAGTTCTGGGAAACCTTGAAGTACTGTGATTCCTGTGATGTGGTTTCATCTATAGAGGAAGGCTTTAGTCATCCAGACATTACTTACATTAGCTCGGAATATTTAAGTTTTGTTGAAATCGCGTACATGTATCTAGCTCTTGTTTTGTGTGTGGGAAAGTTTATGTGTGAGAGTGTTTAATGTCTATGAGTATGTTTGTGAGTGTACAGTATGTGTGTGTATGTGTTTGAAGCCTCCAAAGGACAACCAGTGCAAAGATGTTCACCATTCTAATTTTCACCATTTCTCCACTGAGTTTGTCGAACAGATGTCAAATCATGAAAAATGATTATGCATTTGTTTTCAATCAATGTGTGTTACTATGCAGGGGACACATATTTTATTTATTCATTTTTAACCAATGCAGGTTGTAGAGCAGAACTGATGATGATATTGATAAGTTCCTTTTCTGTCATCTGTCGAAATTTTGAAGCAAAATGATCAAAGGAAAGATTTAGAAAATAATGTTTTTCTGAGCCATGTTTTTTGGTGTTTCAACGAAGCAGAAACTGGTTCCAAAATTTGGATTGAGTGCCACAGATAGGTTCCACCCCTAACAACGACCAGAGTGATCTCATTGGTCAGTTTGCTGCTTGCAACTAACCGAAGCGTGAAGCTCGCACACTGCCCAGTCAACTGGTGCGTGCGGGCGGGGTGCGCTATGCTCAGCCGCTTCTCACATCCTGGTCACTGATTGGTTGGTGAGGAGACCGCCGATGCTGATGTGCTTGAATGAACTCTTCGGGGGTTGCTAGGGCTTACCTTCTATTGTCCAGAGGTGAAAACTGACTTGCGTGTCCCTTGATCGCTATTGCGTCAAAAGGAAGACTTTAAGGGCGCTTTTCTCGAAACAGTGACTTTCCAGACGTCTCGACATGCTCTCTTTAAACATTGATATCTCCACATCCGATTATTTTTTATAAAATGTGTCATATATCAATTTAAAGCAGAAAGATTAGTGGATTATATCATGCAATTTTCAAATAATCGACCTCGCGCGACTTTAGGATCATTTTGTTGTAGCGGGTCACATTTACTTTACTGAGGACAGGAATATCTAACGAATATACAAGTTGTAGCCCAATACAAACAATGAAAAGTACTGTTAAATGATTGAAGTGCACCTATGATACAATTTATTAGTGAAAAATTGATCAAAGAATATGGAATTCCAACAGGATTTGAATCCGAGACCTCTGGATTGGTAGACATGTGCTCTACTGACTGAGCTATAGAAAGCCATAGTACAGTGTTCATCCCAGAAACCCGTTATTCTCAATGCTCATATGGTCAGAAGCTACAATGTATTGTAGTGTGTGTGTACACTTACTAAACACTCGGTTTGACATGAATGGCGTGTTGTAATGTTTTGCAGGAGTGCTATCTCCAAGGTGACCCGACGGCCCTGTTTCACGTTGCCAAATCCCTGATGAAGGTCCAAGCCCTCTACGGCATCATTCCTCACGTCTACGGCAAAGGAGAAGCTGCCAGGGTTAGTCAAATTTTGATGGTAGTCTCTTACAGGTTGGCAGACCCAGAGGAAGAGAATCGTAGGTACTGATTTTGCAGGATTCATCATTTGATACATCTATGCCCCTCTGCATTGAATAATTGCCTCAATAGGGAATTCCATCATAGCAACATCCAATGAGGCATGAGAATATTTCTTGGTGCCATGGCAATTGTTACCCACTATGTTTTTGAGTCACCACTTTGACAGTGGTTAAATTACTCTTTTGTATAATGGCCACTTTGAAAAAGATGATTGGTAGCAGAGAAAGATGTCAACAAAGTTGATGGAAGAAGAGGAAGAGATGGAGGTTGTGGTAGAAACAAAATATCATCTGGTGAAAACCAGAAGGGCGCTACTGCTTTTTAAGATTTGAACAATGATTGAAATGAAACAATCAATTTTCATGAAATAAAAAGTTTATTTGGTAAAAAGTGGGTAGATGTATAACATTGTTCCAAATGTCGGGTGAAATAACTCCCTTTTTAACATATTTTGAGAGTGAAAAACAGTTCAAAATTGACACCATCATGTAGAGGAGATCAACTTTACAATGTGATGCCAATAATTCATTGCGATATCCAAACCCCCTTCTGGTTCTTAGCCGATGATATATACCATTGGCAGATGTTAGTTCAACCCAGGTCAGGACTTATTACCTGATGGGACATTCTCCTTTTTGATTCACAGCAAGTGACCGAAATGCTTCTCCGTATGCGGAGAGAGACAGCGAGTACGGAGCGTCCAATCACCCCCCAGATTGACTGTCTCCTCCTCCTCGACCGCAACGTCGACCTCTTGACCCCACTTGCGACGCAGCTCACCTACGAGGGCCTCATCGACGAGATTTACGGCATCGTCAACAGTAAGGACGGTGTTAACACTTTCTGTGCCAGGGACTTTGGACAGTGTGTCAACCTTATGGGTTTTTTTTTTTTGTGCCAATCAGCACTCAAAGAAAACAAAGGCTTAGATATTTTGTGTGGCAGTAACTGCACCAAGAGGGGATTGATTCTAGGCCTGGCCTTCCAGCATCAAGACAACATAATGAAGCAAGTTAACCATACAATGATATATTTTGATGATGATGGAAGAGAGTTAATGACTGCACATTATAAATAAAATTACCTTTTCTCTTTCTCTGTCAAGATTTGTAAAGGTCTGTGCATCTTTAGGAATATCCGTGAAACAGAGTGAACTCATTTCTAAATTTGGATTTGAGAACAAAATTTGACACAATGGCTTGAGGTAGGCATTCAATGGAAGGAAATATATGTTGAAAATTATCTTAATGAGCACCTAGAATATGGAACTAATGCTCAACGGTCCACATCAGGGGCCTGTGGACACAGATCAGTGGATTTTAAGTGTCTGAGATAGAAGAGTAACTATTGATATCCGTTCCCTGTGAGTGCAGTTGTGCTTAAAAGCAGATGTTTCTAATGAATGTTCAATGATTTCAAGCTATTTGAGTTGGAGAATCGGCAGCATCTCTTGGACCATTCAACTCACAGACCAGAGAAATATATATTCAGAGCATGAAGTTTGGCCCTTAGTTCTTGGTCTAGTTATGTTGAAATCTCACTGGCGTCGCATTCAACCCTCAGCCACAGTCAAGCTGCCGCCAGAGAAGTTTGCCAAGAAAGACGAGGACCCAAAGCAGCAAGAGAAGCCTGCCCCGGACCTCCCCACGGAGCCGAAGAAGATCCAGCTCAACTCGGCCGACGAGCTCTTCTCCGTGATCAGGGACAGGAACTTTCACGCCGTGGGACCAGAACTGAGTCGTCGAGCCAAGATCCTTTCAGCTCAGTATGAGGTCAGACATAGAATTATCTCCTTTTGGACTTACAGGTTTTGAACTCCTTGATACTTCTCTGTGCTTTGTCGTGTCTTTATGCCTCCGCCACGAAGTGGTGCCGGAGGCATTATGTTTTCGGGTTGTCCGTCCGTCCGTCCGTCCGTCCGTCCGTCCGTCCGTCCTTCCGTCCGTCCGTCCTTCCGTCCGTCCGTCCTTCTGTCCGTCCGTCCTTCCGTCCGTCCGTCCTTCCGTCCGTCCGTAATGAATTTTGTGGACAAGGTAACTATCGAAACCTGTTGAGGTATCCTAATGAAACTTGGCATGTATGTGTATTAGGGGGTGAAGTTGTGCCTATCAACTTTTGGGTGCACATGCTCAAGGTCAAAGGTCAAAAGGTCAAGGTCAAATACATAAAATTTCACTATTTCCACCACATCTATTGAATGCCTGAAAATATTTTCTTGAAACTTAGTGTATACATGTATTACCCAATTAAGATTCTCTGGTGAAAGTTTGGGTCATGAGGTCAAAGGTCAAAGGTCAAAAGGTCAGGGTCAAATACATAAAATTTCACTATTTCCACCATATCTATTGAATGCCTGAAGAGATTTTCTTGAAACTTAGTGTATACATGTATTACCCAATTAAGATTCTCTGGTGAAAGTTTGGGTCATGAGGTCAAAGGTCAAAGGTCAAAAGGTCAAGTAAAAATATTAAAACTTCTTTTTTTTTTCTCCGTACCTTGGAAAATTGTTCAAGGTATCTTCATGGAACATAGTATATACGTGTACTGACTGGAAGTGATTATCTAGAGAATGTAGGGTTCATGGGGTCAAAGGTCAGGGGTCAAAGGTCAAGTGCAAGACTTCACAGTTTTACTATTACCCTCATATTTATGCAATGTCAGCAGGGTTATTTTTTTACACTTGGTGTATGCGTGTGTAACCTAATAGAAATTCTCTGGAAAGTTTTTTTTTCTCTTTTTGCCTCAAAGGTCAAAAGGTCAAAGATCAAGTGAAAGTGCTGAACTAACTTTTTCCTCCATATCTCGGAAGTGGCTCAAGTTACCTTGAAACTTAGTACATATTATGCATGTTCTATCTGAAAGTAATTATCTTATGAATTTTAGGGTCAATGGCCAGATGAAAATGGTAACAATTTACTATTCAACTCAGAAATTGCACTTTTTTTCCACACCTGTACCTTGAAAATTACTCGATGCCTAAATGTATGAATGGGTCAAAGTCAAGTTAAAGTCCTTAAATCCCTAGATACATGCTCTCTTATTCATCCAATTAAACCTACGTCAAGGAAGGTGAACATTCAACACATTTGTGACAAACTTGTCATTCCAATATTTTGCCAATTTTGTGAAAATGTAATCACACAGTGTCCACATGTACTATCTAGACCTATTGGGAAAATCATGCATTATGGCGGAGGCATACCAGTCGCCAAAGCGACATTTCTAGTTTTGTTTTGTTTTGCTTTGTTTTGTTTGTTATTACTTTCAGTCTTAATGTCAGCTGTATTCTTTATTTCTGTGACCATGATTGCTGAAACTAATGATACTATTTGTAGTTGGCAAATTTGAATTGACTGTGATGTAAGATAGCAAGATAAAATGAGTAAGTATACTCTCTTTGACTAAAGAATTTTGTAAACAGAATTTCATAAATTAATCGAGAAGTGTCAGAACAGAAAATATGTTTAGACATGAGATTTGCTTTTTTATTAGTCTGAACACATACCTAACAAATTCCCTATTCAGAAGTTCCATCAAATTAATGAACATGACCAACACAAAAGCTAGTCTATATTCAGCCACAACAGTTACACAGGTCTGAGAGACCTTCTGTTTATGGGTGTATACAGACAGTGTGGTGTCTTGCGTACAAACCATGTACTGTTTGCATTATATGGGGATCCTGTGTTACGCTATTCCAGTGCTATCTAGGCAGACATATATGGTATTGCTTGTCCAGGCTACAAGAAACCTTTTCAGACTTTTTTTCTTTGTCAACCCATTTCTATTTGCCATTTCACTTCTTTACTGCTGATTGTTGTTTTTCTGCTTTACAGGAAAGGAAAGATGCAAAGTCTGTTTCTGCAATCAGACAGTTTGTGTCCAAACTCCATCACATTCAAGCAGCGAAGATGTCTCTTGCAACACGTGAGTCCAATGTTAGACCTCCTAGTGAAATCTCCATCTAACTCTTGACATTTGATAGAAAGGCATTCATTGACTATCATGCCATGATTATGCCATGGTTATGATGCTGTCTGAAGCATGAAGGGTTATCGTAAATGTTGATTTTTGTGGGTTTGTTTTAGTTTCGTTTGCAATGTTTTTGCACACTCCAGATGCTGTTTCCATGGTCTGTGGATATAAATTCAGTGCAATACTTTCGGTGCATGATGACCACTGCTGGATGGGTACTCCATGCTGTGTTTCTTGGCACATTACTGTGGCAAAGTGGTCACAAATTATCATAACATTATTATTCTGAACACTCTGCTGGTACATTGTATTTATGTTATTGATCTTTATATAATCTGTGAACACTATTTTTTTCTTAACCTCTGCGAATTTCATGCCACTCTTGTGTTTCCTACAGATACATCGATAGCAGAGTTGATCAAGGAAAGGACGGATAAAGAAACGTTCATGGATTCTCTGCAAGCCCAGCAAGGTGGGTGAGACCCAGCTCTACATTTCTGATATTTAAAACCCTTTTGGTGCCAGGGACTTTGGACAGTATGTCTGATGCTATGGGGTTTTCTGCACCAACTAGCACTTGAAGCACACAAAGAGTTGAGCTGCTTTATTTGTTGTGAGTTTTGTTCAGGCTGTCATAGAGGTAATGTAAGGAACTACTATTCTTTCCACTTTTCTTTTAGGGTCCTGTATGACATATAACGTCATTGCATTGACATGTTTTTTTGTCAAAGTAGACATCATGCCTTCAAATCCTTCAAACAAGCTAGGTCAGACCATTCATTATATTAAGTTGATGGTGTTTATCTTTCTCATAAATTTCCCAGTTGGGTGTAGATATACAGTCTACAAGCATTTGTGATTTTTTTTCCCTCTTTGTGTGCATGTGCTTGTCAAATATGTTAGTTGACTCTAAAAAAAAAACCAAAACAAAACAAACAAACAAACAAACACACTGCTATTTTATGTTAGCTTGTGAGTAGTTGTCATTATAAATCTTTCAAAAAGATACTTTGCATCAAAGTCATGTTGTGACAAAGAATGTTTGCTTGTGTTGGCAGTTACCTGTTACCTATGGGAACCTGGTGGCCTGTGTATTAAGTCTGTGGAAATCTCAGAATTTAGTATGGAATGGGTTAAGAGTGAAAGGGAATTTTGATGTGCTTAATTGTGTTGCATCTTTATAGATATATTATGAATCCAAATTAGTGAAATTCAGTTGCAATGAAAATATTATGAATCCACCCATGAAGAAACAAATGAAAGTTCTGCAAATGAAACAAACAATTTTATATGAAGAACAAAAACCTTACCTGAAAGATCATACTACATTGTGAAACACTACCAATAAATAGTGAAATTGTAATAAACAATCATGATACAGCACTGAACCTTGCCAAAGTGGTGTCTTTGACTACAAGGATTTAGACTTACAGTGTCCCCATCATCCTTTCAATCTTTGCTTCCTTCTTTCAAGAATTCATGAATGGCATTGATACGGACAAAGTCAATGCATACATTGAGGATTGCATCGCCAGGAAGGAACCACTGATCAAGGTGAGGTCTTGTCCTATCCATTATTCAGAAATTTCTATCTTGATGGCAATTGGAGTCAACAACACACCCTTCATTTTTCGTTTTTCAATTTTCCTTCATATCGTTATTGTTTTTCAGTCATGCAGTATTTGTATTAAAAAATCGACAACTCAAGAAATCAGTGGAACAAAAGAAACTTCAGCATAATTTAACCAGGATGTCTTGATGATGTATTACTCTAATACTCTACAAAATTAGAAACTAAGCAACCATTGAACACTTTATAAATAAAAATCATATATGTATCTTTTTAACTCTCTTTCTCTATAAATAATTATCTGTAGTTTTCAGCAAGTGTACGTTGGACCCCATTTCATAAAAAGTCCCTAAGATAGCAACCCTTGCAGCAATGGCAAGTGTCATGGTAATGATGAGAATCCCCTTTCCTGATTGGCTGTTACTAGAAGAAGTTGTCATTCTATAGAGCAAGAATTACTATCATAACGTATTTTACAAAATAAGACCCAGGTGCTCCTCCATCAACACAGTAGAATACATCTATGTAGTTCCTGCACTTTAGAAATATTTGTTTCATGATGATGATGATGATGATGATGATGATGATGGTGATGATGATTTCTTTTTTTAAGTGTATGAAGGGTCATTCTACTGTAGTTGCAGCATTGTTATTATTGAACCCTTTTGAATGTATATTTCATCAATTTTGCCAGAATTAAAACATGTCAACAAGAAAATGACTGCTCTGATTTTGTACTATTGAGTTATTATTTTCTTTTTTTTTTCTTTTCTGTTTTTTTCTCTGTTTTGTTTTGTTTTTGTTTTTTGGGTCTGTTACAGGTTTTGAGACTTCTTTGCATGCAGTCTGTGACCAACAACGGTTTCAAGCCCAAAGTCTACGACTTCTACAGGCGAGAAATACTTCAGGTAAGCTTCGTTTGCGATGCGTTTACTAATTAGGAATTGAAAATGTGATTTAGATCGGGAATGCACAAATGCATTTCCTGGTGCACGGTGACACAGTGTTTCTTATCTTTCTGTGAGAAAACAAGCTTACAAATTAAGCTAATATGAAGCGACCTTTAATATTCGAATCTGTGTGAATTATCAGTTTGAAGAGCAGGCATTTGAATTAGTTTGCTGTAAGTATTAATTCTGACTATAGATTCCATGTTGTTGATCATACTCATAGTAGACTTTGCTGCATTTGTAAGGTGTACTGTGCTTTATAATCTTGTTAACAGTTACGGAAATAACCGGCTAAAAACACTCTGGAAAAATGTACATTAATTAATGTCATGTTTTCGAATATTATTCTGGCACTTATATAAACGTTTAGAATATTGTATGCAGCATGCTGAATAGCTTGATTTCGTTACTTCGTGATATTGTAATGGTGTAACTGTTTCATATACAGCTGGACAAGAGATTGTTAACTACTGCAACTTTTGTCTTTTATACATGATGAAACAAATGAAATGTCATTACAGCAGTGTTAGCATTGATATAAAATGTCCCACCCCCAGACCTATGGCTATGATCACCTGCTGACACTACAGCAGCTAGAGAGGGCGCACTTGATGAAGGTTCAGGAGCAGAAGACGTTCCCCACCATTAGGAAGACGCTCAAGCTCGTCAAAGAGGATGTTAATGAACAGGTATGTGGGGGAAAAAAAATTTGGGGGGGGGGTCTTTTCATGTCATTATTAATATTGGCATGGTATTGGTATTGTGGAGCAGCATTGCATATGATTCTGAGGAAGAGGAAAAATGGTATGAATATCCCTGAAAAGTTATCATCTAGCCTGAGAACAATGTTGAATATACAACTCAGTTGAAAATTGGAATAAACTCTCTTGATGCGTATTCTATATTAAAGTCACAAGTGTTGTGAGATATCTGGTTAACCAACAACTCTGTTCAGTGCCAATGACACCAGATTTTTATACCATCCACACAACCCTCAGATATGGTGTGGTATGAAAATCCACTCAATGCCCCCCATGAAGGATTGTATTGCTGTGTGTATGTAGCGTTTCTTCATTGAGGAACCAGCGCATGTTGTGTAATATGGATGGTGTAGGATTTTTTTTTTTCCGTTCTCGGTTCATAGAATCCAACAGACATCTCATACGTGTACAGCGGCTACGCACCTCTCTCTGTCCGTCTGGCTCAGTTCCTCGCTGGATCCGGCTGGAGAAGCATTGATGAGGTCCTCCGCCTCATCCCAGGTTCTACAATTGAGGAGGTCCAGGCCCTGCCCCCTGGACTCAAGAAAAAGAGTGAGTACTTTCCCCCCTAATTTAATATCTTGCAGCTACCAGGATTGTAACTCAAGGTCAGGTATCATTTAACCCATTGAGGACGGTTTGACTTTGTTACAACACACATTTCTCATAGACACCTGCCTGATACAAGTATACTCGGGACTTGTCCTCAATGGGTTAATGGCCTACAGACTTTCCAATCCCATGCATTTGGCTTGAGACACAGACCTATGGGGTCTTTCTCAAACTTTCACTCTTGATAAGCTTTTACTCACATCTCATAAGATAAAATCCAAAACAACAACAACAACAAACAAAAGCACTGATTTCCAACCATCAAACTAGTCACATGTTGGAACAATCCCTATTTATCAGAATGAGCCAAACTATTATATGTGACCCGCTACAACAAAATGATCCGAAAGTCGCGGGAGGAAAATTTTCTGAAAATGGCATGACATTATTTCCTTACTCTTCTACTTTAATTTCATATATAGCAGAACTCATAAGATTACTCGGTTGAGGAGATATCGATGATTTTATTAGCGCATGTCAAGTGTTTGGGGAAATAAGAGTTTCGAGAAAAACGCCTTCAAAGTTTTTGTTCTGACGCTATCATGATCAAGGGGAGGCGAGACAGTTTTCACCGTTTGACAATAGAAGGTATGCTCCTAGCGACCTCCGCAATGTTCATTCAAGCTAAGCGCAAGCGGTCTACGCACGACCAATCAGTAATCAGGATGCCACGCACTGACCAATAAGATCACTCCCTCGTTGCTAGGGGCGGAGTCTAGCTGCAGCGATAAATCCAAACCTTCGGACACGATTCTGTTACGTTGAAGGTCGGAAAATCATGGCCCAGAAAAATGCTGATTTCTTGCCTTTCCTTTGATCATTTAGCTTCGAAATTTCGGCAGATGATAGACAAAACATTACACTACAAAATTATTCCGAAAGCAGAAATCCGGTTGTTTTGACCAATTTTGATGATATGACTTCAAACTCGATTTTCTCGGCTTAGCCGTCAGCGACTTTGGGATCCTTTTGTTGTAGCGGGTCACATATTCACGATGCACCAGATCGCATGATTTACAGCTTAAAAATGCTATAGCTTTTGTTGACCAGTTTTCAACACTGCAGTGAATAAGAGCTCCACATGAGTAATGAGCTACATGAAGAAATGCCAAGATAAGCTCTTTAGCATAACATTGTGCTGCCTAGGTGCCTGAATTCAGTGTATTAAACACGTGCAAACAAATGTCATGATATATTATTTAAAGATAATAAAAAGTTTTGGTACCTCAAAAGTTTCCCTGAATTTCCTTGTCTTGGTTTGTGTTTCACGTTAAAGTACGTTGTCTGTGAGAATTACTCGCCCCAAAGTGCTCTCATGTCTTATTAATCATGCAATAATGGTTTCGTACCAGAGCCGTCGCCGTACAGCGTCGATAAATATTGTACGAAACCAATGACTGCGACCAGCAGCGTGCAGCCCATTGTACGCATAGCTAACTGCAACCGGCAGCCCCATACGCATAGCGTAATGGGGCTTCGCATTGTAACATTCAGGATCATGACAGAATTAGTATTGCGGGTAAATGTCAATTTAAAATCCCAAAATTTCTTCGATTTGAAGACTTACCAATTAAGTTGAAGTATTGAAAACAGGCTTCGAACAACGTTTGGTTCTGCCAATAGTCCCTTTCTGTTCGAATTGATGACTGAATGTGACTCGGTCGAGAGGACCTTGGGAGAGCTACATACACCATGGACCGATGCATACACTGACTACTACGGCCAGCGCATGCGCACACAAACATCTTATCCGTTGATATGGGATTTGAAATTTGTGGGCATGTGATGTGTTCGCATGCACTGGCTGTAGTATTCAGTGTACATGGTGTATGTAGCTCTCCCAAGGTCCTCTCGGCCGAGTCACATTCAGTCATCAATTCGAACAGAAAGGGACTATAGGCAGAACCAAACGTTGCCCGAAGCCTGTTTTCAATACTTCACCTTAATTGGTAAGTCTTCAAATTGAAGAATTTTTGGGATTTTAAGTTAACATTTATCCCACGATACTAAATCTGTCATGATCCTGAATGCTACAATGCGAAGCCCGATTACGCTATGCGTATGGGACTACTGGTCGCTATGCGTATGGGGCTGCTGGTCGCAGTTAATTGCATGATTACTAAGACATAAGAGCACTTTGGGGCGAGTAAGTCTCACAGTGTTAGTTATATGAAACGTACTTTAACCTGAAACACAAACTAAGACAAGGAAATTTTTGAGGTACCAAAACTTTTTATTATCTTTAAAGTGTATGTTATGTGGGCCGAAAAGGCATATCCTGGGCATGTAATTTCATTCATCCCTTGACTCCGCCTCCTTCCTCATCACCCCTCCCCTCATCTCTGTCACCAGGACCAATGATCGGGGACAGCCAGGGGGATTCCCCCAAGGTCACCCTTGTCTTCTTCCTGGGAGGTGTCACTTACGCCGAGATCGCAGCGCTTCGCTTCCTCTCACAGCAAGAAGACGGTAAGTCAAAGCCACCCAGTGCAAAGGGAGTGATAAAGACCTCAAAAGAGAACTGTTCATTACCTCCGCCAAGGGAGGAGGTTATGTTTTCATTACCTTTGGTTTGTTGGTTTGTTTGTTTGTCCGTGTGCAAAATAACTCAAAAAGTTGCGCACAGATTTGGATGAAACTTACAGGAAAGGTTGGGAATGACACAGGGAACAGATTATAAATTTGGGTAGTGGTTCGGAAATTTTTGAGGATTTTATGAAGGATTTTTTATATTTTGGCAGGTGGGGTCAATGAACTTGTGAGTTCAAGCTGTGCATTTTTGAGGTTTTCTTATGCGCACTAAAGTGCGTGCTCTAGTTTTTTCTAGGGCAAGGTGCGCCGCGCAGCTGAGGGTTTATGACGTAACAAAGGCTTCTATATTGGAAAATCGGGCGATTTTTCAGCATGTATACCTATCACTGATCTTTATGGAAGACCAAGATCATCAGTGGAAAGAAGCTGCTTGGTGTAGGTCTGCGCTCTCAGAGTGCTTTTCTAGTTTACAAGGTCTCTACCCAAATCACTCCTCCCCCTCCTACACACACACATTCTCATTCATGCCATCTATTCAAAGCCTGTGTACCATTGCAATTACTTGCTGTGAGTGCATTATGAGCTGTATATAATTTCTCCCGGGATTGCCAAGTTACTCGATTGAAGTAAGTGTTGAGATTTGTTTGCCTTGATGAACGAAGAGTTTGTCTTGTAACAAGTATACTCTCTGTTGAATACCCCTTTTTATTCCGCACCCTTCTCTCCCCCCCCCCCCCCCATGCAGATAATATTTCTAATTATTTCGACAAGTCTTGATGGGAAATAAATCACATCCAGTATGAATACTGTAGAAAATTTAAGTGCTAATATTACAGTGTAATATTTACAAATTCACATTCAATAAGTTTAGCTATTTGAGCTCTGAGGGCTTGCTGTCTTAATTTTTCCTAAAATGTAGTGCTTGCTGCATTTTAAAAGGGCATGTGATTTGCATAATAGCACCAGGACATACATATACAGTTAAACTCGCATAAGTCGATCTTCTCGGGACTGAGCAAAACACATTGACTTAGGCGAGTTTCGACTTGTGCGTAAGTCGAAAAAAATCGACTTACAGTTACACCACGCATACATATGTATAATGTATAATGTATGTTGTCTTCTCTGGAGCCGAGAGCTGGAGCGGTGTGCCCGATAATTGCCCTTCAGCAAGACACTTTATCCACATTGATGCAGGCCAGGGCTCCTCACTAACTTTTCTTTTTTGGTGGCCCGAAAAAAAAACCAACTAAATCGGTCCTACTAAGCATAGAAAAATAAATATTAAGTATAACTGAAGTGATTCAGGACGGTACCCACGTCTGAAATAAATAAATAGAAAATTTAATCATCTTATACTGTTATTCTGAGTTCAAAGATTTAGCAAATAGGCTTATAGATTATTATAAAAGTTGATGCCTGTTAAGGTGGTCAAAATTTACGTTTGAAATGAGAAAGTGGGAGCATTTGCAGACATTTGTAAACGTCCGACATTTGTTTTAGCGTCGTAAAAAGCCGAAAGTTACCGTTATTTATTTCTGATTGTAAAAGCAATCATCCACCATTTACTAGTATTTTAACACCTTCCGGAGATGAATGTTACCGTTAATCATTTTCAAATGTAAAAACAAGCGACCGACATTCATTCTAGGATCTTACGGAGCTGAATATCATCCTTATTCATTTCCGAATGTGAAAGCAAACATCTGCTTTTTATTTTATCATCTGAGCCGATTGATCCTACCGTTAATCATTTCCAAATGTAAAAGAAACAATCTGTTACTTATTTTAGCATCGTACGGAGCAGAATATATACCATTATTTGATCTCCAAATTCAAAAGCAAACACCCGACATTTATTGTATGATCGTAAGGAGCCGAATGTTACTGCTGTCCACTTCCGAAAGTGAAATGAATCTGACAATTATTTCAGCATCGTAAGGAGCCGAATGTTATACTGTTTTTCATATTCGAACGTCAAGGCAGACATCCGACATTTACTTTACCATCAAACGCAGCTGAATGTTACTGTTATTCATTTCGAAATGTTAAATAGCAAATGTCTTATATTTATTTTAGCATCTTAATTATTGAGCAGAATGTTACTGCTATTCACTTCCGAACGTAAAAGCAATCATCTGACATTTATTTTGGCATCTTCCGGAGCCGAATTTTACATGCTATTTACTTTCGAACGTAAAAAAAAAATGAACATTCGGCATTTATTTCATCATCGTACGGAGTTGAATATTATTGTTATTCATTTCAGAACGTCAAAGGGATCATTCGACATATATTTTAGCATCTTCCGGAGCTGAATGTTATTGTCATTTACTTTCGAACGTAAAAGCGAACATCCAGCATTTATTTCATTATCGGACTGAGTTGATTATTATTGTTATTCATTTCTGAATACCAATGCAAACATTCAACATTTATTTCAGCATCTTCCGGAGCCGTATTTTATCCTTATTCATTTCCGAACGCAAAATCAAATATCTGACATTAATTTCAGCACCGTACGGAACTGAATCTTACCATTATTCATTTCCAAAAGTATAAGCAAACATCCGACATTTATTTTAGTATTATACGGAGTCGAATATTCATTTCCAAAATTAAGAGCAAACATCTGACATTTATTCTAGCATCTTATGGAGCCGATTGTCACCGCTGTTCATTTCCAAAACTGAAGGCAAACATCAGGCTTTTTTGGTGGCCCGGCGTGCGTTTTTGGTGACCCCGGTCGCAAATTTACCATTCGCGAAAAGACTCCGCTAAATATAAAGCATAGATCGCTACACTCGGCAGGAGCTACACCGTCCTTTCACCAGGACTCGGTAACGGAAACCAAAATCTCGCGTGAGTTCTTGCGTTACCTATCGTTAATGTCAACGAAACATCGTTAATTTGCGCTTGGGATCGTTACTCATGGTTACTACAAACGTTAATTTTCCCGATCGCTAGTTTGCGTTACTAACGATTCAGATGAAGCCGCTTGCGTTAATGAAACGTTAATGTTTATTAACGCAAAGTTTCTTTTGGTATATACTGTATGTAAACAAAAACTGACGTCTCGTGATTTTGACAGTGATTTATTACACAATAAAATCTTATTCGACTTAGGCACAGTGAATTCAATGGTTTTTCCGTGAAAATGTTCTTGGAATTTCATCGACTTAGGCGAGTATTCGACTTAAAAAATTCGACTTGTGAGTGAATTAATACACATAAGTCAATGGGGAAAAATCGGGACTTTTTGAAATCATCGACTTGCGCGATTATTCGACATATGCGATGTTGACGTAGGCGAATGTAACTGTATTTATATATTTTTTCCTTGTTTTTTTCCTCCTTTTTTTTTTTTTTCGCGCCAGAAGTAGAAAATCAGGGCACTGTACAAAACATGTCAATGCAGAAAATCTCTTCACCGGTTGGTTTCCTTTCATTTGTCTCGGCAGCCCCTACAGAGTATGTGATAGCGACGACGAAGATCATCAACGGTCATAGCTGGCTCAAGAGCATGATGGATGGACCGGACATTGCCCCTCCGGACTCCTCTACTGCCGCTAGGTCAAGCTAAGGGTCACTGCAGCTGGACTTTATGCAGAATTGGCTCTAAGAACTTTGTTTCATTCATAGCCTGGCACAGCTTGTGGAGAACCTGAGTTTGATACAAACATTGGCAGTTTTTTCCTCCCACTGGATTACAAGCTACCTCTGTCTACCACTGAAATGGTGGATTGGGCATATGTAATCCCTGTCATAGTCTATTTCCAGACTCCAGCAAGTTTTTATTGAGTTTCTGGAGCAGGAATTCTCAGTATTACATTAAGGAGGGGGAGGGGCTGTTGGAGAGAGAAATAATTCATAGCTTAGGCTTAGGCCATGGAAAACTATCCATGCCTAAATGAAAAAAATGTAAACTCTAGACCTAATTTTCACAAATTATTTTACATTTTATGTGAAAATGTTTGGGAGAGGAGAATGCATTATACAATAGATAGGATCTTCGCTATATGTCTTCATGAATTAAACAGGCTTCAATACTGTAATAATTTCTTAATTTTTCCTTTAATCTTCAAATGCTGTTTAGCCATTCACAAATAATACCTCAGTTGAGCAGAAACGATCGAACAGACTTGCTTGCCAACTATTTGATGCAGGAAAGTGAGTGTTTATGAATGAGAACTCCTTTCTTTCATGGCAAAATTGTAGGAAGTTGTAACTTCACACTAAAAGAATGTGTAGTACATGCCACATGTGAGTAGCGTAGGGTAGTCGCATATAGAATTTGTATGTTTGGGGGACATCTTTTAGTTCATTTAGAGCTCTGCTCTTTCGTGCTAATTTTGAAAGCAGCCCCACAGGCATTTGTCAGGACAGTTCTATACTTGATAGGTGTAGATGAACGACTACATCAGAAGCATCAGGAGGTATTTTAAACAATCATTTTTTAAGCCAATAAAATTTGTTTTGAAAAATAAATTAGTTTGGAGAATTCAGAGAGCCAGCAAAACAGAATGGAGTTTGTGGTCGTATGTCAAAGTTGTAATATGAAATCTGCTGTGTGAGCAAAAACTCAAAAGGTACTAGTGGACATGAGGTCATCGAACCAGGTACTTGTGGTCACAGTTTGACAGGATATTAAACTCAACTTGCTGATTAGATTTGGCGGTCATGAAGATGAAGGTTGGGATCAACTTTGGGAGTTTGACTTTCTTGACACAGATTTATTTAAAATTCAATGCCAGTACCTCAGATTTGGTACACCAATGAATAATTATAAGAGACATAAATGTTTATATTTGAGAGCAAAATATGGCGCAGGTTGGTGTGTTTGTACAACTACATATATGTGGCTAGGACATGCCACTGTTTATAGGAGGCATATCTGTTAACATTTTGACATAACATCTATAGATATATGTAGAAGATTGTTAATATTGCATATGGGGTAGGATCATCTTACATACTGGTACAGGTCTGCCACAGTACACTCTGTTCTTTAGTTTATGGGATACTTTTATTATTATTGTAACTTTTGCATATGAAGCAGCATTCCAGAGTCGTATAGAAACTTTCCACACTGTGAGGTGCATGTCTTTTGTTACGTAATAGTTGTCTCAACGCCATTTCTGAAGGGGCAGAGGAATTTTATCCTCATCCAAATGTGAATTTTGATTTTCCTACTTCTCCCACACCCTCCTCCCCCCTCCTCCCCCCCCCCCAAAAAAAAAGGAACAACTCATTTTAATTGGTAGATATTCCTCTTATAGATTGATGTTATGCTGTAAGTCTTAATTGCAAACATAATCAGTGCCATTATCATCCGAACTAAACGCAGTGGCAACAACAGCAACAAAAAGTAGATGGAAAGATGTTACTTCATTTTGATGATTGTTATCAAACTCTGCCAATGACAGAACATTTTACCCATTGAGAACGGGCTGATTTTGCTACAACATGCATTTCCCGTAGACACCTTGCCGAGTATATTCGGGACTATTCTACAACAGGTTAAAGGCATAATTTACCATTTGCAGATGAAACAAAAAGTCAGCTTTAGTCAATCTTACTTTAGATAAGGTAAGATTGATAAAGTCAAAGTGGAGAGAACTGTAAAATGTGGTGATTGGTTGAAAGATAAGAAATTTGATATTCCCTTCAAATTCTAAAGTTTGCATTCTTTTCTACCTCCAATTTAAATCTCAAAGTCTTAAGGATGTTTTGCATAGACTTTAGAATTTCATTTGAATTGTGCTGAATGTCTAAGTTCCTGAATACATGCACTTAAACTGTCATAAATTAAAAAAAAATTGTTACATAGTTAATGGTATTTTCATCAACTCTGTGGTAGTTTATATATATATATATATATATATATATATATATATATATATATATATATATATATATATATATACACACACATATATGTATACATATACATTGTCATATATATACACACACATATATGTATACACACATACACACATGTGTATATATATATATATATATATACTAAGGCAAATTATATCAAAATTGCAAGCTTGGAGTCCTGGGATGCCAAAAATTAGGAAATTGATGTTGAGCAACTTTGTGAAACTTGAATAGGTAAAAGTCATACATTGTGATACAAGTGTTATTAATATCACCGACACACAATACGTACATCCATGCCTGGACATGTACTTCGTATGAGCTATTTTTCAGTTCTTATTTCTATTGAAGCAGTAGAATAGATGACAGTGGCAACCTGTATACCACTCATGCTGTATTGAAAATTATGTAATTTTTGTATGTAAAAAAAGACTTGTACAGTGCAATATGCCACATACATGTATTAAAGTCAGATATTTCAGCTATGTTGCCTTCATTTTGTCAATTTGGTGATCATCATGTAGTCTAGGTTTTGTGTGAAAAGGGGGAGACATTTTTCTTATCCACAGACATAGACAGACAGACAGACACACACACATATATCTATATCTATTAATATATATATATAATGATACTTGTAGTCTGTGTGTTGGTACCAGTATAGAAAAGATGAAAAAGTAGAGTGGTAATGCATTTTGACAGTCCAACAGTGCTATTTATTCAGACCAAATTTTCGACGATACATTCGTCTTCCTCAGGGTCGACAATGACAATGACAATGAAATGAATTGTCATTGTCGACTCTGGGGAAGACGAATGTATCGTCGAAAATTTGGTCTGAATAAATAGCACTGTTGGACTGTCAAAATGCATTACCACTCTACTTTTTCATCTTATATATATATATATATATATATATATATATATATATATATATATATATATATTCCATTTCAAATCCAAAGGGACCTGTGAAAATTCTTCGTCTTATGTGAAATTTACGTTACACAACACAGGATTTTTCTTTTGCTTGGTCAATATTTTGACCTGTGTGAGCTGACTTAGTGAAGTTGACTGTAATTCTATTTGTATATCTAGTATCAAACCTTCTGCAAAAATAATATGCTTTCCGGGTAAGCATTTGAACAAAAGACAATGAGCGTATTGATTCATATTCGAGTATATTTGTCCATGTAAAACATACTTGAGAATCGTATTATTAAAATGATCTGTCTTGCAGTCTCGAGAAATTAAATTCTATGAACACCTTTACCGTATACAAACATCCAATTTCGGTATCCTCACATCAGATATATAGTTTTATGAAGAGTATTTTCTCACGCATCAACACAAGCCAAAGGAATGCATCTACATTGAGGCAAAAGACACAGACTTTCAGTATGTAACATATACATGACATGTGCAGGCCTTGAGGGGAATATAAGAAAATATGGCCCCGGCTGGTGCAATATCTTCTGGCATATCCTTCACACTGACACCATGGTCATTCACAACATATACCAGGAACAGTTCATATATGCTCTTCCACGGTCTTTTTATGGTACAACAAAAAGCCTGACATGAATAACAATCATTAAAAATGACCATTTAAGGCATAAACAGTCTGAGTATTGTGACAGAAAAAGAAAACTTACGTATTGAAGATGGATAAAATGCTAAAGGAGTTACCACTGCTACTGCATGTATTTTTATGCCAAAGAAATAATGCTAGAATATGTAATGTTTCTCCTGCAGCATTGCAGTGGGTAATAAAAATCACAAACAAAACCTTGGCTGAATTAATGATGCAATGAAGTTCTTTACCATCAGCAAGGACGAAAAAATGACATGTTCATATAATGCACGGCAGTGCGCCAAAAAGTCTGAGTAATAGTAGTATAACAAAACTTACAAGCTCAACATATTTGTGAAGCATGACTTGAGATCAAACCACCTATTACAAACCAAAAGGTCTGCAGTTTTGTAGACCTGTGTGATACAAACACTGGTTTGATATTTCTCATTTCAAAATCTGCACTAATTAGAAATACATGTATAGTTATCTACAGTATTTTCTTTGTCTCCATGAGAGCATTACAGAAAAATAAATGCGTCAATTGTATTTTTCTTTACATATTATTTGCTGAAAAACAAAAAGTCAAATATAGTATGGAGAGAAACAGATCCTTATAGGGTTATATGACAGATGTAGTGTATTGTTTGAAACATGCTAGAAATTAGAAACTGAGAGAGAAAAAAAAAAAATAAGCTCTTACATACAAACAGAGCTAACAAATGCTACTTATACTTTGCAGAATAGCCATGAGTACATTGCCAAATCACCGACACATAAATTATTACCGACAGCAAACACTTCTTAATACAAAAATACTTTAATCAAACAATGCATAATGATGGTTCTTGTTTAGCTTGCATCCGTTATCAAACACAATGCATTGCACACACAAGCACCAAAATGCAGTAAGCCTGTATTAAAGTATTGTTGCCCTTAAATTTTGAAGTGTGCTTCAATTTACAGATTCAAGATTTCTGGCAGATTTGCTATCGTTTGAGCTGGTGCAGCACACCATAATGCAGCATGCCAGTAACATGATTGGTATGCATTTATATTGGAGTAATGTTCACTTTAAAGAGAGAAGATTTCTAGCAGTTTTTTGCCCACAATTTCTACAAACTCAAATATTACACATGGCAGCCCCCCCCCCCCCCCATTCACAAATTGGCATGGATTACCCAGTAAGCATACTAGAACAATCCAGCTATAGTCACATGTAAATACACCTACACTGACGGCATGTCTCTTCATTCCCAGGCAAGAGGAAGCTCATAAAACATGAAAATCACATTACCAGTAAATCCTAGCAAAACAGCTTCATCTCTTGTTACGTTTATGTGAAGCAAATGCTTAAATCAAATTTGATACAATGTTCACATTCTAGGTCACCTGGGGAAAAAAATCTTATGGAAGATGAGCATGCTTTTACTTGAGCTTCCCAATCTTTCAAACTTCCACCGACATATTTTTTTTTTTTTTTAATTCTTGACAACGCTGACTCAGAATAGGTTTGGAGCAAGTTGCCATGTGAGTGACAAATGTATGTATGCCAACTAAGATGACACTGGTATGTATGTTTTACCGGTAGTTTTGAAAATCTAGAGCCTTGACCTCCCTTCATATCAGTCAAATCCAAACCCACATCTGATCTTCACTCCTGGAGGCTTCAGAAGAAAAGAGGACAAAGTCTCCATGCCAACTCTCTGAACCTTCGACACTTATCATTCAACAGGTGTTCAAATGAAGGCCCATGTAAAATCACTATAAAAACACAGATAGCTGAAGAACAACAATGCACGCTGGCTACATGCACTCAGGAAGTAAAACTGTGCAATTAAATTGGACTACAGAATGATCATTTGCCGCACATTGTCAAAAATAAGCCCACCACTGTTACATCACTCGTACTTGTAGCATCGCACAATGGGGTTCAGTAATACAAAAATTGATACAAGTTCATTGTCTGCAGTAACATTGCTAAAAACTACGGAACAATAAAAAGATGCAAAGAGAATGATTTATCACATGCTGCCTGGGGGAGGGGGTGAAATTTCAGAGTTGGCAGAAAAAATCTTATAATTAAGTTTTATACACACTGGTAATTACTCTGACTAAACCACAACTGAAGGTTTGATAGCACTTTTGGCAATTGCTTGTAAAAACAGAGATTCATGGTGAGAAGATTTCATGGGTAAGTGGCCTTCTCTGGCATTGTGGGAAAAATAATCCATGAGAATAATCAGACGCCAAAATCTATGGTTGGGACTGTTGTCCATAAAAATTACTACGAAGGTATCAAGGTATGTGTGTATATGTGTGTGCGTGTGTGTGTGTTGTGTCAAACGCCATGATCATAACTGTCATAAAATACTATGTTTCGTCTATTCATTTGTATATCTATATCTAAACAATCGAGTGGATTGTATATTAACCAATGAAATCAAAATAAAGATTTGGAGAAAAATAATCCTAGACATAGGAGTTCTTTAGTCTTCTCATATGACACATAAATGTGTAAAATGCTCCATAACATTTCATAAGGTGAGGCAAGAACCATTTTAAGAAAAGAGAGCCTATCAGGTCTTGGGATTATTTTCTGCAGCAGGAATTATTGTCTTCATGAAATTGGCAACACCGAATTTCACTGCTTAACTTATTCTGAAGAGAGAGTAGCTGGAACTGGTTACATACATCAAATCTGCACAAAATCAGAAGGGAAAAAAAATCACCAATTTGAGATTAAAACATTCTCTTGGATCGTCTAAACTGTGTTGCAAATTTGAGGATCTCGTATAAAGTAGCAATATTGAGGATTTGGGTTTTTCCACAGATGAAGTAATCAGTTTCATATGAAAATATAGTTATGTGAAAATATAGCTCAAGTTAAAGAAAAGTTCTTATTCCACCATGTGAAATACTGGCAATAAAATGATAAAATAATGAAAAAAAAAAACATCAATCCTCAAAAACATGGTTTCCTGGACTAGATAGATTAATCCCTGGGAATGTAAAAGATCAACAAGAAAGGATTCTGATATTCTCGCACTAGCCTAATGTTTAGGAAAATCTGGGCAGTTTTTGGAAATCACTAATGTTCTCTACGTACATTGATGCAAAACACACAAGCCAGTACTGTAGAGTCCATTCACGTGGATGTGCACTTCTGGCACTTTACATCATAAAAAGTGATTATCAAAAAATACCATTCTCTCTACAGATATTGATAGTGTTACCTTAAGTATATTATCATGAGTTTTCTAGCTATCTAGGAGTCTCCCTCGTCAAGAGTTCCTCTTCTCCATCGCCTTATATTGTGGAGGGTGGCTATAATTTAGAAGGCAGCGGCCCGGCTAGCGCCCCCATGGGGTCCCACGGTGGCAACACGATGGGCTCTTTGCTCTGAATTTCAAGGACCTCTGGTGGAATGTGGGCCTTGTCGACCACCACCTCGAAGACGAACTCCTCGAACCAGCGGTCCGTCATTAGAAAGTAGCCTGCCAAAACACAAACCCCAAATTCAAGTGAGAGTCATCATGGGTAAACACAGATCAATGCAGAGTATCTATCTCCCATCATATTTGATAAAGGTATCCTTACTAATGACCAATATCCATTTGCCCTCAGTTTCCATTAAAATCACATAAATGAAATCATAGGGAAAATATTACCACTTAAAAAAAGACTTTATGCTACCTTCATGAAAGTGTTTCAGACAAATAAATGTATGTCTTGTGTGCATGTCTGTCCATACTGAAATAGTGCAAATACATCTCTACATGATATGGCTTTTAAAATATTAATATTATGACTTTCAGAGCTAATGCTCTTAAACTTCTTTGAAAATCATAAACTGAAAATCTGATGACAGCATTTATAAAAATTTGCTTACAACTGCCCCACTGAAGTGATTTATTTCATTGTTTTTAAAAGGTAGACAATGAAATGTTAACTTGCAAATGCATTAAATCTCTCATAATACTTTAGAACTCTTTTATAGTTTAGAAGAGAAAGGAAGAGACAGCAGAAGAGAGAGGGAGAGAAAGAGAAAAAGAGATCAGAAGGTGAGGAGTGTTTAATACTGAGAGAGAAAGGTGGAGTTAGGTTCGGAGGAAAGAGATATGGATGTATGAATTCTGAAAGAGATTCATCCCCTGCTCTACTTACCCTTCTCTCCAACATCCTCCCCCCAGGAGTTTTCCACCCTCCATCTCTGTATGGCCTCCGACTCACTATCCGACTCCTGTCATAAAAACACATCACAGAGATATCAATCGGTCAGACTTTTCGATTACTGTACGAGTGGAAATTTTCATTTACTCATTTTGCGCGAATTGAAACAAGCATGAAAGTAAAAGAATGTGAATTTTAAAAAAGTAGTGCTGCCTGTAATCACAACCTACCGATGTTGTCGCTGCGACACCGGTGAAGACCATCGCATGGGTCATCATGGATTCCCCGAAGCGGAGTCGGTCAGACTTGTTAAGCTGCAGGGATTTGATGCCAAACACCAGCTCATAGTCCACCCTAAGATGGAAGTAAATAGGAAAGAGCATGCAAACAAACTCATCCAATATTACAAAGTTAGATAGACAGAAATTTAAAAAAAAGATTGGGTGTCACTTTTGATTTTTCCTTCGTTTCAGATGACAGGTGAAAATTTTCCGGAAGTAAGACAGAGCTCAACGTTGTGCATGACTAAAAATGTCTCAATATTCAACATTACATTGCTGATAAATGAGCATTAAACCACTCTCACTTTCACAGAGTTGTGCGGCAGTTGTGACTGTTAATCAATGGCTTGCTCCTGCATTGAATAAAATATGTCATGAAGAAATGCAATCTTCACTTATGAGTAACAAACTCACGGCGACCAACAAAGATAAATTGTTTTGAAAGTACTTTCGCTACTTCAAAAACTGTATTGTTTTTCCTCTACAAGGCTGCACCCTTGTCTGCAGTTTAGTCATGTGACATTGAGCATACGATTCACACAATAATCTTGACCTTAAATGTTGACCCCTTGACCTCTGACATGGAAATCTTGGGTTAATTTCCATCAGTTGCTCAAACATGTTTAATACCCATGTCAAGTTTGCATGAATTCAACGAAACAGCACACATTTCTGGCTTTCCAAAGTCACCTTGTGACCTTTAAACTCTATTTTCAACTTTGACCTCTGATCACTGAGACCAGACTTGATCATCCCTAGTACGATCATTTTGATAAAGTTGGGACACACATGTCCTCTTCCAATAAAGGTGTTCCTAGCTTCTCTAGAGGGATTTGTGAATGGAAATTCAAGCCGGCATAGCGAGTTTAGCTATATTGTATGATCCCCTAAGAATACATGTTCGACAATAAGACATCTTTTGTGGTGGGCTGATCTTTATACAAATAGTGAATGGTCACGAGTGCGATAGTACAAGATTTTGCACAAGGTGAAAGTTAGAGGCGCTCTATTCAACGAGGCGAAGCCGAGTTGAAAAGTGCGCCTCATCTTTCACCGAGTGCAAAATCTTGTTCCATTACATGAGTGAAGACCATACACTATTTGTTTTATACAACACCTGGAACGTCAACAGATGTGGTCCACACAGATTCTTGAATTTAGCACAGAAATGGCAACCATTTTCTGTGAAAGACGAATGAGTAGCCACCCAGTCACAGTGTACGTACTATGCGAAGCCGCTTGGTTGAAGTTGTTAACAAAAATGAGTACCAAAAGTACACGCTTGTAAGCGCGCTTGTAATTGTTGAGTGCGCACAGCAAATGTTTGTTTATTGTGACATCAGAGCCCTGCGATGGAACAAAAACTTCGAGTCAATCGTGAGTTTAACACGGGAATCCATGGAAATGGGTGACGTCAGCCATGCGCTCTCCATTTTTGCTCAAACAAAATTGCACGGCTGACAGCCACAGCGTGCGATGGAACTTTTAACTAAACGTCACGTGATGGGCAATCGACCAATCGGATAGCTACATTCTAATCAGGTGTTGTATAATATGACATGATGATGACAGGCAGGAATGTTGTGGAAAACAGGTGACATAACATCACTTCAAACGATTATCAAATGTGAGAAATTAAATAAGAGAAGAATGACATGCAACATACGCTTGTGGGTCCAGGATTCCTGTCTTCTTTGTTGAACACTGTCCCACATCACAGCCAAACCAGACAGCCTGTGTCATGGGGGGGGGGGGGGAGGGATAGGGAAGGAAAGTGAGCATACTCGTGAGATGCATGATTTCAGAGGAATGGGAAATGAGGCAAGAGGGCAACCTTCTCACATTTATTTTTTGTGAGTTAACTGACTGAATTCCGTCAGTAGCACTGTGTATCTGCATACCTCATAGCCAATCAAACTAACAGTCCATCAAACCTAATATTTCTTTAACTTGCATCACAACACTTTCTTTTTAGCCTGTATAACATAAAAATCAATTTGTTAATTACATAAACTACATCTGTTTCAATCACTCCCCCTACTTGTATCTCGTGTATAGTTAGCCAGTTTCTCCATAATAGTAATAATAATTCCTCCATAATTCTTCTCAGAAGAAAAGAGCTAATTTAATACTAAATTTCTATCATGTGACCAAGACCCTATGAAAAGGACAATCAGAAAAAAAAATACATTTAAAAACTAACAAACTACTGGTATATTCAATCTGCAAGTCTGGTAAAACTAATGAAAAAGATGATTTACATATAAGGATTACAAAAGACATAGAAAATGATAATTATAGAACAAAAGCATCAACTCACTTCGCCATTCTTGATGGACTTTAGAGAGACCGATTTGATGACTTCAATCGGCTGGTTGTTGTATAAGGTCTTCTGCCCACCAATCATGTTACCAAGGTACTGCACTGTGTACATCTCTCCATATTTGTTTTGTGGTCTGGGATCGTTGACAAGACAGACCTGATACAGACAAACAAACAAACAAACAAACAAACAATCCTTCTCCATCATTCTCAAACGTCAACAAGATTACCAGGTTAGTAAACACCTGAAAAGTTACCTGCCTTACAACTCTCCCATAAATATGGTATGAGATGTTTTGATACTATCAGAACAAGATTAAAATAGTCAAATCCCTCACAACATACTGTAGAAGCTGTTATGTCCTGCAGACATGTGCAAAGATAGGCAATAACAAACACATTAAATTGCCCACACTCCATTCATATCAACACAAACTGCTATTAGAAAAACAACAAACTTGTACCTAAAAAGAATGCAAATCTATTTACTAGATCTCACCTGCATTGCCATCACTCACAACAAAAATGACTGAAACAACAATCTCAACAAATTACACTGTAACTGTTAATAGGAATTATTTTAAGAATAACAATCAAAATTATGGCTGGGAATAGCAAGATATTGAGTGATTATGCTAGATATGAACTCTACTGTTGTAGTAATGAATTAGTCATTGAAATGTATCCATGCAATATATCCAGTAAATTTTCCATCAGGTTACACGATCAAAAAAAAAAGAAGAAGATTTCTGGCCAAAAATTTGTCCCTGTTATAAAACAGATGATGTACATGTCCTTTTTGTGCATCAATAGGAATGGTGTGCATGCGGTAACAACAGACTTTAGGCTATTAACTAATTAACCTTAGACCTAACCCACTAACCCTAATGAGAGACTTCAGGCTATTAACTAACCCTAACCCTAACCTTAATCCACTCAGCTTTGCCGCATGGTTTAAGCATTGCATAGTTACCTTATGCACACAATTACTTAGACCTATGCATCATTTGTAAACTAATTACTCTGCAGGAGGATATATCATCACCTTGTCTTCCATGTTGAAGGCTGGCTTGACATGCTGGTGATAGAAGTCCTTGGGGGAGATAGGTCCCACCTTCTTGTAGGTCTTGGTCTTGTCATAGTACTCCCAGGTGAAGGTCGCCGGTGGCGTTCCAAGGCATATACATGTGATACGGAAAATCTGGGGCGTGATGTGAACGATAAAAACGAGCAACTGTCACTTCTAGATTTACAAGTGAATTATTAAAAATAACAACCTACTCATTCTGCTCGTCAACTGCCTCCAGATGCCTTGAACACTGATCAATATTATGCAATAGTTCAATGCAACTGCAAACTCGCAATCATGTCAGACTCAATCATAGTCACCTATCTAAACGTTTACCCCATAAAACTGAGTCATTTGCATTGAAGATGGATGAAAAAACAACAACAAAAGGGTGAGAAAGAGAGGGAGAAGAAGGAAACAAAAGAGGTCATGCATAAAACAAGGGAGTGTGAAAAAAAATAAGCGAGTAGGGATAAAATCTTAACCCTTTATATGTCAGAGATTTTGGACAGTGTATACAATGCTATGGGGTTTTCTGTATCAATCAGTACTTAAAGTACGCAAAGGGTGAAGTCTGGTTTGACAAAAATCAAGACAACAAAATGATGGCAAACCATAGAAATAAAAGGAAAAATCGCATCAGAATGAAAATATGTGCCATTGTGACAAAAGATGATCTCTTCCACATGTGAGTTTAACTTCATTCATCTTTTTTTAAATTTTGAGTCAATGTGTAAGACACAGATCAAAAATCAAGCTCAGAAGATTTGTAAACGATTCCTCACAGCCTGCTGTAACATTTGTCTTTCTTTACTGACCAGTCCTTAATGTTGCAAGCAGTATTACTGTAGGTACTCCACAACTCAGTGCAAGCCAAGAACATACATCAGAACACTAAGGCCCTAATTCACGAAGGTGGTACAATCTTTGTCCATGGCTTAAACCATGAATAAAGAATGTAGTTTTGAACGGGGTGCCAAGTGTTGCATGGCCCATTTCGTTACGAAATTAGTCATTTCTTTGATGAAATGACAATTTAATTAATGAAATTAACATTTCGTCGACAGGTGGACAAAATGACCTTGATGACATGACTGATTTCAAAACAAAACAGGCCATGTGACACTTGGCACCCCATACAAAACTATGGTCTTTGTCCATGGTTTACAAAGATTGTACCACTTTCATGAATTCAGGCCTCACTGTACGAAGCACTAAAGACTTAAAGGTACAGTTTACCACTTGGAGCAGTGATTTTTAAAATGCATATGTGTAGGTCAGTGTATTACAAAACATCCTACCATATAAAAATTTCGTGATAAAACCTAAAATATGAGGAGATATCACTATTTTTCTCAATTAATCATAGCTGTAGACGGTTTAGTCTAGAAACAATTTTATCATAACAATTGTTCACGTTTTGTAAATCTAACAGTATGTGACATTGATTATCACATTACAGATTTTTACATTGATTCTTTCTATCCTTAACTCACATTTTAGAACAATTTAAAGCACTAAAGCTGGGTTTTTGTTTCATCTGCAAATGGTAAATAATGCCTTCAAAATTGACTACCAGTGCTGACAAGTTGAAAATCTATGAAAGGAAAACTAACCCCACCCCCTGAATGCATATGCAAATGAGTGATGAATCACATGACCCTACACTACTACTGACCTCCGACATCTGCTGTGTAATCCTGGTCTGGATCTCTTCGTCAGTCGCCTTCTTCTCCACCATCGACTGCAACACGTGAGCGTACTCTCTCAGCTGTAACGGCAACAGTCACACAGCAATTGCAATTTCTTTAAAGGGATTATACAGTTTCGGTTAAGACCTAACTTCAGGTTTCTCACATTTTGGGGTGAGATAATGAGAAACGTCTACTAAAATATGAAAGAGCATGTAATTTCAAGAGGAAATCAATATTTATTTGATAAAAAATTGGTTTTTAAATGGCTGAGATACCCAAAACAGAGCAATCCTAAAAAAAGGTGGGACCCATTTTTTATTACGATCGCTTTGTTGTACTTTATTTTTGGATATCTCAGCCATTCCAAAACCGATTATCATCAAATAAACTTTTGAATTCCTCTTGGAATGGTATGCTCTGTACTATTTTACAAGTGTCTCCCAAAAAGTAAAAAGCCCTATCCTCATCTCAACCAATAGGGCCTACTATATCATCCCTTTAAATCTCATCTTTTTAATGTACTCTCTTCCTCTTCCCCCCTTTGTTTTGACAAAATTATAATAAAGTTGTGAAGAATCATAGACCGAGTAATTTACCAGCAGGCAAACCATAAGTTCACTGCTGCATGGAAATTTATGTAAAAATATGATAAAATGCTACACATACTTGTGGAAGTCGTTGATTTTACACAGGTACCACATACCACTCTTTGCACAGAGGTTGGCATTACTCCTCATCCACTTGATAGGGAGGGTATATCAAGTATTTCACACAAAACATCTTCTTGTCTAGACATAACAAACATATCACAGAAATATCAACACATGAATACTGACAGAACAGTGTCTAATTTGCCCTGGACTGGACGCAATGCTTGTTGCATAAATTATGTCTGCACACTTATGTGTAACATCTCCTCTTTCCAGGGTATATTCCCTCCATGTCTTCATGGTTATAAGTCAAGCCTATCATTCACATTTCCTAAAAGGTTACCAAAAATGCCTGGGTAGACAGAAATAATGCATCTGTACGATTGTCTGTATCACAGGACGCTACTATCACGGCATGGACTTGAACCTATGATCTACTAATTGTGAGTCCAGTGAACAGACCACTGGGCCATGAAAGCTCTGCATGTGCAGCTTCAGCCATACCTTGGAGGTGAGTGTGATGTTGAGGCGGCGAGAGGCACCGGAGCTGTGGACGTCCGGGAAACACTTCTTGGGGATGACGCCATACTTCTTGACCAGGTTGACTATCATGTCCCACTGGCCACCATCATTGGTTGGACAGGTCAACATAAAGCTGACCAGTCGCCCCTCCACTGGCTCATTTTGCCGGAAGATCTCCACCATGGAGTGCAAGAAGTAGTTGGATCTCTCTATCTTCATGGTCAATGAAAAAAAAAAAAGAGGTATGAAAGTTATCACATCTTCTTCTGCCTTTCCGTTGATGAATCACATCCAAAGAACAACAAGCGATTCGTATTTCTCCAATTTTCATTTTGCTGTTACGAATACAAAGTGTGTAATTGCTAGAAGGAACAAATCATTGCTCCGAATTTTGTTAACAGAAAATCCTAACATTCGCTGTATTACATACAATGCTATACCCTTTGTGAAGGCAAGAAGCATTTTTATCAGCATATAAATATCTACAGAAAAATGTATCTTTGTATATGGTCTAAGGAAGAAAAACATTATAACGGTACACACTGATATTTTCATGTACACACATTTTAACATACACTAATGGCAGTTGATTATACATTTCATGGGTTATTTTGTGGTTTTCGCATTATCATGAAATTGCAACAACAAAAAAAATGTTTAGAAGAAATTTGACTATTTTGTTAAAATCTTGCTGGAAATGAGATCAAATATCTCAGAAAAAAAGTACTAGTGATCCAAGGATTTGTGAAGGGGGCTTGATACCATGACTCCATGGGCTCTACTACTCGTAGACACTTGATACTGTAACATCAATGTGCAGGCATGGGACAGTACATGTGGGGCAAATTTTTGTTTTACTTTTTCCCCCCACATTTTCACAATTGAGAGCCTATTCACAACATTGGCAACAATCAAACCACTGTTAATATTTCAGTACATATGGAGTAAGCACAAACTAGTGTTCAGCAACGCTGATCCTATTCCGGTCTGTAAGCAGGAACACAGCTAGTGTATTGAATCCTTTTCTCACCTTGTCCCAGAAGAAGAGGTAGTTCTGACTGAACTCAAACTCCTCCAAGTTGAACTTTCGAATGAATGGAATGCGCATGGTGTTGAGGGCAGCAAAAATCCAGCATCTTCCAGAGTTGCGTTGATTGGTCATGGGTTTGGCCTCTGTGACCTGCGAAGTGAAACATGGGAAACCATCCACAGTATAATGAAAGTTAAAACTCTACTCTAAGTTCAAGTTCACTTTGGAAAAAAAAATAGTTATTAATGGTCAAATGACTAGAATAGTGAAAGTTTTGTTGAAATAGAAATAGCAGTTACTGCTGTGGCTGTATAAAATATTAGAATAACTTTGAACAACTACCCATTGACTTGGGGGAAAAAGACATTGTAAATACTTACACAGGAGGGGAACTTTACTCTCTCATCTTTATTATACATTTGGGGGGGGGGGAAGGGGGTGTCATTGTACATATATTCACTTTGAAAAAAATATGCAAGGGCTAGAAGATTTGTTTATAGAAGTTTCCATTGCCAATACAATTGAGTTAAAAGCTTTCAAGTAAGTTCTTTTGAAAAAAGTGAAATAGCAGGGAATTAGATTTCTCTTTCTAAGCATTTTGGAAGAGTTCCGATGATTAAAGGTGAGAGAGTTTTCAGTAATAATAACATTATTGGCCTCTAACAAACAGACAAGTGAACTAACCCTGTGTGTGTAGAGGTGTTGGTTGCTGGGCACAACACTGGGAGCGATGGAGAACTCCAGAGGGTCATACTTGGTGGCGCTGTTCTGAGCCAGGATGTTCTTGGGGTCGGCATTGAAGGCCTCCCGCAGGGTGCTGATCTGTGCTTCGGTGATTTCTAGCAGAATATACAAAACACATTAAGCATGGCAGAACACACAAGTAAACAATGACAGATATGCTCTTGACTTAGTATTTGTTTCACATCAGCACAATGCAGGGCAAATGACCTTTATACATTTGTTGAATTTGCATAATGAAAGGTCATTGTTATACACATGTATAATTATATGGAAATGCTTTTTTATCAAATTAATGAATTCCTTCATTACTTTCTGCTCTTTTTTCTTTCCAATTGCAGAGTTTACTGTGTTTCATATCTTTTTAAAAATGGCATTCAAGAAAATTCACATATTGCTGATGATCCCAAGTGTTGTTTGTGACAACGTATCACACACAATCAAAAATAAAGGTAGACCTGACACTAGCACTTTAACCTTGCTGCCCTGTTTTATTCATGACTGATTCTTGTGCTCATCAATGCAATTAATATTTTCTGTACGAGGGACTATGGACAGTGCTTACAGAGTTATGAATTGTGCTGTGTCAATCGCCACACAAGGAACACAAAGGGTTAAATAAAATTGTAAATTTGGAACTCAGCAATAGGCATCATTTATATGGGGGCAGCAAGGCTGAGGATACCTGGGGTACTGTATAAGCTGTTATTTTCGCGTACAGATATTTTCACGAATTAGAAGTTCACAGACATTTTCGTGAGATGTTGTTTTCGAGAAATGGCACTTGGGCTATCTTGCATTTTCGCATGTTGTCAAATTTGCGATCCAACTGTGATTTGCGAAATTCACGAAAATTAAACCCTCACGAAAATATCCACTTATACAGTAATACTTTCCATATGTAGGATAATAAAGACTTCCAAATGTGGCTAAATGCACCTTATTGCAATCATATCAAGTCTGCAGTAAATCACCACTTACTGTACAATGATTTCCCTAGAAACATACTAGTTCTACATCTACTTCAGATGAGAGAATTTCTGAATTCTCTTTCCATTTAAGAAAAAAAAAAACAAGAAGATTTTTACCTGCTTAGATATCACAGAAGACATTTTTAGTGGTGACTGAGTAAATAAGTTAAGAAAATCCATTTTGCTAAGAGTGAAAAAGGCAGGCAATGAACGATACGATTTAGGCGATTGCATTCCATAATTCCAGTAGTAAAGCCACCCTAACGGCTTGACTAATATTAATAGGTAGCTAGACAGACATGATTTTACTGGACACTACATGGTAACTCCAAACACATATGTATCTCTGATCTGCGAGTAATATAATGGTATTCTGTGTGCATGGGACTTTGCATAAGATGAATAAGATGTGAAAGACGTCGATTAATCCATTATGAAAATCATGTTTGGAATTATGATGTGTGTTTGCACTGCACGTAAAGATAACTTTTTGTGTGGAGGAGTTAACTTAGAAATATATTTTTCAAAAATCAGAGGAAATAATTCACATAATTTGGTGAATTTGTAATTTTAAGGACTTTGTGAATAGCTAGGCCTGTAAAAGATCAAGTGCTAATTTCACTTTTGTTTGAAATTTCATCCTCTGAGGACGGAATTCAGAGCAATTAAAAATAAATGTCTGGTAACACAATAGTCAATACACTCTCCTAATTATCAGTTACGTATGTGTGTACTTTTCAGATACCTCATCTTTAACTTTGTGGTAGAGTAACGTTAGTAGTAAACTTGTAATTTTATATGTTCTATGGCTTTTGACATTCTATTCTTTAAACAATACATGTAACATACATGTATTTCAAACTTGTATTCTGTTGGCATTGTTTACTGTGGTTTGTTTTAGTTCTTATACTTCTTGTTTTTTTTTGTTTTTTTTTGGGGGGGGGCTTTTTTTTTTTTTACTGATTAGATCAACCATCAAACTCCCTCACCACAAAAAAAAAAAAGTAGATGGATTATTTTATCAGTAATATATCTCGAAGAAGACTCATTTTAAATCTAAATTTATGACATGTTTATACAACTCACACATGTAGATATATATCTAGATTCTAAATGTTTTAATGATAAGATAATTTCAGTACGATTTTGGCTGCACTCTCAGACCCCAAAAGGGAATCCAAAAGAGTCTCTAAAGAACTCAAGGTTGGCAGACCCAGAGTTTGGAAATTCCCAGAGGTTAACAGTTTTGAACAGTCCCATGCTATCATTTCTGTGTTTGAGAGATCACTACATGAGTATGCAATATTACACGCTTCTCTTCTTCGACATGTTCGACAATCGGCGACCAAGACCAACACGACCATCCAACGACAACGTCTCACACTCGCATAAAAAAATCCCACCATTATTGGCAAGACTTCGACAATTAATGACCATGATTGCAATCGTAAATACATACCAGCCATTTGCTTCGATTTTTTGAGGTCGGCGTCGATCTTTTCACGGGTAAAGTAACCAGACTCAACTCCTCCTTCTTCCTCAATGTTTCTTGCGTAAACTCCAATAGACCTAACGTTACTCGTTATTGTTTTGATGCTATCAAGTGTACAAAACTGAAGTAACCACCTAAAATTATTTCCGAAGCCGCTCCTATATGCGCAGTGCGCACCCACCCGCGAGAATAAATGAAGGAGCGCAGGAGTGCCGGTGCAAAGGTCAACAATTTAGCGCTTATTTCAATTGTGTACACGTCCCACTCGCTCCGTGTGGTTTATGAGCAGACATACAGGCGAAAAAGCGAGAGTGGAGCCGTTGTCTGTCTGGCTAACCGGAATTCCCGGAAATCGTCGTAATATTCAAAGATTTAAACGAAATTGTAAGTTTTGACAGTGGCAGATATCTGGCATGCTCTGAATGTTGCTGAGCCTTCTTTGTTAGAGTAGGATTGCCGCAAGTTAACGGTATAGCAGCTGAGATCGTATGTGAGGGATTGTCGTCAAGATGCATCGAAAATTACTAACTATCGCTGCCCTGACCGTCGGGCTGGCGGTGTGTTGTGTTCCCGCTGTTGCCGCAGGTAAGCATGCGTGCTTGATGAATGTACATGTGTCTGCGCCAGTCTCTTTCTACTCCTCCAAAGTAACTAAAAAGCAATGTTATTTATCCAATAGCCCGTCCCTTCCGAAAGCAGACTTGTTAGTGGAATATCACGCGAAGAAATAAGCTGAATTGCAGCTAGTTTTTTACACTCGATCAATGAAAGTAGAGTCTATGATAACCTGACAATGCCAATTTGCAACAATATTCAATAATAAACTTGAAGACAGTTTGACGTTGGTGAAGTATAAGATGACAATCACCATAGTAACACAACACATCAGACTTTTTCTGAATCGTATCAGTTATCACTAAATCATTCATGTTTACTACCACTTTGTAGGTAAATGTGGAGAGTATAATGAATTTTTGTACAACATTCACATCCCGTCTTTAACTCCAGTACTACTAGTACTAGGCAATGCGGTCGCATCCTGAATTGCCATCAGTCCTGGGATTTTAAATCAAATTCACTTGAAAAGATGACTTCATGTTGTAGAGCTGATAATTATATGAGATGGCTACCACTCATGAATGAGTCTCGGCTTAGAGGCAGATGAAGCGAGCATATAGTCTTTATTAGTATAAAAGAGGCTTCTCTTTTTCAAGTTTTTTTTTTTATTTTTTATTTCATGATATCAAACAATATCTATGAATTTAAAGACATTTTAGCGGAAACTTCAAAAAGTTTAGAATTAACAACCCGTTGAGGATGGTTTGATTTTGCTACAACACACATTTCCCATCGACGCCTGCGCGAGTATACTCGGGACTCGTCCTCAAAGGTTAAACTATTCTAGTTAGGAGTAATAAAAGATGATAAAGCAAATGAGATTGGCTGTTGCAACACTTTTCTGCAATATTCCTGGAAACAGCAGCTATGAAATGTCTAACTAGTGCACAGGCATGTATTTTTTCATGCTGGTTTCATTATTTTACAGCTAAGGACTTCACTCTATACTGGCCAACAATTTGTTACATGCTTGCTTTTGAAGGGGGTTTACTAGCTTCAGTATGAATTTACTAACTCCATGATGGTGTGTCACTTTTTGGAGATGGCAAAATCGCAGAGAATGCATTAAAAAAACTTTTTAAAAAAAGAGAAAAATGACATACTAGAAATGTATATGATATAGATATTTTAGAAATATGAGCAAAGAAAATCATGACAGAGTCCTATTTCTTTGTTCATTTTTCATTGGGAAACAAATGCCCAACAAACTATGTCAGACAAAAGACCAATGCGAAGCACTTTCGAGCATCAGTTTTGTTTTGTTTGTTTTTTCTTTATATTCACGAACCAATGTGAATTTGGTATTAAATATTATGCCTACTTCAGCATGTCTTTGCAATGAACAATATGCTCTCAAGTTATAAATGTTTTTTTATTTTCAACTTTTCCCAGGTACATTCAATCCTTATCAGGATTTTTCAAGTAAACCACATGTAAGTTGTTGGACTTGCATTTCCTTTTTTTTTTTTTTTTTTTGATGTATTATTGATATTACTATTTATTCAATATGTACATATCCATTTAAAAAGTTTGTCAGGTGGAGCAAAACCAGTCTAGAAAACATGCTTGTGTTTACCTGAATTATTTTTGTTTTCATAGAATATATGTTTGTTTCCTGTACAGTGTTCAAATTACAAAATATGAAATGCAAAGTCTGGCCTTGTCAGACACAACATTTTTGCAACAGTCATTATGAAATATATATACCAGTATGTGCTGCTTGGACACTGTGTAATGTTCCCTTCGTTACTCTTCAAGTTTGCTTCAAGATTTGTGTTCCAGTCAGTGAAGAAAATGTAACACATAGACTAAGCTATAAGTAGTTATTGGGAGAAGTATTGTCTCTTTCACAAAAAAGTTTTTCCTTATATGCAGTATGACCAATTTCAATCAATTTCAGTTACTTCCTTCATTCCTCATTTGTTAAACTAGTGCGTCCGTGCGCAGTTTTGATGTCGAGGAAACCACAGAATTTGTTGATGTTTCACTTTCACCACATAATGTCTAACCTGTCAGTGCAAAGAATAGGCAGCTTTGCATGGATTATGGTTTGCTGATTGCCAGCATGTATAAAATTGACTTGATTTTGTAACCATTTCTTCAGGGTGCTTTCAATGTGACGGTGGAAGATGTCCTGTTTGTCATCAGAAGCCAAACCACCTTGCCCCACCGACAATGGGCCCAGCAGGTCAGAGACGACATCATCCAGCAGACCAGGGTGCAAGAGTTGGTGAGCAGTACAACAAACAAACAAACAAACAAGCAAACAACTAACTGTGTCAATGGCCATTTGTGCAAACCTTTCAGGTTTCCCCCAAAAGAATTTCACAGTCATAAGTTGTGACTGTCTGTCTCTTTACTTGTTTATTTTTTGTTGTTTATTTATCTATTTATTCATTCATTCATTTATTCTTTCATTCATTTATATATTTATTTTTATTCATCCATTTACTTACTGGCTATCTAAGTAAATATTTGTTTTGAAAGTATGACTTGCATAGAGAAGCGATGAGATTATCTGTCAACTTGGTTTTGGTATCAATTTTAGGACAAATTGAAATGTGTAAATGTATTTACATTCAAAGCATCTCTGTTCCTCTATCATGAATATCCATCCAGGGTCAAGCAGAAGTTATTTTGTTGCACGAAAAATATGGAGGCCATGGCCAGTGGACAATGCTGCCCGTCCTCCCCAAGTAAGTATTAAATGCCAGAAACGATTGTGATGTTTGTTTTCATCTTAACCTCTTGAGGACGAGTCCCAAGTATACTTGGGCGGGTGTCTATGGGGACTGCGTGTTGCACTAAAATCAGCCCGTCCTCAATGGGTTAATGTCATTACCAATAGATGAATTGTGTATCTTTACATACATTTCTTGTTATACCATGTCTGTCTGTCTGTCTGTCTGTCTGTCTCACTTTGTGATTTGTATGTGTTTAAAGAATTGTCTGGAAGGGTTTCATCAAACCTTCCATGATGCTGGCACCAACTTTGTCAATCCACTGAGTAGATGGCAGGAAAAAATTCAGTGAAAGTCTAAGTGTATAGCTGCATAGCTCATGATTGTATTCTAAAACATCTCTGTTTGTGAGCATACTTATTCTGGGATGTGATATAATGAGGCTTTTCTCAGATTAGATTTGTGGTACATTTTGGTTAGCAAACAAAGCAGGCTAGTCTCCTTATACCTTAGCTTACACATACCCATATTTGTCTTGGTTACTTTGTTGTCTAAGTAATTGTTTTGTTGTATTTTGTATTGCTTCCATTCTCTTTTCTTTTCACTTGATACAGATCTATTTCAAAACAATGATGAAAAAGAATTGTTACCTTGTTTTGGCCAGTTTAAACAAAAGTTTGACAGTTTTCATAAATAATTGATTATCACCCATACTTCCAATATAAAGTAGCATATAATGTTCCTCTGTCTCAAAAGTAGTTAGTACATGTACTGTAATACATTCAAGTCCAGTAATTATCATTTGTAACTCAGTGTGCATAATCACGTGCATCCTATGTGCTATTTGTGCATCTGTGATAAGCCCCTACTACCGCTGAGAACTAAATTTGCAACCTTCTCTGGTTCACACCTGTGCAGAATTTTCAGGGAATATAGCAGCAAGAAATGGTTCTTTTTCTGCGAGGAAGATACGAGGGTCAGCGTGACAGGCCTGCTTGTCCTACTGAGCAGATTTAGTTCTGATGAGGTAAAAAAAAAAGACAACACAAAAGCTGTATATGACCTGTTTTTTTATGGTTTATTGGAGCTGAATGCCATTCCATACTTGGTAGTGACTAACTTCACTCAAGCAAAGACTGCTCTTAATCCTCGTATTGACATTGTTGTGCAGTGCAAATGATATCATTACTTATTCTACTTTCATTCATTTCCTTTTTAAATTCTATAATGGATATCCTGGCAAGAGCTGCAGTCTGTTTGAGACTGTGGAGTGATGGCAATGACAATAAGCATTTGTCGATCTCTTTAGGCTAAAACTGAGTGATTATGGAATACGGAATGTCATAGGATGACAATATTGTCAAATGTATGTATCCGTGAATCATATACTGTTTGTGTCTCTATCTCTGTTGACCAGAATTCACAGTGGAAGAATTGTTTGAGAGTCTTCTCCTCAAAGCTAACACGGCACTGGAGGATCAACACCTTGGTACCAGCCATGCAACTTATTACATTAATTGATCAAGGAGGGCTGATATATCTCATTATACATGAAAAACTTTTTGGCATCATCTGCAAGCTCTTGCTTTAACCTTTTGTGTGCATTCAGTGCCAACTGGCTAAGCAAATCCCATAGCGTTGTACAAAATGTCCAAAGTCTCTGGCCCAGAAAGGGTTACTGTTATAGGGGTAAATGTGCAAGAAAGAATCACCTCCTCCACCAGTGTTGACTTAATGCAGTAGCGATGACTGGAACCAATTATTTTCTCCCTCTTCTCCAGGAATGGTTCTTTGGGAAGACACTTTATGACCAGGAAGCCACGATCATCCATCACTTTCACAATCCCCAGTCGGAGTTCATCTTCCCGGACTTCGATGCAGGGTGGATCCTGAGTGCCACGCTACTCAGCAGGTGAGGCTCTCAGTCTCTTTTTGATGGAAAATTCTGCCTTGTGGAATTTCAGATGGATGTGATTACCATGCAGGTTTTTAAATGCAGGTTTTAAATTTTAGTCTTTAAATTTCACTTTGCTTCACTCTATTGAGCCTTTTTTTTTTTTGGGGGGGGGGGAGGAAGGGGGTTAAACTCATGAGGGAAAACAAGCAAATATAGAAATAGAAGTGATAACAAAGAAATCAAACATATAGTGTTACGATTGATTTTTAGGTGATAACAAAGAAATCAAACATATAATGTTACAATTGATTTTTTTAGAAAAGAGCATAAATGAAGAAGTTCCTTTCATGATAGCTCTCTCTTGGAAATCATTGTAAGTCATTCCCTTACATTGACATTTATTATGTGTTTTTGGACCTTTGTCAAATTGTTTCTACATACTCTCAGAAGCAATCTTCTCTTAATTTCATTTATTATGCCTCTGCCACGAAGTGTCGGAGGAAGCATTATGTTTTCGGGTTGTCCGTCCGTCCGTCTGTCCTTCCGTCCGTAATCAATTTTGTGGACAGCGTATCTAAAAAAATTTTGGAGATATCATAATGAAACTTGGCATGTATATGTATGAGTTGGCGAAGTTGTGCCTATCAACTTTTGGGCAGACATGCTCAAGGTCAAAGGTCAAAAGGTCAAGGTCAAATGCTCAAAATTTCACTATTTCCCCTATATCTATGCAATGCCTGGAGGTATTTTCTTGAAACTTGGTGTATACATGAACTACCAAATAAAGATTCCCCAGAGAGAGTTTTGGGTCATGAAGTCAAAGGTCAAGGGTCAAAGGTTAAGTGAAAATGTTAAGATTTTACTTTTTTTCTCCATATCTCACAAATATTTCAAGGTATCTTCATGGACCTTAGTATATATGCATGTCCTGACTAGCAGTGATCATGTAGGGAATTTTGGGGTCATGGGTCAAAGGTCAGGGGGTCAAAGGTCAAGGTCAATTCCTCAAAAATGTCATTATTTCCCTCTTATCTATATGCAATGCCTGCAGGATTTTTTTCTTGAAACTTAGTGTATCCATGTATTACCCAATACAGATTCTCTTGGAAGTTTCTTGCCAAGAGGTCAAAGGTCAAAAGGTCAAAGGTCAAGTGGATGTGCTAAATTTCACTTCTTCTTTAAACTTATAAAAGGTTCAAAAGTTGGGTACAAATCCTAAAAAAAAAAACCCAGATACCTACACTCTGAGATAGTATAGCAATATTCATCCAATTAAACCTAGTTCCAGGAAAAGTGAACATTCATTGCATTTGTGACAAACCTGTCATTTTAATATTTTGCCAGTTGAAACTGTCATCACACATTATCAAGACATGCTATAGACCTATTCAGAGAACCATGCATTATGGCGGAGGCATACCAGTCGCCATAGCGACATTTCTAGTTGTATATGTCTTCAGTCACCACACTGCATGAATTATTGTTTACACGATTTATGTATTGTGGTTTGTCTACTCTAAACGAAAAGCGTTGCTGCAAGGATACAGAAGGAGACTCCGAAAGTGGACTTCAGCATTGACGTAAAGCACGAGGTATGACCACGTAGTCAGCTCAGAGAATTGTACTCATAACTCTCTGGTAACCTCAAAATCAAAATGTGTGATGGTAGCTTGACTATGAGTAGATGTGTTCACATCTGTCAAGTTTAAAGTGGAATAAGTTTTTTTTTTTTTCATTGCTGATGCACAGGCCTTTGTTCAGATAACCCACAGATTTCCATGGGCATGTTGTCGGTATCAAGCATTTATTGAGAAATGATATTTTCAGTAAGATTATTGATGTCCGAAATCAAATGAGATGTCAAAATATCATTGACTCAAATTTGAAAATTGTCCTGTGAGCTCATGAAAAAAAAAAAATTCTGAAAAAAAAACACACAGATATCGATTGATTTTTGTTTGATATGAGTATGATTTAAAGTTAAACACCTGCAAGACTATGAAGAATATGTGAAGTAACAATTCTTGTGTATTTAAGGAATTTACAATATATGATGTTGTAATGCTGAATTTGTCTGAAATATTTAGGATTTCAGGCCCCATAGTGTTAATATGACTTTGCGAAAAAGAGGGGGAAAAATAGTGCGGTGCACACCTTCATATGTCTCATATGAAAGTTATAATCAATTGCAAATCTTCCTTTTTTTCCCCTCTCTGTATTGCCGCACAGCATGTACCATTCTGTATTATCCAGAAATGGTGAAAAAAAGTACTCAAAGAAATAATGTATGGATTTATTCCTGTGTAGTTATTACTTTACCATGTTTTTTTAATTTATTTTTATTTTTTCGTTTTAACATACAAACATTGTATCTTCTCAAATGTAGCTTGCTCTCTACATCTGGAATGAAGAGGGTGGTCTCCACCTGACTGGCCTCCCCCAGATGTGCGCAGGAAATATTGACCACAGTCCGCTGCCGCTGACCGATGACCAGGTCCGGCAGAGGGTGGAGGAGGGCAAGACGAAGCGGTCCAAGTCAGACTCCATCTGTGTCACTGCCTACCCCAAGTCTCTGCCCAGATGTGTGAGTCCCTTTTTTCTTTTCCCACTCATGTTTGCTTCGGCACATTCTTCAAACTCTATGACATGTCTGATGTCAAATATCATTGGGTTTTTCTTTTCACACCCATGCTTGCATCAGGAAATTCTTCAATCTTTATGAGATGTCTGAAGTCAAATATTATCAGTTTTTTTAAAGAAAGATTATATTGTATGCCTTGTCTTAGTTCAAGCAACATGCTGTAGGCCGAAATGTCACACATACAAAGGACACCCGGGAAAATAGGGCCGACAGAAAGAGAAATGTAATAGAATGATGGTGAGATAGGTGTTATATTTATAGAGCTCTTCCAACCATCCACCCCCCCCCCCAAAAAAAAAAGAGAAAAAAGAAAGAGCATCCATATTGCAAAGAATAAAAGAATTATAATCATTACATGATGTGAAACATGAAACCATCAGTCAATGCTAATCTGTATCATTACAGGAAGTTTTTCACAAGATTTGTATGATAACAGGGAATACTAATATAGATGTACAGTCAAACCTGTATGTAGTGACTACTCAAGGAAGACAATAAAAGTGTGGTCTTTATGTACAGGTGGCCACTATAGATAGGCTTTCTGACATTCTGTGTGTACTCTACACCACTTGTGTGTGCCTTTCACTCTTGTTTTTAATTTGTTCTTATGTTTGTGTGTGTTTTTTTACCTTGTTTTCCAGGGAAGTGCTGTTCCAGGTGATGATGTTCTGTTTGCTGTGAAAACTTGTGAAAAGTTTCATAAAGACAGAGGTATTGCACCCCTGCACAGATATTCATATGCATATGTGGCTGCACATAATTGCATATTTTGAAAGTAATTCTAATCCAGTGAAACAAAATATTCCGCTGAGAACCAGAAGGGCTTTATTGCTATTTTGGGGCATATCGAGTTATTGGTGTCATGTTGTAGAGCTTGATTTTATACTCTGCACTATGGTGTTGATTTTGAATAATTTAGCATTTTCTGTAAAATGTTAAAATGCTACAACCACAAGGGTGTCATTTTATCCTATATTAGGGACAATGCTCATTAATTTACCCACTTTTGATTAAATAAACATTTTATTTCAGGAAAATTCAGATTGTGTTGTTTGTATTTACTCTCAACTCTTAGAATGTGATAGTGCCCTTCTGGTTCGCAGCTGACTATTTAAAAGAATAGAGGAAAGAAAGAGGAGAGGTTTTAATGATTGTGGTTACCAATCATAATCTTTGTCACAATCTTTTTCTCACATCAATGGTACACAAAATTATAGTTTAAGGTTATGTGGAATGATAAAGATGGATTAACTTACCAGTATGAGGTGTACATGAAGCACTTTTTTACTGTAAATTTTGAATATTTCATTCTTTTTATGTTGATTTTTTTTTCTTGAAATGTTATGCTCCTGCAATAAGCTGCTTTTACAGTAATTTTTCTGGTGATTTTGCCTCCTTTTTATATTCATGCTGTGCCTCTCACCAATACCCCAGTGCCTGTGGTGAAGAAGACATGGGGAAACTTTGCACAGCATTTAGTGTATTTCAGCGACAAAGAAGACAAATCCATACCAACCGTGGAATGTGGCGTGCCGAACACAGAGCGAGGTATTTCAATGAACTTTGACCTTTGTGACAAAATCAAATTTATATTTCTCCCAATGTATGATAATAATCTGTGTCTGGTCTGTTATAGAAACATTGAAGAAAGAAATGTCTTGAATGTCAAAAAACTGGAGATTAGCTAGGAATCTCACCTTATGATGTGCAACCTTTAACCCATTGAGGACGAGTCCCGAGTATACTCGGGCAGGTTTCTATGAGAAATGTGTGTTGTAGCAAAATCAGTCCGTCCTCAATGGGTTAAAGTGTAGGCAATGCTAATACTTAGATTTGCGCCTAAACTTTGATGATACAAGCAAATGATGGAAGTACCTGAGGTACTTTTTCTGTGAGTGAGTTTATTTCCAGTTAGAATTGCAATGTCTTGACTAAAGAAAACTGGATATACCTGTGGCCAAATTACCTAAAAACACTCAGCTGATACTTGCAGTTTTATCAAAATGATTTGTATACTTTAAAGGGATAATATAGTATTGGTTGAGATGAGGATTCAGCTTTCAACTTTTTGAGAGGTACTTCGAAGCCACTTCATGAAGTGTTAGAGAGCATACAATTCTAAGGGGAATTCAATGTTTATTTGATATAAATCGGTTTTGAAATGGCTGAGATATCCAAAAACAAAAAAACAAAAACAAAGCAATCCTAATGAAAGGTGGGTCTCGCCTTTTATTAGGATTGCTTTGCTGTGGATATCTCAGCCATTTCAAACCAGTTTTCATCAAATAAACTTTGAATTCCTCTTAGAATTGCATGCTTTTCCATATTTCATAAGAGGTTTCTCATTATATCAAAGAATTATCATCAAGAAGTTGGAAATTTGAAGCCCCATCTCAACCAAAACTGTTCCATCCCTTTAACCATTGGGTAATTTCTGTATTCATGTTCAAACCTGATAAAATATTGTTTTTTATATAAATGGAAGTTTCACAAAGCTTTGAAGGAATATACAGTACCTTGGATATCATTCTTCCCACTTAGGACACTGTGCAAAGACATTTGTCATCATGGAGCAATTTCTAAGTGAAAAGGAGTATGAGAAATTCAAGTGGCTCGTTATAGCAGATGATGACACAATTCTTAGGTGAGTGATGATATTCCACGTCAGATTAAAGAGATTGTCTATATTTCAATGACACACACACAATGTCAAAGTACAGAATGGTACAGAATGTTGATGCATTAAAATACGGGGATAAATATGAGAACAAAACAGCTTGTAAAACTTTTGAAGTTATTTGTTAAAACTTTAGGTGTCATCAGTCATTATAGCCATGATCCAGATTTCCAACAAGTATTAAACTTTTAAGTGTGTTACTTAGATGAGCTATCGTGATATCATTCTTTTTTCTTATTTGCCATATTTTTTCTTATTTGCCATATTTTATATTTCAAAACTAAATTCTTATTTGCCATATTTTATATTTCAAAACAAACTGTGATAAACTGCATCCATTACAATAATGCCATGATTTTATTCACCACATTTCTGTTTCTCAGTGATAATGATTTCAGAATTAAAGTGCTGTGATTTCAAATGTTGCTATGTTAGCACGACAGGATTTCACAGATAAGATAATGCCACCCTTTTGAGAGTTGGATATACTCCTGGTTTAGGTTTCCTTGTTTCTGACCTCTAATGCAAAAGTTGCTAGGATACAGTTCCCACGTAAAGATATGTGAATTCTTCTTTGTGATGTCATAGACAAAATGATGCCACCCTTTTAGAAAAGTAAGTCATAAAGATCATACTTGTGTGGGCTTTTTCTACTTTCAAATTGCTATTGCTTGCCAAGAGTTACCATGACACAATTATTAAGGGAAGATATGCGATGTCTTTTTAAAGTAAAATATACAACTCCAAGTCAGCCTTTAACCGTTGGTGCCTGCCAGGCAATTCCTTGATGAGTAAACTCACAGTTTGAGTCTGCTTCTCAACGCATTTTCTCCTCAGTGTGGCGCATTTGGAGCAGCTGCTGTCTTGTTACAAAGCCGAAAATCCAGTAATCGTTGGTGAGCGGTACGGATACGGGCATGTGAAGGGACATGGCTACGATTACGTCACCGGTGGAGGAGGGTAAGACGAACATTCCAGGCAAAGAGATTCAATGACAATTAGGTTCTGTAAAGGTGCACATTTGTGCACAAGTATTTCTTCTTGCTGAAGCTCAGCAGGGTGAGATGAATATCACATGTTTTTAATTTTGTGGATGGTTATGACAACTGAACAGGCATTTCAAACATCTCTCCACTGTCATGGCATTTAAGGGCTTTTGCAGCACATATTGCAGTGAAAGGTAACTGATCCACATGATCAGCATATTCACTCATACTACAGGAATAGCAAATGTGAAGAAAACAACAAATATCAAAAATTAAAACAAAAAGCAATATTTTCGGATTTTCTCTTTGCACCAGTTTCATGTTGCACCAGTTTCATGTTACACAAAGTCTGTGAAATTGTCCACTTTTACAGTGAATACTGTGATACATATACCATATTTTCCTTTGTGAGGATGTGAAGAAAGTTTGCAGCAAGTATCTGTGATGAAACTTCAGCAGAAAATGCAAACTATATGTAACATCATTAAAAAAAAGAACCAGTGTTAACTCACTATTACTGCTTTTCTTTGTCTGCTGTATTTCATGATGTTCTATAACAACTTGTATATGTAAACTGCTTCCCCAGTATATTTTTTACCCTTTTATCAATGAAATGTGAGGAACAGTTGTAAAACTGCCATTCTATGCAGGCCATCCCCACTATTTTCAATGAAAAGAAGACTTGAAATTTTTGTTTGGCTATTATTCTGACAGAATGGTCTTCAGCCGGCCAGCCGTGGAGACGCTGATCTCCAACGGATGCAAGTGCAGCAAAATAGACGACCCTGATGATATGGTCATTGGGATGTGTGCCAAGAGATATGATGTACCCATCGCCCACTCTCCCCTCTTTCACCAGGTGAGGGCGTAACTCATATTGTGTCAAAGGTCACCACTTCTGTATCATGTGACTTGGCCTTTCTCCAAGATGCATGGTCATGTCTTCTTTGGCATGCCCCTGCCTACAAAGATACTTTGGTTGATTCTGATTACCTGGTAGTGCAGTTTTAAAGGTAGAACACGGTTCCTACGTAACTGCAAAAATTGTCAATTTTTGCTCTGTTAAGGGGATATATGCACAAGAAATGTGTAAAATTATACTCTGATTAAACATGATTTCAGTTGGCTGATGACGAAAATGCAAAATGTTACCCAAAATGGTACGTCAGTATTGCAATCTCAGAGCATGCCCAACCGTGGTTGCTACATGATGTTTTATGATTGATAAGCTATGTGATGTTTTATGATTGATTACATCAATTACAATATATTGGACCATTGCAGCTGCAGCGGCAGCATCCATTGCTCAAGAGTGAATCACATTTGCAGTTTGTTAGCAGCATGAGATTTCATGCTACTGCTAGAGCATGTTTTAACCATCATCTACTTACTAGTAGCATTCTTTCAACCCATTAGTACTCCGTCTTTTCTTACTACACGCTTATGATCTTAAGATACTCCAAAAGAACTCATTATCCTGACAAATTATGTCAGCCCAACAAGTTTCTTGGTAGAGAGAGAGAGAAAACAATTTTTTTGGTAGAGCATTTTGGTGTAATGCAGGCAAATTGCAAATGGTGGAAGATGAATTGTGAGCCCTTCTAAGAACCATGTTTGGCTTTAACTGTAATGTGTGTAAAAAGATTACTTGTCTCCAAAGGTTACTTTGTGTTTTACTCTTATGATTTGATGATGATATATTTGATATCACGTTGTATCATTTAACCATTTTTGCTGGTGTTTTCATGTGCATTAGTAGCTGATTATAGACTTTAACACATATGTTCCACTTATGTTCTACTTCATTAACCTCACGACTAGGGTTCTTATCTCGCTTCATTAATTGAACCTCTCATTAGTTGTTCTCGCAAAATTTTAAAAATCATCATGCAAATATTTATAGTGTTTGTATGCATAGTTCTTCTTTTTAATCATGGCTTAGCAGCCATGCTTTATTCAAATGCACTCGTGAATCAGTGTGTGGTTTTGGTTGTTATGTGTGTTTGTTTGTAAGGATAAACAGATCCAAAGGAGTGTCGAGCATTGGGAGGAGAACTTTCATGTAAAAGAGTTGATATCAAGAATCAAAATTAAACATGAAATAAGAAGCTTTAATAACTTTAACCACTGCCTACCCCTCCAGGCCCGACCAGATGACTACGCCAAGGGTTTACTGGCCCACCAGACTCCGGTCTCCTTCCACAAGCACTGGAATGTGGATCCTGTCCGGGTCTACGGGGAGTGGTTCCGGCAGAGTGACGAGCAGAGCAGAAATGAGTCCCACGATGAGTTATAGCGCCCTCTATCATCATGTACCCCTCCTTCCCCCACCCATTTGTCCGTCCAAGCTGTGGTATTTATTGCTTTCCCCCCACACTTCCAGACCAGCAAAATCATTTGGAATGACTGCCAATGTAGATGTTTCTTCTTTCTAAAATAACAAAGACTACATTCATGAAACTATCTATGCAAACTGTGTTTTGATCTTATGTTAAAGATTAAAAGAATTTTGCATTTAATTCAACAGCATCTCTGAAGAAATATCTGGTAGATGTATACTGTATACATCATATATTTCGCGAGTCTAATCTTTTGCGAATCGGAGCTTCTCGACGATTTCGTGAGTGGTTAAATTTGCAATAGTGTAGCGCAGTGCTGAATGGAGAAATGTATGCTTACATGTCACATTCATATCGGGATTGACTTCAAACATGTTAAAGTAGAGTTGATGGTTGTCCTGTATAGAGTACCACCCTAAATTTTACAGAAGTGGGGGGGGGGGGGGGGAGGGACCCACGTGGTGCTATATTATCTTCAATGAATCAGTTCATTGACTATATACTGACATAAAGGCTGAATGTTAAGTGTTGAAATCTATGCAATACTGAATTTTTAGTTTTGTCTGTTTTGTGTATTACGTTTGCTTTACAAGCTCTAAATTTTTGTGAGGACATCCTCCGATATTAGATCGTGTGGGAATATGAACTGAAGACTGTTGATAGGCATGTTATTATGAAATACCAGTAAGTTTCTGTCTCCAAGGTATGATGTTGTACTGTGAAAGTGGAAATTTTTGCAGCGTTGGAAATTTTTTGCACATTTTGCACCAAGTGCAACTAACGCGAAAATAAAAGCATCCAAAAATTTGAGCTTCCTCTATTTAATACCAGTTCATATTTCAATTCCTCGGAAATTAAAAAAAACATGCAAAATTCACCTTACACTGCTGAGTGGAAATTTATCTATGGGAAAATTTCCACTTTTACAGTATATTGTACCTGCCTTTCTTGTTTTTTAAAGTGTAAGCTGCAAGTACATAAATACAAAATGGGACATGTTTTTGCTATGCATTGTGTATATTGCATGGCATTGCTGCTCAGGCAGATATTCAAATGATATTCTTGTTTTCCTAAATAAAGTTTACCCTTGTTCTACTGGGGCTAATGAAGGATGATATTATATTCAGGATGTTTTACATGAAGCATTTTTGTTGTTATTGTTGTTTCAGTGTATGGTAGATGATAAGTGTGAGGAAGATGTATGTGTGTGCATGTGTGTCTGTTTGTGTGTGAAAATGTTTTTTCAGTGCAGACTGCAGAACAAACACCCACTAGCAAGCTAAATGTGTTGGCCTGTCAACTGGGGCATTCATATTTGTTAAATGCATTGAAATGAATAGATCGCATTTACATGCATTTGGTTGTTGTTGTCGTTGTCATTGTTGAGTATTGCAGTGATGTGAAACTAAGAAGAAAATTTGAAAAAAAAAATGTCCTTGCATATCAGAGGCAAGTCATAACTCAAGGGTAAGGAACATACACAATCGTGGTGACTCTCCCCCCCCCCCCCACCCCCATTTTCTTGGGGGTCAAAGGGTCTCGGTGTCTTCTGGTGGCAGTTAGATGCAATGAGTACAATTTCTTTCTTTGGTAGTAATTACATCTCAAAACTGTGACTGAATGTGTTTCACAAGCGTAGTTTACAAATTCTTTGAATGCCGCTATAATGAGCCAAGAAATATTTCCCCAAATACATACGTTACCCGGGATTTTGACCTTCATCTCTCTCTCTTTCTCTTACTTTCTTCCTTGCATGATCTCTTTCTCATCAATTTCAAATGAAATATAATACATAAAATACAAGGGAAGACTAAGATCTTGTTTTTGGCAATGTATTATTGTACATTCTGTACACAACATATTCTGATAATAAAAAAGAAACAAGCTATACCTTTTTTGTCATATTTACATCACGGTCATAGTCAAACACCTATACAGAAGTATCAACAGATTGTCAACTTCTCATGTTGACAAAAACAAGAGAGATGTACTATCTTTACAGTGTAGAAACGCTATTTACAAAATAGATTCACCGAAACTGGACAAACAATAACATTTTGTGCTTTTCTCGATTTTTTCCCCCCCAATATTCCTTCAAATATCCACAATATTTGTATATTACAGTCCTGCCTTCAAGGACATATTTAGAATATTTCCATATCTTCCAATTGTTTGCAGCAATTTCTTCTTTTTTTCTTTGTTTTTTACACACTTACCCACACCATCAAGATGCTGCTCACGACATTTGTGTGAAAAGGCACACGTGTCTTTACATTGAGAAAGTTTAGCTAACTCGAGGAACGCTAGATTCTTCATAAACGACCCCCACCCCCACCCCGCAGTCCATACAGCGGATGAGGTTACACAGATATAAACGTTTGCGCTGAAACTGGAGGTGCTAGTGGGATTTGTGTGCATATGGATACAGTCTCCACACTATTTTCATAATCCCCACTAGCTTACCTGCTGAATAATGACCCATGTTGTGCAGGCATAATGTGACAGATGACAAAATAAGCAACTGAAACAACAAATGCTTGTTTTCGGGATCCACATTCTGTAAACTGGGAGGAAAAAAAAATCTGAATAAGCTGGTAGTGTTGACCGCATGATAGCGAGATATCTCCCCTTCAATATCACTGTCTGGTTAACCCTTGGCAAGTATATTGACTGGTCAACATTAGCCAGTATGTTACCTCTACATCAGCGGTGGATCATGGATGTTACATTTGCACAATATTCATCAGCTCATTCTCATTTTTCTGCAAAAAATGAGGTAAAACAAGCACAAACGACATGCTAAATCCACAGCTGATGTGTGTTGTGAGCTCTGGCATTTTCGTCAAAGAAGTCTCACAGCCAAATCAACAACCCACAACTGCTGTAACTGAGCACCAATGAGTTTCTGACAATTATTTGTATACAAGTCCAAAACACTTGAAATCACCAGTATTTCCTATTGTTTTTTACACACTAAATGAAATAGAAAAGAATAGGCCACCACAGTGTACGCTACTACATCACTGAATGCATTATGGCCACACACAGACACACAACATACAATGTAAACACTGCACATGCACTAAATGCCTGTAGCAAGGTGTGAAATACAGAACTAAACCTAGATTGCAAAGCAAATGACATACGTAAACTGGGATTCCGTCTATGTTGCACAGCAAGAGGTACTACTTCGCAAGTGCTATCCCACTGCTATGCTCCTGTAATTGGTTGTGATGGCAATAGAGAGACAGTTTGCTTTTTGTTTCAACCATATCTATATTCGAAACATTCTAAACAAGCGCCATAATATATCAAACAATCTCTGACCTGCACGAAAGGTGAAAAGATTTCAAGATTGAAAATGACAATAGAATTAACTATTGACTGTAACGACTACAAAATGCTCTCTCTCTCTCTCTGCTGATAACAGTACTTAAACTGATCATCCGCTACCATTAAATCAATCTTACATGATCACAGGCATCTCAGCACCAAAAGCGAACGAGAACGTAACAAACTTCTGAAAAAATGTTGTTCAACAACTCTAAAGAGAGAATAAATAGCAACGGGTACAGTCGGTGACGGGTAGAATCAACCAGCCACTAACTGACCTTTCGACAAACAGAAGGGTGTTCATTTCCACATGCTTCTGAAAGAGTTCGCACCCTTCTCCTTTTCACATGACAAAACAATGAACTTCTCGTCTTGTGAATCTACCACAACCATCACCAAAAAACAAAACAAATCAAAACAAAACAATTGTAATGAAGTGCCTCAAACCTAGCACTAGGATTCCTTGGTTTATATCCCTTGAAATATGGCAGTAGTTTGGATACAGGGAGGTTGCATTTTTATCCATTGCATTTTGCAAAGTTTGCAAATCCCCAAAGACGATTTCTCCTCTCTGTGTTATCACACGTACTTTCACTTTAAACTGGACTGAGATTAGCTCAGTACAGCCACAACTTCATACAAATGACCAATTTGCTGTTGCTGCTTTTAGATAACTGAAAACAGGTGGAGAAATGTGCATGGTTTGTTTGTTTTTTTGGTTTCACAAACATATTTTCCATGCAGAAAAATTCCATCATTTAAACTTTCACTGCTATTGGCATAGTACAGCATCCTTAAGTTAGCTTTTCAGTAATTATCTCCAAGCTAAACACACACACACATACAAACACAATACCAATTCTTGAAATGTTTATGCCGCTGTTAGAGTTTCAAAATTGTTCTAGAAATACAGGGACTCACAAACACACCCCAATGATGCACATTTCATTCATGGAAGTCATAATGAATGCATCATTCTCTCTTTGACTTTTGCAAAGACAGGTGGAAGTTGTAGACCGCTGTGACAAAATATGTCTTGATTTTTAGGAACAAACTTGAACTGAGCATCAGCATCATGTTTTCTGACTATGCAAGATTTGGGAGCTTTTGGTCTTCGATAAACCTTGCGCACAGATCATCATTGAGGGGTACTGAAGACCTTTTTCACCTCGCTGCAGTGAGTTCATACAAAACACTACAACATAAGGGACTAACACTCCCAAGCCATTACACAACACCATCATTTTTTTCCCCCATTTGATTTTCAGAAATGATTGGTATTAGCATATACACCATTTACAGTTCAAAGATTCATGGAAAACATAGCTTGCAATAATGTCAAGCACTACTTGCAACAATTGCTCTGTAAGTGGTTGTTGCCATGGTAATGTCAATTACTAAACATTTGAGATTAGGAATGCATTGAATGCCCTTTGTTGGTTAGCTTGCTCCTTTACATCAGTCATTTTTTTTTTCATCAAATTGTATTCAAGAGAATCTGAAAAAAGATAGTTGTTGAAGGGACAATATCAGGTTAAGTTCACACGTAGCTAAAAGCTAAGAAAAAAATAATCGCCACCATAGCCAAAACTCTAAACTTCCCAGAACTATAGAGCTACGCCCACGTCTAAGGGTCTATGAGAGACTGGTTCAAGCTATGTCTAGAGCAAACTACAGTGATGTATTGCCAAATCTGGAAGAGGAACTGGACTGTGGACTTGGACAGTGGACTGACCGGCATTATTTAGAAATATGGAAGATGAGTACAGGACAGATTTCTTGTCCAACATGAGCAAAGCAAGAAAAAAAAGAACATATCCTTAGAAAACAACAAAAGAACAAGGGAGAATTTCAAAAAAGTGTAACCTTATTTCAAAATTTCCCTATGCAGCAGACCTCTGCAAACTGACAACAGTGACTGACAGAAGTATCAAAACCTACACAACTTCATGTGACATTCATGCACACACGAAACATGTTTTGTTCCCCACCAATTTCCCTCCCCATAAAAAAAGAAGGAAAAGAGAAGAAAGAAGAAAAATAAACAAACAAAAGAGAAAGAAGAAAAGACAAATAGGAAAAAGACAAGAAGAGAACAGAAAGGAAAGAAGAAATGGAGGAGGAGACGAAGCAGAAGATGGAGAAGAAGAAGAAGAAAAAGAGGAAAGTATCATAGCAGCACTCTTGGCACTTTATCACAATGAAACATTATACACTAGTAGAAATACTGTGAGGGCATTGAATGTTTCAACATTTCAGAACATCTCCCACTACCTCCTTCCTTGTGGATGCTTTTACATCGATGCTCTCGGATGGCGACCAAGATGAGCCATCCATCCGTATTGCATTTAGACAACATTTCCACAAGCACAAGTTAGACTTGGACCCAGAGGTACGGTATTCTTTCTCCCTACTCGCCGAGCCGACGTCCGTCCTCAGTTGAGCGTCCCGCGGCACTGGGAGGCGCCGCACAGGCAGGGGATCTTCTCCTCCTCGATGGGGAACTTGTAGTCATACGTGATCTCGTCGCCGATGTTGATGGCCTGCTTCGAGTAGATCACAATCTTCTTCTGCGCCTCCACCGAGATGATCTTGGCATAGCAGTTGGGCTGCAGAATCAATCCAGGCAGAGTGTTAGAGATAAATGAGGACGAATTTGCACTGTGTGTCAGTGAGACACAGCTGTCACTCTTAACTCTTTGTGTGCTTTGAATAAAGAGTATCACAGAAACCCCATAATACTGTAAACACCGTCCAAAGTCCCTAGCAAAGAAAGGGTGAAGCTACCTTTACCCTAGAACTCTTGCACAGTAAGATTTCGTCTCAGAAAAATATCAGAGTACAGCCATCCTACATTGACAAATGAGCACACACTAGATAAAACCTAAATTGTAAAATACAACTCCTCGAAGTAATACTTTGGATGATAATCTTCAATCCTTCTCACTGGCATGCCATATTCTGCTTAACCTTCACTGTTGGGTCAACACGGCGTATTCTTGTCTCAACTTCTCTCAACTTTTCCCTAAGCGGGTATCCCCTTCTTTGTCCATCAAATTTGTTTCTGTCTTGCTACAGTCCCCTTGTGTTGTCCTCCTCGGCCAAATGATACTGAAAACACTTCGAAGTTCAAGTTGTCTATCTGTGCGTATACATGTGTTTTATTCCATCAGTTTATAAAAATAAGGGAGAATGGTAAGAAACCATATTGCCCAGCGGCTATTATCCCTGTCAAGCGAATTGCTTTATTGATGACACTTTTCTCCGCCTGTATACCTTGAGATACGAGGAAATATATATACATGCATATTATGTGCATAATTATATGTATTTCTTTTGAGTACTCCTGTTTATATTATGATGTGAAAATTGTTGAATTTGTCATAATGATTTCATTTGCACTAGTGGAGAAATAAAACAACTGAAACTGAAAATCCCCAGTACTCACATTGCAGCTGTGGTTGATAAATCTGGCCAGGTTCCCTGACTTGGTTGCATCAATGATGGCCTCTGCGTCGATTCGGAACAGGTAGCTGCTGCCGATCCCCATGCGCTCATAGTTCTTCTCGCGCAGGTCGGCGATGCTCTGCCGAATGGACTCACCCACATACTCAATGACCATCTCGTCGGCGGCGATCGGCTCCATGGCGTACAGGCCCCAGCCGTGGATGGAACTCTTGCAGAATTTCAGATCTTTCTTGCGGAACTGCAAAGGAGGGAAACATTCAAGCATTGGGAGATGAACGGGCATGTTCTTTGTATTTAGTTCGTTTGAACGTTTAATCCCATGCATTAGTTTGCAATGGGTGTAACTGTTAGTCTTTGCTTCTGTGCAGATGCAGTCTGTTAGGAAGTTGTAGCACTTGATTTATGTTTGTAACGATATTTTATAGATATTTGTCCATGCTAAGTATCTTAACTTGTCTTTTTTTTTCAAACTTTTAATCAAATTTCAGTTTGTTTAATACAAATTAGAAGTATAGCAAGAGACAACACAGAGTAGGTGATCTGTAGACATACCCTGCATATGAATAAGCCAGTTCGTAATTAGCTCATGTGCACGTTGGTACAAATGACCTTTCTATTTTTTCGGTTGGTTAGGCACTTCACTCATATTCAAAGCAACATACTGCGTACCGGTAAGTTTGCCAGGCGTAACAATTATTTATGGAATTCGTGTTAAAAAAAACAAGGAAAAGTAGAAATTACGCGGTGCGTAACATATGTCCCCGCCGGAAGTAGCATTTTGTAACAAAATGTGCAATATAGGTAGAAAATCAAGGTCAAAGGTCAAAGAAGTCAAAGGTCAAAATTCTGTGTAGCAGTTTTGAAGCCCTCACCTAGTGCCATCACATAAAGCAAATGGAATCGAAATTGGGTTAGAAATGGTGAAGGAGTAGCATTTTGTAGCCAATGTACAATATAGGTCAAAAATCAAGGTCAAAGGTCAAAGAAGACAAAGGTCAAAATTCTGTGTAGAAGTTTTGAAGCCCTCACCTAGTGCTATCACATAAAGCAAACGGAATCGAAATCGGGTTAAAAATGGCGAAGGAGTAGCATTCTGTAGCAAAATGCACAATATAGGTCAAAAATCAAGGTCAAAGGTCAAAGAAGTCAAAGGTCAAAATTCTGTGTAGAAGTTTTGAAGCCCTTAACTAGTGCCATCATATAAAGCAAACGGAATTGAAATCGGGTTAAAAATGGCGAAGGAGTAGCATTTCGTAGTAAAATGTACAATATAGGTCAAAAATCAAGGTCAAAGGTCAAAGAAGTCAAAGGTCAAAATTCTGTGTAGAAGTTTTGAAGCCCTCACCTAGTGCCATCACATAAAGCAAACGGAATCGAAATCGGGTTAGAAATGGCGAAGGAGTAGCATTTTGTAGCAAAATGTACAATATAGGTCAAAAAATCAAGGTCAAAGGTCAAAGAAGTCAAAGGTCAAAATTCTGTGTAGAAGTTTTGAAGCCCTCACCTAGTGCCATCACATAAAGCAAACGGAATCGAAATCGGGTTAGAAATGGCGAAGGAGTAGCATTTTGTAGCAAAATGTACAATATAGGTCAAAGGTCAAGGTCAAAGGTCACGACTGAAATTCTGTGTAGAAGTTTCAAAGCTCCAATGTAGTGCTATCATATAAAGCAAACAGAATCAAAATTGGCTCATAAATGACAGAGAAGTAGCAAATTGAAGATTTTGATCACACACGGACGCACACACGGACACACGGACGGACGGACGGACGGACGGACACACGGACGGACGGACGGACGGACGGACGGACGGACGGACGGACACACGGACACACACACGTACGGAGCCCGTTTCATAGTCCCCTGCTCGAACTCGTTCGGCGGGGACAAAAATATCTTGCATAGCGAAACCAGGTAACCAAAATGGTCCGTCAAACAACCCTCGGGGGAAGTATCCATTTCTTTGTTTTGTATTGAATGCATTATAACATGTTTATATTCGTATTGCCAAATACCAGGTTTGCAGTCAGGTGGATATAATGTTCAAGTATCATGTACAAGGCAGGCCCGTAGCCAGGGGGGGTGCGTCGGGTGCGTACGCACCCCCCCCCAAATTCTGAAAGGTCCACTTTTTCATAATAACGGTTTTTAGCAATTCTCAAGATAACAATCTAAATAAATATAAAGACACATTATATGCTACGTAAATGTGGAAGAGTACGTTTAACAATGTTAAAAATAATTGTACGAAACCCTTTTGTTGTATGAACCATCGGATTGTCCCCATGCACACAAACACAAATGTTATGTATCAATCTGTGCGAGCTATTATTATATTGGCACTGCATGCCATGGCCCTTGGCGCGTGTGACCGGTGTTTTTTTTTTTTTTTTTTTTTTTCGACTTGCCGCCCGAGTACGTGCGATTCGTGGATGACATTGATTATCCATTACAACTTTGACGTTGATAACGAGAGGGTGTGACCGATTGTGATAGATTTTTAAACTGAAATACAAAAATATTCGGCTCGCTCGCTGCGCTCGCTCGCCAAAATTTGTATAAAAAAAGAGAAGAAGATAAGAACAAAACGTGATGATGACGCGGACAAAATGATAATGTCTATTGTGTTCACTCATGTCATTTTATATTCAGCAGGAAAAAAATGTTACACGGAGCAGCGACTGCAATTTCATTCGTTCTGAAGCGATCGCCGATTTTATCAAAGGAGGACGCCAACAGTTTCGAACATACGGGGGAGGGGGGCACAAAAAAAAAAGATAAGAACAAAACGTAATGATGACGCAGAAATATACAAATTTCGGCTCACTCGCTCGTACTAATTTAGAGTATTTTTTCAAGTCCTCACTTTGTTGGTATAAATCGTTATCAATAACGTCGTCACTATAATTGTGAGATTTAATAAGCAAAAAATGACAAGAATTCCATGTTTTGTAAGCTGAAATACAAAAATTTTCGGCTCGCTCGCTGTGCTCGCTCGCCAAAATTTATATAAAAAAAGATAAGAACAATATACGTGATGATGACGAGGACATATACAAATTTCAGCTCACTCGCGCGTACTAATTTAGAGTATTTTTGAAAGTCCTCACTTTTTTTTTTTTTTTTTGGATAAATCGTTATCTATAAGGCCGTCACTATATCTTGATTAGAATTGTAAGATTTGGTAAGCAAAAAATGACAAGAATTCCATGTTTTGTAAGCTGAAATACAAAGATTTTCGGCTCGCTCGCTGCGCTCGCTCGCCAAAATCTATCAAAATTCATTACATTTAAAATCACCCTCAAAAGATCCCTTTTAAGTGCTTGAAAAAGCATCATGTGGACTTTATTTAAAGTCCCTACCGGGATGGGGTTGGGGTTGAACACTTTTTCAGAAATTAGGGGCGCAATTTTCGTGCTTGCCCCGGGCGCCATTTTCCCTAGATACGCCACTGACCGTTTCAGGCTCTGTTCTGGATACGGCGGTAGAAACTCATTCTTTCTTGTTGTTTATTTTATCATTATTTACTAATCTCTTTTCTAACTTACAGGTAGCGGATTTCTTTGCAGGCCAAATTCGGAAATGTAGTGTTGATTATTACTTATACATTTTCTCATGTTGTGACAGTTCTATTGGTTCTCATTTTAAAGTGAGCCAAAACCTAAGAACATTTTCACTTATAATTTCCAAAGAGTATTATGCAGGCACGCAAACTCATTTTAGTTGTATTTCATATAAATGTAATGGGTAAGAGGGTATGAGAGAGAATGGAAAGTGCTGAGCTATGAAGTAAAATGGTAAAGTAAAAAGTTTGTCAGATAGTATTACAAAAGAAACTCATTCTTTTTTGTTTGTTTATTTTATCATTATTTACTTATCTCTCTTCTAACTTAAAGGTAGTGGATCTCTTTGCAGCCCAAATTCGAAAATGCCTAATAATAATAATAATAGCTGGTTTTTTTATATAGCGCATTTCACACACTTCAGGGTTTCAATGCGCTTTACAGACTATTATTACCCCGGTCACTGGATACATTATTTCCAACCAGCACTAACAGTGCTCATTCTCCACTCCCTGGGGAGCATTCCAGCCAGTCGCAGCCATTTTACAGGCGCGCACATGCTTATCAACCAACATAAGCTTTCTCATCCTACCGGGTACCCATTTATACTCCTGGGTGGAGAGCAGCAATGTGGATAAAGTGCCTTGCTGAAGGGCAAACGTGTCGGGCTTGGCATGGGCTCGAACCCACGAACCATACCACGCTCATGTTGTTCACAGACGAGCGCTCTTATCCACTCAGCCACGACACCTCCACCTCCTAGAGACAGCTAGTAACCAAATATGCTACTATAATTTAATAAATAAGAAATAACCATTCCAGTATGTATCTTAGTGTGCACAGTAAGACAGATCAAATCAAATAGGAAAACATCTGAGCACTAAGCCTGAGGTCTGAATTTGTACTCAACTTCTTCCAATGGCTAACAGATGTTTAATTTTTGAATTTCACTGACCTCCAAATTTCACAAAGAAAACCTTCTTAGCATGATGGTTAATATGACATTTGACTGATATAATTGGAGATGTTTGCGAATCGGATCTACTACCTTTAATATTATTAAATCTAAAATTATTATTTGAAAGTTCGGAAATGCTGGAAATATTCTACCACAAGGAGGCAAAAATATAAATGGTTCACATTTACAATTCATTTTGTTTTAAAAATTTTCTTATTTATTTTCGTTTTTGACAAACTCGCATACCAACGGCTGATATACTGTATAGTAAAGTGAATGTTTCATCTTCCAAACAGCATCCAATGGGATGGAAAACTCCAACTGAAAGGTGGACACCGTGACCATACTCGCTAAAGAAAACGCTTAATAGGGGTCGTTTTTTCTCACGGATTAGATGGAAAGTGTGATGTACGAGTGTATATAATCAAAGGGTATCAAAAAGGCCGAAATTTGGGAAAAAGGTATTGTTCAATCATGATGAAGTACTTCTTTAGGGTGCAGGAAACATTTAAGGAATACTTGTTTTTAAGGCCCGAAAAAATCATATGATCATTACTCGTTTAGGGGCCATTTTGAAAGTCCATGTATGAGCATGGTGTCCACCTTTTAATTGTCGCTACCCCTCCCGGGACAGTATCAAAGGACCGTTTTGTTAATTAACGCAATCCCCCCTTCCTTTAAAAATCCTGGCTTCAGGCCTGCTAACGCGGGTATACAATAGAAAAAATAAAAGTTAAAACAACACCAGGAAAATCACTATTCTCAATTTTGCGGCGCGCTACGCGCGCAGAGTCTCGAACACAATTAAACTTTGCAACTTCCTGGCAAAATGAGTTTTTACTATTTCCTAAATGAAATACCGTAACGCGATTGCATGCAACAGACAAAAATACAAATTTCCTCGAGACTTTAAAACGTCATTAAAACAGTCAAAATTCACAATTTGCGGCGCGCTTCGCACGCAAAGTCTTATACAACTTTTGTAGTTCGGTCGTCCAAAGAATATATATATATATATATATATATATATATGTATATATATATATGTGTGTGTGTGTGTGTCATCATTGGTATTGGTACCGAAGGTCCGTTTTTTTAGTGACCGCACCCCCCTTGAAAAATCCTGGCTACGGGCCTGCAAGGATTGCATGAATAATCATTATATGACAGATGCTCATCTCTGTGAATTTAGAAACCATCATGCGTTTTGGTACGAATGACCTTTTTCTGCTCATGCGCAAATTGGAACTACGAACTGGCTTATTACAATGAAAGCATCACTGCGACCGAGTATCATACATGTAATTTGACGAAGCATGATAATCTTGGCTGGATCAATCCACTTTGTACATTCTTTTAATTCACAATCAGTGTTTGACGGGAAATTCTGGGCTGAAACCAAACACAATATTGTGCTTATCCATGCAATACTATAAAAACAATCTGCATTTGCTGTATTTGAATTGGTGCCAAAATCTGAACCTTTCTATGGGGGAGGGGGATATTTGAAAAAACAAACAAACAACCAACCAACAAACAAACAAAAATCAAATTGGTGTGTAAAATGTTCAGCAGTGGCAGATTGATCAAGGACTTGATAGTAGAGGGATTGCAAATGGCAAATGTTAAAGTAGAGGGGAGGCAGAGGACAATTTCTTTATATTTAGCTATATTAATGTGTATGTTCAAAGCGTGATTCTCAAAAAAAAAAAAGAGGGGGAATGTGTCTCCTGTGGCCCCGCTTGGATCCGCCACTGGTCAGGGTGTTGGTGAGAGACTCACTTTCAGTTGGTTGAATTTGAGGAGGTCTGAGACTGGTCCCTCTTGCTGCTGTAGGGCGGCGATGAATCGGCGCTGGTCGGACCGGACGTCCCTGGACGTATCCAGCCGCTTCTTGGAGACAGATTCCTGGGGAGTCAAAGGAGGCAACAGATTTATGTTATGATTCATCTAGGAAGTGCCACCAATCACATAAAACATAGGAAAAATAGACAAATTACCAAACACAAATAAAACTTTGCGAACACTTTCTTCTTCAGTTTCCATGGAATAAAGGTTTGCAAATGTATTCAGATTCTACACATAACCTGTGAGGGATGTTCCTCAGCAACCAGAAAGCTTGCCCTACCTAGCAACAACTAACACATACAAAATCTATTACAAGCATTGAAATCGAGTATCCACGGTTGCATGGAATAGCTTGCTACTAGGCGTTTGCACGAAAAACTTCCATACATCATCAGGCGAGAACGAGAGGGGCGTTAAGGTGCCTCAAATGCTATGGTTTAGTGGCAACTTAACGCCTTTATCATTCCTATCCGATGATATTTGAACAGACTACTACGCTGGCCCATTGAAACATTGTCATAAACATTCATGTAGCAACAAAATCTATTTCAATCATAACATATACTTGATATCCACAAATTTGCATGGAAAATATGAAATCATCCAGAAGTGGCAGTCTCCAACATTCAGTGACTTACATCGAGGGCGCTGCTGTCCGTCACGCTCTCCTGGACGTAGGTCCGAGCCTTGGTCAGGTACTTGACCTTCTCCTTGCTGGAGATCTTGTAGTAGCCCTCCGTCCTAGCCGTGCCCGTCACGTGAACCCTCGTCTCCTCGTCGGTCTTCCGCCTCTTGGGCTGCGGTGGGTCGGCGTGGGCCGTCAGTGAGGGGAGTGCGAGTCAAGGAAGATGTACGACGTGATGTTACACAGCAGTGTACTCACAATCAATGTCCAAAACACACTCTTATACACACACACACACACACACACACACATACAAACCGAAACTCACATAAACAAACATACAACCACAAAGAGGACCCCTGAAAAACAAATGCACTCACACTCATGTGCACATAACACACATTCAAACAAATGTTCAATGCACATATGCCCATGCTACCTAAAAGTGGAAATTTCTGGGAATTTGCGCGACATGAGACTAGCACCAAAATAACAGCCTGCAAATACTGCTTTTGTTTTCATATGTAAGACTTTATCGCGTTTTGATTCCAGGGAATGAATAAAAGAGAAATTCATCTCACCCAGGAAAGCAAAAAAAAATTTCTCATGTGAAATTTCTGCTTTTGAAGTAACTGCCAACACTCTTTCCATTACACAATTTTTATTTTTTTAAAGTAGAAATTTTTCCATTTATCTTAATATTCAGTGACCTTTTTTTTTTTTTTTTTTTGCTGTCAGGATATGATTATGCCAATGTTTTTATATCACTTCGCACTTCATTGTGAATGTATGTATGCCTAAAGATAAATTTCATTCTTATGCATTTTAGCTGAAAATGTTGTATTTTCCTAATAAGATGAGCCTCACATGATTAGTGGGTGACAAGGGGTATAAATGAACAGATATGAAATCATATCAGGTACTAAATCATTTTGGGTCAAGAGCAATTACCCCCTGGACAATTACCCCAGACCCTTCTCCAGGGCTAATTGCCCTGGTATGCAATTCAACACCCCAGATGAAGAGTGGAAACATGGATAAAATGTCTTTCTAGAAGGATAACAGTGAGAGCAACTGCACAAAACTGGCATTTACAGAAATCCAGTTTCGTGCGCTCTCGTAAAATGAAATCTGTGCCTTGAAAAGGATATGTCCATGGGGCACCCAGTGGGTGTAGCTTAGCCAGTGGATCTTGCCTGCCTCGAGGAGGGCCTCGTAACTCTTTCTGATGAAGAAGGCATCCTCGTGGTCAATTCCCGTCCGCAGGAACTCGTAGAGCAGCTTCCACTCCTCGTAGTAGATGCGGGGCACGAACTCGGGGGCCTTGGGCTCCGGCACTGCCACCTTCTCCTCCAGGATCTGCGCCAACTCATTCTTCCGCTTCCGGGCCTTCTTCTTCTTCTCCTCCTTCTGCCGCTGCTTCTCCTCCTTGACTCGTTCTTTCTCCTTCTCTTTCTCCTCCTTCTCCTTCTCCTTCGCCTTGGCGATGTCCGCGGCGATGATGTTGGTCGTCTTCTCCGACAGGACGCTGGCGTTGGCGACCTCCTGCCTGAGTTCACTAGAAGCCTCCGAGGTGTCTGGAATGAGGGGAGTCTTCGCCACCTTCTGGCAGTAGGTGTGGTCTAGAATGGCCAGTGGCTCCAAAACTACAACTGCTTTCTGTTTTTAAAGATGAAACAGTTAGGAAGCGGTAATCATTGCAGCTTTGATAAGCCAGACACAAATATCATATAAATACTGTGATCACAGCTACTTTCTTGAGAAATTTGCATCAAGCTAAATATCTGACAAACACAAATAAATGACTGTGTTTTAAGACCAGAAACCACACTCGTAAAAGTCTGGTCTAATATTCCTATTAAAACTAGAAATGTCGCTACGGCGACTGGTATGCCTCCGCCATATTGCATGGTTCTCCTAATAGGTCTATAGTACAATGTCTTGACAATGTGTGATGACAGTTTCACACAATTGGCAAAATATCAAAATGACAGGTTTGCCACAAATGTGCTGAATGTTCACTTTCCTAGATGTAGGTTCAATTGGATGAATGATTAGAACGTCAGAGTGCAGGTATTTGGGGAACTGATGATTTTTACTTGACTTTTGACCCTTTTATAAGTTTATGCATTGAGTAATTTTCAAGGTACTGAGAAAAAGTATAATTTCAGTATCAAATGGTAAAATAGTATTATCTAAACCTGGCCTTTGACCTTTGACCTCGCAGTTCCAAAGAGAATCACTGTTAGGTAGAACATGCATAAATATGTAAGTTTCATGATGATACCTTGAGTTACTTTCGAGATATGGAGGAAAAGGTGCAATTTAGCACTTTCACTTGACCTTTGACCTTTTGACCTTTGACCTTTTGGCAAGAAACTTCGCACAGAATATATATTGGGTAATACATGCATACATCAAGTTTTTAAAAAAAATCCTTCAGGCATTACATAAATATAAGGAAAGTAGTGATATTTTGAGGAGTTGACCTTGACCTTTGACCCCCTGACCTTTGACCCATGATTCCCAACTTCCCTAGATAATCACTGCCCATCGGTACATGCATACTAAGTTCCATGAAGATACCTTGAACAATTTGCGAGATATGGAGAAAAACGTGAAATTTCAACCTTTTTTTTCACAAAATAACCTGTGACCTTTGACCTTTGACCCTAAAATCAAAACAAAGTATTATCCCCCCAGGATATACCCTCTTACCAAGTTTGATGTAAAACCACCACACGGTTCTTGAGATATCGACAAAAACAAAACGGGACGTACGTACGGACGGACGGACGGACGGACGGACAACCCGAAAACATAATGCCTCCGGCCACTTCGTTGGCGGAGGCATAAAAAAATGGTTCGTATGGCAGAACTTCTAACATGACTATCAATACTTTCCAGGCTGAACCTGAATAAAATTTTTATTTCCAATGGCAAATCTCTTTGAGGTCATCCTACTGAACAAATAGTCCTTGTGCTAGCAGCAGTTGAGCATTGCCACAATATACACTATCGAGAAATATTCCTCCAGTTGGTAAAAGATTCTACTGAAAATTGGCACAGGAGTAATAGCACTTCAACATCCACTCCCAAGCATCACAAATCCATCAAGAACTCCACTCTGATTCCCTTTTACTCAAACCTGTGAGCTCACCTGCATATTCTTGTAGTCTCCCACGTCGACGATGTCCGCCTCGCCCTCCGACCCCGACAGTGTCTTCTCCGACGTGTCCTCGCGGACATCGCCCTTGAAGGCAGTCATCTCGCCCACCTCGGCCGCGTCACTGCTGAGCTGGCGCAGGGCAGTCAGCGACTGGGCGGCCTGGATGTCCGTCATCTCCAGGTCGTCCAGCGACCGGTCAGCGTCCGAGGACTCTTCCATCTTGTTCTTCTCCTTGGTGGCCATCTCCACCAGGATCTCGAAGGCTCCCAGGCGGTCGCCGTTGGTGTCCCTGAAGTCTGTTCTCCCCTTTGCTTCCGTGGCAGTTTTTTCCTCTGCCTTCTTTGACTCTGGTAAAACAGCTGGCGAGGGTTTCCTGAGCAGACACCGAAAAAAGGAAAACAAAACACAGAATTACAAACCTTTTTATCAAACCAGTCTGTCATTTGAGAAATTCAAATCTGTTGTCCTAAAATAAAGAGATGCAGGAGATGGATCAGGCAGTACTCTACTTCACAAAGAATGTGAAATTTTTTTTACTTGCATATTGATTTCGTTCCCGGGAAAATGCAATTTCATTAAGCTTTTGTTTACCTTGTGATGTTTGGCATATAATTCATACACTGCAATTTAGTTATCGATTCAGTGATATGAACTGGATTTGGAATTCCCACTGTAGGAAGACTATGTATGTACCTTAATGACAATTCTATTTGTTGAACATTCTGCAGACCCATGAGAAATATTTTCTCCCTTCAAGATATGTTTCTCTACACTCAATTCATGCCGTCAAAAAATCCATAACAGAACGAGATATCAAGTGGATCCAGCGCTTCCTTCCACGCATTCTTACAGGAGAGCATAGCAAACTTGGGGGGGGGGGGATGGCGTCTCTGTATATACCCCCACCCCACCCCTGCATGCAAGAAATGCTCTTAGTATATACATGAGTAAATGTACTTTTAAGTTTGCTCTTGACAGATCCCGGGCTAATCCCACGGGGCCTCAGGTCCATTTGTTTAAATGGGTGGCAAACTGAGGTCCTTTCCACCTAGAGATGCTTCCTGCCAAGATTAAAGGAACCAATCTGTCATGGTGTTTTCATCAAGAAGAAGCTGAAAATGTTTTTTAAAAAAGTTAAATATATAATGCCCTGCTAGGGGTAGACGATGCGAGTCTACCGCACTATTTGGCCTCACCCTTCGGTGTCCTCCGTTTCCTCATCTGACTCCTCCGTCTCCGAGTCTGAGCTGGAGGACTCCGTATCGGAGCTGGATGAGCTGCTCCAGTCTTCATCCGATTCATCCTCCGAGCTCTCCGACCCACTTTCCTTGTCTGAAGCCAGCCAGGCAGCCAGGCAGGTAGGGGGAGAAATCATGGCATGAATCATTATATGTCCTCTTTCTTTATCATAATTTTTGATAACTCAACCTTGTCATTATACATCCTCTTTATATCCTTTAATCTGTATCTGCCTATCACATCTATGTCATATTATTATTATTCAATGCATTCTACACTTGTTACAGCACATATTCATGTCACTGTGTCTTTTATCTGCAGTATTTGTCTCGTAAATCATTTTGTAATGACCTGTGTCACTGGTTTTTATTCTTTAGTGTTATCCTTGTCTTTGGGTCAGTATCAAAATGAAAATGCTTTGAATACTTGTGAACGTTTAGTACAGGATGTTTTTATCCATTTAAACACATTGGCTTTATCAAAAACATGAGGTTTAAAAGAGGGATCGTGTTGCTGGTGATGGGTCTATTAAAGAAGTGCTCTCAAGTAATAACCAACTTCTCACTGTCATTTACCAGCCAGATATATTTTAACAGTTGATGATGATAATGATCCACAGCATTTGTATAGCACCATCTATCTACTTCAGAGACATTCAAAGGCACAGTTGATTGGCTATCATTTTGCTATATATCGCAACTAAACATGTATGCATTATAATAAAATAACTATTCTGGGCACCTGTTTGCATATAACGTTTAACCTGAGAAAAACTCTGGTAAGATCTGAAAACTCAGGCGAGTATGATTCCACCATTGACTTTGCACAGGAAAAATTCAGTTCAAAATCAACATGAGTTTTTCTCAGGTAAAAAGTTTTATGCAACAGACCCCTGGTTTTAAAATGGCAGTTATGTTAGATGTCATCCCCAAAAATTACCTTCTTTCTCTGGTTTGCTGGGTGCCTTGGAAACGCTAGGTTCTAGTCCTTCCTTCTCATCTTTGGTTTCAACCGCCAGCTCTTCTTTCGTGAGAGGTTCAGCCTCCACCACTTCCTTCTCCAGATCTTCCGCGGTGTCCTCGTCAACATCCTCCACCTCCTCTGCATCCTCCTCTTCTTCCTCTTCCTCCTCATCTCCTTCTTCCTCCTCCTCCTCTTCCTCCATCTCCCCCTTTTCAGCTTCATCCTCCTCTTCCTCCTCCTCCTCTTCTTCTTCCTCCTCCTCCTCCTCCTCCTCACTGCTGGATGAATAGATGAGGTCCCTTGCTCTCCTTGCCTGCTCCGCCCGGTCGATCACAATCTCTGACGTGTGACTCGTTGTCTCGTCTCTCTCTGTGTCTGCTTAATTTGAAATCAAAATGGATACAACAAACCTCAAAGAAAATTGGGTACAGAGACATTGAGCATACACTAGAAACAGTACAGGAGAAACAATATTAGGTACTTGGAGTGATTGCTACATGTCGTTTAAGCAAGACATTTTGACATAAATTCCAAAGTCTGCTGATATCAGTCTCTAAGCCATTTTTTTTTACTTCAGGATCTTTAAGGCAGGTACAATTTCCTTTCCTATGATGGCAAAAGTAAATCATAATTCTCATGGTGTCTTGGTAGCAATCTTGTAAATCTTTACATCGGTGTAAACCTGAACATTTGAAGCTATCTTTCATGGTGTATTCTGTAAGCCATCTGATTATAATACAGTGGCTCACAATTACAACAGTCTCTCAATATATTTACTAAATTCATATTATTTTCACAAATTGTCTTTCCTATTTCTCTCTATTTTTTTTTTTTTTTTCAGCAGACTGCTAAAGCAAAGTCCGTCTTACCCGACATGATTTCATCTTCATCATCCTCCTCATCATCGTCGATCAGTGGTGGAGTGACTGGTCTCTTCCTCGATGGCTTGCCATCCTCCGTCTCAACATCATCATCTTCGTCTTCTATCTCGTCTTGTGGAGGCGGGGACGGAGGTTTCCTCTTCACCTATACATTGCCCAAACAAACAGCACTTGATGAGTGGAGAGACTGGAGGAACAAACTGCTTTCTCAAACTCAGCAATTTTCAGTGGTACTCTTTGGCCACATTGAAACATAGATCTATTGAATAGCCCATCTTGATATAGACACAGCTTACTTAGGCTGCAAAGCTTGACTATACACCAGTTTAGAGTCAGTGCATACCCAAATAGACCCAATAAGCCTGGCAGTTTCAAAGCAGGGATGATTTGTTTGTCATCCAAATTCTTATTTCTCCTACAGGATATAAAGATCCAATAAAGAACACAATATGGATGCTCACTTTAGAAAGGAATATTTCTATCAACCCTATTACACACATAAACAATGTAATTGCAAACTCCCAACCAGGCTATTGTAGCATATCTGAGAAATGGAATTGTGCACATGCTCTAAGTCACATTTATCCGCTCATAAGTAAAGCGTTACTACAAATGAACATTGACAGTAATAGAGTTCTGGCCAAACACTATCGTCTTCAGTACAGTATACTAACGTAAAGATGAACATCTGCAGAGACAATGACAATACTTAAACAATGGAGATAGAGAATTTGAGAAGGTAACAAGCTGCAACCTCTTTTTCATCAGAGTACGTCCTAGCTTCAACCCCCCCCCCCCACTCCAGTCCCCCACCCAGCCCCCCAAGAGAGGGCACACTGTACCTTGAAGGAAGGCATGCGAGGCATGTTGGCCCGGAGTCCCAGGCCCTCCATTCCGAAGTCCTTGGACCATGACGTATCCAGCAGGCTCGGGATAGCTGGAGGGGGCTTCTTGTGTACCTTCTCCTCCTCCTTAGGTTGCATCATCTCCTACAGGTGGTGGAAAAATTAGCCACACAACATGTCGATCGATGAGTAACTGTTTCATGTTCTTTAATGGAAAATCTATGCTGGCAGCCAAATCTTGACAACAATAAAGGGGCATGTGTGGGGAAAATGGGGGATGGGGAAAGGGTTTTCTACCATTCTCAGGCAATATCATTCTTTTCAAAGAGCCACATTAGCATCTTACCAACAACACAAGGGTAACCAATTTTCACTTCTGATTCACAAAAAGAACCTTTGCTCCCAGTTCAGGTCAATCCTAAGCAAGTGCTCTGTCGGACTCAATGACAGCTCAAAGCTGTAACAAGAGGAGGGACAGCAATTTACCTATTACATACGATAATCATATGTCTCAGTACTTCTTTTTCCATGCAATTCCTGGGGTTGATTAAGAAAATGATAAATAAACTGAGCGAATCATTTGCTGGTAGACAAGTTTCTTTTTCTGTCACTTACTTCAGATGATAGTGAAACATAAGTGAAATTGTTACAGCCTCAGTTTCATACAGAGTATGAAACAAAAGAATTTGATACACATCATAATAATTTGGCTTGGCATAGCCATTTTAATCTATTTTTAATACTGACCTTTGCTTTGGCCTTGAGTTGGCAGGTGTCCCACCAGTTTTCCAGGGACTTGAAGGCCGATGACTCCACCATCTTCCTGTTCAGGTCTTTCTTCATGATCTGCTTCAGCTCTTGGATGACGGTCTTTAGCACCTCGTTGACCAGCTCCTTCTCCGGGTCACGCTTGGGTCTCTCCTGGACGGGGTAAAGAGACTCCTGGAAGGGTGGGATGTACGGCATGGATGGCCACGATGGCACAGACGTGCTGTGGAGACCTGGAGGCGTGCCTGGGTACATGGCGGGGGCGTTGGTGCTGCCCCACTCCGGTGGGAAGCTGGGCATCTCCCGGGCCAGGAAGTCCGGCATACCTTCGGGCGGGGACGGCGGTGTTATGCCCATACTCAGCATCATGTGCATCATCTGCGGTATGGAGGGCATCGCCTCGTTCTGGTTGGCAGTGGAGGAAGGCGGCCGCACACTGGCAAAGAAGGCCTCCATGGCGGCAGGAGGCATGGGCGATCCCATCGGGGGCATGCCAGGTAGCGAGAAGGGTGATCCCGGAGGGAACATAGCGTTGGGGGCAAACCGAGATGGGGATTCCTGAAGGTGGGCACTAGAGGTACTCGCTGAGGATGTCTGCGGCATCATCTGTGCTGCCCACGCATTGACCACACTGGTGCTACTCTGGTTCATGGTAGAGTTCCACGACCCGGAGTGCATGGGGTACGACATATTGTTCATGGGTGCAGTGGGCTTTTTCTCTGGAATGGGTGCGTTCACTACGATCTTGGTGTCCTCACCGCTACTCAAAGATGACAGGCTCATCTTGTCGTCATCGTCGTCATCATCCCCTGTCACTACATCCATTGGAGTTGCGAAGGGGGGATGGCTCTGCAGAATGAAAAGAGTTCAATCATGGGTGAAATCAAAGGCATAATTTACCTTTTGCAGATGAAACAAAAACCCAGCATTAGTTCTTTAAAATAGTTCTAAAATGTGAGTTAGGGATAGAAACAACCACTGTAAAAAAATTGAATCCGTGTAATCAATGTGAAGTATTGTTAAACACACAAAATGTGAACAATAGTTATGATACAAATATTTCTAGACTACATTGTCTACAGTTATGGTTTATTGAGAAAAATACCGATATCTCCTTATATTTTAGGCTTCATTGCAAAAATGTTATATGGTAGGATGTTTTGTGATACAACAGACCTACATATATGCATCAAATGCGATATCTTGAAAATCTTTTAAATCACTGCTCCCAAAGGTAGACAGGACCTTTAAGGTCAACTTTACTTATGTCCCCTAACCTAACAAATATTACACTCAAGTTGAGAAATATAATGCTTGAAAGAGTTAAACTCAAGCTTCTTCACAAAACAAGGATAAAGGGCAACACAGAAGAGGAAGAACAATTTTCCTTTTTCCTCTTTCTGATATCACTTTACGGGTACAGGTGAAGTACAATCCTATCCCTTCTTGTTCATTACTTCACCAGTTCCCCCTCCTTGATTAGCGGGGTGCATGAAAGCTTAGTCTTATCACCATGCCCTGGAGATATTTGCAAGAGGAATAAATATATTATAGTGAATTGTACTGATATCTCAGCAAGTAGGTTTCTGATAAATTCAAGCTCTATAATACTTGGAGAAAGGTAAATGGAGTTGTTGCAGCTAGGTAACATAGCAGAGAAGAAAAAAAAATGAGACTGAACAGGGCAGGAAAAACACAATCTGCAAACTACTCTGAACAGCTATTTTAGACAGCTACAGGCTGTATTTTAATGTAGAGTAAAACCTAAAGGCCCATCACACTACAGCAAATGCCCAATAAATGCCCACCAAATTCTTCAAATTTGAAAACGCGTTCACATCCGTTGTTAACACTAGAATACTCTAGTTCTCTACTCAGCGTTAGACATTCTTGGTACTGTATACGTCACATATTTAGTGAGTCTAAATTTTCGTGAATCGGTAGTTCCCAACAATTTTGCGAGTGGTTAAATTTGCAATCGTGGAGTACTGGTCTGAACGAAGAAATGTAAACGTGTGCGTCACATTTATGAATAACGGGATCAGTCAGTATTTTCGTGCGTCTTTAATTTTGCGAATAGCACCTGACTCGCAAAATTCGCGAAAATAAAAACTTTGCAAAATATCTGGCGTGTGATGTATTCATTAGTTATTCAAAAAGATTTGCAAAGACCTGCTGGAGCCGATTTTCTTATTTTGAATGTCCAAAATATCCAGCATATCTCTGCAAACCTGTCTGTCATCAACCTCTGGGGTCAGCTAAGGTTATGTATGAGTCTGCACTTCCCCCAAGAGAGTGAAGGAGAGAGAAGGGGGGGGGGGGGGAGGGAGATGGAAGCTATTTTTGGAAACAGTGTTAAGAGCAACCTCCTATTGTTCACTTTTTCTCTGTTTTCGCTGACGACCAATCCGATGTCCATCATGAGAACAGGGTTGTCATTCCCTTCATCACCGAACTTACAGCATTACACAACATGCTTGTCCAAAGCAAGGCCTGAAGTCAACATTTGCACAAGTCACTTTGTTTATTTTATCAAGTCTCACATTTGATAAGGGAATGAATCCACAACTAAATAATACATACAGCCAAACTGTCCATCACTTTAACTTCAATACAACAATGCATCGTTTTATAGATCAATGTCTTCTTCTTTGAAGTTCAGTAAGAGCTCCCATTGAGTGCCCAATAAACATTCCACTTTTGCATTGCAAAATTTTGTTGAAGTCCACGTTTTTATCAAGCTTATTTCAAGAAAGTGACTAATGCAAGTTAAACTGTACACATTTCATTCGTAACTTGAATTCTAAAAGAACCGAGTGTCTTACCCGATGCATGCCGTGATGTTCATCAACCCCTGGTGTGGATGTCTGACTTCGGTCTCTCAGGTCTGAGACTGGTGACGTTCCTCGGCTGGCGATTTGTTGATCATAACTCCTCAGATTTGCCAGTTGTTTACTGATCAACAGTTCCACACCCTGCGGCGTTTTCTGCTCCAGGGAAGGCGTGGAGGATCCCGTCTGCAGACTCGGAGGAGTCACTGCATGTCTAGGCAGGGGAGTGTAAGGTTCACTATTGACTGGACCCGCCGTGAGCATGTCCACACGGGGATGGGCGATAGAGTCTATGTGCGGAGTGTGGGACACATGTGGGGAGGACCACTGATGATCCCTCTGGTCTAACCTGTCGTGGTGCTCGGGTCTGAACCCAGTCCAGGACGCCTCTGCATTGGTATAAACAGGCTGAGGTGCAGGAGTAACCGTTCCCACCGGTATCTCGCTCTTAGCGAATGCAGCCTCTTCCGTGCCGGGAGGCAGCAATGTTTTGTCCGTAGTACTGTTATTTTTGCCTGCATTGCCAGAATCCTCGAGTCCAAACCCAGCAAACCCAGCCATGGGACCCTGAGAGCTTTTGAGGAGCTTTTCAATTCTGGTATCAAGACTCTGACCACACTCGTCCGTTTCCTCTGTAGACTCTGCAGACGGAAGGTCTTCCTTGCCCTTGTCCTCCTGGGTGCCTGGTGGGAACGGCTGGCCGGGCAGCACCAAGGGCATGGTTCCTGGGGGTGGTTCCTCACCGGGCGGACACTGCCATTGCTCATATGGCAATGGGTCCTCGGGCGATTCTGGACGATGCTCTTCGGCAGTGGAGCTAGGCCACAGTTCACGTTTCACTGGTTCCACCGATGGTTCAGAATTTAGTGGTTGGTCCCCACCAGGACACCGCCACTTTTCAAACTCTGTTGATTCCTCCTTGACTTTCGCTGAGAAAGGCCCTTCAGTAGGACATTGCCACTTGTCAAAGTGATAATCCGTGTCCTCCTGCTCACGGTCTCTCGACTTTGACTTGTCTCTGTGGTAATCTCTATGTGACCTTGAGTGAGATCTCTTATCCCAGTCTTTTGATTTTGATGAATAACCATGACCGCGACTATCCTTTCGCTCATCATTATCATCATCATACCCACGGCGGTGCCTGCGTTGGTAAGAGTCGTCAGAGCGTTTGGGACCACGGCCGAAATCTTTTGACCTGTAGTGGTCGGAGCCATGCGCATATCGGTGGGAGTCTTTATGACGATGGCCACTTCCATCCTGGCTGTCATCATCACTGTAGTCTTGGCTCCTGTATCTACTCCTTGAATGTCCCTTACTCGCTCGGTAGTCCTGCCTATCTTTCCTATCCCACTTCCTGTTTCTATCGTCATGGTAATCATGTCTCGACCTGCCCCTGTCGTCGTCATTTTTCTTTGAACCAGACTGGTTGAAATGTCTCTGGCCTTTCCCAGAATACGACTGGGAGGAGCGACCTGCAAATGCTTGGCGGTCCTCTGCCTGAGAATGATACGCTTCGCCCCGGCTGTCGTAGCCCTGCTTCTTGGAGCTGTGACCTTGATGCTGCTGATGGTCTGCCTTTGAAAATATTTGCGGCTCACCTGCCGACGGCGTGAAACTTTGATCGTGCGTGGGGTACATGTTAACGTTCTCCACTTGACTGTGGAATGCATGGTCCTGAGGCATGAATCCCTGGCCGTCATAGGGTTGGCTATTCTGGTAGCCAGCTCCTGTAGGCATGTCAGCTGCATTCACGAAGTCCTGTGGTCCAGCAATATTTGGCTGTTGGTGTCCAAACACAGCCTGCGGTTCAGGCGCAATGGGCGTTTGGGGAACATTGGGAGTTTGGGGTACAGCGAACCCATCAGAAATTGGTGTCTGGGATTGCGCGTACACCTCTGTCGCATATGCCTCTGTCACGTTAACCTGAGGGGTCTCTACACTTTCAACACTCTGCACGGGGTATCCAGGTGCCTGCCCTCCGTACACATTACCGAGGTGTTCATAGCCTTGCATATGCAATGAATTCACACTACTTGACAGCATGTCAGGATTACTGTGTTCAGGGATTTGAAACTGATTCGCAGAAGGGTCAGTTCCTTGAAACTGTGTCATGGGGTGTTCAGCAAAGGCGGGAAAAGAGCTCTGGGCTTCGGGCTGCCCATAACCAGACCGTGATGAAGAGATGGACGCAGGTGTGCTGTCACCAATGGTCGAGCTTGTCCGTTCGGTCGACAGTCGCCTTGGGTCATGATGAATGCGGGGCGTGTCCGGAGCAGGCGTTGGAGTTCCATTGCGTGGATCTCGTGGCGTGGAACCAATACTGCTGGGTGTATTTACCTTGTTGTTGACCAGACAGTCATAGATGCGCTGGCATTCAGCCCCTGGCATGAACACAGGCAGTAGACAGAAAAGAGAGAAAATTATTGTAAACCATTTCATAGAATCGGTGTCTCACTAAAAAAAAGGCTGATATCTACCTATCCCATCAAAAGAGGCTAAAGGTGACTCCTGATATTGGTCCTCAGGACCAGTGCTTTCTTTCATTTTATTGAAACAAATTCCAAATATTCATATTTTATATATAAAAACAATATCTCCTTCTTTTTGGATGAAGCAAAAAACATCAGATTTGCTAAGGACATGCTTGATTGAAGCTCTGGTGCATGAAATAGGTAATTTCCATGATGTTACAATACAGGAAATGGAGCTGCAGGAATGGTTTAAAAAAAAAGAAGTCACCTACTCTGATTAACAGTAGAACTGAGAATGCAACCGATCATTCTAAATGTAGTCCCATCTAAGCATACACATGTATGATCTGTGTCTTTTTTTTTTTTTAGTTCAAAACTGCGAGTTACACTGCAGAAATGTTAGATATCCATGATGTTGCCCAATCAAAATTGTTTTAAAAGTTCCACAAGCTTCCTTAACGCTCCCACTATCTGGTAATATAATTTTTCCATAATAAATGCTATGATTATTGTTATTAATATAGGTCTGTTTGAGGTTTATTCAGGATTTTTCCTATGCAAGCCATTCATTTGTTTTGGCTGCTGCTAATCATTGTAATATCTATTGACTTGACAGCAGCACTAGCATTTGTTTTTTTTTTTCCATGATACAACTATGCAAGAGGGCTGCCACTTTTTAAAATGTTGTGAGAAACATCAGAATATGAGTAAGGATGTGGTACATTCAGGGCCCTGTGCATGTTCGTAAACCATGAAAACTTGTAAAAGTATAAGTGGCATAGTACTCACCTCAAGATTCAGATTAGGATGCAAAGCATCAAATATTTAGAGAATAAAAAGTTGCATGATTCTCTGCTACTAAATTCCAACAACTAAATCAATGTTTTCATGTCTATATCAATAATATCCTCAATTTTTTGCAACACCAGAAATTTGTTATAATGTCACTGGTAATGTACATGGCCCTAAATGTACTACATCCTCACTCATATTTTGATGTTTCTCACAAAAAATTCTAAAAGTGGCAGCCCTCATGTGATCTAAACATACCTCCGGCATCGATCTGGACAATGATGATCTTTCCCATTACTGATGTGCGGTTCATGTCCAGGGCAGCCTGCTTTGCCGCCCTCGTGCTGGTGTAGACGACGGTGGCAAGTCCCAGGTGTTTTCCCGTCTTTGGGTGGCGGTGTATGATGCTGTCTTCCACCTTGCCGTACTTTTCGCACATGTTGCGGAGGAAGGACTCCCGCACATTGTCGTTCAGGTTGGTGAAGGTTATCTGCTTCGGTGGCAGCTCCCCAACGTAGTATTTGTCGAACTGTGTGTGGTGCAAAAGTGTTGTTAAGAAAATGAGATGATTGGCTGCATGTGCTGCAAGCATTATGGCTGTGGAATACTAGACAAAAACATCTCTCTTATTTTGAAATCATCAAAATTAAAGGGACAAAAAAAGTACCATTACCATACCTATTTGACAATTTTCCTAAACGAGAGAAGACAGAGCTATCATTATGATTAAACCCTTCATTTACATTTTTCCTTTCTGAATATCATACTGGACATCTGCTTTAAAAGGGATGAGCAGAGCTTTTGACAATCACAAAAGTATTACAACACTAGCCTTCAATTCAAGACCATATGAAAGAGTATAGTCACTAACATATGAACAAGCAATGCTCACACACAAAATAACTTCTTGGGACTGGAATTTCAACCACATTGAATAGTTTTCCAGTATCTGTTTTCTCCCAAGAAATATCCATGGGCTTCAACAATGCACTAAGGAGAATTCAAAGGAAAAACAAAACAAAACGAACATTCAAACAAACAAACATTGAAACACTCTGGGAGGAGTTTCAATGTAAACAAAACATTGAGGCTCTGCTGACAAATTTATATGAAACAGTTTGGGAAATCAGTCCTGCAATATATGCAGAGAAGATTTAGGAAGACAAACCTTAAATTTGGGAATGGGCAAGTCTGCCACCTCTGTGTGTTTCCATAGTCTGGTCAGTCTTGACCGCGGATCCTTGACCATCTTGACGGAAAGCTGTGCTCCCTACAAAAACAAACATACGTTGTATGTACAATCAATCAAATAATTCCATTACAATACTGGTACAGCTTTTGTTATCCTTTGTTTAATGATTACAACATGAATACACATACAGTGTATATTGTAGTAGATGTCAAACAGTAAATGATGGCAGGGGCGGATCCAGAATTTCTGTAAAGGGGAGGCACCTTTACAAAATTAAAGGGAGGCACAAGAGCACCCCCCACTATTTTTTTTCTTTTTATTTCTTTTGTTTTAACAAAAAAATAAAAAGGGGGCACGTGCCTGGTGCGCCCCCCTCTGGATCCGCCACTGGATGGTACAGTAATCTCTGCCTATTGCATTATATGTAAGAGGAGATTAGGCATTCCGTTGCAAGAGGTGAAACATTCCATTACACTCACATCAAATGTTTATTTAAATCCTACCCATTTGACTGCAGTACCCCCATCAACTGGTACCCTATTTTGCCTTCTGCACAGGCAGTAATCTTTTATATTACTATACCTATAATTACCATAATTATCATCACATTTAAATAGAACCAACTATAAACAAAGCTAAGAATTGCAAAAAAAAAAAAACAACAACAACAAACAAACAAACATACATGTAAAGTATTGCCTCTGTTGCATGCCATATAAAACTACATGTACATGTAACATACATAGGGCCTATAGTGTTTTGATGTCTGTCAAATTCAGTTCATTCATTGTGCAAAGCCAAAAGCATTTTGTGTGTGTAATATCCAGAAACTGTTCTGCCATTCAGTGATTGACAACAGGCACTTCTGATACTGGGACAAATCTCTTCAGTCCCACATATCTAAAAAATATGTGCAAGCTCCACAAGTTTGCTTTTTAGTAGGTTCCTTCAAATTTCTTTACCATTCATTCCCATATTCCAACTTTTATAGATCGACCACTATGTTTTACATGTTTGCAGTATTCTATGTACAGTATGTCTCCTAGCTGGATATTTATATGTATAGGCCCCATTTCATTTTGTAATATTATGCCTCCTAGCTGGATATCATGTATTATTCAAGTTTGTTACATTTGATGTATTTTTTTTTTATTATTGAGAAATATGAAAATAAATAAATTGAATGAAATAAAATTTGTTACATGCTTATTTTGCACACACACACACACACAGGTCTGCATATATGTAATACTCTTCAGTATTCAAAGACCCATCCCAAACTGTTTGGGATAAATCTTACCATTGGCCCTGGAACAACACCATCGTATCTGTAGAGTTTCTGCGGCTGGCCCTTCTTGATGGCTGGGTCAGATAGGAGCTTGTAGCTTGTGCATTTTTTGCCAGCCTGGCTGGCGCCTCCTGATGTCATCCCATTCATGTTTGCTTCGAGACTGGAGTTTGCAAAGGATAGAGGGGTATACATAAAAATACAGAGAGAGAGCGTGAGAGAGAAAATATTGCTTTTACTTGAGCTTGACGATCGCATATTTACTGTCCTGCTCACCACCAACTGCATTTAGTGATACTCCTGATAGGTTTGTCCACCTATCATCCCAGCAGTAGATCTACTGTACTGTATAGCTTCCTGAGTAAGCTAACAAAGGGATACCTCATCAAGTATCAAGAATCAAAAAGAATACAGACTAGGTACCTCAGTGAGAATGTGCATGACAACTTGAAAAAATGATAATGTGAGAGAATTCTCTCAAATGAAACTGAAGAGTGTAGTGGTAAAGCTGTTTATTCTGAAATGGACTTTGCTCATGGATGCTCAAGGTGTTTTCAATGATGATGTTGGTGCTGTCATGTCTACCTGAATTGCACAACAATGCAGAGCTCCTTCAAATGTTACCAAATAAGTGTGAGTTTGCAAACATGTCATTATTGTAGTAAATTTAGAGTAGTTGTATGTAAATTTAGAATAGTTGCTCAAAGTATTAACTTCTATGCATTGCCAGTGTCAAAGCCTTATCCAAGTTGAGCTTTTGCAATTTGTAAGATCAAAGCTCCAAAACTTTTCTGTGCACAATACTTAAAAGCATCAGGATTCAGGTATCATCTAGATTACATCTGTATCACACATTTGCTTGATCATCATGTTAGTTGAGGATTAAAAATAAGAAATAAATGTGAGAAAATCACACAAAGTCCTGCTGGTCTCAAACCAACACTCCAACAAAGTGGTTTGACACCCACCACACAACTGAAGCTGTATTTTCCTTCTTGTACCTTATGGAAGTGAAACGTGGCACATGTAAATTACAATTTTATCCAGTCCAGTGCCAGTTGGTATGGAAACATCAACGGAGTCACCTGTCATTATTGTGTTGTTTATCCTGTGTAGTGTCGATCATTGATGTACAACTGTGCTACTGCAGTGAATGACACAAAAATGTTGTTGTTACTGGAGAACTCAAGTAAAATGTTTCAGTTTCAGTTCTATTAAATCCTTCTTATGAATGAGAACATGGCTGATGGAGATAAAAATCTTAAACCTCTCTCACTCAGTATTCTCACTCTAACGGTTAACATTTGATTTGTAACAAATTCATCTTTGCACTGCCACTGGTTTGTGAAATTATGTTTGAACTTTATGAAATTATGAGTTCCTAAATTTACTCACCCAACATTAGCTCCACTTGGAAAAGAGAGCCTAGCTCAGATCTGTGAGCTAAGGTCTAGCTTCGAGACAAAATGCTCGTTGCAGCAGACGCTTTGGGAGCTCTGTGTAGTTCGAGCGAGGGATGTACCAACAACCTCACTCCTCTGTCGAGCTGTCTCCCTAGGTCCTGGCCGAAAAGTTGTTGAACCTAGTTTCGACCAACGGCGGTGAAATGCCCCTCCGCGGGCATCAGAAATGCACGTTAGGGGCAATCTTACGCTAATGAATCTTCTACCTCTCCAGCTCGACGTCAAGTTCGTTTGTCACTGCCATTTTCCCGACAAACTGGAGAAGACAACTGGTCTTTTTAGACCTAGTTGCGTTCCTTAAAGACCGGACACATCACAGCGTTTGTTCTTCTGCCTGTCTCGCAGGAACGTTCAGCTCCGATAAGGTGATTTGTACGCGACAAGATGATTGAACCAATGTACAGAAAGGCAGGCACACAGTTCTGTTTTAGTGCACGGTGTGTGTTGTAGATTCTACAAGATCGCTCGCTACATACACGCAATGTTACCCACAATGCATTTCACGTTGTTACAACTTAGCCTCATCTCCGCTGTTTTCCTCCATTATTTCACAAAAAACAGCGTCAATTACCGTAACTCCACCAATACCCAACTTAACTGTCCCTTTAAAACGTTGATTTACCATGCAAGAGTCACGTTTTAGACACAATCAAGATGTTCCTTTTGATAACTTGCTGATATCGATATAAAAATAAAGAGTGAGACTTGAAACAAAGCTAAATCTCAAGCTGACCTCCAACCAACTCCAATACTGTACTGCATCATGAAAAGGCAGTGTCAAAGCTAGTGGTGATAAAAAGCTGCATCTGTACTTTTTATTGGGAATTCCCATATTATTCTTCTCCAAGTGACAATGTTTCTGTAGCCAGAATCAATGCTGCTCTGTTTTCTCCATGATATCTACCAGTGTTGGCCTAAAATCTTCGTGTTTTCAACATTTTGGAACCATCAGACTCAAACCTGGGGCCAGAGCTTAGCATGTGAGCAAGAAAATAAAAGGACCAACTGACCTTTAAATTTTAAATACTGGCTTTTGTATGGTACCTTCTTCATAAAGGCACCTGCCTTATTATTGGGTAGCTATGTTCTGTTTGGTAGATTATCTGAGTTCTAAGAGCTAAAGTTCAGATTGGATGAATGCAAACAAAATAGGGCAGTATTAAAGTATTCCACACAAACACAAGTGAAGTGATGTGGCTTAATGGGACATTAAAAATATTTTTGTGTTCTAATATTTTTGTGTTGTAATATTTGTCTGTTTGAGTGCCTTTGTCCAAGCTCCTTAGTCCAGTAATGCAATTCCTGTTAATGAGTGTTATTGTGTACCAGTTGATGAAATTTAATTTTGATGGCTACCAGAATAGCTAATACTATAGTACAATCAATTTTAGGCCCTACTCTCTAAAATCAGTTTTCATATGCTAGATATAATACATTGGTAACTCCTTAGATCCTCCCTGATGTTACCAATGTGACTAAGGTTCTACACATTGTTCTCCCAGCTATTTGAATTTTCTGTAGAGTAATTTAAGACCCTATTGATTGAGTGTATATCATTTTAGAAGTGGCTGTGAGAATTAACTTTTAGTGTGAAAGTGCAATGACATTCTACTAACTCAATCAAGATACTGTGACACTGTAATTGGGTACCGGTAGTGGAGTTACATAGAGTCAGTTCCATGCAATGGTTTGGATTCTGATAGGCCTATCTATAATGAAACCCATTATTTTTAATTTCATTCCACAATGAATTAAGATAGGAGTAACAGCTAGGATAGAGCAAATGTAGCATAAATGTAATTTCTCTATATTGGTACCAGGGATACCCAAATCACAAATGAAGAGCATGTATTGCATTGAGTAGTTATGCATGATTATATATGACCACATTAGGATTTGTAGATAATGCTTTTGAAGATATAAAATATCTAGCTTCTTCTGTGCTTTGTGTTTTTCCAGTGAGTTCATATGTTTTTTTATTAGCTGTTTCCAGTTATATTCAGTATCATGACATATATTCAGTAGTATGCATTCCTCTAACCATTACTGTATTCTTTGTCATTTATATTTGTCACAAATGGAGAGATATACCAAATTGTAAAATCAGAGGGCATAAAACACTGTCATAATTTTGTTGAGTTAAAAACTTGCAAACTTTAGATTCATAAAAGCTTTCCCTCATCAGCACCAATACATAGGCCTACTATTCTTGCAGAATTGTAGATTAGAAACAGGAAAGTGTTTACCAGTACTTTTAGCTGATGTTACATTATGAGTGACCTGGCCTGAGCTGCTGTGGTAAGTGTCAAATTTTGTTTTGAATGTTTTGTTTTGTTTTGCTGCTCATTTAGTGTTTAATATCTTGACCAGCTGATTAATTGTCATAAGCTAAAGATGATTCAATGGAAATTATTATTGTTATTATTATTATTATTATTATTATTATTATTGTTATTATTATCATTATTATTATTATTATTATTATTATTATCATTATTATTATTATTATTATTATTATCATTATTATTATTGTTATTATTATCATTATTATTATTATTATTATTATCATTATTATTATTATTATTATTATTATTATTATTATTATCATTATTATTATTGTTATTACTATAATTGTTATTATTGTCTTTTATTATTCAGGTACAAGATGGCTCAGCATATATATTCACATTATGGAGCTTTGCAGATATGATACTGTGACTCTCACGACGTCACTGCAGCAATGTCAAGGCACCGGAAAGCTGTCCGCTTCGTTTCCCTGCTGGCAAAGCGTTTGATAGAAGAAGGGAAGGGTGAGGTCAAAGTTCAAACTTGCTGTGTACATCTCCTCCCAGCAGATTAATCATCAAATATACAGATTATATGTTTTGTTTTAATGCTTTGTTTTGGTTCTAAAGATGCATAGAATGCAATATATGTTTACATCTCTTGACAGGGGCAATTCCAGGAATTCCATAAAGGGAAGCTAGGCCCCTTTACAAAATTGAAGGGGTGCCGCACACCCCCCTTTTTCCTCTTTTATTCATTTTTCATTTTTCATTCATCCGCCACTGCTAGAGCTTCTTAAGTGAGCTGGTATTGATTCAAAGTGATCATGTCTTGAGTGAACATATAAAGTACAGTCAGTGTCATAGACAGAGAAAATTCAATTCAATTTAATTCAATTCAATTCAATTCGATATTATTGTCCGTTTCTGGAAATTTGTTTTGTTTGCATGCATACCCAGTTACATTGATACGTTATACATTATATATTATAGGCCTACGTATGAAGAGTTTGTTTTCCAAAACCTATAAGTCCATATTTGTCAAATGGAGAAATTTTGCGATTAAAGGTCAAGAAAAATAAAGAGAATAATAAGAAAATTTTTGCTTCTTTTGACCATAACTTAAGAAATATACCTTTATATGTAGTGACCAATATATCATATAAAAGGTATTATTTTGTGCTTTATGACAGAGACCGTACTTCAAAATCTTCAAAAATGGACTTATTGGTTTTTGCAAACAAATTCTTCATATACAAATGTACACATATAACATAGATACATAGACATGATAGACATACAAGAAATATACAGCAAAGAGAAATATAAACATGACAGATACTTTTAATCAGTTGTGTATGATTCAGTGAAACACCTCCTTATAAGGTATTCTATTATGTATACAAAATTCTACAAGTGAAAAAAAGAGATAAACTTGTGAAAATAATCTTGTTACTATTCTTGCTTGTTTCTTCCACTTCACCAGTAATTATATGCAGACATAAGGACCTAAAGTCAATTAATATTACCAAATTAGCCTGGAGATATATTGAATCTAACCAATTTTTGCTGATATGTTTGATCTTCCCATCAGAACCCAGGACCAGTGTGGATAAGAGGGCTATACTCAAGGCAGCTGTGTGTTCTCTGCCCCCAGGAAAACTGAAGAAACAGCTCCAGAAATATTGCCCCATTTATTGTCGGAAGTTCCAGAGGTGTGTCTTCTGTAGAGTCTTATCCACCAGTTTGCTTGAACATACTCGGTCTGCATTGCAGTGAGCACAAAATTAGCGATAACTTTATATGAGTGTAATGTTTGTCAAGATATTTTCCTTATTAATGAGATATATTTTTATAATTTTTTTAATGTGTTCTTTGTGTTCTTACTGCAAGAAATTTAATGATATTTATTTGAATTTTTTCATATACTGTATTGTCCAATCAAAATATTGTCTATTAAGTGTTAATGTGGGAGTATATGCTGGTATATCAAAAAGATAGGCTTAACCCATTGAGGACAAGCTTTAAAATATCTTGCCATAGCACACTTTTCCAATAGATATTTGCCCAATTGTACTAAGGACTAGTATTTAGTGGGTTAAATGGGCACTGTAATAACATGTCCATGGATGATTCTAGAGTGTCTCCCCCCCCCCCAAAAAAAAAAAAGAAAAAATAATAATAATAATAATAATAATGATAATGAATAAATAAATAAATAGATTAAATCAACAAAATGAAAATAAAAGAAATAAGAAATAAGTAAAATAAAACAGTGACAGTATACATGAAATGTCAAATTTTCAATTCATCTACAGATGCACTAACCCATAGATCAATAATTGCCATGGTAAAAAGTGATTTAAACGATCGATATTTTATTCAAGCGGCCAGTGCTTCTGTCTGTCATCACAGTAACACTAATGCTACATCTTTGGGACCATGTCATCTTTATTTTATGTAGCTTTATCGAACTAATGCTGCCATTCTGTAAAATTTCAAACTGTCTGGATGCATGATTTGAAGAATAAATTGAAGGTGTATACATAAGAAGTTCAAGTAATACGCAAGCTCTAAAATGTTATTTGTCTTCAATGTGCAACAAGTTTTCTGATACTGGTAGGTGGTTTCATTGGACAGACAAAGTGAAATTGTGACAACAAAAAAAAAAGAATCACAGTTTATGAATCATTCAGGAACAGTAGTTCTTGTAACTGAGGACTAAAAGTTGATTGAAAGAAAGCACTTAAATGTCTTCTTTATTTTTGAAACAATACTAGATGTTTAAAGGAGGCAAGAGAGCAATGTGGCATCGGCAGAAAGTTCAGCCGTGCAACCCCAGACTCCCCTCACAACCTCTACACCACAGGTGGCAGCTTGCAAGATATCCAGAGTGGCATGCAATTGTCGGCAACTCGGCAGAAACAGCAGCAGTCAGGCAAGTGTAGGGTTGGATGAAGTTTGTTGTAGCAAGTTGGAAGAGATTTTCTGGGGGTTTTTTGCTGCCACAAAGACTATAGCTTATTATCCATGGGGTGACAAGACCTTGTATCTCAATTGGCATACTATCTATAATACTTCTGAACTCAATTTTGAATATAAAAAATGCTAATTTGAGTTTTAAAACAACAGTTATCGATGTAACCCATAACAATGCATCGACATCATTTGACGGGAATGCTCATGCTATTATGCAAACATGTTGTGAAAATGAAATAGATTTTTTGCTCTCATATAAATTCATGATTTTGAGATACAAGATACATATATTGTCACCGCATGGACATTATGCTAAGCATTCACTTTCTTATCATATTGACTTTTAAAATATTGGCTTTGCAGTCTCATCTGACTTTACTATTTGTGCTTCTCCCTTATTTGTATTTTGAAGAAAGACTTTTGTAGCATCATTTTCCCCATTTTTCTTATACATATATGTTTCTTCCCTGTGTAGCTTCAGCTTTGTGGCATATTACTGTATACGCCATATATTTCGCTAGTCTAAATTTTCGTGAATCGGGACTTCCCGACAATTTCGCGAGTGGTTAAATTCGCGATCGTGGAGTCCTGAGCTGAACGGAGAAGTGTACGCGCGTATGTCCCTTTCACATCGGGATCAGAGTCAATACTTTCGCGAGTCTTAAATTTTCCGAATAGCACACGACTCGCAAAATTCGCGAAAATAAAAACCTTGCGAAAGTTGATCATTATTTGTCCACGTTTTATGTATATTTTACTTTATTAGAATAGATTCTCCGAGATGTAGCAGATTTACCAGTTTCTATCCCAGTGGCATTAACTTGTTTCAATTCTCCCATTCTCTTCTGTCATCCAGCATCAAATCTCATGGCTGTCACATACAATGCCAGTAAATACAAGGAGATTACTGAATTACAGCGCTGGTGGAGAAATGCAGTGGTATGTGTGTTGTCTCACTCTGCTTGTCCAAATTGGTCAACTGGTGTTACTCATGGAGATATCTGGTGCGTTCGAGCGCTCTCCTAAAGTGAACTGTACCGTACTGTACCCGCGCCAGAGGAGCGCTCGAACGCTCCTAAAGTGTACTGTACCGTACTGTACCGAGCCAAAAGTGGACCACTTCCCGATGTGCTCCAAAAGCGTACCAAAAGTTCGCTGTAAAGCACGCGCGTATCATGCACATATGTCACAATGCAAAGACATCATTCTCTTCGTTCAGGACAGTTGTAAGTAGTTCAAGCGCCAGGTGGATGACATTCTTGCTGCAAAAATGTGTGACCTTTTCTAAAAATAACTCATGAGGTACGCTTTCTCAACAGAGCGCTCGAACACTTCAAATCTGGCACAGTTCGGTACGGTACGCTTTGGTTCAGTTCGCTTTGGTTCGCTTTAGAGCGCTCGAACGCACCCATTGTCTGTAGGCCCTATGTGGAAGAATATATGGAGAACTAGAATTTAACCCAAGTTTCAAGTTTCAAGTTTATTTATTCATTTGTCTTTCTCCAACAATAAGCAATATAACAATAACATAACAATAACATTGACACTTTCTTTCAGGAGTATATAGGAACAACAGCTAACACTAAAATTTTGCAAATACTTAAATATATCATTACATGTGTGTGTGAAATGATAAGAAAGGGTAACAATATTATGAGAAAGGCAAACGAGGAGACCTTAATGAAGCATAGCTTGTAAGACAAGGTCCCTCAGGAATAAATGAGAGAAAAAAAATACATGTATATATATATATGTATACATAGTGGAAAAAAAAATAACAAAAGATACACAATCTCAAACGAAAACAGGGTATAGACAAGGGAGGCTATGTGCAATGGGGTGAAGGGAGATTATTTACATAAAACAAGGGTAGGAATGAAGGGAGGGGGTGGAAAGGAAAGATAAAGAGAGGGTTATGTGAGACAATAAAATACATACACAAACACACACACCCAACAAAAACAAAACAAAACAAAAATCAAAACAAAAAACAACAAAACATAACAAAACAAAACAAAACATGACAAGAAGACAACTGGGTTTCAATAATATTATACATCGATACTTTCTATATAGGAATGACTCTGTCATCCAGTGGGTTGGTTTGCTGTACCTCATATACTGCTGCTGGTTTTTCTTTCTTTCTTTCTTTCTTTCTTTCTTTTTTTGAGTAAGTAAATTATGTTTTCAGTCAAACCATAGGTCTTTGCCAAGATTTGGCCCATTATATGGAATTTGTCATTTTTTTAGCCTTGCTCCCATGGAAAAGTTTCAAGGTCAGATCTGAAGGGATGAGGTGTCAGTGAATTCTTAAGTCTTGTGTGGGTTCAGTTTGTATTGCTCTTCTTTTATTTTCTGAAGAAGATTGGAAATGTAGCACAGCCATCTTTTTTTCTGAGATCACTTTTCGCCAAGTTATGAAATATAAGCCTACAACAGATTGAACAGAAAAAGTGAAAGCCTAGCTTGAATCATACATTGAAGATTTAAAATCCCAAATGTTGATTTGTATTCTAACACCAGAGGGAATATATAACAATCAGTGGCAATTTGATATTTCAGTCCTAGATATTTTTACAATAGTGAAGTCTAGATTTTTCTGTACTGTTCATGATGTGTTGTATACATTACTTAAAGGTACTGTTTGCCTTGGGAGCAGTGATATAAAAAATGTTAAAGATATCACTCTTTATGTATTCGTGTAGGTCAGTTGTATCACAAAACATCCTACCATATAAGATTTTGGCAATAAAGTGTAAAATACTAGGAGATATCACTATTTTTCTCATTAAAACATAACTGTAGACTGTTTAGTCTGGAAACATTTTTATTATAACTATTGAAGCACTAATGCTGAGTTTTTGTTTCAAAAATGGGAAATTATGCCTTTAATGAGCCATTGTCTTCTATTCGTGAACAGACTAAAAGGGACAAAGGAAGTGATACTGTGGAGTTGTGTAGGAGAGAGTCAACGTTTCTGTACCATTGTAATGATGTTGGCTCCTTGCACAGACTGATGAAGCATTCTCTACAGTAAGTTGATGATGGATAGTTGTCTTTATTTGATTTTTATTAAGCAATAACTGAAGACTTAAAGTAACACAACACACCTAATTTACACTTCAAAAGTCCAAGTCAGTCCATTTAAGCCCTCTTTGCATTGAACCCCATTTTTTAAAAGTAATGTTACTCATCAAAAGTGCATGCTAGATCTTGTTCAGATAACATAGAGCACAACTGCAAATTGCAGAAATTCAGTAACTACTAGTATGGCATTAGCCAGGCAACACAGCCAGCCAGCTGTGAATATCTGAGTTCCAAACATTTTAGTATTATAGTCAATGTAACTCCAATTATTGCTACTTCTATAGATGGCAAACCTTGTGTATCCCCAGTCTGAGAGGTCCTTGTTTTAGTACACCCCTTGATGGCCAAACTCACACAAAGTAAGCTGAAGATACTCTTAAGGGAAGGAGAAATAGAAGGTTGTCAACACACATTTATTTGTTAGTCTACTTACATATATCTTGCGAGCAAAGTATGAGAATGTGTAGTTGCAGTTTATGTCCATACACTTGAAGAATGCTTTTACTGGATTCTGAAAACAAGGAGAGAGAAAAGAGGAAGGGGCTGGGAAAAGGGTGAAAGAACAACATGAAGATGGATGTTAAAATAACTGACTTTTAATTTACTTGAGCTTCATAGATCAAGCAATAATTTCCCAGTATAAAAAACACAATTATACACATGTATGCATATATATTTTCTGATAATGGATGTAATATTTGTTCCCATAATGTACAGGAGATTGTCAAGAGATGCGTACAGAGTTCTACAAAGTGGAGATACCCAGAGGTATGTGAGCTCTTGATGGTGCTGGCTGGGGAAAGTGGTTTGCTGTTAGAAGTGGAAAGTGTGTCAAGGAGAAGCCTGTTAGACCCTCTTAGAAAAGGAGGAGAGCTATACTCCACTGAAACCTTCAGTGAACACAATCTATCAGAAGGTAGAAATTGTAGAGGCTCATTGGCCATTGTTGCAGTAGTTATTAAGATTGTGATTGGCTATTTAAGTCATTTTATGGTGTGCAGTGAGGCACAGAGTAAATTTCTGAAGGGAAAGGTATAGGAAGAGGGAAGGGAACCTGTGAGCCAGATTTCGTGTTGTCGTGAGCATCCAGTCCCCTTTGTGCTGAGAAAAAAAAACCCCAACAACAACAAAACATCTCCAGTATGATCAAGATGCTCGGTTTATTATGGTCAAAGATCAGGATAAAAACAGAGTGAAGTAATCAGCAAAATGACATCTGGGCCAACACCCCATACCACCTCTTGCTCCACCCACATCTCTGCCCCACCCCAATCCCCACCACTCCCCAGACAAAACTGCATACCCCCTTTGTGTTTATTAGTAATGTGACAAACTCTTACCATCTTTAATCCCAGGGCTTCAGAGCTAGGAAGGCATATCTTCAGCCTGCTTCTGTACTTCCACTTCAAATCCGACCTGATGCAGAGCGGAGTGGTAAGGGTATTTTTCCTCTGAATGAGGACATAAATAACTTATTGCTGTATTCACCTCATAATCTGCGAGTAATTTTTTGCAAAAAAAAAAGGGCAGAGAAATGTTCACATGCAAGTCGCCTTCATGTCGGGATAAAAATTAATTCTTGCGCATGTTGTAAAATTACTTTTTTAAAAATAAAAACCCTGCAAATTATATGGGATGTACAGTAGTTAGCCATGTCTGTGTCATTTTCTGCTAGATTTACTTTCAGACTTCTGTTTGATTGTGCTCAAATTCTTTCAGATTATTTGCTTTTATTCAAAAAGAAATTCTTCTTATTGTTGTTAACTAGAACATAACTCATCAAGATGATGGTGATTGTAAAAGCATGTGCAAATGTTTTATTTGTTTTGTCCTTTCTGCAACCCCTCTTTAAACAAGCTTTTCAAAGTTCCAATTAAAGAGATATGGAGAAACAAATTCTGAATAAGACTGCCTTTGATATATTTCAATCTGTGCTGAAAGTGCTCTTCAGATTTCTATTTTTTTTTTCAACTTCATTTCAGGTATTGATGCATTCTTTATTCAGATTGAGCATGTCAGTTTTCATACAAGCATGAACTGTAGCCTCCACTTCAGTTTGATTATGATGTGCTTAAAAAGTGAATTTGTCTATCAGATTCAATGTCCCCTTGTGTTTGGACCCTTTTCCCTTTAGTATCCAGTAAAATAGAGGGAAAAGTGATTAAAGGGAAGGTAAACCCAAAGAGCAATGTGGATTGAGTGAAAGCAGCAACATTAGTAGAACACATCAGTGAAAGTTCGAGAAAAATCGGACAATCGATGCAAAAGTTATGACTTTTTAAAGTTATGGTGTTGGAACTGCTGGATGAGGAGACTACTAGAGGATATGACGTATGAGTGGACAACAATACAAAGAAAATATAAAGGATATTCAACCAAAATTCACTTTTCTAGAATTATGAAAGAGCAGTGGACCAACCGCTTTGAGAAAGCAGGGGGAATAATTGCTACCCTTAACATATGTCAATATCAAGTTGATGGAATTTGTAATTTTCATGAAAAATGGATTTTTGTAGTATTTTCTTTATATTTTCTTGATATTGTAGTCCACTCATACGTCATAACCTCTAGTAGTCTCCTCATCCAGCGGTTCCAACACCAAAACTTTAAAAATTCATAACTTTTGCATCGATTGTCCGATTTTCTTCAAACTTTCACTGATGTGTTCTACTAATGTTGCTACTTTCACTCAATCCACATTGTTCTTGGGGTTTATCTTCCCTTTAATGACTTGTTTTTTTTTAGTTTGACAGGAGACTGTCTCACTTATTCTTTCTTTTGCTTTTTCTGTTGCTCCCTCCCTCCATCTTAAGTTAACCATCCCTCTCTCTCTCTATCTTTCATATTCAGGAGAGTATCAAAGAGGGCGATGTTTACAGAAGTCACGTGACTGCCCTGCTGTCTATCTACATCAGTCTAAATGCTCTTGTGGCAAGGTAACCATGCAATGTTCATACATTTATTCATGTATCAATTTGAATGTGTGATTAAGTCAAGTTAAATTTCACGTCCGAAGCATATTTGTGTTGCCAATCTATTTGTAAAGCATTTGTTGTAATTACACGTGAATAAGAACTTACTGAAGGACAATAAAGAATAAATTTATTTCAAAAGACATACGCTGTAAACCAACTCTTTTAATTGTGATAGCAAGTGATGAGGACTTTTTGTTAAAAATATGTGATACCACAATGTCTCTTATCCAGGAAGGGAGGGGATGTGGAACAGATATCAAAACATCTGCTGTCCAGGATCTCTTTATTGGTAGATGGTGATGGTGCCCTCATGAACGTGGTGCTCCAGCTGCGGAATCCCGCACAGGGCGACCCCGACTTCCTGCTCCCTGTACTCCGGTGAGTAAGCAATGGGCCGCATGCATAAAAACTAGCAATTGCTTGCGAGCAAAAGCTTCTGCTAGCAAACACAAGCAATTGCTTACTGCCCCGCAAGCAGTTGCTTAGATACCAAGCATTTGCTTAAAAAATGTATGCATAAAACAGACCTTTTGCTTGTTCTTGCTAGCAATTGCTTACGATTTTCCAAGCTCTGTAAAATGAGCTTGAGCTTTTGCTTAACTGGGACGTTCCTCTTAAATATCATTTTCGTATTCATAAAAGAAAGACCAAACTTGTGCAGGAGTGGTATAAATCTACAAGAAATTCCTTCTGAGTTGTGTAAGAAACTTTTTCGTTTCACCAAAAGGAATGTCCAGTGATTAGCACGCAAAATGTGATGAGAAACAGGTAGGATGTCTGACATCTGTGGAGAGCAAGGAGACCTCTTCATGTGCGACCTGGCAGATCCGGGCTACTATAAGCAATGATGGGAATCGGCCAGTACATGTGTGTGTGTGTTTGTGTATAGATGTGTATGTGCGTCTGTGTGTGTGCATTTATGAGTGTCATTTCATAGCTCTTCTGCTATGTCAGGAAATTTTTCTGCACACACACACCCTTTCATGCTGTCACACCTGCCTTTGTTGTGTTCACACAGGCATGACGAGCACGGGAGAACAGAAAAGATTTTCCAGTTCTTATTTCATTTTGTGGGATATTGTGTATGGTTCATTACACTGCTCTCACCTTCTGTTGTCCAACATTCAAGTTTGTGTTGTAAAGAGGACGAAGAAACAGATTACAAAAGCCATTTTTGGATGACATTTGATCACTCGCTCTCAAGCCTTTGAGCGCAATGTATGAGTAAGGTTGATATGTGTTCCATAGATGCTGATAACTGCACCCCACCCCTTCCCTACAGCCATGTGATTCAGACTCGGTCATCTCCATGGACGCCCACATCTTACCTCAAGTACATGTGTCTCTGTCGGATAGCCAGGTCTGTTCTCCGCTCCACTCACGCAGAAGAACTCGCAGCTCTCATCCAGGTCAGTTTCTATCTCTCTCTCCCTCTTTCCCTGCCATCTTTCATATTTTATACAAATTGGATGACAGCCATTAAGGATTCAACTCTGCTGTCCTTTTCTTCTGTCCTGCAAGCCATCAGTTTTTTATCCACTTGATAAATTTCAAGGGTGATCAAATTGCAAGATGGATCAAGAAATGAGAATGATGTTATGTCTTCCGTCATCGTGTGTTTGTTTTGTTTAATTTTTGATGTCATTGGTATGAATGTTATAATAGTTATACATCTTTAATAACTCAAAGAGAGTTAGATGATATTTTGTTTGAGATCTTACACCAGAGTCATCACACTGCTGCTGTCTTTAAGAAAATATCTGATAGTCATCTTAACTTTCCACATTTAGATTCCTCTGTGTCCCTCGCATGAGGAGAAAGACACATCTTATTGATAGCATGTGAAATGATTGAGAGGCTGAGGTGATATGGGCATGTGACAAAGAGAGATGAAAGCCACTAGCTGCAGAAGGCTACAAACCTCTGAGGGTCTGGTTTAAGACCAGGGGGCAGATCTGGCAAGACCTGGGAAGAGGCACTTGCAAAGGACATAAGAGACTCTTACCCTGGTGGATATCAGAGACCGGGTAGCCTTGAGAAAGGATATATAGGAAGTGAAACCTCCAACCCCACAGATGATGATGATGATAATGATGGTGGTGATGGTAGTTGTGGTGGTAGTGATTGTGATTATGATGGTGGTGATGACAGTGATGTGGTGTTGGTGTTGGTGGTGGTGATGGTGGTGAAGTTGGTGGTTGTTGGTCTTGTGGTGGTTATGATGATAGTGATGGTGGTGATGGTGATGATGATAATAATGATGGCGATGATGATGGTGATGTGATGGTGGTGGTGATAATGATGATGGTGGTGGTGATGGTGATGATGATGGTGGTGATGGTGATGGTGATGGTGGTGATGATGGTGGTGATGGTGGTGATCATATGATGATGGTGATGATGATGGTGATGATGGTGATGATGGTGATGGTGGTGATGATGATGGTGATGGTGGTGATGATGATGGTGATGGTGGTGATGATTAATGATGGTGGTGATGGTGATGATCATATGATGATGATGATTATGACCTCTGACCATATCTATCCCAACCAGGTCATGCTGGGCGTGTCTCCACCAGAGGACATCGGAGCCTGGTTGACTGACCACTGCCCAGACTTGATGCAGAGGATCCCGCAAGAGACAGTCCCTGGTCAACTGACCAACTATCTGCTACAGGTGGCCTCCCATGATCTGCTTGACCAACTGCAGGAGGTGAGTGAACCACACACACAGTGGAACGGGAGCTGCCAGAATTGTGGTCTGGATATGAGGGAACTCTGTGGTACAGTATAATGAAAGATGCTCTGTATGTGACAAGATACCACACCTACCATATCTGCTTCTAAAGCTTTACACATGGCATTCTGCTGTACCTGGATGTCAAACTTGCCTTTTCTTACCGTGGCATTTCACAACAAGGTTTGGGAATGCATTTCTCTGATTGAATGGTATTGACCGTGCATAATGCTGTACAGATATGAAGTATATACTTGTAATATTAGATTTTCATAGTAATGTGTCCTGTGCTCACATTTTTAACGTCTGGAAAAATCTTGGGGGAAAAAATGGAAAAAAAATAATTTCCTAGATAGAGGAAAGTCACTTTGAGTGAAAGTTGGTGTGTATGCTAGAATGTATCAAAATTCATCAAATTTAGGGGGAAAAAATTCATTATCCTAGGGTTATGGCTAGATCATATTACAAGTTGTCATGTATTACAAACTCCAGTGATCAGAGGAAAAATTCTGAAACTGTTCCAAGATGCATGTGCTGTTCCCTCTCATGAAGAAAAAAAAAAAGAAGATAAGAAATGAAATAATCTAATCATATTAAATCCTATCTTTGCAGCTTGTTACAAGTCAGCTAAGCACCATATGGGATACAGGAACTTGGAGTGAGTCCAGTGAAAGTGATCCGGATGATGAAGACAACGAGGCAGCGATTGTGGTAGCCTCCGACAAAGAGGTAAGGCACAGCACGGTTGCAAGCCTTGCGTCAGTACTGGCTCGGTGGAGAGTGTGTCTGTCTCAGACCATTGCAGGTTCCGGGTTCAAACCCCAACAGGACCATCTGGTCCAATATTTGTGTGTATTTGAATCCTGTCATTCCCTGTACTTTCCTGTACTTCTTTGTACTTGCCTAGGGTATTGTTCTCTTTGTAACTTTAATGATGCTCCTGCTTTGTTCTTGAGTCACAGCATGCAATCAGACTGCAATTTTAGGTTTTCGTCCAGAAAATTTTACAGCTTTTATTCAAATGATTTTGTGGTTACGAGGGTGATGCCCAAGTTGGATCAACGATCAGAAAGTGGCTCCACTGGCTTGTATATTACATCATATTTGATTTTGTGTTTTTAAGAGCTTAAGGCAGAGTTTGCTGGAGAAAGTATGCAATGCCCAACTTTATCAAAATAATCATTGCTTTTTGAATCTTTCATTTTTCACAGGATTCTGATGAAGTCATTCTGCATCAGGAACAGATGGACAGACAAGCAAGTCCTTCAGATGCTTCAAGGTCCAGTCCAGACGATGTCCTGTGCCTGGATGAAGTACCCCACCCACAGACTGTTAAAAACAAGCCGGACGATGTAGAAGTGGTGGATGATCCAGCGGATCACAGAGACCAACCACAAGGGGGAGAAGATGCTCCACTGGAGATAGAAGATGATGTTGCAGTGTTTGCCAAAGAGGGTGCAGACATCATGAGCGGTATTCCTCCTAATCCCATTCCTGACGATGTCACCGGTCCTAGTAACATCTCCCCTTGTCTCAATCCAGATGATGTTGACCCAGTGCTCATCGTGAGAGAGGAGGAGAGTGATGATGCAGAGTCAGAGGATGCTGAAAACCAGAGAGCAAATGATGCAAGAGGGGTTGCTCCTCCAGAAGACCACGTTGCCATGGTAGATGATATTGCTATGGAAACGACGTTCAACCAAGGAGAGGTGAATGTGGTGCAGCGCAGATCGCCGAGACTGGCAAGCAAGAAAGGCAGTCAGGAATCAATGTCGCAAGAGAACCAGCCAGAAGATCTCACATCTCCCTCTATGAATTCGGGAAAGAATGATGTCCAGAATGGAGTTGTTGAGTCATTTCGCAGAGCTACTCCCAATCTGCGAAGGTCTCCAAGAAAGCAAGTGCAGGGAGCTGCGTCTGAAGGGCATGGTACAGAAACGTCATCAAAAGAGCGTGAATCCGTGATACATGGCAGGAGACGATCTCCCAGAGGTGGTGTAATCACCAGATCAAGAGTGGCTTCCTGGTCAGATAATGTGCTTATCAATACAAGTCAAGAAACTACTGATCCAGGTGAAGGGAACATGGCAAGAGGCCATACCTTGTGCGCAGAAACGGATGAGGATGTGTCAGAGCATATCCACTGTGCAGAGAATGCCGACATCTCAAAATTTGCGCATACGAATGACAGATGGATGTCGAACGGAGGGTCACCCCCAAGAGAGAGCGCAGCAGCCAAAGAAGATGATGGAAAGCCTCTGGAGAAGTCGGGAACAGTGCAAGCATCAAATGATCATTCCACAGAAACGATCATCCCAGACTCTGAAGATGAACAACCATCAGACACCCGTCCATCTGTGATGGTCCTCAGGAGGCTGAGAAATCTGGACAGCCTGAAGTCGTTGACCTCCTCCCCTGTACCAAACACAGCCATGGATAACATTCTTAACAACTCACCTTCCATGTCCACTAGAAGCAGATGCCAAGAAGCACAATCCTGTATTTACGACAGTAATCCAGATTTATCACCAGGCAAGCAGAGACGTCAAACACCGGCGTCATCGGACAAGAAAACCCCCACAGCATCTCCAGAAATTCACAGAAACGCATTCACCAAAGACTACACAGCAGTACTAGTGCAGACCCAAGCTGTAAGAACTAGCCCTAGATCTTTGCAGTTAAGGAGGAAAACGTTTGGTGCAGACAAGCAAGCAACCCATTGCAGTTCCAACGATTGTGCCAACTCTGAGGCAGGGACGAAGGATGACGTAAATCCCTCACACTCACCCATAAAGCCATCCGTTCCCAATCGTTTGCCAAACAAGGCGACCAGTCATCATGCTGAAGAGAGTGTCCTCAGACGCTCCCCGAGGAGGTCTGGTGTCTTCAAGGAGTGTCACTCTAGATATGCAGCGTCTCCTCCCCTGGGAACCAACATGCAGAGGACGGCAAGATCAGGCACGGGTTCCCCGATGAAAGGAAGGGCCAACGTGCGACGTATGTTGGACTTCAACGGAGATTGCGTTGGCAGCAGTGATGCGTAAGACAATAAATCAATTCTGTTTCAGTTAGTAAAATGCCCTTACTCTGTAAAGCAAGATATTTTTGTGGCATGAAATTTTTGCTTATTGGAGACGACGAAATTCACGAAATTAGAATGCACACAAACTTTCCTTTTTTTACAGCGATAGATTTGTTAGTAATTAAAGTAACTCGATATTTCAAGTAATTCTCTTGGTTGTTTTATACGAAAGGCAGGGTTGTTACAAATTATTTTTTACAGCATGAAACATCAGATTTACAAATCAGCTAAGGAAAAGAAGACTTTTTATTTCTTTATGATGTAGATTTCAGAGTTGTACAAGCTGCTGTGTACACTTTTTGTAAGTGATGGTAATTGATGACTATTCTGTACACTCTTTCTGAAGTAACGTTTATGGTTTATTACAACAAAACATTGTTTCATTATTATTATTATTATTATTATTATTATTATTATTTATTCGACCAGGAAAAGACTATAGGATACATATCATTAACATCACAAACATGAAACAAAAACCAGAATGAACATTACAAAGAATACACTGTACTGTACACGTTACACAATGTGAAAATGAAATGAATGGAGACTACATGAGGGTCAGGGCACACAAAAGTAAATACATTTACTATTGCCCGTAGGCATGTGAACCCACACATGTTGCCCCTAAAAAACATTTAACAATCATTAAAAAAGTATCACTCAACCCCTGATCCCCATCCCTTAACTCCATAATCCTTATCAAACTTCAAAACATAAAAAACACTATACAATTCGAATATAATCATCCAACCCATGACTTCATTTATAAATATATTCATACATTAATTTCAAAAACTGAAAAAAATATTTCAACATAAATATAGAAGATTCCTGGATTTCCACCCGACCCCCAACCCTAAACCTCTAACCTCTTAGGACATAATCATCATTGTCGTCAGCATAAAAATAAAAATGAAGCACATGTGTACAAATCAAAACTAAAACTATCACTCAATGTGTCAAACACCGAGAATATAAACTCAGCTAACAATTAATTTGTATATTGTTACCACAACGACTCAATGTTCAGTGTGAACAAATGATGAATTGTGCACACCCACATATCATAACAGTCACATATGTCGAATTTCAAATCAATTGCCCAAAAATCTGAAAAAATTTAACTGAAATCACATTATCATATGATTATCATTCAAAATATGGAGTTACCATGAAACACATTTCCCAACAATAAAAAAAAAAAAAATCAAATCTTTCACATCAAGGTAATATATTAATGATCACACATATCAAATCTGAAACCAAATACTCAAAAAACTGAGAGAATTAGCCAAACTTTTTTGTATAATTTTTGTATAATCCTCATCCAAAACATACTGATACCATGGCAACACTTTGTTCAACAATGACGAAAAAGTATAACAGCGGGGAAAGGGGACATGAAACACAGTGATGTCCAGGCATGAGTGGTGGCTTTTCGGTCCTGATGGAACGTAGCTGGAAAGTGGCACTGGAGTTTGTATAATACTGCACTCTGTGGCCAAAATGTCTGCCATATTGGTAATGCAGTGCATTGGCACTATGTGCAGTATTGTTGAAGCACTGTGCACAGGCAAGGGCTGTTGAGTGGCATGTCAACACAAAGACTACAAAAGCAACCAACTTGAAGAGACCCATCATGACAGGCAGGTCACTATTGTGATGAACAATGGACCTCGCAGTTCAGTGAACTTGACAGGGCAGTGTAGAATGAATGATGGCTACACTTGCTGGTCATGTCGGTCAGTATAAAATGTTGAACAGACAAATTTCCTGCAACCATGAGTTCCTCTGCATAAAATTTCCCGAGAGTTGTCCAGCAGAATCCAGGAACTTTATTTAGAGGGCTGATAACGTTGAATGTAGAGATGATGATGATATCACCACTAAATGACCAAAGAACATGAGGAGCTCATCTGAGTACCTGTGCCTGTGCCTGTGCCTGTGTCAAAATAAGCCTATTGGTTGATATTTAACATGCTTCGTTAACCAAAACTCGCGGTGGTGGAGATGTATAAGTGGAACAGTTTATTGATGATGCATTATGTTTTAAAATGCCTAAAATACCAAAAGACTGCAGTCTGCTTATGGCGGCCTCAAGCAAGGGCAACATTTCATTTTCTCCCTTCATGGTGCAAAGTGTGGTGTAAGCGTTATGCCCCTTTCTTGTAGCTGCCCTGCATTTCTCTCTATTGAATCAACTTCCAAACAAATCATCATTTACATCCAGCCAGAACATGCTTCTACTCTTGGAAAAAGAGCAGTGATGTGAATGAATAGACTTGCTAGACTGTCAAGAGAGTAACCTGTACATTGATAGCTAGGATTGTATGCATTATCAGTCATTGTGGGATTCATATTGCATTGATGGTTTTAGTCAGAGTTCAAGATAAATATCCCAAGCCCCATATCTGTTTTTCTTACACATTTATCTCACTTTTGTTTGTTTATCTCAGGAGGGATGCAGAAAGCTTTCCACAAATTGTGCGACTGTCGGCAAGGAAGAGGAAAAGATTATCAAGATAGCTATTAAAGAGAACGATCCAGAGAAACCTGTGATAATGAGGTTACCTGGACCGCAATTCTGCCTCATTATAAACGGTTACCTCATCATTAGCACACTAGAAGAGAGACCAGGTAAATACAGTAACGGAAAATCTGGACTGCTGGATTCACCTTGTTAAAAGTAGTGTTCAGTTGTTATTGTGCTCGTTACCTCGTTGTACGTGAGCTCGGTTTCCCTGTACCAAGAGGTGACAGTGTTCATTCTACCGCACATTAACAATAGTCAACTATTCTACTGGTGAGCAGATATATATGTGAGAGGATCTCATCATAAAACTAGTTTCATTCATTTTAAAGGGATGGTACAGTATTGGTGGAGGTGAGAGTTGGGCTTTTAACTTTTTGCGAGATACCAAGAAAACACTTACGATGTAGTACATAGCATACCATTTTAAGAGGAATTCAAAGTTCACTTGATTGAAATTGGGTTTGGAATCACTGAAACATCCAAAAACAAAGTAAAACAAAGCGATTGTGATGAAGTGTGGGACCCACACTTTATTAGAATCACTCTTTTTTGGATATCTCAGCCATATCAAAACCAATTTTCATTAAATAAACGTTGAATTCCACATGGAATTACATGCTCTTTCATATTTCATAAGAGGTTTCTCATTATCTCTTCAAAAAAATGTTAGAAACCTAAAATTAGGTCTCAACCAAAACTATACGATCCCTTTAAAAGAGCAAAATTTACTCATCTACACCTTGATGACAATTCACCTGTATGACAGCATGTTAAACTAATTACATTGACATCTTTTCTTTGGAAAATTTTTTCTGTCTCGTGAGTCACATTTAATGCTTTGGAACAATTTCTGTGGGCAGCTTTCGATACCTTGGGTGAAAAAAGCAATATCCCAGATTTCAAGGATGTCAATGATGCAAAAAAAAAAAAAAACAAAAAAAACATATTATCAGTTAAGCAGTGCAGTCACTTTGTAATTGCAAGATACTTTATCTTTGATCAGTCTGTTTTTACATATTGTTGAACAGTTACTCCTGTGTTGACCCATGGAGTTTTGGAAACCACACTTTAAAGGACAAGTTCACCTTCATTAACATAAGGATTGAGAGAATGTAGCAATATTAGTAGAACACATCATTGAAAGTTTGAGGAAAATCGGACAATCCATTCAAAAGTTATGAATTTTTGAAGTTTTTGTGCAGTCACCGCTGGATGAGAAGACTACTGCAGTGTATGATGTCACATGCGTACAACAATATAAGGAAAATATAAAGAGAATTTCACAAAATTTCATCTTGAAAAAAGTACACATTCCCTTGACTCGTTACTGACATATGTTATGGGTAATATTATTCCCATTGCCTTTAGAAAGAGGCAAGTCAAGTGCTCTTTTATTATCCGAAAAAAGTGAAAATATGTTGAATTTTCTTTATACTGTTGTACTCATATGACATCACGAGCCTTAGTAGTCTCGTCATCCAGCGGTTCCAACACAAAAATTTTAAAAATTCATAACTTTTGCATCGATTGTCCAATTTTCCTCAAACTTTCACTGATGTGTTCTACTAATATTGCTGCATTCTCTCAATCCTCATGTTTATGAAGGTGAACTTGTCCTTTAATGTTTTGATGCTTGATATTTTTTTGAAATCAACTTTTACTTTACATTGTTAGTGTTTCATGAGATCGAGTGGAAAAAAAAAATTAAAGTTTTGTTTTATTCCATCACATTGTTGTTCATATACAATTCCTTGTTTCAGTTTTGTAAGGTAGAGTTTTAAAAAAAAAAAGTTTTTTGTTTTTCATTTAAGCACATGGTTTATATGTAATTCTTTGTTTCATGTGCAGAGTTTTCAAAAGCCTCATAATAGCTGAATTTAAAGCTGATTTGCAAATTGGCAACACATTTTCAAAGTTTAAGTTCCTGTTTCTCACTTTTAAATTTGCAAAGTTTTGTAGATTTTCTTTTGCTTTTGTGTAAGTCTACAGACTTTAATCGGTTTCATCTGACTCGTCTCCAATACAAGATATGCAGTAAATTTCATAGTTGCCAATTTACTGATGTTGAGGTGATCATATCTTAAGCAAAATTCCCCCAGTACTTGATGTGTTAATGATGAATCACATTTTGTTTGTTAGTCAAAATATAATGCATCACCGAAGGATACGAGACCAAAATCACTCAATCTGTTCCTTTTGGAAATTAATCGTAACAGTTTTGAGAAAGAGGGAGAAACTTAACGAAGAGGTTTTACCATCCTGATATGAAATTTTTGAGGAGTGCAGGAGTGGACAACTACCTTAAACTTGTGTAGATGGTAAAATTTCTCTGACTGGTACATAGTTGGAGTAGCGGAGATCTGCTGGATATGAATTAAGATTTTTATGTGATTGTTGGTACAGTGCCAATTACTACATCTTGCCATTTTGTCATACTCGAAGTACTTTCTTGCCAGACAAAAATCAATGAAAATAGTCATCTTTTAAGGTATACATGTAATTATGCTTTTGATAGTACTGCACTTTTTAATTGTAGACAAAAACAGAAAGCAATCATGATGTAGAAAAATCAAGACCATGAATGTTGCACTCTGGGAGACCATGGCTATTTGAGATTGGGACAGTGACATGTTGGTGAATAGAGTGCATACGGTTTGTGAAATCACCAAGCTTTTTTTTTTTTGGTCAGTACATGTATCTATCATTGGTACGCTATTCATGGTTCATGCAGTATTTTGTATGTTATCGTTGTGCCAAATAAAAATGTATTCTAATAACTACACATGTATGTCATGTCCAGAACTGTCACCTTGTTACAGAAATCCACTCTTGTTTTCAGAGTAATTGCTTGCATTTAGGCTAGAATAGTAAGTCTGTCTTGGCAAGAGACAAGTTCTTTAGAACATTATTCTATCATCATTAAGTTAACATAATAATAATAATACATTACATTTGTAATGCGCTTAATACAATGTTTTTAAGCGAACAAACCTGTCCGTCTACATATTAAAGATACAATTGTGTTTTATATGTAAGCGGAAGTGCTGAGAATTCCAAGTAATTTTACTCATGAATACTTCATTTAAATTTGAAGTAACTCTGATCAAGTGGAATAAATTAAAGTACCGGAGATGATAGGCAGAAGTTAAAGACTTGGGTAGTCTTGCTTGGGTGTAGTATTAATAATGACAAGAGTAATCGTCACACACCAGTTGGTGATTTGTCGGCTCTTTTACCATTGGGGTTTATACTGAGAGAGAATGGCCGTATCATATTGATGCAAAATTTTAGAGTGTTCCACCAGATGATCAATGCCAAAATGTGATTTTTTTTGGTTTAATTTTTATTTCCATAATACTTCGGACAGTTAACTCCCTTTACAACAAACTCCGTGGGACAAAAGATGACGCTTTGTTTTTGAAGTTTTGTTGTAAATTGACCCGTTGAGGACGGGCTGATTTTGCTACAACGTGTATTTCCCATAGATACTTGCCCGAGTATACTCGGAACTCATCCTCAACGGGTTAATAGTTCGACAATGTTATAAATATGTTATACATATTAATAAAACACTTGTGACAAGTGATTATGCAGGTCCCATCTCTTTATACATGTACCAATATTTCTTTGATTTTGTACCTTATATAATGAGAAACCTGGTACATGTATAACAAGGTAATGATATTGGTCTTTCGGCCCTTGTTTTTTTTTACAATTTTCCGGCATGTCAGGGTTTGAAATGCAACAAAATGCAAAGAAATTTCACGACAAGAAAAATTACTTGGTCATCACAAGAGTCTACTATATCTGTGTTCCTTTTAGTAGAGTATTCTGAATCTTTTTAAAATTGTTTCATTAGATGTCCAAAAATTCTACCTTTTCTTTACTTTCAAGGACATTATGTAGAACGTAGAATAAAGTTTAGATAAAAACCCATGAGCTGGTTCTTCTAAAAATGCTCAGAATGCACCTGCACTAGTCTGCTTTTTATTGTTTAAGCTGTTATTTTCACGTACAGATATTGCAAATGAGGAGATCATAGACATTTTCGCAATGTTTATGCGAATTGATGCCAACTCTAACGTGTACTATTATCAAAGTGCAAGAAGACATTTTTGTGTGTTGTTAAATTCGCGATCCAACTGTGACTTGTGGAATTCGCGAAAATTAAACCCTCACGAAAATAGAAGTTTGTAGAAAGGATACTGCTGAAGCATTCCTGTTAAATGTATACAGTACTCATATTTACTGTACTTGTCATGCAATGTACAGTTAGGAAGGTCACTCAAGTGGATATGCTGTAATATGAATGTACTGTGATCATGTGAGCTAGTTTTGTGTTAAGTTTGCATCATCAGTACCAGTTGGAAAACAAAAGCACTTCACATTTCTGATGTATACAGTACTTAACAGACACTCGTCATGCAATGTAAGGTTAGAAAATACAGTGGATATGCTGTAATATGAACGTTACTGTGATCATGTTTGGTAGTTTTGTATTCATCATCAGTACTGGTTGGTAAATAAAAGCACTTTGCAGCTCAGTCGCGTCTGGAATCATTACATATTTATTCAAATCTATGCAGTAGAGAACATCTTAATTACAAACATGGTCATTTATGTCTGACATTTGACAATACATAAACACATTGTAATTAATCCCCATATATTCTCAAAAGAAAAACCTCGAGATCGCATTAATAGGTTAATGTGTCTCCGTTTCTTCTTATTCATATCAATCTGCTTATTTTGACTTGCAAGATGTAATTTATCGATCTTGTGTTTAGTATTTCACCATTCTATTATTTTCCCTCTAGCTAATGTTTGTCTAGAGCTATACATTACCCTCTGCATTCAGTCCATTGCCTACTAGATATAGTTGTCCTTAGGTGTTACATAATAATAATAATAATAATAATAATAATAATAATAATAATAATAATAATAATAATAATAATAATAATAATAATAATAATAATAATAATAATAATAATAATAATAATAATAATAATAATAATAATAATAATAATAATAATAATAATAATAATAATAATAATAATAATAATAATAATAATAATAGTAATAATAATAATAATAATAATAATAATACTAATAATAATACTAATAATAATAATACTACTACTACTACTACTACTACTACTACTACTACTACTACTAATAATAATAATAATAATAATAATAATAATAATAATAATAATAATAATAATAATAATAATAATAATAATAATAATAATAATAATAATAATAATAATAATAAACAATAAATAATAAATAATAATAAAGTACATTTATAATGCGCCATATCTATCATTACTGATACTCTCGCCGCATGAGAGCCTGTACGATTCAACACATGCTGTGTACACAAGAACAGCTACATGGTGGGAGACTTGGTTACCAGAGGCAGTGGGATTGTTTCGGCAATGAATTCAGGTAATCAGTCCAGATATCCATTTTATAGGAGTTCATCTTTGAATGCTCTACTTTCAGCAGCTGTTTCTCCAAGTTACCCAAAGTCATCATAACATCATACAATAAAATCATCACTTTTGCCATGAATACACAAAGATCGCAAAATATTGTGCATCATTCTGTCATAACTAGTGTTGCCAAAAGGTGTGAGGGAATTTATTTCAATACAATGTACCTGTATTTGCATATCTTGAAAAATCATAACTTTTCTTTTTGAGTGTCTGATACATCCAGCGTAACTCAACCCAGTTGAAAGTCCTGTATCAGCATTGCGTAAGTTCTGCACCAAATTCGAAGAGAACTTCATCAATGCTTTGTGAGGTTTTCTGTGAACCAATAAACTGAATTTTCACAAACATATTTTTACGGCCACGGCCTTTGTATCCAGAAAATAAACCTCATTATGGACACGTGCTCCCAAGTTCCATACAGACAACTACAAAAGTCCCAAACGAAAGTGAATTTCGAGCAAGTTACAAAAAACCTATTTCTGCACAACTATTTGAAAATATGAGAAAAAAAAAACACAAAACAAATTTCTACAGTTGTACTTTCTTGAGGAAAATATTGAATCAAATCAAATTATTAATCTAAATACACAAAACATACTTCCAGCGTGAGGCAGCCGATAATACGCATGGTATTCACACTCTGTCTGGAGTATTCAAGAAAACACAGCCGATACAGCTGTAGCATCAACCTACTCGATGTAAGCTAAATACCCTAGTACATCGCAGATGCATCCAAGATGTGGACTGTTATTTGAGACACCAGCTTAAGAGACCGAAGTCTTCGCATGAATATTAATGGTCTAAATCCCAACAACTTTGGACACTTTATTATGTTGCTGTATACAAAATTTGAAAGCTAGGGGAAAACTTGCTTAAGAAACATCTGTGCAACAATGCATGTTTCTAGCAATCATGTATGTACAATTATAAAGTCAAGCTTTTTTTCTTTTCTTTTTTTACAACTGTACATACTATACAATTTTTCATGCAGATTGGAGAATCAAAATGTCAACATATCTCTCACATGTGGTATTCATATTAAAACATGAATCAGGCCTATGTTTTCACAGACGTTTGTGTCTGCAAAAATCTCATTGAGATTTTTGAAAAGATGTGAACATTGCTGTTTTTCTTCTCCATTTCACAATTAATATTGCAAGGTGATTCTATGTTGTCATATAATGAAATGCTTGAATATTTTTTTTTACACGAGAAATTGACATCAAAGGTTTCATACCTTCGTGGTAATAAAAAAAAAAAAAAAAAAAACTTCCTTAGGAGTGCCTCTCTGCGGAGTATAGATACAAAGTAAAACAGAAGGCAATGTGATTGTGCAATATATATATATATGATTGAACTGGGGGAAGAAAAATTGAAGAAGCAACTGGCCATCTATTAAAATTGACAAGGATACCACTGGACCTACCAATGAACTTTAATTCTGACCTAGCCTCTTGTCATTGGTGAGATATCAGGATTACACATTCAAGTATATAGTCTCCATGGGTTTCAAAACAAAGATAAAAAAAGTTAATTTGGAAAATATCCTCATCCCTCAAAAAAAAAAAATAGTAACATAAAAAATTAATAAATAAATAATAAAAATATTCTGGTAGTTCTTCACAGGAAACTAGAGTTACTCACACCTATCAAATCCCAGAAAAGAAGTCATTAATTTTGGTGAGTACACATTTTTATCTGGTTATGTTCCATACATTTGATATCAATTGCTCCTAAGCAGGATAAAAAACGATGGAGAAAACACAGATATTCAAATCTGAAGAGGAATCAAGACAGTGCCATCTTTCATGTCTGTCTCTCTGCTGTTCCTTTTCCCTCCTTCCCCCATCTCAAACATTTTAGCGGCTTTTCTTTTTCTTTTCTTTTCTTTTTGAAAGAGCCAAACATTTTCTGTAACTTATGGTGACTATCAGACCACTGAAAAACTGATTGTAACATCCCACAAAGCAGATCTAAACTGCTTATGTACCATACTTCTGCACACTGCTACACATAATCAAGAGATAACTGTTGAACAACAACCCAGAAAATATTTGCATATATATATATATATACAACTTCTATTACTGCATACCGTTGATGATAAATAATTTGAGATAACATTTCAAATACAAATTTTGTGCGAATTACTGTTGGATGTTTGTCTTCTCTATACTTTTTTTCTTTTTTTTTTTCTCCCTCCCTCGTGTTGATAGAAATCTTTCAGGAAAGTACAGCATTATATCTTTGAAGGGAATGGAATTACTTGACGCAAGTACACACAGTTCAGAGATTTCTCAGCGCCAAACCAAAAGAGAAATTCAAATCAAACTTCATCTCCTGCAAACTAATTACAGTAAACTCTGCAAAAGCCACATCTACTGTAAAACTAATATTTGCGTGCATTCTAATTCCGCAGATTTTGAGACAGCCAAGATTTGCAAAATTAAAATGGACGCGAAATCTTTTTGTCTACACTACATGCATCGAAATGCCAGAGGCACTTCGCAAAAACTTCATGCCATGGAAAAGGCCATCAGCTTCAATTCGCGTAAATTTCATTCTGGAGAATACACGTAACCCACCCAAAATCCAACTCAATTGCAAACGATGACACATTAATCAGGTTTGACTGTACAGACAGACATGACATTAGCTCAATTACTAGAAATACTAGGGGAAAAAAATCAACTTTTTATTTCATTTCTTGGCATTTTGGTTTTGACAATGTTATAATCCTTAAATCTTTATGATCTTGAGGATCCATGTAAAGAGAAACTGTACATGATGTACATCCAAAATTGCTAGCAATATGATGTGTCCACTATTACCTATATCATATCTTACCATTACATCCACTGAAATATATAGGATTTGAACTTTCCAACTATTTACATCATATGTAGTCATAATACCATGTTCTACCCAGGCCCGTATTACACCTCACACAGCAAGAGCTACGACGACCAACCATCCAATGATGTAGCCTGTTGTCGAGAAATTGTTCCCTACAGAACAAAGATCCAAAAACCTCTACCTTAAGATCAAAAGCAAAGAGTAAAATTGGGACTCCTTAATGACATCCTGTCTAACTGGCATTTGTTTAATGATGTTGAGTAGACCTGAAAGGGCTGTAACACAGGATAAATGCTGGTTTGCTTCTTATTTTTTTCTGAAACAGCCTCCTACATAATTTATGCTATGAAATGCAATTCTCCCTTTCCTCCTTACATCTTAATACAAACTGATCCTCTACTTCCATAATCATTTTCTTCCCACCCCCCCCCCCCAAAAAAAAAAAATCCCATCTCTATCTCATGAACATGATGTGCTGCTCCACTTTAAACTATTGACTAGCATGTTTAATTTCCATTTCTTGATAATTTATTTGTCACTGAAACTTCACCCCAATCAGGCAACCCTTCATCATTTCTCGCAAAATTTTGATAGGCATTCTTTTATTTCCAAACATCCACACACCATAATCATTGCTTATTTACTGACACACTGGCACAATCATTTCTTCAACAATAATTGCACTCAGGGGAGCAACTTCAGTGATTTTACTCGCTCAAGGCTAAGACAAATAAATTTGCGGAACTCTTCTTGTTGGCTGATATGAAGTATACCCTACAGAACATTGCATAGATGATGACCTGCGTGAGATATAACATATGGACTGATCCATCAGAGGAGTTTTAAGTCCGATGGAGGGAAAGTACCTATAACCTCCCTCAAATAGCATTCAAAGCCCTGATGTCATACATTCTATGTTTCACAATCATTATCACCATCATCTGTTCTACTGCATTGGGTAAGACAAAGTATGCCGGGAATGAGGCATACTTTCAACTGGAATTTCCAATTTTGAATTGGACGCTATGTTCGGAGCATTGCCACCACGCCCACAGCTTGCCACAACACAGCTTTTGGGTCTCTGCTGATCATGCATGCTTTGTGGGTTTCTTCCCTCTTAAAATCACACTTCTGCATGCGTCAGAAATTGTCAGATGCTCGGATAACAGCATATTTAAATATATAAAATACAAACACTAATTTTAGAGATTGTGTTAGTATAATCATCATTCCTTCTATTTCATCTGTTATCCACTTGTTCCTGGGAAACATGAAAAAATGTTCTGCCGAATTGGGAACAACCCAAAATGTTCTCCCATCGGGAACATCCCCAAATGTTCTGTCCAAGGATGAACATCTCATAATGTTCTAACCGTGAGAGAACATCTCAAAATGTTCTACCAATGGGAGAAAATCCTAGAATGTTCTGCCCAAGGTAGAACATCACATAATGTCCATTCATCACATGGGAGAACATATAAAAATATTCTAACCATGGAAGAACATCTCATAATGTCCATTCATCACAAGGGAGAACAACCATGGGAGATCACCAGAAAAGTACCATTATCACATGATTATGGTTGATCAGGATTTTGACTAACCCAAAAAAGATATTTGATTTCAAATTTCCCCTCAATTAGCTTCCTTTTCAAGCAATACAAATATAAAACAACCAATACTTGCTACAGCTGTTATCTCCTTTTCCCACCACATACTGAGTAAATTCCATTGAATTAAAAAGAGAGAAAGAAAGGAAGGAAGGAAAAAAACATGTGTAATTAACTTTCTGTTCACTCAGGTCACTATGCCACACAATTTACCAAATGTAATTTCCACACTACCCAGAGTCGAGTGAAACCAAAGCAAGTACTACGTCGAAAAACTTCAACAAAGTTGCGCACAACTGTTGAATACTTGATCACAATTAAAAGGTAGAGGACTAGATATGCCCTAAACGAACAACTATCTAACAAGAAAACACACACAGACGTTAATCTGAAGATAACTACAACAGTGACAAAACACTCTATACAGATATATCTTCTTCTTTTTTTAAAAACCTGGTACAAAAAGACACAAAATAAAACAAAATTTGCATATCATGATGTCACATACATTTTAATTTTTCATCACACAAGTTCCTTCTCCTGTATTTAAATGAAATTCAGGTATAATTACATGTACTATAATATATAAATCCTCAATATCAAAATTGTAAGATCAATTCATATTAAATGACCAGTTACTTACTACTGGAGAGGGCATAAACTCATGTCCATCAATGTCCTGCTAACCAACTCTATTTTTTTCCTCTCCACTTTAGTATCAAACCTTCAAAGCAGTTTTGCAATTTGAGATACTCATAAAAAAAGAAGAGAGAGAGGGGGGAAAAAAAGAGCCTGAAGATTTGTTACAGACCACTCAATCTGCCATTATCTGCATCACACATTTACAACACACATGATTCCCTAGGTCACTGATAGTCCCGAAATACTGGTGTTCTGGGATGCTCCGCCCACGAGGGGGCGGGACTAGCTCCAGACATCACAGGAGTACCGCCCCTTCGACTGCATCCTCTTGATGTAGTCCTCCGCCTCCGTCTGCGTCTTCCCGCCCTCCTCACAGATGATCTCGCGGATGGTTCGCTGGACGTCCGGGGCCATGAAGCGAGCATCACTGAAAACGCACCAGAGCATGCAAAAGTCTTGTTGGCAATGATATATGGAGTCATTATCAGCTTGCATTTTATTGCACATCATTTCAAAGAGAAAGGAGTGATGAAGAATTATAAAGCGAGGATTTGTCTATGCAACATGGATATATCTAAGTCTGGGCAGCACATAAACATGATTATAATCATCCTGGATATTCTATTATCTCCGAAGGATAAACACTGGCTTGTTAAGTTCCTCTAATACATGCTTCATAATATGATTGTCATAAGGTAAAGCCTTTGAAAGACAATGTGGCAGACATTTTGGCATGGCACGCCATGTCACTCATGTTCGAATTGAGCAGCAACTGAACCATTTTGAGTCCCAGGGAGAGTCTTGCTGCCACCTAAAATAATCAGCTTTTAAATCATTAAGTCCTTAAATTGGCAACTTTGGAGACCTGAAAAAGAGAGACAGAGAGAGGTCATCTTTGACACAAATCTGAAGAAGTGAAACTCCAAAGCGATGGCACTCACCCACAGAACAGTTTGAGTTCAAGGGGGAGTCTTGCTTCCAGAATAATCAGGTTTTAAATCATTAAATTGGCAACTCTGAAGACTTGAAAAAGAGAGAAAAAGAAAATCTGAAGCGATGGCACTCACCCACACACGTAGATGTGACTACCCTTCTCCAGCATCTCCCAGAGTTTCTTCTGGCAGCCTTTCATGATGTGCTGGACGTAAACCTTCTTCTCGGTCTTTCGCGAAAAGGCCACGTGGAGCTCGGTCAGCGTCCCATTGTTCTTGAAGTCCGCCAATTCCTCCTCATAGATGTAGTCGTCGTCGCTACGGCAACCGAAGAAGAGGATGGTGTCGCCAACTTTCTTAGCTGGATTAACAAAAAAAAAAGGGCAGAGATTTGAATACGGGATGAAGATTGATTATGACAGTAATTATGACATGGCATATCATGAAATGGACTGAGGTATTAAAGGTCATTACACCACAAACTACAAAACTGTCTTCCATCAACCAGCTCACTGGGTGAATCATCACCACCACTGTGATTGTCTCTGATGAAGCATCATCATTCCATAGGTATCATCATATTTATCATCACTGTCAGCATCACCCGCAATAAAGTTTAAAATAATTTCTTTCTTTGTCATCATATGCCTGTTGCCATCTTAACCAATGCTTCATACTGGCACCGATCTGACAGTCCCCGACTGGTAGAAATCACTGTCGTGCCAGTCACTTTTCATGAACTGCCAAATTTACTTGTCCGATATGACCAGTAAATAATGGAAAAACTGGGTTAGTGTGCAGCCCCATCTTCACAATAGTATCACCCAATTTTTCAAAATCGTCTGTTGAGAATGATAAGGGCGTTAAGTTGTCTCCAACACTATGGGTTTAGTGGCAACTTAACGCCCTTATCATTCTCAACCGACGAAATCACTATCAAATCTTCATTTAACATCACCAACACCACCATCATTCAATATTCTGTGACAATATTCCATTCTTATCATCATCTACCATTACTGTCATCAATACCATAATCAGCATCATCATTAATGTCACCAACATCACAATCATTACCAACACCACCAAACTCCACTACCGTCATTCTCAAACAACCCAAAGTGCTCATTTCATTTCAATGTTGCAAAGACCCCTAACGGTACTCCACAAAAATGTTATTTTATACCATCAGACACAAAGGCCCGAATTCACAAAGGTGGTACAATCTTGTCAACGGTGTAAACCATGGACAAAGACCATGGAGCGGCAAGTATCGCATGGAATATTTCGTTACGAAATCAGTAATTTCATCAATGAAATGACTATTTCCTAACGAAATAGTCATTTCGCCGATGAAATTACTTTTTCGTATCAAAATGAACATTTCATGAATGTCCACGGTTTAAACCTTGGACAAGATTGTACCATCTTCGTGAATTTGGGCCAAAGAGTAATATAGAGAAAAAGGAATTACAGACGGACGAAGGGAGGGAATGAGGGGGAGACAAAACTCACTCTCGTCCTTTCGGAAGAAGTCCCTCTCCTGGATGAAGCCCCTGAAGGGGGCGAGACCGGTGCCCGGCCCCACCATGATGACAGGTGTGGTGGTCTTGAAGGGCAGGCGGAACTGGGACTTGCGCACATAGATGGGGACACGGGGGCTGTTGTCTGGCCCGTCGGGGATCTTGTCCTTCAGCCAGTTGGTGGCCACACCCTTGCCTATCCTACCGGTGGACGTGGTGTAGCGGATCAGCACAGCCGTGATGGAGATCCTATCCGGAGATACCTTTGGATGGACAGACACCAAAAAAATTCTTGTATAGCTCAAAAAGCAGCAATAAATGTATTAAAGGGTGAGTACAGTTCTGGTTGAGGTGACGATTTAGCTTTTAATGTTTTGCAAGATATTCAGAAACCACTCTATGAGATGTCAAAAAGCGTGCAATTCTAGGGGTATCAAAAGTTTATTTGATGAAAATCGGTTTTGAAATGGCCGAGATATCCAAAAACAAGGTGAAACAAAGAGATCCTAATAAAAGGCGTGGCCTGTCGCCTTTTATTATTATCACTTTTTTGGATATCTCAGCCATTTGAAAACCAATTTTCATCAAATAAACGTTGAATCCTTCTTAAAATTACATGCTCTTTCATATTTCATATAAGAGGTTTCTCATTATCTCACTTAGGAATGTTCAAAACATGAATCCCCACCTCAACCAGTACTGTACAATTCTTGGGATGGCAGGGCTCACAGTTGACTCATAAAGTTGCGTTTGAAATGGAAGTGCATACTTGGAAAAACCGATCAAACAACTTGCATTGGGGTCAAATGGAGCACTTCAAATTCATGGATACTGTTATGCAACAAGGAAACTACAAAAAGCATTATCTTCTAGGACATGGGATTTTTTTCAGCCTTTTTCATGATCCTTACAGCATGCAACATGATCGCCATGTTTGGCTTGAAAAAAGCAATTACACATACAGATATACTCCTCAATAAATGGATGGTTTAGTAATAGACTGTTTACACTCAGTGCTTTCACAGGGTTTAATTTCACAAATATGTGTTGACACATCCCCCTCAAGGAATACATTCATTGGGAGCAAAGAGGTCAGCGACGTGTCGTAACCAACCTTTGGCGAGGAGGAGATGGAGTAGTATCTGGCCTGGAGGCGGGGCAGCAGTTCGCAGAGGTGGTCAAGAGGAGGCTTGACGGACGGCAGGTCTTCCAGGATGGCCACGATGTTCCGATGGCACTTGATCACCCAGTCGCTGTACTCTTTCTGGAATGGGCAAACAGAACAGCACAATACAAGATCACAAAACAAGCACAGGGAAGCCTTGTTGTAACAAGAACCTAAAAACCAGGACAATCACTTTGTTTTTATTCATAAGCATAGAATACTGCTAAAGTGGAAAGTTTCGCAGTTTTTTGCTTTTTGGCATGACCAAACACTAGCATGAAAATGAAAGTATGCAAATATCTTTGCTTGTTATATGTTAATGTACCACTATGTAATGTCTTGATTCTGCGAAATTAAAAACACACAAACTTTATACTGCTCACCAGCACGTGAAAAACTACTCATGCAAAAATATCCACTTTTATAATTGAGTATTATATTGGTTTAATATACGGTGCATTGAGAGTTCTGTCTGACCTGAAATGCCTACATAAAGATGCCAACATGTGATTGTTATAATCATTATATCTATTTTTACCATAATTATCATTCATAATGATATTATTACAGTAACTATTATTATATCAAGTTTCTTCATAGTACTACTTTATCAGGAAAAAAAAAAAAGAAAAAAATTTAGATTCGGAATCTACAATATCACTTTGGTACAAGAGGGTTTTGTCCTATGCGATCTCTCTACAATGACACTCCACTGCACTGTCATTCATGACTACACTCATAGGACTATTCAGCGAGTAGAGAAAGTATATGAAAGCATGAGTAACACTGTTAATATCCTCTGTGTAATGCCAGAGGTTTCCCATATCAAGGTTTACTTTTCCTTTTGTTATTTGCTTTAATTGTTTGGAGTTCTTGGTCTTTCTGGTTTGTTTTGGCTTTGGGATGTTTTTTTTTTTTCCTCTCATCTCTAATGATGTCATTGCGCGACCCTCAACAGCTCGTTTGCTCATTTCCCTCGTGAGAATCAGAAAAGCACATACTCCGGATAGAGAGAAGCAAATTTACACAAAAACAGAGAGAGAGAGAGAGAAAAAAAAAAAAGAGCATGACAGAATAATACTAGCAGAAAGAGACAAAAGGGGGAAATATATCAACAGACATACAAACACACAAAGATACAATGACAACAAGACACTGAGAGATACTCATCAATGATTAATAGGGACAAAAACTAACAGCCGGGGAGAGTGCCTAGCAGAGACAGGCAGACATACAGAATGTTAGAAAGACAGAACGACAGACAGATAGACAGATAAGGACATGCTGACAAGAAAAATTGCTTTTTATCCTCTAACTGGAATATCTATTGTGTTACAAACTAAATACAATACTCATTGACACCAATACATATCACCACTTTTTTTTCCCAAGGAAAAACAAAGAAAATGACACTGATAGAGGGTTACTGATCAAGAGTACGAGAAACACACACAAACGGACAAAAAGAGTTACAGAGACTGAAACAGAAAGGAAGGGATTAAAAAATAAGCAGACAGACAGACAGCCAAACAAGGATACATACAGACATACATTGAACATGATTAACAGGAACATACCCTGACAGTCAAAAGGCTAACAAAAACGAACAGAAACACATACATACACCCACACACACACACACACACACACACACAGGGACAGACAGAAACAGAGACAGACAGAAAAAAATGGGGACAGACAAACATACAAACAAACAAACAGAGACAGATGGAGACACTACCTTTCCTTCTGGTGTGGCTGAACTCATGAGGAGGAGCTTCTCTTTGTCCTTGGGGTCTGAGGCGTACTCGGCGAGCTCCTTCAGCACGTTTGTCCGGGGGCAGGAGGTGATGTCCAGATAGTGGGAGAAGGCGGTTCGGTAGGAGGTGGGGCACGGGAATGGGTGCTTTTTACTCGCCTCCTCTGTTGGCATGGCAACAATCATAAATCATATTGTTGATGTCCAGTAAAACGTTGATCGGTCACAAATTGTAACAACTTGTTCTTGAAGTAACATAATAGTCTTACATACATCTAATTCATCACTTTAAAATATTTTATCCATGCTACTGTCCCCCCCCCCCCCCACCCACAGGAAAAAACTTTACTTGTGGTCAACACCTGACACTATGGATACAGCTCTGCCCCTCTTCCATGCAAGTACAAATTTATTCAAAAATCATCATTTCCAAGGTCACTATCATGTTTTCAGATCCTCCATCCCAAAAAGGTGATGTATTGGATAACACTTTACATGAATGACAAACAGACGTAAGTAGTATTTCTGCCACCTCTCTGAAACCATAACTTAACACACACGGCTGTCCAAAACATAACCACAGGACCAACGTACCACTTTACTACATCTTACCATCAATGTTTGTGAGAGTGAAGACCACATCTAGATCCGCGTCCAACAGTTTGCCAATGGAGTTGACAAGCTCCAGGTCATTGATGGGGTAAACAGCAACATGGTCACCAGATTCGTATCTGAGGAGGGGGTATGAACACATGATCATCAAAAAAGAAACTTCTGACACAAACTCTTCGTGCAAAATCATTTATGTTCAATATCATATTGCAAAACAAATCATTCTATCCAAAATTCTGTTGGCAAAATTCAGCGTCAACCTAGCATTGCATCTCAAATGTTTTTTTTCCCCTTTTTTATTCTGTTACTGCTTTGTTTTGTCTTTTGACCTCTGACCTCATAAACCACAAGTGTTGGGACTTTCCTGCCTGTGTGGTCATACATATGTGCAGCACGTCTTACTTCACTGCCTCAGGGCATGCTCAAGTTATCATGACACAAAAAAAATGTCACTCCACCGACAGATGAACATAAAACTCTCACACTAATTGCACACAGACGCCACCACCTTCACAAGTCATATATATGATATCACACAGTGGTGACAGTGACGGCAAGGTCATACAGTAAGGTCAATGACATGAAAGGAAGGAAGCCCATCACTTCCTTTCTCTAAGAGAAAGTGACTCTCTGAAGCAGGGTGACCCTGGCTGGAGGGAGGAAGCGGACTTACCGTATCCTCGATCCAGAGATGTCGAACTCTATGTGCATGCACGACCTGTCTCCTCCCTTGTGGAGTTCCCGGTTCATGCGGATCGGCGCCAGGTATGGGTTCTTGGCATCGTATGGACTGAGAGAGGTCGGATGAGAAGCATCCAGTTACGAACATGGACAAAGGATGATGTACATAATATATAGTATGCCCCCCCAAAAAAAAATTACAATTGGATTTTTGCATTGATAACACCCAATATGATTAAACCATCTGAATGCAACTTCGGGGTCTTAAAATATACTATCTTAGCTCTATTTTGCAGAAAAACTATTAAATTTGGTTAAGCAGTCACAGAGAAACATGGATTGTTGTGAAAACTGACATGAGTCTGATTCTTCCAAGTTTGGCACTTGGATGCTCTTGGAACTGCATATTAAAGTGTAAACACAATAGACAGAACTTGGAGGGAAGGGATTCCTGACATACTCTACAAAAATCCTCATTTCTCTTTAACCACTGAAGCAAACTGAATGGGGTTTTCTGTAAGATGTGGGCAATGTGTTATAGTTTCATAGCCTGAAATTGTGTTTGGATTGATTTACTATTTTTAAATTTTAATTTGGGGGGGGGGGGGGGCATACGGTATTGATTGCCCATAACACTATGACTTTTGATGATTACACTCAGTTCCTGGGGATTTCCTGATTAAAGTTAAACTGCTCAAAAACTTCCACAGTATCTTCTGACTGATTGCCCTAAACATCACTACTGTTGATTACGACATTTGGTTTCCAAGGGTTTTCCCCAAAATTAAGCCTAATTGCTCTTGACTTCTTTATATCTGAACTTGATCTCAATTTAGACATCCTAAAATGAAACTATCTGTTCGATGACTTCATTTGCATCTTAACTTGAGCGTAACTTGATACATTACACATAAAAAGTAAGCAGTTCTGGCTACTCTTTCTCAATAGCTTTTAGTTGAGTTTTGTATGACATCATGTACAAATGTCATGGTTCAGGAGCTTGACTGTAAAGGAATCAAAATATATAATCCATTTGTCTGTCCACATTATCTACACTCTTTACACTCTAGCACCAAAAGTAACACCAGTTACATGGAACAATCTTCTTCAATATCCGAGATACAGTACAGAGTTTAATAGATATTTATACATATTAAAATTGGCTGTCATAACTTTTTTTGAATTTCTCTTGTTTCCAGGCACATATCACTTTCACTGTATTCATTTCTAAGGGCTGAAAATCCATCATATTCATCATTATTAGCTGTACATTTTGGTAGAAATGTTACATAGTACAGCTAACTCTTTAATAGTCACATATGATTTTAACCACACTCATTAGAGGAACAATGTAAAAGATACAATATAACAACCCTGCAAACTAGCACTGGTCTGACAGTCAAGGGCCTGTAAAAATCACAGTTGGACCAGTAACTTTTTCAGGAATGGGACCAGTGTGTCTGTGATCACCTCATTCGCAAAAATATCTGAACGCTAAAATAACAGTGTATACAGTATAAGGAAGAGTTGACTCACGGTTTCTGGTTGAGGAAAGATCCCTGCCTTGCCACCTCTCCCTTGAAGACCTTCTCTGGGACCTCCTCCCTGTGCTCCGTCACAGAGTACTGCCGTATACTGCAAGAGACGACATGTGTATCATCTTCACAACTTTGCTGTTGATTTGACCATGAGACTAAGTCACGGTTCAGCAGCAGTTAATCCTCTGTGTGCCACACTAATTTACCTGTCCATAGCCATGTGTGTAAAACTTGTACACATTTGATTCAATGCCACAGAAAGGATTAAAGGTAGGGGATACCTTTTACAGAACTCCCAAAATGCAGCAAAACATTAAAGGGGCATTCCGGACGATTTTCATAATTTCACATCATTTAGTACATAATTCAACAGCTCCATGTATAGATTTGTGGAATTCATTGTGGTCCTAGAGCAGAGAAACCAATAAATTTAAAATCTTACACAAATTACACTGAACAGTGCTGATGACATCAGAGCCTCATATATTTCAGAAATGTAGCAGTGTAATTCCATTACAATACCGCTTGCTCACAAGTTCACCTGTGAAAAATCTATGCATGCCTTTTTCTTTTGTTCTGCTACCTTGAGCCCCAACTCATGCATTCTTATGGTGAGGCTGTCATGTCATCATCCTTGTTCATTGCAATTTGTTATAAATTTTTAAAACATTCTCATTCCTTATCCCAATCACTATAAATTCTGAAACTGTGTACTCAGTTTGACTAATTTATAGTTGTTGAAATGTAAAAGTCTGAAAATCATCTGGAGGTACCCTTTAAATATGAACCTCAGGGGACTTGTTTAGGCCACTGCTTAGAAATTTGGAAGTCAACAATTCTACAATTTGAATAATGCACAAAACTCAACTACTCAGTAGTTCTGTGTGTCAGCCACACTCAAGCCTTTTTGTTGCAGTCTTCTGTATTTTTTATCTATAAACACAAATCTAAAAATATAAGAGCTGATGTAATAACATATAGGAGTGTGTGGCAAGAATGTATATAGAAATGTTTGTAAGTTTTGATGAACTTTATTCACAAAATATACATGATGGACACACATGCAGTGCATGGGTCTGCAAAGGTAGCCTAGCAATGTACTGGAATTTACGGTGAGCCCCGAAAAGAATTCAATTCAAAATCTAACGGTCAATAAAAGTGTACTAAATGTTACCTTCCACTTTCAATACTTATGGGAGTTTCTAAAATGATACTCTCTTCAACATACCACTGTGTTAATACAACTCTTCATTTAAGGCATGCAAATGGAATTCCCTACCTTTAAGGGAATGAAAGGTACCATGTTCTAGGATACGACCATATCATCTCTGGGGGTGACAGACCATGTTCCTTAACCCGTTGAGGACGGATTGAATTTGCTTTAAACATGCATTTCCCATAGACACATGCCCGCGTATACTCGGGGACTCGTCCTCAATGGGTTAAAAATCATGAATTGTCAGGAATCACATATGACCAAAAAGTAAAAATCTCGGGGAGCACATGTTGCTTTTCTTTTTTCTTTTTTAATCTTTATCACAAGACATTGAGGCATTGATCTGGCATTCCCTTGTAGATACAGTGTTGTGGTGGCTCTTTTGATATTAAAGGGGAAGGCTAATAACTGATCAGTGGGAATCAGTGGAAATGCTGGGAGATGATTGATCCAATCCTTATGGGATTCATTCAAGAGTTCATTGTATATCTATTGTTGTGTGAAAATGATTTGCTTCAGAATGGTCTCATATTCAAGTAATGTGCAGTCTAATGCTTCCAGGTTAGCGTCCCTGGTCAGTGACGGAGCATTAATCTGCACATTACTTGAATATGAGACCGTTCTGAAGCAAATCATTTTCACACAAAAATAGATATACAATGAACTCTTGAATGAATCCCATAAGGATTGGATCAATCATCTCCCAGCATTTCCACTGATTCCCACTGATCAGTTACTAGCCTTCCCCTTTAAAGTACATGGGAATGAACTGCAACACATTAAATCAACATAGGTTGCACCATGTGCTTAATACACACAGTAAAATTCACATACCCAAAACACTTCTTCTCTATCCTATTATACTATGAGAAAATGCAACAACTGAGACAATTACTTTTTTCATTTGGCTTCACAAGTGAAGCAAAATCTTGTCTAGAAGTATGTGTAGCCTCGTCTTAATTGCAAAATAGGGTTTTGATATCTAGGCCTATAAATCTCGATCACCAGCTACGCACTCTCTAGTACTGTCAAAGTGGATATTTTCGCGCGAGTCAATTTTTCGTGCTCGGCCGCATTAGATGAGTTTTGAATGTTTTTAATTCCACGAAATCTAGACAGCAACTGCTGGAAAATAATATGGCAGGCAAAAATATATGCATGCTTTTATTTTGCACTAGTTTCCGCTTGCGTAAAATACGCAACAATTTCGACACCGCAAAAATTTCCACTAAACAGTATTTCAGTATTTGAATAGACGACGCCAACTTTACCTTGATTCATCACCTGTAGCCTCCCAGCCATAATATTCACAGACAGCCGGCCAGAATTTGTCTTTCCATGTCACAAAGTCTTCTTCAATACTGAAATGCAAAAAAGTGAAATTATATATTAGATGCATGAAGAAGGTAGGTCCAAACCCAGGGAAGTCAGACAATCAGAACATGAATGCTTTCAGAAGTGTTTTGTCAGCGAGGTACAAAATGAAATATAAGCAGACACACTGACAAAATGAGATCCTAAACACACTGACACAATGAAATCATAAACCGTAGTCTGTCAATTAACATTCAGGCCTATGGTTTGAATTACCACATTTTATGAAACCTTGACTCTGACTGGCTGAAGCTGGGGGCATTGAAAATTTACCAACTGCCTTGTGTATTGTTTTTGTAAATAGCACAAAACTAAGACTGCCCCATAGTCCTAAAACCATCCCATAGTACTAAAACTGCCCCACAGTACTAAAACCACCACATAGTATTAGAACTGCCCCATAGTACTAAAACCACCCCATAGTATTAAAACTGCCCCATAGTACTGTACAGCCATTTTTTTTTTTTTTTTGTTCATAGTAGTACATGTATGCACATGTAGATCCTACTGTAAATGCTTGGCTTACTTTGTGCGGACCTTGAACTTGTGACTCCAATAAGTCTACACCCTTTTCTACTATTCGTCTATTTCATCAAGTCTTGCCCCAGGCATTTAATGAGCACATACTCAAGCACATACATTTATATATGTCCAAACACATACACATACACAATACATGAGCACACTCAGATCACACTCAGACATACAAACATGATGTGCACATACACATTCCCACACACACACACACACACACATACTACTACACCCAGTCACTCAAATACACACTCACATACAATGTGTGCACACATAAACACTCACTCACACAATACCTTTTTTGTTTTCTAGTTGTTTGCTTGTTTTGTTGTTGTTGTTGCTGTTTTTGGTGGGCATATCTAAAAGTAGTTACAAGATATCATAAAACATACAGCACATAAATAACCTTTTGGCCACACAAGTGATGATGAGGGTATTATCACTCAATACAATTAAGCACGCATTTGCACTGCATGGTCCTTTAAATCAACCTTGCGGATCCAGTATTCCGGAGGTGATGGAATGAAAAACCCATTTAGCCAAAGTGCTGAAACACATTATACTTTAGAATACATGACATGTTCCCCATAGATCTCCCACTTTGCTACGCCACTGGCTTAAAAGTAAATACTTCAGAGTTCGAAAGAGCTATTTGCCAAAACGTGACACTTTGATCATTGCAATTTAGACATCAAATGTTTAAACTTTAAAGGGACACATTGATATGTTTGCATCCATACATGGGCATTTAAAGAAGCCATTATTTTCACTGTAACAAAGACCAGTATGCTGAAAAAGAAGAATAAGAAAAACAAAACAAAAACACAACAGCATGAAATGAGACAGAGCACTCAAACGACAGAAATGTGGTTTCTATGACCCGATTGGTTAAACTGGGATGAAAGTCATATCCCTAACCCTCTATACGAAATACAAAAGTGTGGATTACTATGAGGACACAGTATCATGTCCTATATTCTGCAGTGCTTTTATTCATGCAACTTTTGTGAGTCAACTGATATTCACAAAACTAATATCTTGCAAAAAAAAAAATGAAATCCATAACATCAATGTGTTGTCTATATCCTTTCCAATGTGGGAATTTGCCAATTTTTCTCAAAAAAAAGGTGACAATACTTTTTTCTTATTCTATTAATGTGGTTCCAGATCACAAATTTAGCCAAGCTTTCAATATTGACATATAGACTGTCCAAATTTGCAAAAATGTTGCGGTACATTCATGAAATATCTGGCATTTACAGTAACAGAATCATAAAAGGTCACCCCTTCCCGCCCCCCCCCCCAACCAAACTGCAAGAGATCTAGCAAGGTGTAAGAAAAGAGGGGGTGGAGTGTGTCTGTCTGTCTGTGTGTATGTACAAGTATGTATAATCGGTCTGCATGTGTATTTGACAGTGTGTATGCAGGTGAATATGTGTGTGTGAATGTGTGTACACTGTAAACATAAAAGTACGCTGTAATTTATGACTCAAATGCCCTTGCGACATCACTGAGCCAATAAAGTGGGACCTAATCATTTTTCAAATCAAGTAAAGTAAAGAGAAGATAAAGAGTCGGAAAATTTGTGTAACGCTATAGCAAATAGCAGAGTGTAATGAACCATCGAGTCCTTCCAGCACATGGAACACCTACTAAAAGTCTGTAGTATTCTGCAGTACAGATTTCTCAAAACACTGCCTGATTATGGAATGCCATTCGCATTCTGATAACAAGAAAATACTTCTTCACATTCATGAAATTCTTCTGTTGAGATATTTTCATTGCAACTGATTGACAAATTGCCCTACATCGACGTAAATAAGCACTGAAACTAAAACACTAAAACAATGATCAATTCAGTGCTTATTTACGTCGATGTAGGGTAATTTGTCAATCAGTTGCAAAGAAAATACTTTTCACTACTTCCGGTTTGTATGCAGGGTTATCAACATACTAAATAAAGAATTCAACTTAATGTGTGAAGAACATTCAAGTATAAGTCTTTTCCCATTAAAAAAAAAAAAAATGCACGCAAAAAAAAAAAAAAAAACACTAACCCAAATATTCTCTGGTAGTCTTGAAAGGATTTATATTGCAATTATGAACAATGGCTGATCATACACATGACATGCAGTTTTCACAATCTTTCTGAGAAAAAGAGTTTTGCCATGCAAAGACTAACCTCCTACAACACACTCCCATTTCAAACACCTCTTTATAAGTGGTACATAGTTCAAGAAGTTATACACAAAAAGCATGTGAGGCATGACGCCCAAATCGCTTATCATGACATCCACATGCAACATATGCACATGTGACCTAGAAATTTGATCTCGAGATGGGCCCATTCAGGCGATTTAAACATGAGGTGATTCATTCAGTGATACAAAAATGACAGAATCAAAGTCCAAAATGATATTGAATGTTTAGACGCTTGATTGAACACAAAGTCTTGTGATACGAGTGCTGATGAGTCCAAATAAGGCTTGAAAAGGTACCATTGACTCCCCAGTTGCTTCTAACTCAATTTGAAACGATGGAAGATTTTGAGAGGCTACTGTTCAAAGCTTGGTTAATGCTGTTTCATTAATTTCAAATGAATATTCTCTTTCATAAACTGTTTCATCTGCTAGGAATCCAGAAAGGCCCTAAAATGGACAATTTGAACAGATTCTTCAGGATCTGCTAATGATGGAAATACTGAAAATTAGGAACTATGGTAAATTCTGCATATGACATCATCATCATCCTCTTCTTATACCCCCATCCCAATCTTGGACCACACACTCAAAAAGATTAAAACAAAAAAAAGTGATATTTTCTTCAATGGCCTACTTTTTTCCCCCACCATATCTGTGCCAAGGCTAAAATAATGAAACATAAATTGCATGTCATCAACTCCCCCATCCCCCCAACAAGGTTCATGACATTGAATCCACAGGTGAAACACAAACCTATCAATGTTGATTATCTTATGGATACAATTATCAATCAAGCTTACTAATGGAGACTATTTTCTGAAAACAACCAAAGAAAACAAAGATTGCAATCTACCAGTCATGGATTAAAAATACAAACTCTCAAGGAGGGTATCACTTGATAATATCTGTATGCTTGTACCAAAACTGAAGGTCACTTATCACGGCAATTGTAACTTCTTAGTTGTTGGTTGGTTTTTGTTCGTTTTTCTTGGTTTTTTTTGTTGTTGTTTTTTTTTTTCAGTTTTGGTTAATAACTTCTTGGCTGTGGTTGATGTTATTTCCCTGACATCTTCAAGGCATTACAGAATTGGAAACGGTGACAACTAGAACAGAAATCCACAATAAAATTGTAGTGAGCATACTTGGCCCAGAAAAAAAAAAAAGTAAACATATATCTATGTTTACATAATATTGATGCACTCAACATCAAACACACACTCACTCACTCACACAAACACACATACACGTATGTATCCACTGAACAACAGTGGCTTAAATCTGTTATGGTACAAGCAGGATAATATTAGGCTGGTGTCATGGAGTAGGCTCAAAGAACAGGACACGATGCCCAAGTCAAATGGATCACAGAATGTGGAATGACGAACATTTCATACAGGTCTATAATATCCACCACAATAAACTACACTTTTTTTTAAGTACCTTGTGTATATCCTGTGGGTTTTTACTGTGATTTTTTACAGACTGTAGGATGGGCATTCTAAGAAATGTATATGTAACACTTAGAGACAGGCAATGAGCCACAGAAAAATCTTAACCCAGAAAATCGTAGTTGCAAAACCAGAATTGATGATGACCAACAAGCTTTCTCCAACAGAGCAAATACTCATCAAGCACTGTTCAAAAACAATGTTCAGCATCATGTTCGTCACAATCTACCCAAATAGTTTCCTGTAGAATAATGACAATGCATTCGTATTCTCAGGAGAGATGTTTTAAGGTATCCAGAATCAAAGTAATTAGAATGTGCCTCTTCTTTCTTTAAAATCCAATGCAAATGGATGGCATGGCTGCGATAAAAGTAGACTTACTTTTGGTCATCGTCCCCAAGTCCAAGCTCGTATATCCTCTCAGCTCCCAGCTCTTCCAGCCGCTGGTCGAGGTATTTGCCCATGGCGTTGTAGTGTTCGTACGTCTTGTTACCCAGACCAAAGACCTGTGGCAAAACACGGAAATGAATGAATGCAGTATTCCATGTTTATGGGACATTCATGTGGGTATATATGTGTAGCAATGTAAAAATGTGTATGTATGTATGTACATGTACAAAAGTATGCATGTTTGCATGTATGTATGTACATGTACAAAAGTATGCATATTTGCATATATGTATGTATGTATGTATGCATGTGCAGTGTGACTGCTATGTGTGTTTGTGTGTATGTATGTATGTGTACTAATGGTCAGATAATTAAGTAGACCGTATGTACTGTATACGCTGTTATATTTGACTACAGATATTTTCGCGAGTGAGGAGGTCACAGACATTTTCGCAAGATGTTGTTTCTGCAAATTGACACAGAGGCTTCATAAGTGCATTATTACCTGAGCGCATGGTGACATTTTCGCGTGTTGTTAAATTTGCGGTCCAACTGTGATTCACGAAATTCACAAAAATTAAACCCTCGCAAAAATAACAGCTTGAATATGCAGTATACACGAATGCACATATATGCATAAAATACTATATTTATTTGTACATCTATAGAGAGATAGATAATGATGGAGGAATAGGAAGATTCACACTTTGTTATATTTATTGAATAATGCCTAGAAATAGAATAAATGCAAGAATATTCGTAAGATCTATTTATATCAATATTGAAGGACATAACTGTTCTGCAATACACTATGCTTACCCAAGAAGAGAACCCAGGAAGCCATACCAATGTACACATCGTTCAAACAAATATATTTCATTCAAATTCATGACGTTGATGTAGGGCAATTTGTCAATCAGTCGCAAATATATTTCATTAATTTGCACACACACAAAAAAAGACATCTCAGCATTTTTTTTTCCCACATTTGCCTCCACAGACTTTTCATCACATAAAAAAACATAACCCCCCCAAAAAAAAAAAAAAAAATCAGCAATGAAATATTCTGAATTATGACAGGATGAACAACCCCCTCGTTTGACAGAAATTGTTGATACTTGTCACTTTAAAACTCTGAGACAGCTTGCTCTCTTCATAATCAGTTTTCCTATCAGCGCTGTCAGCTCTCAATTTTCCATGAACGGACCGAGCGGCTGTCGTGATCTGATTTGTGGGGCATCGCTATAAGACATGGAAAAAAAAATGATACGTTATTATTCATGCAACGCCAGCCTGCATGAATGTGGGGGTATTTCATGACGCCGATAATGTCACGTAATTGAATATTCCATCGATGATGCGTCAGTATCCAGCAAATTCAGTGTCAACAGAAGTGGTAATGTTTGGGATGGAAGGGGGGGGGGGGGGGAAAAACCTCACGAAATAAGAAAAAAACCCACGCAACTTACGGCATATTTCACGCCCGTGAGGTCTCCGTTGCCTTCCTGCAGCCAGTCGTAGAACTCCTGGGCATTGTCCGTGGGATCGCCCTCGCCGTACGTCGCCATGCAGAAGATGACTAGCGAGTTCTCGATGTCCGCCAGCTGAGAGAGGTCCTCCTGGGGGTCAGAGAGAGAGAGAGAGAGATGGAAGAAAACAGAGACAATGTGAGAGAGAGAGAGCTGAGATTTCTTATCATTCCACAATCTCATATTGTACATTACATGAAATATCTCATGTTTATATATCTCAGCATTAAAGGGTGTGTACAGTTCTGGTTGAGGTGAGGATTTAGCTTTTAACGTTTTGCGAGATATTCAGAAACCACTCTACGAGATGTCAAAGAGCATGCAATTCTAAGGGCTATCAAAAGTTTTATCTGATGAAAATTGGTTTTGAAATGGCTGAGATATCCCAAAACAAGGCGAAACAAAGAGATCCTAATAAAAGGCGTGGCCTGTCGCCTTTTATTATTATCACCTTTTTGGATATCTCAGCCATTTGAAAACCAATTTTCATCAAATACAAGGAAAAGTAGAAATTACGCGGTGCGTAATATATGTCCCCGCCGGAAGTAGCATTTAGTAGCAAAATGTACAATATAGGTAAAAAGATGAAGGTCAAAGGTCAAAGAAGTCAGAGGTCAAAATTCTATGTAGAAGTTTTGAAGCCCTCACCTAGTGCCATCACATAAAGCAAACGGAATCGAAATTGGGTTAGAAATGGCGAAGGAGTAGCATTTTGTAGCCAATGTACAATATAGGTAAAAAAAATCAAGGTCAAAGTCACAGAAGTCAAAGGTCAAAATTCTGTGTAGAAGTTTTGAAGCCCTCACCTAGTGCCATCACTTAAAGCAAACGGAATTGAAATCGGGTTACAAATGGCGAAGGAGTAGCATTTTGTAGCAAAATGTACAATAAAGGTAAAAAATCAAGGTCAAAGGTCAAAGAAGTCAAAGGTCAAAATTCTGTGTAGAAGTTTTGAAGCCCTCACCTAGTGCCATCACATTAAGCACACGGAATCAAAATCGGGTTAGAAATGGCGAAGGAGTAGCATTTTGTAGGCAATGTACAATATAGGTCAAAAATCAAGGTCAAAGGTCAAAGAAGTCAAAGGTCAAAATTCTGTGTAGAAGTTTTGAAGCCCTCACCTAGTGCCATCATATAAAGCAAATGGAATCAAAATCGGGTTAGAAATGGCGAAGGAGTAGCATTTTGAAGCAAAATGTACAATATAGGTCAAAGGTCAAGGTCAAAGGTCACAACTGAAATTCTGTATAGAAGTTTCAAAGCTCCCATGTAGTGCTATCATATAAAGCAAACAGAATCAAAATCGGGTTAGAAATGGCGAAGGAGTAGCATTTTGAACATTTTGATCACACACGGACGCACACACGGACGCACGGACAGACGCACGGACGGACGCACGGACGGACGCACGGACGGACACACACACGTACGGAGCCCGTTTCATAGTCCCCTGCTCGAACTCATTCGGCGGGGACAAAAAGTTGAATCCTTCTCAACATTACATGCTCTTTCATATTTTATAAGAGGTTTCTGATTATCTCACTAAGCAAGGTTCAAAACATGAATCCCCACCTTAACCAGTACTGTACAGTCCCTATATACAAAAATCTCTTCTGAAATATGAAAGAGCACGTAATTTCAAGAAGGATTCAACGTTTATTTGATGAAAATTGGTCTTGAAATAGCCGAGATATCTAAAAAAGCGATCCTAATAAAATTGACAGGCCACAACTTTTATTAGGATCTCTTTGCTTTACCTTATTTCTAGATATCTCAGTCATTTCAAAACTGATTTTCATCAGATAGACTTTTGATTCCCCTTTACAGAATTATATGCTCTTTAGCATTTCAGAGAGTGGTTTCTAAATATCTTGCAAAACGTTACAAGCTGAATCCTCACCTTAACAAGTACTGTACAGTCCCTTTAAAAACACAGATAAACTCTTTTATCCTATGTCGGTATGTGACCCCGCATCACATAACCACCAAAATGCTGCCAGACATAGTTTTTTAATGAAGAGCATAAGGAGCAGACTCTAAGCTTATACAAATTATGGACTTTCATAACCCATCCAAATAATGGAAGGAATGTATTAAAGTATTCACTGAAAAAAAAAGAGAATCAAAGTGAAGGGTCTATTTACGTAATGCTAAATCTCACCAAGCAGAGCTCTGTGCTATAAATGTGGCAAGAAAAAAAGGATAAAACTTCACAATAACTACCGTGAAGGGATTATCAGATTAAAGGGATGGTACAGTATTGGTGGAGGCCAGGATTGGTCTTGTAACTTTTTGCGAGATACCAAGAAACCACTTGTGAAATAGTACAGAGCATACCATTCTAAGACAAATTCCAAGTTTATTTGATGGAAATCGGTTTTGGAATGCCGAGACATCCCAAAACAAAGTCAAACAAAGCGATCGTAATATAAGCTGGGTCCCAACTTTATTAGGATTACTCTGTTTTGGGTATCTCAGCCATTTCAAAATCAATTTTTGTCATATAAATGCTGAATTCCTCTTGGAATTACACACACACGTACGGAGCCCGTTTCATAGTCCCCTGCTCGAACTCATTCGGCGGGGACAAAAAGTTGAATCCTTCTCAACATTACATGCTCTTTCATATTTTATAAGAGGTTTCTGATTATCTCACTAAGCAAGGTTCAAAACATGAATCCCCACCTTAACCAGTACTGTACAGTCCCTATATACAAAAATCTCTTCTGAAATATGAAAGAGCACGTAATTTCAAGAAGGATTCAACGTTTATTTGATGAAAATTGGTCTTGAAATAGCCGAGATATCTAAAAAAGCGATCCTAATAAAATTGACAGGCCACAACTTTTATTAGGATCTCTTTGCTTTACCTTATTTCTAGATATCTCAGTCATTTCAAAACTGATTTTCATCAGATAGACTTTTGATTCCCCTTTACAGAATTATATGCTCTTTAGCATTTCAGAGAGTGGTTTCTAAATATCTTGCAACGTTACAAGCTGAATCCTCACCTTAACAAGTACTGTACAGTCCCTTTAAAAACACAGATAAACTCTTTTATCCTATGTCGGTATGTGACCCCGCATCACATAACCACCAAAATGCTGCCAGACATAGTTTTTTAATGAAGAGCATAAGGAGCAGACTCTAAGCTTATACAAATTATGGACTTTCATAACCCATCCAAATAATGGAAGGAATGTATTAAAGTATTCACTGAAAAAAAAAGAGAATCAAAGTGAAGGGTCTATTTACGTAATGCTAAATCTCACCAAGCAGAGCTCTGTGCTATAAATGTGGCAAGAAAAAAAGGATAAAACTTCACAATAACTACCGTGAAGGGATTATCAGATTAAAGGGATGGTACAGTATTGGTGGAGGCCAGGATTGGTCTTGTAACTTTTTGCGAGATACCAAGAAACCACTTGTGAAATAGTACAGAGCATACCATTCTAAGACAAATTCCAAGTTTATTTGATGGAAATCGGTTTTGGAATGCCGAGACATCCCAAAACAAAGTCAAACAAAGCGATCATAATATAAGCTGGGTCCCAACTTTATTAGGATTACTCTGTTTTGGGTATCTCAGCCATTTCAAAATCAATTTTTGTCATATAAATGCTGAATTCCTCTTGGAATTACATGATCTTTCATATTTCATAGGAGGTTTCTCAGTATCTTGCCCCAAAATGCTAGAAAATTGAGGTTAGGTCACAACCAAAACTATACGATCCCTTTGAGCTGATAACTTTTAATGCAATATGATCCTCCTCTCAAAAGTTACAAGAGATGAAAGTGAAGAGTGTGTAAAGGATTTATAAGAATAGAAAAGGGCCCTCTAAGACATACTTAATGACACTATTACAGAAAAATAAGAGCGTTCTAAAAAAACTACAAGGGTAATTCTCCGTTCAATGCATAATCCAAAACTTTCGAATTATGACTTGCTCTTTCATAAATCATAAAGAACTAATCATGAAGAACTATAAAGACTAGTTGACCCACTTCACCTATTTTGAGTCCACATGTAAAATCTGGTCACACCACTATTTGTTGGTTTTGCGACGCACAGTCACATAATGCATTCATTCCTCGCACACAGCAAGAAAACACTTTACTTTTCATGCAAGTTTCCTAGAACTTTATGATATATTTCCTAGAAATGATCAATGTTGAAGAGGTATGTATGCGTGAAGTCTGAATATGCCGCCGGACTCCTATTACACACCCAAAAAAATTGTGGTACCGAGCCTCAGTACCACAATTTATTTTGTGTAAGTACACACAGGCTCAACTGCGGTACCAAACTTGGTCTTCTTTTACAAGGCAGGCTCCGGCCAGCCCACTTTTGATGTAAACGCACACATGCCCAAATGTGGTACCAAATTTATTACCTGATATGTACTAATGTGGAGCACATCATGCATATCATGCAAACCATAACTACATACACTTCAGTTGTCTTGATATTCTTCCATCGTTGAAAGTGTAACTCTCTCATTTGTGGGGGTTTTTTTATCACAATATACCAATGTATCACAATTTTATGAATTTAAAGGGATTGTATAATTTTGGTTGAGAGTAACTTCAGGTTTCTAACCTTTTTTTGTTGAGATTATGAGAAAACTCTTATGAAATGTGAAAAAGCATGTAATTCCAAGAGGAATTCAAAGTTTATCTGATAAAAATTGCTTTTGATATGGCTGAGATATGAAAAAAAAAAAAATATCCTAATAAAAGGTGGGACCTACCTTTTATTACGATTGCTTTGTTTTATTCTATTTTTTGATGTCTCAGCCATTCCACACCCGATTTTCATCTAATAAACTTTGGATTCCTCTTAGAATGGCATGGTCTGTACTATTTCACAAGTGGTTTCTTGGAATCTCGCAAGAAGTTAAAAGCCCAATCCTCATCTCCACCAATACTATACCATCCCTTTAATCAAGGTACAAACTCCTCACAGGAAACTTATCCATGGATGAATTTTAATACATTAGCAAACCTGCCTATAGATAATGTAGATGTGCTGCAGGTACAATCCGTGGAAGCAGACAACTTACATTGGCAGTGCTCACCGAAAATGAATTTTAAAAAAAGAAAAAAAAAAGAAAAAGGAATTTGGAAGACATCATCACTTCACGCCATCAGCCATTACTGTAGATAATAGTCAGATGGCGGATGGAGAAAGGAATACTCCAACTTTCAATGCTTCAGGCTATTAGCTAACCAGGTACATACTGTACATCAGGATAAGCTCACAATCTGGGGCATGGCACAGATTCCTATCTCCTCTAAAGTTTGTCGGTATCATGTCTGTTTGTTTGTTTGTTCGTTCATTTTTTTTTTTATTTCTACCTTCCACTAATTCCGAAAAACAAACACAATAACAGTTAGCCTTCCTCTACCAGGATTTCCCAGGGGCTGCTAACATTCACGCATAAAAAAATCAGAGAGGTTCCACAGAGAGCGATAAGGGAGATGCCTGCATGTTACATGAATTTCAATCGGCAACATTATTCCCGTAGCAGGGAGGCCTTTTATATTCTCTTGTGAGTACACGAGGAAATATCTCAGAGATCCTCCTGTATAATCAGGGAGACATGGCGGTGTCATACTGTACAGATATTGTCTTTTTAGAGGTCTGATATATTACTTGTATGTATCAGTTAATCAGAGTACTGTATGTACATGCATTAGAAAATAACCCCAACCTACATCTTCCTGATTCTCATTTATTCTTTGCAGACAATCATCTACCCCCATTCTCCCCCCCCCCCCCCCCCTCCCACCCTCACCATCAATAACCTCTTGGGGAATTGTAGTTGCAGTAGCAAATCAGCTGTAAAGTACCTTGGGAAGATTGGAACTAAGAATAGCTTCAGGACACAGAGAGGTAACAGAGACGCCAGAGAGAATTTAGAGGAAAGGGGAAGAAAGCACAAATAAGAGTGTACAACTGAGATGCTAAAACCAGATGAATAGCAAACTGATTTGCAAAAATGGTAGATAGAAAAAAAAAAAAGGACAACTAAACACCTACGGTAAACAAGAAAGCATACAAGAGGAAGGATAGATAGAGAGAAAGAGAGGAAGAGATATTACAACAAAGTGCAGAAAGATATAGTGAAAAGGGGAAAAATGCATATTATGCATATCATATAACATGGAAAGACACTTACTGTGTACTTAAAAAGTGGATATTTTTGCATGACTAATTTTTGGCACTCGGCCGCGTAAGAAAAGTTTCACGTGCTTTTAATTCCATGGAATCAGGACATCTACTCCTGGAAGATATGGTAAGCAAAAATATTTGCATACTTTTATTTTCACACTACCTTCTGGTTGTGCGAAATGTGCGAAAATTTTCAACACTGAAAATTCCCACTTTTACAGTAGTAAGATAGAGAGCTCAACAGGAAGGAAGAAATATATACATGTGTATACAGAGAGGGAGGAGAGAGAAGGGGGGGGGATTGATAAAAGTTGAGCTCACCATTTCGTTTTCCTCCGGGTCTGCCACCATCCCTTTCATGCCGTACCTCTGAGCATCCTTGGCCAGCCTGGTGGCAAATTCCTCCGCCGTTCCGGTCTGGGAGCCGTAGAAAACCACCACATTTCTACCCTACAATATGGAAGGGAAGAAAGTCAAAATGAATTTATACATGTATACAACTGGTACTCACCGAATATAGAATTTGATGCGGGGATTTCAAAACTACAGCAAAATTTCACGGAAGGAAGGTAATAAACACTGCTTAATTTGATTTTGAACAAAAAGAAAAAAATTGGATGAATGTCAAGCCCCCATCCCTTCCTTTATAGATAATCACTCACTACCAACATACACACATATGATACACACACACACACACACATACACACAAGTGCACATTTGAAAGGTTTATTTTTTTTCATTCTTGACTCAACATTCATTCAATAATATTCAAATGATCAATAGACACATAAAACCCCATGTACCTACATACACACATACTATAACACAAGTTTGTATACAGTAAGAACCCACTATGTAAGGCTCTGTAAAATTGCTACATAACTACTCACATATAACCACTGGCTATTCAAGCATGGGGGGGGGGGGGGGTGGGAGGCAGAAGCAAGGTGGCCTCTGTATTGAAACATGCTGATAAGAGGGATAGTAAAATCAAAGTGCGAGGGATGTGTACTCACTGAGGATTTCATTTTCTGTACAAATCCTGACCCACTGCCTGAGCTCACCGTCATTGAAGAGCTATTGATTGAAGGGGGGGGGGGGGGGGAAATCAAGAAAAAGAACAGAATTGTTACTGAGTAAAACACAAAAATAACAGTTACAGTTGTTGTGTAAATCACACATTCCAATACAATGTGTAACAAACTGTTCTTTATAGCCAGTTACATAACAACTTTTAGTGTCATTTGCAACAAACATGCTGTGGCAATCAATTATGTCTGGTTGCTGCTTGATCAATCACCATTACATAGATGATGACTGGCGGGGGAGGGAACATACCGAATGTTCTACCCGAAGGGTTTAAAATGCTATTGAGGGAGGTTATAAGTCCCGAGACTTTGTCTCCGGACTTATAGCCTCCTGAAATAGCATTTCAAACCCTGAGGGTGGAATGTTTGGTACATGTTCCCGACAACAAAAGTCACCATCTGTTATATTATATGGGTTAGTCAAATACCTCAATGTCAACCACCAGCACAATGCACTCAATCGCCCGCGCAGAGCCAAATTCACTGTGCGCGGGTCCTTCTGTCATTTGTTACGTGAAAATGTTTTCCCATGGGAGAACGTTACAAAAGTGTTCCCCCATGGGCGAACATAATGAATGTTCCTCCATCACGTGACTGTGTTTAGCCAATCACTAACCGGTATTTGACTAACCCATTTAATATAATATATTTTCATCCATATACGTATCTTCCACACCTTCATTTATCTCTACCTTTTCATTTAATCTGCCTATCTGTCCATCTTTTCAAAACAATCTGTCTATGGGACGAAACTGAAGAGTCAACTGGCACACATCAGTTACACTATAGGACTAGAAAAGCACTCTGAGAGCGCAGACCTCCGCCAAGCATGCAGCTCATTTCCACCACTGATCTTGTTCTTCCATAGAGATATCAGTGATTTCCACCCATACAGTGTACATACTTATATAGCATTGTGTGCTGAAAGTCGCTCGATTTCCCAATATAGAAGCCTTTGTTATGTCATAAACCCTCAGCTGCACGGCAGAAATTAGAGCATGCACTTTAGTGCGCGCATGCAAACCTCAAATACGTGCAGCCTGAACTCCCAAGTTCATTGACCCTACAGAGTGTACCTGCCAAAATATCGAAAATCCTTCATAAATTCCCCAAAAATTCCCAGATCACTACCAAAAGTCAATCGTTTGTTACTTGTGTCATTCTCAACCTTTCCTGCAAGTTTCATCCCAATCTGTAAACTACTTTTTGAGTTATTTTGCACACGGACAAACAAACACACAAGCCAACGGTAACGAAAACATAACCTCCTCCCTTGGTGGAGGTAATAATTGTTCTGTGCAATGTTCAAAAGATACTGTAAGCAATACACAAAGGTTTTGAAGATGAGGGCATATCCTGCCATTAGTCCTGCTGTCTTCATCATATACTGTAAAACAATATTTTCACAGCATGAAATTTTCACGAATTGGAGCCGACGGCCTTTGTCATGACATGAAATATTCGCGAGTTGCCTCTAACATTCAATGCATATAGTGTAGACAAGAACTTTCGCATGAATTTTAGTTTCGCGAATCTTGGCTCTCCCAAAATCTGTGAAATTAGAATGCACACGAACTTTCCTTGTTTTACAGCATTCATGAGACAAAACTCACAAAGCAACTCTGCCAAATGAACAGTGGTATGTACACTGATACTTAGTATGTCATGGTGTGTGAGGAAAGGAGGGGATTTGACAAGTTGACTGATATTTAATCAGTAAAATTAACAACTCGCAATAATTGCCTCCCAAACACAAATGTGCTGCATGTTGTCTAAAAAGTGAGAAATTACTATGTTTCTTCTCAGGGATGATATAATATCTATATTCCTCATTCTGACATAGTGGATCTCAACTGCAAATTTAACCCCTCATGAATTCATCTTTATACAAATCTCAATTTGCAAAAATTTACACAACATTTGTTAACTGCTGTCTATAGTTTATACAGTACAGTAGTTTGTAGACATTGTGAAGATATTCTCAATGACCAATGGCATGATGTAAGCAACGTGACTACAAATGTATGTTTGCCTTTTGTCTTAACTATCCTACACAGAGCAAGGGTAAAACGTGCATTTAAATATAGCACATCCACAAGTGAAACACACTATTGGTACAGTCTGGACTTCAACCTACTAAGCACATTGGTCAATTACTTTGGCATTTTGGATTCAAAATGGAACTTCTCATTCCTTCTTTCATGGCAAAAAAAAAAAAAAAAAAAATGCTGTTTCTATCAATTTCACATCTTCAACATCTGTTAAAATGTCTGTTTACGATCAACTAAAGGCATAATGGCGAATTGATTTTTTAAAACAGGTCCATTCCAAAGCTGCAATCTTGCCTGCTCATGTTATACAGCCTTCAAACACTCTCAAGGTATTTGTCATTCATAACTACATTGTACATGAATATATACTCTGTATATGTACACTATGTACTAACCATCTGATACATGACTGAAATGTTACAAGCTCATCTTTAATAGCCACTGCAATAGGGAAAATATGTGAAGCAATAAATCACTGAACTTCTGGTTTCACATAAAAATTGCTTCCTTATAAGCTCACCCCCCCCCCCCTCCATTTAACCATATTTCAGACTTTAAAGGGTGTGTACAGTTCTGGTCGAGGTGAAGATTTAGCTTTTAACATTTTGTGAGATATTCAGAAACCACTCCATGAGATGTGAAAGAGCGTGCAGTTCTAAGGGGTATCAAAAGTTTATTCGATGAAAATCGATTTTGAAATGGCTGAGATATCCAAAAACAAGGTGAAACAAAGAGATAATAATAAAGTTGGGGCATGTCGCCTTTTATTATTAGCACTTTATTGGATATCTCAGCCATTTGAAAACCAATTTTCATCAAATAAACGTTGAATCCTTCTTAAAATTACATGCTCTTTCATATTTCAGAAGAGGCTTTTCATTACCCGGTATCTCACTTAGGAATGTTCAAAACATGAATCCTTACTTCAACCAGTACTGTACAGTCCCTTTAAACAGGACACACCACTGCATGGCTCTCAAAATATAGTGTGGTAATATCATACCAACCCAATGTCTTACACTGTACTTCCTTCTCTCAAGCATCTAGCAGTATCACAATCCAGTTTGGTGGTGTATCTTTCATCAACTTGTACAGATATTCATTATAAGTAAAAACATGCATGGGGTGGGAAAATTAGCAGAAAACATATTCGATTATTAGCTCCACAAGACAAAAAGATTGAATTTCAATCTGAGCGTTTTTATACACAAAATATCATAGAACTCTACAGGAGCACTTTTACTGATGTTGAACTTCATTTTTTTTTATCATTACTATTAAAAATGAACTTTCAAATTGGATGACTACATGTATGCAGAAGTATAGTATTCCCCTCTGAATTATTCAAGGTGATTAAACTACAAAGGGTACTATGTCATTAATCTTTCCGTATTACCTCAGAATTCTCCATAGCAGATTACACAATTTGGATAAACGTATGTGGAATTTTACAATACACTCTTTCACACAAGTCTTTCTTGAGACATCCCGTACATACAACACAAATATTAAATAGGCCCACAGTCAAAAGCTTGCCAACAGACATGTCATGCTGGGGTCAAGTCAGTGTCATAAGGCATCATGGGGTCAGGCGGACCCGTGAGACATGAAATCTTTCTGTGGCTTCATTCTCTGTGTAATGAATCACAGCGTGGTATTTCAGGCAGTGTCATCTTACATCTGTAAAGATGCATTCCTTGAAACATACACAATGTACATGTATGTAAATATACATCTGTGCAGGGAAGTATTGACAGTCGCTCTCATAGCCCCTCCCCCTCCCCTTTCCCCCGTCCCCCTTCTCCCTTCCCACCCCCAATGTACATTCTCTCTCAAACTAGTCTCTCCTACTGTATACACCATATATTTCGCGAGTCTTAATTTTCGCGAATCGGGAATTCCTGACGATTTCGCAAGTGGTTAAATTTGCGATCGTGGGGTCCTGTACTGAACGGAGAAGTGTATACGCATACGTCACATTCACATTGGGATCAGAGTCAATATTTTCACGTCTTCAATTCAAAAATAGCACCTGACTCGCAAAATTCGCGAAATATTCGGCATATATAGTACTTTCAATGTACATTTCATTCTCTAGCAGGTCTGCTTCACTTGCATTGTATGAACATTGTGTACATGTATTAATGTCTTCAAGTGGGTTTCTAAACCTAATGGGCTTTCTTAAATGGGTCCTGTAATTACTACCCTATCTTGCATTGGGTAGTCTTTCATTGCCATTTGATACTGTATTTACACTTCAACTGCTGAGCTTAGGGCATAGCCTACAATGTAGATGAAAGGTGCTTTGCTGACATCTATGTCTACATACATGTAAAAAAATCATAAAATTGTGAAAATATCCAGACCAGAAATTGACAAGTTACTCTCATCAAGAATGACAGAGCTAACATTACACACACCAAGGTCTCATTTCAAGAAAGATGTATAGTATTAGTTTTCGCTCTACAGAATGGCAACTTCTTGTAGTAACAGCCAATCAGGAAGCAGGATTCTTGTTACTACCATGACAATTGTCATGACAACAAAAGTTACAAACTATTTTTTTTTTTTTCATGATATGGAGCCTAACAATTTTATTTTAAAGTCTGGCTAATACAATTCATCTTAATTATGGCTGACTCGACATCAGTATGGACTGGCTTAACATCACAGCTCCATTGCTTGTACCTTTTTTGTTTTCTTTTTTTATTTATACATGCATCAGAATTTGAATATAAAATGACTACTGCAGGGCAACACACTAACCCCTTTTTCCTTGGTACCTACATTGTGTACTGGTACAGATTGGTCGGACCAGTAGGTACGCAGATTTTTCATCTTTTACTGGTCCATTCCTGAAAAAATTACTGGTCCAATAGGGATATTTACTGGTCAGGGACCATTGGTCAGGGACAGACCAGTGCCAATGTGCAGGGTTGACTACTGAATATTACACACTGTACATGTACAATCTGTATGTACTACATTATCCCACTTCTCTAAAAGAAGTTGACTATGAGGGCATTTCCTTGATGCATTATGCAGTCAGATGTGAAACAGTACATTTTAGAGTCCAGCTGGTATTTCCAAAGGCCATCTTACCGTGTCTCGTCTTTAAGTACCACTTACCGTACATATATCTTATACGGAAACAGAGTGTACACTGCATCACTGCGTACTGCATGAGGGCAGGAGTGGAAACCTAATCAATTCCTGACCACAAGTCACCTAAATAGTACAAATTATTATCACGGGAATTATGAATAAATGTTTTATACTGCCATGGAAGCAGTCAAATTTTTGTCAGTGAGCTCAATACAAAGCCAAAGTACAATGTAGTTTTGCATCCCCATGGTACACATTAAATGTTATTCCTGAACAATTTCCCACGCACCTCATGTTCATACAGTGGTACACCATGTGAATACACTAATTTTGCAGCTGCATTAAAACTGTTAGTTTATTCATGCCAATTTGTATGTTGTTCTTGTTAGGTGATCCGAGTATCCTCTCGGATCACCTTCTGTATCTGTACGGATTCTTTGTTGGTTCTTTATTTCTGGACAAAAGTTGTGTATCTACGTACTCAGAAAGTACTCAGAGTATCAACTTCAAACTCATACCATATATGTATCATGTCCCAAAGACGACAAATCTAATGTATCATAGTGATCAGTCAACCGTGACGTCACAATGACGTCATTATATGAAAACACATTCTCAATCATATCTCAGTAATGGAATGGAGTTTTTCAATGAAATTTACGTCACATATATTTCAAGTTATGCGGATTTTACTCATGTTCTCAAAATTCATATTTTCTCTTAAGACGTGCGCGTACGCGCGCGTTGAAATATTTGTATGCTCAAATCGAGCTCATTTTTTTTTGCATACGTTTCAGACCATTTCAAGCATTTTTTGAAAAATTAAAAAAATGGACGGACGCGTACGCGCGCGCACATATACGCACGTACAGCTCATATGCAACAGAAATTTCCCAATTTTTTACATTTATCGGATGTCTTAAAAGTCAAGGAATATTTCTAGCAAGTTTCAAGTCAATCCGACTCAATATGACGTCATACGGGACCGTCAAAGTTGAAATTCCGCGCGCGCGTCAATGGCGATATACAGTACAACTATGCCCCAAAACCGCCAATTTTAAATCCGATTTTACTCGTCAGGATGGACGGTGACCCCCAATTTTCTTTACATATTCTGAAAGCTGATGAGTTGTACATGTCAGTTTATGGGTTGGCGATACTGAAAAAGTGATTAAAAGATATCAAATTTCTTAATAAAGTAAAAAAAGTAAATTTTCAAAATGACGTCATCAATTTTCAAGTTTACTTGGGCGTATCTCACTTATCCTTTGCCAATTTTCACCCAGATTTCAGTATGTTGTAGCTTATTAAATGTTCTTTCATTAATGTGTTACAACATTTTGATTAGATGGCGGCATCACCTCGTAAAAATGGATTGAAAGTAATCTTGTCAAATTTGACCGGTTTACGTGTTATCTCTATGGGAGTGCAGATTTTCTGGAAATGATAATTGACATGACTGTCTTTTTCGAGCACTAGCTCACTTATGCTTCGGTGAATTTCTCCCAGATTTTGATATGTTGTAGCTGAGACTTTGCGCTATCGTAAGTGTGCCCTTCGTTTTTTCATACGGTGTCGGGATCATGCCCAAAAACTTGGTTGAAATTAAAGCTTATCTTCGATGTATTGAGATATTCCTTTCTTTTTGCAACTTTCTTTACAATAACTCAAGAAAAACAAGCTCTATCAGCCCAATATTTTGCACATGTTTAGTTCATGTCACGTACATTATTTCATAAAATAACAACTACTTGATCAGACGTCATCTTGGGTATGTAAATTAGGGTCAAAGGTCACAAATGTATCATCTTGTATCTTGGTGAATACATGTCCTATCTTTTCCATATTTTGCACACGTAACGACCATGTTACAAGGATCATTTCACAAAATAACCACTTTTTGCTCAGATGCCATCTTGGCTGTGCAAAGTGGGGTCAAAGATCATATGTACTTCTTTCTTTATCTTCGTTATGACGTGTTATCTCTATGGGAGGGAATTTTTGTAGATGTGAAAATTGACATGATTGTCTTTATCGAGCACTAACTCACTTATGCTTCGGTGAATTTCTCCCAGATTTTAATATGTTGTAGCTGAGACTTTGGGCTATCGAAAGTGTGTCCTTCATTTTTCATACGATGTCGGGATCACGTCCAAAAACTTGGTTGAAATTAAAGCTGATCTTCGATGTATTGAGATATTTCTTTCTTTCTGCAACTTTCTTTACAATAACTCAAGAAAAAACAGGCCTTATCACCCCCATATTTTGCACATGTTTCGTTCATGTCACGTACATTATTTCATACAATTACAACTACTTGATCAGACGTCATCTTGGGTATGTAAATTAGGGTCAAAGGTCATAAATGTATCATCCTGTATCTTGGTGAATACATGTCCTATCTTTCCCATATTTTGCATACGTAAAGACCATGTTACAAGGATCATTTCACAAAATAACCACTTTTTGCTCAGATGCCATCTTGTCTGTGCAAAGTGGGGTCAAAGGTCAAATATACTTCATTCTGTATCTTCGTTAGTGTATACGGAATTGTGTACCATAGATGGCAGGTCTGACTCCCTTTTCTAAATGAGAATCCAAACATCACACGGCCAATGTCCACTAAACACAGATGAAACCGGTATGGTCATGCCTATTGGGATCAGGAGACTCAAATCGTTGATTTACGAACAGATCGGATCACCTAATTTGTCAGTCTTGACAAATTCCGAGTCTAGTTTTGTTTTGTTTTTGTTTTGTTTTTGTTTTGTTTTTTGCCAGGAATAATTAGCACTGATATAGTCACGTTGGGTGACTCAAAACAAGAGTCGAAGTGCAGATGTGAAAACAATTACAATTGATCTGTAAAGTACTTCCACGTCGGATAATTAAACCTGTTTTAGAATGCAACATGTTACACTGTGGATAGTCCGACTGTCAGTGAGACAGTGCCGCGGTGCACAGCAATTACAAATTTATTGTAATTGTCAGCTACGTCTCAAGTTGACTTGTATCTTACCGTGCGTGTTCGGAGTCTACTTACCTTTTTCGTATTTCAGAATGATCAGCATTTTTAGCAACAACATGATTGGTAAGCGAACGTAGCCTAAGCCCTAAGGATATACCTACCCCCCTCCCATCTTGTTTCATATCCTTTTTTTTTTTTTAACAGTTAAAATGGTTTCAGATGTGGAATAAAATGAGAATATGTACATGGGGAACATATAAACTTTTGGTTGCAGGCAATGACACAACCTATCTGAATGTAAAATTGTGTACACTATCTTTCCTCAGTTGCGCTTCGGAAAGATTGTGTAGCTACATCCAGATCGCCTCGGAAGTGATAGTTTATCCCATCACCTTCACCAATGTTGATTATTTGCTTAATATCACCTGCTGTAAAAGAACTCCCTGGCCAGGAAATTTAACAGTTGAAACTTCTTTAGAAATATCAAGGGGTGGTTGCACAAATTCACATCAAAATGTACTGTAACAGGGAATATTCTTCCAACTCAAATTTGATGAGCAATTTCTGCGGAAGAATATTTCAAATGGTATCCTGTACACTTCTACGGAAGAAAACTGCTACATGGAAGACGATGCATGTAGCAGTGGCTGTCTGCACTGATATATTGGGATCAATCTCATTATATTTGGGTCAGGGAAGATACATGTACACTTTAATATGGATATTGGTTCATCTCAATGGAACTGAAAGTTGACCCAACAACAGGATCATACAACCAAGTTCAGACAAAATATAAGACCTGTATGTATATTTCCCTCAGTGATTAATGGCTTGGTAGATAGCTGGAATATGACAGAGAAAAAAAATAGCTATAGACTACTAGAGGTTATGGTATCATGTGTGGACAACAATATAAGAAAATATAAATGGAATTCCACAAAAATTCACTCTTCTAGCACAATGAAAGAACACTTGACTAACCACTTTCAGAGAGCAGGGGGAATAATTGCTATCCTGTATGTCAGTATCAGGTTGATGGAATGTGTAATTTTTATGAAAAATGAATTTTTGTGGAATTCCCTTTATATTTTCTTTATATTGATGTCCACACATATGCCATAATCTCTATCCTCATCCAACGGTTCCAACACCAAAACTTTAAAAATTCATAACTTTTGCATCGATTGTCCGATTTTCCTCAAACTTTCACTGGTATGTTCTACTAATGTTGCTGCTTTCACTCAATCCACATTTCTCTATGGGTTTTAGTTTCCTTTAAAGGGTATGCTCTGTGCATACCCAAAGGGCTCCCTCTCTCACCTTGCTATCGGATTGATCAGCCCGTCTGTCTTGGTCTCGTTCTTGGAGCGGAAGAAGAACCAGTAGACGCCGACGCCCACGCTGAGACTGAGGAGGAAGACGTCCAGCATGCCGACCCCCAAGCCGCCGGCTGAAGCCACCGCCTCTGCTGCCTCCACCGCATCACTCCCTGCTGCTTCAGGAAACATCCTTTGTGGTGTCTACCCTTTTCCTGCATCAGGCAAAAAGAAACGGCAAACAGACAATCACATTTAAATCTTGAGGATGTCATCAATGTGAACATCAAGCTAAAACATCATCCTGTAATACGTGTACAACTGTATGGGCAGAAAAATGCCCATACATACACATATGTTGCTACATACGGCCAATCAGGCATGTAAATAACTCACCAAAAAGCAAGCAAATTGATTTCTCTCCCAGTATAAATGCCTGATCTACAAATCCATATTTTTCTGGGGTTTTTTTTCTGCCCATTTCAGAGTGGTCAGCCGCGGTAAACTGACCAGATGCAGTAGGGCAGGCAATGTTTAGGCCACCTTTTCTAGGCCCCTCCCTTACTAGGGTGAGCAGCGCTATCCTAGAGAGGGCTGCTCAGTCACCCTGGATGCTGCCGATCTCCTCTGCGTTTCAGAGTGGTGTGGACAAGCTGTCTTCCACTGGCCCATTGACTGGAGACCCAGTGCAAAATTGGAACCAGTTCAAAGAAGTGTTGACCGACGCCGATTGTTGATAGGCATCAACAATCACACATCAACTCGTCAAACTCATGAGCTGTTGTTGCTCAGTTACTTCTAAATGGGGCTGATTCTCAATCTGAGGCCTCTGATTTACTACGTTGTAGCAGTAGTGGAAGTGTTATAGACAAGGCACCTCAAAGGACAAGTTCACCTTCATTAACATAAGGATTGAGAGAATGTAGCAATATTAGTGGAACACATCATTGAAAGTTTGAGGAAAATCGGACAATCCGTTCAAAAGTTATGAATTTTTGAAGGTTTTTGTGCAGTCACCGCTGGATGAGAAGACTACTGCAGTGTATGATGTCACATGTGTACATGTACAACAATATACAGATTTTTCTCAAACTTTCACTGATGTGTTCTACTAATATTGCTACATTCTCTCAATCCTTATGTTTATGAAGGTGAACTTGTCCTTTAATGATTCCTATTGCCTAGTCCTCGTCTGTTGGGCATGTGTGTACTTTTGATTTGACACACCCTTGGTCCTATAGCCCCCACAGCCCCCCCCCCCCTCCAAAAAAAAAGGGCCATGGCCCCTCATGCATACATGTATGTTTACCATTTAATGATTGAAAAGACAGCTTGTGTGAAAATTTGTAAAACCCTTCCACCTGCTTCCACCAAACTTTGAACTGAATTATGCAGCTGTCATTTGTATGACGCACCTCTTGACCCCCGGGAAAGGTGCGTCATGGTCGCGTCAAGTACCACCAATTTGATGACGCGTGGTACCGTCACGGGAGCAAAATGTCCGTCACAACTTGACCCATTATGTGCGTCATAGTCGGTCATTTAACCAGAGTGTGTCAAAAGGTTCGTTAATAGGACCATCATGTAATTTTGCGAGGCTTCTTGCATGGTATCACCGGCTCCTGAAAACGCGAAAATGACACAATTTTCATTCAGTTTTATTATAACATACTGATACTCACTTCATTCTCGTATGTCTTCTTTTTCTATCTGATGTCAGACTAAAGGTCTTTTCAGAAAGTTTGAGCACAAATTTGCTCCAAAACCACACTACCAAACACGATTTGTGATTAAAATCACATAGGTCCTACAGCCCGCGGCATCGCGAAGCTCGCTATCTTTCAATCACATTCACTGTTAGTGCTAGTGTAGCATCGACCGTCGACCGTGGAATCTGCAGCAAAACCTCGTGCGTGATGTGGACCATGTGGTACACGTATACAGTATACAGGCGTACATACAGAAGACGAGGCATGACAGAGGCCAGGCCGCAAAACACATACAAACGATTATGGAACTACTGAGAGTCTATTAAAACCTATATTAACTTAAAATAGTAAATTTTATTTAAACACTAGCCATATAAACCATGTGCCTAACTTGGGGTTTAATAAGGGGCTTCAATCAAGCTGTTTTCGAATCGGGGAAGGGGAGGCGGGAGGGTTAATACGGAAAAAATTACTGTGGCCATCAGGCCGTAGTTTCGCGAAGCTATATAGATAGTTCGAGGACATGCCATAGCAATGTGTATATCAAAACACGCGTTTCTATGGGATGTCCATGAACTAGGGAACGGTTTTGAGAAATTCGAAGTCATTCGAAGTTGAAGTGGTTTTTTCCTACGCATTTTTATTTATTTATTTTTTTTTTTGTTCATATCTCAAAAAATCGATTTCTTAATTTTTTCAACTGGTATTTGGGAGTCTTGTTATATATTAAAAATGTTGATAGAAATTTCTGAATATATTCAGAAAGTACGCCTATAGGCGCCTACTGTTTGGATAAACGGTAAACATGCAGTCTACGTTCGATACGAAGAAATCATTACGTCTTTCACGAGGAAAAACATACAAACAAACAAAAAACACCTACGAACTAATGTTGATAGCCAAAACTTTGATAAGGTAATAAGCAGTAATATGATGAGCGTGAACTGAAATTAATTGTCATGATTTTGCTGTCTAACCAGGTGATGACTGCATCTCATTGAACCTACTCGTAGTGAATTTCTCTGGGCATACGAGACCTTTTAAGTATTTCTGTGATTGCATTTTTAATTGACTGATTAATCGATCTTTTTTTATTGTTCAGGGAACATAAGATATTCGATTAAGTACACTATATTCGACTGTTTGATGTTTCCTATTATATGGGCCAAAAGAAAGGCTATAGAATCACGATATCTTTGCACTGATTCCTTTAATTCAACTAATGAGCTGGTCCTTCGATCGATATTTCCAGGATATTTACACGCTGTTTATTCCAGTGCGCGCATTCTTTCGTCTGGCACGCACCTGGGTGTGGCACCTGCTTTTGTGGAAATTTCCACAAGGGGAGAGGGGTGGGGTGTCAAGTTTCTTCGAGCCGAAGAGACTGCATGTAAAACAATCTCTTCGCTCTAATTTGTTGTCATTCGTGCTTTCCCCTTCTTCTTTGCTGATATTGAACATTTAGATTTAACTTTACGAAGGTTGGTAGCACGTGGTTCTATTTTGTTGTGAGGTGTATGTAATTTCTTTTTTTATCATTCTTGGGAAGGAAAAGAAGAGTAAGGGGGAAAGAAGAATAAGAGGGAAAGTGAAATGAAACCAACGGCACGTACGCTCAGCATTCACAGTAAGCCGTCTTTTTACACCAGCATATCATCACCATCAGACATCACTCAGACCATTTTAGCCTTTTCCTATCAACATTAAGAAACATGCATAGTCCCTCGAGATAAACACCTAGGAAAATAAATAACAAATACAAAGTATCAACACCTCCCAACAACACAAATATTTAGAAAAGACAACACACGGCACACTAAAGCGGCTGGTATCAAACTTCGTCGCTTCGATTCGAAAAGTATTGCAGCAAAGCGGAGAAATCGCCGTTACGAAAGTAGCAGTGCGAGACACTTGAAAAAATTACGTCAAATACTTCAAAGTATAAAGGGAACGGATAAAGTGATATAAAATGGAAGAAATCGTACCAAACGAGGTGTGAGAAACGACAGTGGAGAACGGTAAGTTTAGTAGTTGTAGGCTTAGGCCCTAGCAAAGTTTACAGCACCGAAAGCTACGCGAAAATAAATACACATTGGAAACTCGGTATTGCGACGAGATCCTTAGGATCAAGTCAATAAACGAAACAAAACAAAGGAAATCAATTCATTTTGACCGGAAAATAGTTTGTTTTAAGTATTCTGTTATATGAGATCTCCTTTGATAGGCCTAGAAATAGATCTACATCGAGTTTCCACGATACTCGGGAAAGAAAGTTCGAACGCTTTTCACCTGCACATCTACTACTGCAGACTCAGTGCACATCAATACACGAACAGAAACTCACCTCTCCCGTGCAGAAAAATAATGCAATAACGTTACAAAAACACACACAGCACTCTAAAAATCATTTCGTACTTGGGAGGCAAGGGACAAGCGGATAAAGAAGAAGAGAAAAAGAAGCAGACATTGCACAACGGAACGCTTCTACCCCAACTCAAATCGAAACAGGGTATTGTAGTGTAGTGGCAGCTGGCTACAGTGTGCAGCTAAGTTCCGTTCGGTCAGGGAGGTACCTCCCTTGTTCGGTGTACACAGTCCGCAGGCAGCGAATTGCGTGAGCGCACACTTTTCTATGATCATTCAGAGCTCTGCAACATTCTGGTACGTACCGCGAATAACATGTGCGTCAAGGGTCAGTCATTTTCACGAAGAGGTGCGTCACCATTTTGACTGGTTAATGCGTCAATGTCACATAGAGGTGTGTCAATTTTTGTGACGAAGGGTACGTCATGGTACCTAAAAGGTATGACGCACATTGGTACTTTGACGCACCTATCCCGGGGGTCAAGAGGTGCGTCATACAAATGACAGCTGCATTACCTCCAGAAGAACTGTTTGGAGATTTAAAACACAGGCTAATATGTTGCCACATATGGCCAATCAGGCATGTAAATAACTCACCAAAAAGCAAGCAAATTGACTTCTCTGCCAGTATAAATGCCTGATCTACAAATCCATATTTTTCTGGGGGGGTTTTTTGCGCAATTTTGATTTGTTCTTACATATATGGGCTTCTAGATGAACTGATATCAAGGAGAAAAATATCAAACACTGCCAACCTCTTTAAAAATTCCTTGAAAACAAAATCAGAAAAGGTGGAACAACAATTGAGCAGAATTTATTCAATGGCATACTGTATCCTCATTTTGAAAAAAAAAAAATGAATACACAGCTGCTCTTTCTACATTGCATCTGGGCAAGTTAGAAAGACTACAGTAGTTTGATGTGCCATTATTGGTACAGTTGAACCTCTCGTATCCGGACAAGTCGGGACCGGGGCTCATCCGGATAAGGGATTTGGCCGGATACGGGAGACTCAATGCTTTATACATGTACATATACATACACATGTACTGATGTAGCCCATTGTAGTACCACATGAAGTAATGTGTATACTGCAACCTTTTCATTGTTACATTTGGGGATGTTTGGGGATGTTGAAATGTCTGGAGGTAAGCAATTTGGAAGGAAATTTGATGTAATGTATGTTAATCATGTTGGAAGTAATATGTAATTCATGTGTGTTTGGGTAGGAGTTGTCAAGGAGTCGGGAATCCCCCTTTCCTCCCGTAATTATTTTTAAAAAAATCACGGCGAGATTGCGTCCGCATAAGAGAGAGATCCGGATAAAGGGAGGCCGGATAAGAGAGGTTCAACTGTACATGTATAGTGACAAGATCTATCTTTGCTTTATTCAATGAAAGGCATAATGTCTTTGCCTAAACCATCACAATCTTTTACTTAGATAACACTGGCATAACATAAGTTCCCTGTAATGTTTGGCCATATTGCATATCCTCCCTCCCACCCCCCTCTCCTCACAACCTTCACATACTGTACGTGTGCCAGAGGGCAGCTGCACTTGTTACACTCTTGAAGATCCATGCCTATTAATACAGACATGTACACATACATGTATGTGGGGGAATCTCGAGGAGATAGGTATGGGAGGTAACACCCTCTGTATTCTACCCATGCTTACTTAATAGGAACTTGTAAAAACTTGAATTTGTCCCCTTTATATGCACTGCACGCATGCATCACAGCCATCGTCCAAAGCACATCGTACATTGACCCTCAACAGAGCTTAATCGGTTCTGATGGGTTGGGACTCCTCCAGACAATTCCCTGCGGAAACGAATGACGCTCACTGAAAGCAATCTATTGCCTTTCAACAGACATGACCAGACTGTCTACCGGTATCTACATGCACAATGTAGCTACAATTTGTACCCTCAGTAGGAGCACAAACAGTCACTGGTGACTGGTAAGACTTACACTGTACATGGACGAAGAGAATAGAACATGAAGAGGTAGCAACATGTTCAGTGTACTTCTAGATGTTAGCAATGCAACCATATTGCTTTTTTTTTTTTTAATCAAGATTGACAAGATAGACTTAAGATGTTTTTACTCACTATGTCCCTCTCAACTCAGGTGTATAAATGGGTACCTGGCAACGCTAGGGCAATAATAATAGCAGGGCCCTCTGGTAGAGCAGTGGCAACACTGAAGAGGCTACCCTGGGTAAATAAGACCATATTATTAACACATTATTATTTTTAAGCATGAAGAGATAGTTTAAGAAAACTTGGAAGGAAAACTTATACTGAAGCTTTTACTTCTATGCTCATAGGATGCTTTTAAACTTCATTTACATGCTATTTTAAGATCATCTATACAGGTTTAAAATATAACATGTGGTGAAAAAGTTTAGCCTCTCATAACTTTATTCTTAAGTTCAAGATTGCAGTCAAACTACTAGCACCCATCCTGTTTGTTTATTTTTACTCTATTTATTGCTACCAACTAAAACACGTAGCAGTATATAAGCATAATAATATCAGGACCATCATCCACATGTAGGAGTGCCTTTATAGGCTATTTTGGACTATAGTCAGTATTTTGAAACAATTAGATAGTGCAAAACACGGTTGCATCCCAACTAACTTAGATGTGAATGCTTTGTCTAAACATCAATTCAAAATGTACAAAAAAGGTGCATTTATGATCCACCATTTTCTTTAGTAACATTGGCTGGGGTAGCATAAACACAAACCCTGCTTACAATTGGCGATTTTCTCTAATCGCATTTGCTGGGGAAGCATAAACACAAAATTGCATATGAACAGTTTGCTATCATAAGGGTTTATAGTCTTTAACAATGTGCAGTGCATGTTCGCATAATCAGCTCTTTCTCAAGCTTGAAAAAACAGAGCAAAATTTACAGTACTGTAAAAGTGGACATTTTAACGGCGTTGAAATTTGGACATTTCGCACAACCAGAAACTAGCGCAAGAATAAAAGTATGAATGCAAATATATTTGCTTGCCATATGTTCCAATAGTTGAGGTCTTGATTCCGTGGAATTAAAAACACATGAAACTCTTCTTATAGGCCTATACCCGGCCGAACGCGAAAAATTAGTCGCGCGGAAATATCCACTTTTTTAATACAGTACTGTCTACCCTAATTCTGTCTTCACAAATTGAGCAAGTGTCACGGTGTTATCGTGGAATTGCCCGCATGCAAATATTTTTGCTTGCCATATGTTCCAATAGTTGAGGTCTTGATTCCGCAGAATTAAAAACACATGAAACTCTTCTTATATAATGGCCGAACGCGAAAAATTAGTCACGTGGAAATATCCACTCTTTTTATACAGTACTGGATACCCTAATTCTGTCTTCACAAATTGAGCATGTAAACGCACTCAATGACTACCTGTGGGGTTGTACACAAACAAGTCACTGGTGGTACTGATGCATCTGTATTAGGTTCAATGCCATTCAACAAGCTCCAAGTGAAGAAAATATTGATTTCTCAACTTATGAAATGGTCATATAACAAGGAGTACTAGCAAGTTCCCTAAAAATGTAGCCCTTTATGAAACGGGAGTCAATCAACACTGGGCCAACTATCCTTGGCCTATTATGATAAGTGTCCCAGGGAAATGCAACAGATGCTTTTCTTCTGAGCTCACTTAGAATGATTTACATTTGTGGTCAAGTTAAAGTGAGAGCCTTCTTTATTGTATGCTAGCATTGATCATTCATAATTGCATTGACTTTAGGTCACATGTACAGCAAAACACATGCCAAAGTGATGGTGGGGGGAAGGGGGGTGGGTGGCAAGTGTATGAATTACCAGGAGTTGCTGCCCCTTCTGTTGTACAACATGCTGTGTACCCATGGAATTAAGATACAACAGACAAAGGCATTTCTACTTCAAACAATGCACTGCACTGTCCTTGCACTATTTTTTTATTCACAGTAAATCCTAAACTGATGATCAAGGATGTGCCTTCATGTTTATACTGTCAATGCTCTATCCTGTCACCACCATCCAACATGTCCATCATGACATTTTATTGATTCATTCAGTATGATTGACAGATGAGAGCTCTCTCTGTTGAAAGAGAAACTGTCACATATTTGTCAAGGAACATTTCTTAATTATCATGGACAATGACCTGGTTTGTTCTTTTTTTCTCGTTCCTCCCCCTCCCCCCCCCCCCCCCCTCTCTCTCTCTCTCTCTTTATATCAAACAAAAGCATACAGTATCATTTACACACATAAGTTCATCAAACAGTTCACAGCCTCGGACCAAAGAAAAGGGATGAACACCTGTGCCTGGAGAACATAAAGAGAGATGTACACATACCGATATTTTAGAAAGAAAACTGCCTTTGGGAAATGAAGACAATTACATGATAAAACCGATGACAATCATGACAATACCATCAATAATGATAATCATCATACAGTGTAGATGTGACAACATTCTGTGACAACAACAATCATAGTCAACATAATTATGATTAAATGTTAGTCTCAAGTCTAAAGCAGACATGATGGTCCTCTATAACTTTTAGTTGATGAACAATCCCGATGACTGAAAACAACAGAACACTGACATACCATTTTGGGCTTGTTCACATGCATATCTAAACACTACACATGTTATTATCTATATGTGAATATGCATCAAAAGGAACTAAAATTTGTGTAGAACATGTGTTCACTGCAAACAGTCGATCCGTGAGACAAAAAAAAAAGGGGGGAAGTGTGACTGAATATCTTCACAACCCACTTCAAATGTCATGTGATTTCACATGGACCTACACTTTAAAACACCATGTAAAACACAGGGGAAGTACATGAGTCTCTCATGTCCAGGAGACAATTTCACATACACTAGGTGGAGTCTACAAGATGATTTTCACGATGCAATATGCCGAGAATGCATTCAAGAATTCCCTACTCAACACTAGTGACTGCACACTGGGATAAAAACACCGTCAAGGCGTTCCTATACACTATTGAGACTAAAACATCTGTATAAATCTGTCATGTACAGCTGTGCTCAGCAGGAATTTATACTCTGTGGTAATCTTATACTGCACATTGGAACATTTTCTGGGCAGGGAATTTTCTCTAAAAAAAAAAAGGAGAACTCAGGGTGAGTAGTATTTACATAAGAAGGGAGCCCTATTCACAGGATTTGACCCCATTGACATCCAGTGGAATCTACCACAGGGGTGCACTACCAGACCATCACTCAAACCAGCGTACCCTCATGACTGGATAGGGGTGCTATTGAGACGGTATGCTGTCCATGCATTTAAAGGACAAGTTCACCTTCATAAACATAAGGATTGAGCAAATGTAGCAATATTAGTAGAACACATCATTGAAAGTTTGAGGGAAATCAAACAATCTGTTCACAAGTTATGAATTTTTGAAGTTTTTGTGCAGTCACCGCTGGATGAGAAGACTACAGCAGTGTATGATGTCACATGCGTAGAACAATATAAAGGAAAATATAAAGAGAATTTCACGAAATTTCATCTTTTGAAAAAAAGTACACATTCCCTTGACTCGTTACTGACATATGCTATAGGTAATATTATTCCCCCTACCTTTAGAAAGAGGCAAGTCACTGCTCTTTTATTATGCGAAAAAAAAAGTGAAAATATGTTGAATTTTCTTCATATTTTCTCTATACTGTTGTACGTATATGACATCACAAGCTCTAGTAGTCTCCTCATCCAGCAGTTCCACCACAAATATTTTTAAAATTCATAACTTTTGCATCGATTGTCCAATATTCCTCAAACTTTTATTGATGTGTTATACTAATATTGCTGCATTCTCTCAATCCTATCTATGAAGGTGAACTTGTCCTTTAATAAACACAGAGGGATGAGATTACCAAAGAAACTTTCTGGCTTCGCACCTGAGCAGAATGGACTAGCCCTTTCCGTATCAATGACATCACTGATGTGATTAAATATCATGGGCGTATGTTACGACTATAAATCTTTCTTCATATAAACAGGAAGAGAACAATGTGTGAGCTCTGCTCTTAAATGATGTACATTGGCTAAAGTCAATTTCTCTCTAAAACACCACCAAAATTCAGAATGAAAGTGATTTTAGTTCCGTTATCATCTTACCTGGCCTTTTCAACTGGGTAAGGGTATCGCTTATGTATTGAATAAAAAAGAGCATAATTTAAGAGTGAATTACATGGAATCTAAAGCCCCAGTCACATATAAACACGGGTGCTCAAGGATCTACACGGTGATCCGGGGAGATCCGGGGACGTCCGGGGAGATCCGGGATTTTGGTATGACTGTACACACGGTACATATCAACACGGCATCTACACGGATAAGGCTGGAAGAGCGCGGCGTCTACACGGACAAACACAGCATCTACACAGATCAACATGACAGCTACACGGATCAACACGGCGGCTACACGGCAGCCACACAGACCACCCCGGATTGCTCTGCCAACATGGCAATCCCCGGATGACGCCGGATGTTTTTGACCTCCAAAAGTTGACGTGTTGGCCTCCCAGCATCAACACGGATCTCTCTCCGGATCAGATATGGGGTGGTCAGGTGTGATCTGGGATGCCTACGTGACTGGGGCATAAAAGTCAAAGTCACAAGTTAAACTTGCACATAAATCACTGATCACGCATGCTGTATAATACATGTACTCCATACACACAGTGAACTGCCATATTTATTCACATTGCTATATGTTATCATATGATATCTATTATTTGAATCCCTTATGTCACTTTTTTTTTTTTTTGGTCATTACATGACAGCAGCTGGAACTACAAACTGCACAAACAGTACCTGACATGTACAAGTATACTAATGGCTATAGGCCTATTTGCTACAATGTTTCCAATCCTATACTACATGCACAATACGGGCAAGTCAGTACAAGAAAGTGTGCATCATAGATGATTCAATGACAGTCAAGGATCTATGATGCAATGACAGTCAAGGATGAGATATATTCATTTTCTTCCTTCAAACTCTTGGATTTTCCTTGGATTTATGCTAGATGTTGATACAGACTTTCACAAGAATGTATTGTGGAGACATGGAGGGAGGGGGAGGCGAGGAGGGTCTACCTAAAGATGGCTTCTGCATCTAAAAAAATGAAACAAAAAGAAGTTAAAAGAAAGAATTCATACAGATACAAAGTGATCCGTGATCATTGACAGATCACCTTAAAAAAATATATATTAATCTGTTGCATTATCTCAAACCAGTCAACCATCATTCCAGGCCTGAATACATCACTAGTTTAATATGTTCAAACGTTGTTCCTAAAGGTTAACTGGAAGTTTTAAACTTCAAATGACTAGCTCATAGTTTTATAGCCCTGTGTAGACACACTAGAAGGTTTAATAGCAATCGTAACCCGCTGAGGATGGACTGATTTTGCTACAACACACATTTCCCACAGACACCTGCTCGAGTATACTCGGGACTCGTCCTCAACAGGTTAAATACTAGTCAATGATGCATAATGTACATTTCTTCCGGTTCTGTGGTTTATTACATCAAGGGAGCTTTCTTCAATGTGTGGACATGCATCGTAGTTGCAAATCTACTGCAGAAGCTAATCATTTACGATGTAAGTTTGAAACTTTGAAGATTACAGACATTGTGTGAACCGAATTACGTATCATGTAATACTGCTTGAACAGTACATTACGTTGACTCACAATCTCCTGAGATTACCCGGCCCAAAATAGCAGCCGGTATCTTGTTGATTTTTTCCCCAGTATTTGTTCCCCGGATTCTGTGGTTTGGCTGCAAAAATGTGCTTTTACGGGAGAGAGGTCAACGGACCATACACCAAAGTCATTCATAAAAACCTCCTGGTTTTTATCAGGTGTTCACAGGACACACTGTAGTTGTAGCATGATATCCTGTATAAAGCCCAGGAATCTGAAAGTGGATTATTGGTTTTGATTCCGTTCATTGTAATTTTCAATGGATACTACAATGGATATTCAAGGGAAACTGACATCAAACTACAACACATACCCACATAAAGCATTGCCTCTTTCTTCTTCTTTTTTAAACAAAACTCAACTGCAACCTACTGTAGAAACTTAATGCACATACTGTAGTGCAATCAATCACCCCCCCCCTTTTTTTAGCAACACACATTTATCCTCATTAGATTCTCTGCTTTTTTTCTTTCTTTTTTTTTTACCTAAATGTACTGTACATGCATTTCAGTTGAAGTTACAGTAGGCCTTTATTTTCTCAGTGCTTACAAACTTGAAAAAAAAGTACCTCATGAGTACAAAAGGTATTTGGCTTGGGCAAATGAAATAAAATGAATTGAAATTTTCACCCACGAGCGATTCCAGATTGACCACAAATGTCTACAGGCAAGCACGGCTGACGAAAACTCTACACCTTGTACACAGTATCATTAAAGTGATCGTCCATGCTGACTATATATCCACATACACACAATGTAAAAAGCATCATATACTCTATCACGGAAGAGAAAGTGAGAATTTAAGAATACGGTACTCCTTACAACAGATTGCTGTATTTCTGTATTTGAAAATATAGTTGTGAATGACTGTAGTCATTGCACTCTTGTACAGCAAGGGCCTCGCATAAAAGGTTTTGATACTCACAAAGGAAACGTTCTACTGAGGTCCAGAGTGCATTTTACACATGTGTGTACATTGTTGAGCAAGTAGCAAACATTGCGTGCACCATGGGTATTCAACCTCAAAGGAACTTGAGCTCTTGATTGTGCAGAAATAACACTTGCTGCATACTGAAGTACAATGTACATTACACTCACACAAAGGTCAACAACAGTTCTCAGTAGACTCCATTCAAAGACCACAATTATCACTGCACATGTAAGACCCCATTTACACATACGACTGACGCCGGCATGAGGCCGGCCTCACACCGCCTCGAACGTAAGTGTAAACACACAAGTGGACTGACGGCGGCTTGAGGCCGCCCCAGTTTCGGTCCACCTCTGGAGGTGGTTTGAGGTCGGCTTCAAGGCGGCCTCACGCCGCCTTCACGTATGTGTAAACACAAAGCGGACTGACGCCGGTTTTCCAGAGTCACGTGATCATCACGGGCTTGTGCAATAGTGCGGATACGTCATCGTTCATGAATTTGTCGACCTCGGTATTGCTCGTCAGAAATCTGAACGCCGAATGACCAACTACTCATACAAAAATCAAAAAAGTGTTTTTGTTTTGTGATTAATTTTGCTTCACTGGAGTCCTGAACTACGCTGTTTAGTTTTCTGCTTATTCAGTGGTTCTGTATTTTTTGCGTTTGTGTAGAGTCTAACTTGTAAGGTTTGTATTGTTTACTAGGTATGAGCTCCTTATTAACATCATCGAACTTTATAGCTATGAAGACAACGCGTCCGTTAAAGGAGAACAGATAAGTGAAAAGCGCTAAAGTACTATATTAATGGCGAAATTGCATAATGAAAATCACATGATTTGAGATCGAACACAATGACCGCGCGAAAAGAAATAACATGAAGAGACTCTTGAAAGCCTCGCCACGCAGACCGGCCAAGCCGCTGCATGTGTAAACAGGGGGTAGTCAAGCCGACTTCAAGGCGGCGTCCAGCCGACCTTTCTGCTATGTGTAAACACACTTTCGACATTTTTTTGGAGGCAGCTAGACGCCGGCGTGAGGCCGACTCGATAAAGCCGGCCCATGTGTAAATGGGGTCTATGTTGATGCATATTACCTTTCATACAGTCGAATTTGCTTCAGCAACTACCTGTATGTAAAAGTGTACATGTAGTCGCCACATACGCCATGTGACCACATAATAATTCCCAGAGACTCCAACCCAAAGTACCTTCTGATCTGGAGATTCTCCCGCCTGAAACCCCTAGCAAACGGGAGACTCAAAGTTGATGTGTGTGAAGCGCGATTCCCAGGGTTCTATAGATGCTCTCTGGTGCTATCTAAGGCTTATTTTTTCAACATACGATAGAAATATGTAAGAAATCCTTTCCAACGGGAGACAAAGAGCCAGGGCGGGAGAAATTAAATCTCAAACGGGAGAACGGGAGATTTTGCAAAAATGGGATTTCGGCGGGAGATCTCCCGTCGAAAACGGGAGAGTTGGAGTCTCTGAATTCCCCCAGAACACATGGTGACGTTAAGAATTGTACACATGCAGGAGTAATAACCACCACCACTTACAACGTGTCATGACATCTGTAACCAGCAAACACTAATTATGATCCTGTTAGACAGCTAATATACAATAACTGTAAACATGGTAACAGGTATATTTTGCTGTGTTCCTGGCTTCGTGAATTTCACTAGTTGTCTAATACATTGTACATGTATTTGTGAAATTATTGCTTCCCACTACACAAATGGGTTGCATGCATACAACTTGTACACTGTAGTCTCTAAGGTAAGAAATTGCTAAATTTTTCCTTGACAAGTTAATACACTTCTTTCTCATTCCATCTACACTGTAGGCCTCTGTGGTTCCTGATCACAAACTCATCCATCTGCCAGATTGCATGTTTAAACTAGACAGGCACTCTGAGAGTGCAGACCTCCGTCACGCATGCAGCTGATTTTCCTTCACTGAACTTGTTCTTCGACAGAGATATATCAGTGATTTCCACCCATACGTACTTACAGCATTGTGTGCTGAAAGTCGCCCAATTTCCCAATATAGAAGCCTTTGTTACGTCATAAACCCTCAGCTGCAAGGCGCGCCTGCCCTAGCAGAAACTAGAGCATGCACTTTAGTGCGCGCCTGCCCTAGCAGAAACTAGAGCATGCACTTTAGTGCGCGCATGCAAACCTCAAATATGTGCAGCCTGAACTCCCAAGTTCAATGACCCTACTGTACCTACCAAAATATAAAAAAACCTTCATAAATTCCCAAAATACACTCGGATCACTACCAAAAGTTAATCGTTTGTTACTTGTGTCATTCTAAACCTTTCCTGCAAGTTTCATCCAAATCCGTTAACTACTTTTTGAGTTATTTTGCACACGGACAAACAAACAAACAAACTACAGGCCAACGAACAAACACACAAACCAACGGTAATTAAAACATAACCTCCTCCCTTGGCGGAGGTAATAATCTGTCATCGGCATATATACAGTGTATATAACCTATTATGCGATAGAGTACGCACTACTGGTCTTTCTTTGTTTATCAAGATTTAATCATGTCGTTTGCTAGATCAAAGAATTCACTGAGAGTAGAGCGGACTAACTTTAGCTCGGACTAAACTATTTTTTGACCTTTTATACTGAGGTCGCTTCAGGTCCGCACCTGAAGCGAGCTAACGCCCAGTATAAAAGGGGTATGAATTGTGCAAGCAAAACATTTCAAAGCCACCTTTTTTTTCCCACCCCCCCCCCCCCACAAAATCCATGAAGTCAACCATACAGAAGGATTTTGTATCTTTTGGCAATTTAAACGCAACTCAAAAAATCAAATACACCAGTCCCACAAATATCAAATGCAACTTTACATTTCAACTTTGATTTTGATAAAATGCAAAGTTGCGGGCGATAAATACATCTAGAGTAAATGTCCCAGTTCGCAGCCAGGCACTAGTTCGCGGCCACTACAGCATATTTTGGTAATATAACGCTGAACACAGTGACACACTTTATACAGTTCAGCCAGCGATCAAGTTCCCCTTAGATCGCGATCATGGGCGATCAGTGATCGCATAGGCGATATGTCGCAATCAATGGATTGTATGCTGAATTGCATACAATCAATTGATCGCGTATGCAATCACTGATCGCCCATGATCGCGATCTAGGGGGAACTTGATCGCTGGCTGAACTGTACATGTATACCACACATTCACTAACACACTGCCATTCTACAAAATTCAACCGATGACACGGAAAAAATCTCCAACAAAAATGACATTTTCTCCCTCAAATGATGACATCTCGCATCAACAACTTCATTTACGGTACGGGTACTTCTTAACATCATAGTTAAGGGTCAAGGGTCTAAGAAACTGTATATCTTGTCATTTCCCCGATGTTTTTGGATTTTGAATACATGTCCTCACGTAGAAATAAAACTTTCGCGAGGCGCTTTGGGCCGCCATTTTTTTCCAGAAGCGGATGTTATGATAAAAAAAATATGAAAAACATGAGAAAGACAACAATAACACCACCATGCCTGTTCGCGGTCGGTGGAAGCGCACGAGCCCTTTTCCATGCTTTCGCAATGGGACTTGGTGCTTACGCAACATTCGCGAGCCAAATGAAGGCGTTCAGCAGAAGATCGCGGAGCACGCGTGTATCGCATAGGAATTCTACATCAGGCCGCGAACTGAACTACCACGGTCGCGAACCGGCGGACGCTGTACCGGATCGCTGCCGTGGTCATTTTTTACTATCGCGATGGACATAAAATCAGGGGTCGCACTTAACTTTTTTTTTAACTAGCCAGGCGGACTACTTAGAATCAAATTTGACACTGTAGCAATATTTTGGCTAGCCAGACGGACTAGTAACTTCAGAATTTTACGATTTTTAGCTAGTCCGACGTGATTTTGGGTGGCCAATGGCCAGCGGACCATCGCCAATTTCAAACCCTGACATTGGTCTTGCGATTTTGACGATATTATAAATTGGTAAGTGGTCAACCTTTATGTTATAACCTGGGTTAAAGCAATTAGCAAGTTTGCATTTCAGAGTGGAAAAACCCTTATGCGGCCGCGAACCGGGACTTTTACTCTACTGTAGATCTACTTGTATTTTAATTGATGTTGTGTTTGATCACATGTTGAGTTTCCTGAACTGGTAATCAGTGTACATGTAGTTGGTAATTTGTTGACTGAAAGATCGGTCTGTACAATGTACAACTTGTATCTGGTCATCAGGGATATGTTCTGCGGAGACCATGTCTGGCTTCACAGATTCCCTCCTACATTGTACATATACACACCGAAGGCAGTCCTACACATTACTGTAAGGAGATACTTTTGGACAGAAACAGATTCGCCAGTGATCAGTTATCAGCAAAATATGTAGAAGCGCATACAATGTGTGCACTTAGTTGTATATCCTTTGGTTATAATAAATCACCGTGCACATTAGCATTTCAGATTGCAGGTGGGATGCTCTGGCACATATTAAACCAATTTATGCACATTCTGTTATCACTATAAAAGTCCAAAGAGTATAGAAGTGCATGCAGTGCATGCGCTATATATACAATTTCGTTATCACCGTGTGTTCGCGAATGGATGTATTATTTTAGCATGTCAATGAGCTGGTAGCTGTGTCCTCTTCCATAAAAAATCCACTCAAGTCTTTACTAATTTCAAGCAGCTGGTGAGCACAATGTATTCATGAAATGTTAATTTTACTACATGAAGTTTTAATTTGCCAACTTAAGACTGTAAATTCAATTAAACGCAAAGAGAAGGGTGAGGAACCTCACCCAATTCTCCATTACATGGGACTCGACTCCCTCTGTCTACGGAGGAGAGCCAATAAAGTCAACTAAATGATGAAAGACTCCTCCAGATCGCCGGACAGACAGATATTTTTTGTCTAGTCATGAACTCAGCAACATCTAGTGTATTGCAATAATTTCATTATTCACGGCCACAGTCATATTGTATCAAAATGATATCGTAGAAACGCTAAAATGTGATAGGACTCCATTGTCAGAATATCATTATAATCCATGAATGATGTGTGATGATTGACATGTCTAACCAGGGAGGTGATTCACCTCCCTGGTCTAACGTTAAAGTAGTGTGACCCTAAAACATTGAGTTGATTCTGGAGTTATTTTGAGGTCAAAACTGTTATTGTTAACTGTGTTACTGTCTGTTGGACACAATTGGACACAATTCAGCCGTTCGGCTGCGAAGTTTGATCAATAAACCATTCCATTCCATTCCATATCATTGATTATTATCATTACTATGTGTAGGGTTCTATGGCCCCCAACTCTCTTCCCACCTCCTGGCTGGATCCTGGACCGTGCCCCCAACAAACCACCTTATGCCTAGACAGAAAGATCCGTCTGTCAGGAGGACTCTTTTATATTTTGCCATTAACGCTGTCCTCCGTAGACAGACGGAAGGTACCAGTACCCATTGCTGTGTGGATGTTCTTAACCACTGTCTCTATGGAAAATTGGGTGAGGTACCTCACCCTTCTCGATTGCGTCTAATTCACGGCCCTAGGTCGGCAAATTTAAGCTTGTATAGTTAAATCAACTATTCAAGAATAGACTACACTCACCAGATTAATGAATAATCCAATATTTCGGTAGAAATTTCAATGTAAAAAACACATCAACCAGCCCGTTGCGTCGTCACGTTCAAACTGCAGAAACATACAGTATGAATCTATTAGCCAATCACATGCGAGGTAGTTTCTACGTGTTTTTTCTTACTAAACACGTACCTTGCATGTGATTGGTTTACAGATTCAAAATGGCGACTTACTGCTAGCGAACGGCGATGTTGCGATTTGGATAAAATTTCTGCATTATAACCGAGTTACTGTGAGTATTTCGATTGCACAATGTGAGAAATTAACCCCAAATATTGCTGCATAATGTGTCATGTCATGTCAAACTTGCTTGAATGTAAAAAAGCTGTCTGAAATTTGGTTTATCGTAACGTTTGATCTGTGCGCTACTGCCACACAGGAGCTGGCATTATTGAGTTCGGTCTGTATACGGAGGGGATCCGTGAAGCCAGACGCAGTCTCCGTGGAACATTCCCCGACAGACATATACAGACCGATCTTTCGGTCAACCTTATGCCCTGCCCTGCAGCCTGAAATATGGATTGCAGAAATGACCCACGGCCCAATGCAAAGCCCAGAGCCTCGTACCAGTAACTAATTTTACTAGCTGCTAGTTACAATTGAATGCCGAATTGTAGGCCTAAATTAAATGGTGTGATATTACTGTGGGTCAAAAATTAAACGTCCGACCTTTCGAATTGAGCATAACCATGATATTGATATTGATAACCAGGCCCAGGCCAGCGCCAGCGCCAGGGCACTGCATAGACAGAAAGATCCGTCTGTCCGGAGGACTCTTCTATATTTTACCATTAACGCTGTCTTCCGTACAGAGACGGAAGGTTCCAGTACCCATTGCTGTGTGGATATTCTGAACCACTGTCTCTATGGAAAATTGGGTGAGGTACCTCACCCTTCTCGATTGCGTCTAAATCACGGCCCTAGGTCGGCAAATGTAAACTTGTATAGTTAAATCAACTATTCAAGAATAGACTACACTCACCAGATTAATGAATAATCCAACATTTCGGTAGAATTTTCAACGAAAAACACATCAACAAGCCCGTCGCGTCGTCACGTTCAAACTGCAGAAACATACAGTATGAATCTATTAGCCAATCACATGCGAGGTAGTTTCTACATGTTTTTTTTACTAAAACACGTACCTCGCATGTGTCTATGTGATTGGCTTACAGATTCAAAATGGCGACCTACAGCTAGCGAACGGCGATGTTGCGATATGGATAAAATTTCTGCATTATAACCGAGTTACTGTAAGTATTTTGATTGCACAATGTGAGAAATTAACCCCAAATATTGCTGCATAATGTGTCATGTCATGTCAAACTTGTTTGAATGTAAAAAAGCTGTCTGAAATTTGGTTTATCGTAATAACGTTTGATCTGTGCGCGATGCTCCACACAGGAGCCCGGATCATTGACTTCGGTCTGTATACGGAGGGGATCCATGAAGCCAGACGTAGTCTCCGCGGAACATTCCCCGACGGACAGATACAGACCGATCTTTCGGTCAAGGCACTGCACTGCCTGGCATTGGCCACTGGTGGTAAATTAGAATCCTAACTGCGTTAGGCCTAGGCCTACTGGGTTTGAATGATTGCACTTGCACTTAGGGGCCTAACACACATAGCTCTGCACTAGGTAATTTAATTGTTAGACTGCAGCTTTAAAAATTGATTGATAACCAGAAAGTTCAAATGGTAAACCAAGGATTGTCTAAAACTGATGGCGATAGTTTTAACGTCAGGAGATAAATCGAAAAATGTAGGTGCACTTTCTAACAGTTACACTCTAACTATTAACATTTAACCAATGTTACACTCTAACGATACCACATTACTAACCAACTGCTAACGTTAACAGTAACAAATAAACCCAACAACAAGCTCAGCTTGAATTTGGTTGGATATTAACTTTATAATAAAAACCACGTTGTAACTTACCACACTCTCAGATTTGGTTTCGTCACGTCACACAAGTTCAATCACCGAAATTTTGGAGATTGACTTCTTGGACTTTCATGTGGTTGTATGTTCTGTAAGATGGACGTGTGTTCCGACGGATCACGCTGAGTGAGCCGAGCTAGCCGGCCGGCCTGGATAAGTAATTAATGAAATCGGTAGAATTTACGTAACGAGCACCTGACTGGTACGAATGGTGTGTAAACGCCGGTTTGTACGATTCAGTGCACAGATGAATACCGCACAAGACGCCTCTTCATAGCAGCTCGTATGTTGTGCGCTACCGCAATGTACGTACCCCTACAGTACACTGGCTATACACACATCCGTGTTAGCGCACAGCACGGGAGTCAATGAGGACTTTTAGCGTGGGTGTACGTGGAGCTCGGAGGGACACGACCCGCGCACGGCGCACACAACACGCACCTGTCACCTCGTATGTATTGTGATTGACCAGGGAGGTGAGACTCACCTCCCTGGATTGACATACACATACCCGTTTACACATCACACGATTTCGCAATGTACGGTACCCGAACTAATTCGCCCACAATTCAAATCGGCCGTGCGTTCTGTGAGAAACCTGAAGCGCTAACATCAAACCATGTCGATTGGCGGTTCCTACATTTTGGACAAAATATTTCACACTGGATGTAAGCATGAAATATCGATTCCGAAAACATTCCTTCATTGGTATTATAACTACATCATTGACAAGTGGGAACTGATGGGCCAAGTTTCTATAATTAGGGGTCGATGGTTTGAGGGGCGCACTTTTAAGTGGCGGTGTGTGACGACAGGGACGAGCTGGATAACAAAGATCATCGACCTTTCCTGTTCAAAGTGTGTGATACGACATAAAGGCTGATGAAATGTGAGATGGAATTTCAAAGTTGGTTTCGTTCAAAAATGTGCATCGAAATTATCACTTTTCTCCTTATACTTGGTTTTGATACAGGAAACAAAGTATAATGTGCAATTGCGGGTCAGTTGTTAGGATCCTATGTCTTTCCATGGAGCTACCAAAAAGTAGCTCCATGGTCTTTCCATTTCGTCGGCATTTCGTAACTTCGACTACGTCACTGTTTCGCAACTTCACATTCGACACGGTACCGCCGGACAGCCGTGCCGTCCTGCCAACCCTTCGCCCCCCCCCCCCCCCCTCCTTCTCCTCCTCCTCCTCCTCCTCCTCCTTCTCCTCCTCCTTTGGCTCCCGATCCTCCCCCCCCCCCCCCTGCTCCTCTTCCTCATCATCTCCTTCATAATTGTTATCATTAGCACTAACCATTAAGAAAAATCATAATTTTGATAATAGCCTATTGTAATTATTGTGTTCATTGTTTTGATCGGTGTTAGTGTGATATAATCATGATCATCATCATTGACAGCGGCATTATTATCATTACAATCTCCCCCCCCCCCCTTTTCTCCTCTACAACCTCCTCCGACCAACCAGGGAGGTGGGTGCCATCTCCCTGGACCAACCTACCTCTGAAGTCTCCAACCCAGAGCCAGCCACTTGCACTATACATCACAGAGTGACAATTACTATCATCGCCTTATCAATTTCAGTACAGCTCTATGTGATCAAGATGTGACATGAGTTACTACTGGCGTTCAATATTTATTTTTGAATGACCTTTATCGTTTTAGAAATTTAAAACCATAATAGAACTACAGGAATCAGGACATCCAGTGAGCTGATGGAATCGTATCATCGTATGACGTCATGAAGTGATTGCAAATTACACATGACCTTTACCCATAGATATCTGGATGGCCCAACGAGGGAAGAAGGTCTTTGACGGGTAATAGACCTTTTTTGTTCGTTGACTCACATTATACACTGCGGACAGTCGTTGTAGAAGAGGTCTCATGATTTAGTAGGGCCGTGACATGTATATCAAACGTCTAGCATTGAGTATATAGGTATATGCTATCCGATAGAACAGCTAGTTGTTGCAAGGTTTACGGATACATGCATGAATTTGAACACGTTATGAAAATAATAAAGAATTTTAGAGACCGTGGTGAAACACGAAAGAAGAGAGGTGAGAGAGGGAGGGAGAGAGAGAGAGGAGAGGGACACACACACACACACACACACACACACACACACACACACACACACACACACACACACACTTTTTTCTTAAATAACATTTATTTGATTTCTGTAATTTATTTCACATGACAAAAACGTTTATCTTGCAGATTTATAGAATATACGATCAGCAATGTTTGATTTAAAAAAAAAAATTAATCGGGGCGTGACCCTAAAAACACACCACTTACATTAAACCCATAGACTTACAAAATCATAATATCTGCCCCCCATAGGGTCTCCGCTCATATCTCTATATCTCTGCCCCTCAATAAGATATTTTACTCAATCAAATTCCACACAATATATTGATATCCTGTAATAATATCATTATAATCATTATCTCAAATCATAGGCATTAGCTGTAAGAGCAAGTATATAGCAGAAAGAGAGGGGGAAAAAAGAAAAAAAGAACACTAAGCGTTCACAGTAAGCCCCAGAGAAAAGAAAGTACAGAAGTTTGAACCTTATAAACTAATCTATCTCTTTATAACAGACCCCAGCCGCACATTAAAAAATCAAATGAATAAACAACACCGTCTTAGTGATTTATTGAAGCATAAGTTATGAATTGATTAACAATATTCCCACTTCATTAAATGCAAACCTAATTTTCATCTCCTAATTGCCAGTTTATTTTCCTCTTCAATACTTTTCCTTATTTAAAAAAAAAATGTATAGGCATATTATGCTCTCTTCTGAATTATGTTGAAAGATGATAAAATGCCTGTACTTCAGATCTTGACTTAAAGATAATATATCTTAGCAAAATAATCAAAGAATATTCGATTTTAACAAACTTATTCTCACTGAGCTACCTGACAGTCCAAGAAAAATTAATGTCCGACCAATGCATTTATTATCATGTATTTCAACAAGATTATAATGTGATGTCGTTTCTCTCCATACATGTTTTACTATTGGACATTGCAGACATTAGTGTTTCTATTTTCTTGATAACAAAAAGAAACTATTTGCTGCAAAACCACACACAAACATACACGCACGCACGCACACACACACACACACACACACACACACACACACAATCAACCAATCAACAAATAAAAAAAAGCATAATCAGTCGAAACAAACAAAATGTATACTTGCGCATAATAAAATAACATTTTCACATAAAGTGCACGGAGTAGCTGGTAAAGGTAAAATTCAGGGAGACATCAGCCACTTCCTGGCTCACTGACTGTGAATGCTGCCCTCTGGTGGCAGACTTCACACAATAAGTTGACCAAACTTCTTCTTTTTTTGGGGGGGGGGGTGGCTGCTGGGGCGTCACAAAGGAGCGGGGAGAGGGGAAGGGTTGCTCTCCATTCCGTGAAATGCTACGCACCTGCACCTCAACAACAACAACAACAACAACAACAACAACAAAAGCGTCGGAAAGGGTAAATGAGTTTAGACATACGGCGTCGTCAACATTCTTTTTTTTTTCTTTCTATCACAATTTATTAGGGTTTGTTTAAATATGCTTGTTTATTTGTTTGTTTGTTTTTCATTTTCCATCTGGCACGATGGCTGCATAGCCAATATTCAGCTGTATTACAGCTAGCTGGTCTTCTTTGGGGTTCACATTGCTTTATTTTACACGATAGGTTTTCGACATCTAAGGAGATAAATTTAAAAGACTGATCACAAGTAATATTACTGGTATGGAGAAAAAATAAATACAACTAAATCTGACGTCTATATTTTGTTTAATTTAATTCCGTATTGTATTTTACCTAAGTATTATTTGGTTGGTTTTCCAACTCCTATAAAGTGTAAACAACATTAATTCAAAACAACATTAAACTACGGTATCAATTGCACATGGTATACGGGCTACCACAACGAAACACGCCATTTATCATGATATTATTTATTCAACTGTTAAAATCACATCATTTTTATCTTTATTAGTTTGGTTTGGCGTTTGTGTATCAGCCATGAAGAAAAAGTCTGTGATCTTCTTCGTGCCTATTATATTGAAATGATTTCATAAAACCAATTTCAACATCATCCTTCTTGGAAACGTGTTGGTGAAGATTTCAGTCACCTCTTTAACTGGTAATGAATGTTGAAGAGTGCAAGAGATCCTCAGCTAATTTTTGGCTGTCAAATCAAGCAGTTTTTTTTTTTTTTTTTTATAGGAGTGTGAGTAGAAAATGTTAGCATTTTTAATGGGAACAAGCGAACGGGAGATGCGTGCATGACGAGAGGTGAGAAACGGGCTTTGGAGAGGAGAGAGGAGTCCTCCTATAATTTTAGAATTGAAATTCAACGATATGGTACACAGATTTGATGGAATTTTACGAAATTCTTCAATAAAATAATTTAAAGCGAGATAAACAAATATTTACGAAAAATGTGAACGGGTAAAAATTGTTATTGAGTATCTGTCACCTCTTGTTCCGCGTGTGCATCTTCACTGTGCAGTATAAGTTATAATGGTTGATAGCATTCATCTGTTCATCATTGCAATGATGAAAATAAAACGGCGTTGAATGGGTGACAGATACATTGTATCCTGATAATGTCACGTATATATTCTCATAATAAAGAGAGAGAAGAAAAGGAAAAACAAAAGTAAATTCTGTACTTGTGATTTTCTTAATTTACTGATCAAACTACTAGTATTCGAAAATCTAACAATCGAATGGAAAGGACAAGACTAGTTCACTTTGATATTGGGCCTGCATGTGGGGATTGGGTGAATGCAGCAATTAGTAAAGGAACGCATCTGCTTCAGTGAACTTTTGAGGAAATTCAGACAATGCGTTTCAAAATTAGAATAAAACCTAAAATGTTACAGGAACTTTTGAAGATTCAGTGCATGCTGCCATTGGTTTTTGATGTGACAATAACCCATGTGTAGAACGCTCGATCGGCCCTTATACAGAAAATAAGAAAGAAAATCAACATTTTATGTCACTTTCTCCCATAAAAGAAGAGCACTCGACTTAATTGCCTCTTTCAGAAGGCAGGGGAATGAACGTTCCCTTTTGAAGTCGAGGGAATGTGTATAAAAAAAGGATCTAGTGGAAATCTCCTCATATTTTCTTGATATCGTTCTTCGTATTTGACACCACAAACTGTAGTAGCTTTCTCATCCAGAAACACACGCACACATAAAAAAAAAACTTCAAAAATTCATAACTTTTGAACAGATTGTCCGATTTCCTCTAACTTTCACTGATGTGTTCTATTGATATTGTTGCATTCATTCAATCCACATGTAGGCCCTATACTAAGGGTTGATATTGTCCTTTAATGAAAAACAGGGAGTTTGAAAACCCTTCAATTTCTCCCATCTTCGTTTGATTCTCAAGATATCTTGCTCAGCCATATCGGAGCAGCCATATAGGAGGTGAGATCTCACCTCCCTGCTCGGAGTGCGACTCTCAACCATATAATGATGCCGACGAATACAATACGAAGCAGATGGCGGGGGAGGGGGGGGGGGGTGTCAATCTGTCAAGATTATTTGTATGGATTTTCGGTAATATTTAAAATAGAAGAGAAAGAACACGCTCTTCTGTTGCATTTGGAGCTTTGGGAAGAAGTTTGCACTTTTATTTGTCTTATTCTCTCTCCCTCTCTCGCTCAAGTGGATCGACCCGAGACTGCTTATGTGGTGGGGGGGGGGGGGGGGGGAGGTGGAGGGGTCGTTAGAACCCCTGAACATCCCCCTAGCTATGGGCCTGATGACGTCTTTAGTTTCATAATTTACTTTAAACAAACTGACATGCAATATAGCTCATCTCCGAAGTTAGTTGGAATTCGTCTCACTGATCAGCTGTGACTATACGGTTTAATCATACTTTTCAGTAACTAGGAGGTTAATATGAGGGATATGAATGGGAATATGAGAGGTCTCACCTCCCTCATGGTGTACCATTTGCAGATGAAATAAAAACTCAGCATCATAGTGCTTCAAAATAGTTCTAAAATATGAGCTAGGGATAGACAACCAAATGAACAAATGTAAAATTTGACACAGTAAATGTAGTAATCGATATTAAGTATTGTTAAATACACAAAATGTGAAAAATAGTTATAATAACGATGTTTCCAGACTAAACTGTCTACAGATATGATTTAATGAGAAAAGAGTGATATTTCCTTATATAATAGGCTTTATTGCAATTTTTTTTAATGGTAGGATGTTTGACCTACAGATATGCATCAAAAGTGATATCTTCAATCACTGCTCCCAAAGGTAAACAATTAAGACGTTTAAAACCATCTGTTTTCATTGGTATTATCTGACTAAAATTCAGTTCCGTAGATTTTTTTTTTTTCGGGGGGGGGGGGGGGGGTGAATGTGGTTGTAGTACCCTTCGATAATCAATTTACATTAGGCCTATGGCATGTTTCCATGGGAAAAGTACTTTGAAAAGCGAGGTCTTATTTCCGCATCCACCACCATCCATGCGCGTCACTTCCGCAATTCCGTCTGACAGTGTGCAGTGGAGGTCAACGTGCATAATAAGCGTCTTGTAGCTATTGCCAACGAACCAGCTTGAGGTGTACGGCTTACGCGCCGCCGGGCTGCGCCGCCGCCGGGGGCGGCCACCACCGGCCGGGTTTGATGTGATGATAAAGAGCACTAGCACTAGCACTGGCAGATCTAGAGAGAAAAGAAAAGCATGTCGTCATCGGCATCTTATCCCAAATGGTTGTCAGATATCAAACATGATCTTACTGAGTCTCGGGTAAGTGCATTCTAGTACAGTGATCTTTGTTGGCATTGTGTGCGTATGAGGGCATTTTGCCAGCATTGTAAATTTATTTGGTGGTTTCGTTTCGGGTTCGTGCCTTGCCGCTAGCGAGGTAAGGTAGCGGACGGTGTTGTTTGTTGCGGTGTGTAACGAGGGTGAGTAATCCACATTTGAATATTCAGAGCAATATGACATAGCCTTTCAAATACGTAGTACAGAAATTTGATTTGAAGTTTATTCTTGAAAATCAGGACATGACGTATGTAAGGTGGTCAGATGTGTCGCCCTGCAGTAATTACAGAATCATGCAAAGTACAAAGACCAGGGCAGGTGCAGTCACAGTATTCAGGCCTGCCTGGTAGGTAAGCACTACTGGGCCAGAGCAGAGGCTCATAGCTCCCCCAGCCCCAGCCGCCCCCCCCCCCCCCACACACACAGAATAATTATGTTCTGCATGGCCCCTAAGGTGTGTCCCTTGCGAGCCACCCCCATTAATTCTTGCATTTTTCAAATCAATCTTAAACTTGAGGAAACGGTTAATACCAACACTGAAAAAGTGCAACTTTTGCACAGTTACCGATAATTGTTTTTCCACTAAGCAACCTATAAAGTCAAATCCAAATGGACCAGAGAAAATGTTTAAATATCCATCTATTTTTGCAATAGTTCTGTGAGGTGGAAACTTCATGAAAATATCTCCATTATATAGTAAGGGTACTAGGTCTCGCGCAGGGACGTAATGATCGCGCATAGTGCAACTGCGTATAGCAAGCGATATTACGCGTAGTTGTAAGCGCAAAATTTGCCGATACGCCCATGGAATAAACATACCTGACCTACCGCTCAACATGAGAAGGAAGCAGCTAAGAAATTTTGATTTCCAACAAATTTTCCACTAAATTTCCAATTTTTTACCTTGTACAAACCTACCTTCCCTTAAAATCTGTTCTAAGGATGTTGTAGCCTAGACGTGTCGTCTCGCTTGTCTCGTTCGTAGTCGATAGAATTCGTAATTTGTTCGATCGATTGTTTACCACGTGACGTCATCATACACAAGAACAATGTATGCTGCCAGCTACGCTGAAATACAATGTTGTTTTAAGTCAAATTTTAACACAACGATTATAATGTTACAAAGGAATAAATATTTCAGTCTATCGAAGTTGAAGTGTGATTTCAATTTGAATTTGCTTGTGATTTCTTGCGCTAACTTGTGATATATTTGTGACAGGGGAGGGCCATAATGATACTGAAGAAAACAACTTAGATGAGAGTGTGACAAATGGGTGACGAAAATGAGAGGGTGACGAATGGGTAAGCACACAAACAAACACACACACACACACAAAATATATGTTCATATTCTACTTTTTTCCATTTTATATTACATGTATATTATTGGTTAAAGTGATTAGAAATATTGTAAGAAAACTTTATAAATGAAAATCATTAACGATTTATGAAAATATCAATGATAAAAATAATGATAATAAGAATGATAAAATGAGATGATGGTGGTGGTGGTGATAATAGTAATAATGATAATAATAATAATAATAATAATAATAATAATAATAATAATAATAATAATAATAACACATATAACAATAATAATAATAATAATAATAAGACATATAATAATAATAATGATAATAATAATAATAATAATAACACATACATTTGTATAATAATGATAACAATAATATACACAAGTTAGGTAAAACTGCTGTTGCTTAACAGGGACAAATTTAATATCAAGTGAAAAAATATTCTACGAAAGCCGGAGCACGTTACAGCCGCAGAGGGGCAGACACTTTCACGCATGAAACTACAGAGGGCAGCTGCGCGATCTTTACATACCCCGAGAAATTGAACGCATAAAAAAAAGTCCGACATGCAAACGGCGACAGCGCACTACTCCGTCATCGTATTATCAGGAGATTCTGGGAGGTGATTTTTCTGCATTTTCGTGATATTCATTGAGAAATTCAGGTACGATTATGGAATAACTTCTATTATAAGAGCATTTCAAATTTTCGTGCGCGATATCTAGACCCCTCAACCATACAATATTTTTTATAGCTGTAGCTTGCAAATTGTCGCTAGTTAGGCTTGATACACTGTACTGGTATCTCATAAATTCATGTGAAGAGTTAAAGATTTTGATTATGTAGTTTGCTGTTAGCTGCTTATAGACCTACATGGATGGGTGGATGGATGGATTTTTGTTCATTTGCTCAAGTGCTGATCTGTTTGATTGTGTTGGTTTGAATTTTTGTCAGGAATGGCAAAATCTGCGAGAAGAGCTCCGTGCTGTCATTGACCAGCAGCTGACGGAGAGCCGGGTGGATCGCTTTAACAACCTGTCAGATGCCGAGAGGAAGATGTTTCTGGAGCGAGCCCTGAGAGCTTTGAAAAACAGTGAGAACAAAAAATGTACAGATTGTACCATTTTCATCACACTGTTTTTGCCCAAGTTTCACACTTTAGGCATCTTAGATAAAACCTGTGGTTAAAGGGACTCTACAGTACTGGTTGAGGTGGGGATTCATGTTGTGAACATTCCTAAGTGAGGTAATGAGAAACCTCTTATGAAATATGAAAGAGCATGTAATTTTAAGAAGGATTCAATTCTAAGGGGTATCAAAAGTTCTATTTGATGAAAATTGGTTCTCAAATGGCTGAGATATCAAAAAAAGTGATAATAATAAAAGGCGACAGGCCACGCTTTTATTAGGAGCTCTTTGTTTCACCTTGTTTTTGGATATCTCAGCCATTTCAAAATTGATTTTCATCAAATAGAACTTTTGATACCCCTTAGAATTGCATGCTCTTTGACATCTCATGGAGTGGTTTCTGAATATCTCGCAAAATGTTAAAAGCTAAATCCTCACCTCGACCAGAACTGTACACACCCTTTAAAGATTAGTCTTTTGACGTAAACCAATTCCACGATCTTAATGATTTGCATTATACATGGACAAGATTCAGACAACAGTTTAACTTTGGCATCTCAGCTCTCTATGTGTGTATTGGGGGGTGGGGAGCAGTATGGTGGCTACAGTCAACCTTGCCTAAGTCTAGTCTTTTGGACTGATGAAATATAGACTTTTTAAAGAGAAAATTTGACTTATGAGGGACTAAAATCAATAGAATATAAAGAGAAGAGGACTTGAAAAAAACCTTTGACTTTCTTTCTGTTTGCTTGTGCTTGTGTGTAATTTTATGTAGCTGCTAAAATGTTATTTTGTCATTCAACATTATTCAGAAATCCTCTTGAAAAATATGAAATGCTAGAAAACAATATTAAATAATCTTTCAATTGTACAATGTATATAGCTTTTCTGACCCAATATAGACTTGTAGCAGCATTGAAATAGTTATGAAAAATATGTGAAAGAATCATTAAAGTTATACTTGTTTTGTGCCTTAGTGGAGGTGATTTGCTTGTCATGTTGATGGCCGATCAGTGTATTTGCCATGATGCCAAGAGCATGACTTGCGTGCATTAAATAAGTAGGATGTAAGTGGATGTTGTGCCCCTGAATGATATGGTGTAGTTTATCCCAAATTGACATCAGCGATCAATGAACATTTTCGCTGAAAACCCCCCAAACAAAACAGGTGACCACGAAGCAAAGTTCAGTGAGATGCTGTACACCTCTGTCAACGAGCACATCAACTCCTTCGTCTCCCGGCAGCTGCTGGACGGGAGCGAGTTTCCGCCGTCGTCCACCAAGTCCGACCTGGTCATCGACCAGGCAAACGACGCATCTGCCACCCTCCTGACCCGCTGGCCGGAGATGAAGTCCAAGCTCCACCGATGCTTCAACCGGCCGTTGCCGACGGGCCTCAGACAAGTTGCTTGGCGCCTTTTCCTGTCTAACCCAACAGGTACTGTACATTGTATACGCTAAATATTTTCACAAATTTCATAGGTGCTAATCACAAAGTTAACAGCCTGCTAAAATGTTGACTCTGACCCAGTAACATTAAAGTTCTTGTTCAGAAAACATGATTAGGACTGATATTGTGGTATGCAAAAGTATGACTAACTTAAAACTGTCATGGCTTTCCTACTCTAGTTAGATTTTTTATTAAATTGCTGCCTTCTGTTATTTACACATTATTCTGCTTATCAGACAAACTGAACTTTAGGTGATGTTTCTTTTTAAAGTCAGAGGAATTTTGTTTACTCGCTAAGTTTTGAAATCAAATTGAAATTGTAGGCAGCGTGTGATGATTGTGTCTTTGTAGTTCACCGTGGCAGTGTATCACCCATAGCAACAATTTTCCCCATCTTCTTTCATTCCCAGTCAAGTCCAGGTATCTTTCCCGACTAGAGCGCGATCCTGAGAGCACGATGTCCATCCTCGATCTCGACATCGTTCAGAAATGTGAGGCACTGCTGCAGTCGGAGCCGACGTTCAAGTCTCTTGCTTTCAAATCAGGTGACTGGTGCCAAAGTCTCTTACAAATTTACCATTCTGAAATCAGATGCCATCTTTACATGTACTGTTAGGGATTATTAAAGGTGTATTAATGTTTGCCTGCTGTATTTGCAGTAACTGTTAGAACAAAGAGATCATCTGTGTACGTGCTAAAATTTTGCAGTGTTTTTATTTCTCCAATTTTGCAAGGTGACCAATTTTCATGAAATTAACAATTCATGCAAATGTTTCAATTTGCATGTCTCCACGGCAGGATATAATCATTTTTCTCTCTGAAAAGGGGATGACACTTCTTTCTCTTTCCATTGTCATTGTTTTCAGTTGTGATTCTAACTACTCTTGATTAACGGTTCATCAAGTCCTAATTTATGAAATACATGTATCATACTTAGATGCAAACAAAGGGATGTTGACCAGAAATATATGAATTAAAAATCCAGATGGATTTCCATTTTATTTGCTCATGTTTGACAATATACTTGGGAAATATGCAGGGTATAGGGTGAGCTCAGCAGTGAATTATGCAAAGTGACCAAAAATGCATATGCAGTTCACAGACTGGAATGGTATTTGTTATGTAAGAATCATTAAGTTCTAGCAGATGACTGCTATCCTGAGATTATGTGGAAAAAGAAAGTAAATCAGGGTTCATTATCAATTTCTATGATAGACACACGATATAGGAAAGAAATTTCTCAGTGTAGTCTGACTGATGATTATCTGCATCATTTTAAAGATGTCCTCCACACGATGAAGGCAGTGTTGTCCTACCACCACGCCTGCAAGCAAACCAGGACCGGTCTCCTGGACACCGACTACCTCCTCGTGGTCCCCTTCCTGGCCAACGCGCTGAGTTTGGCCGCGGCGGGACCGGGCAGTCGGCGTGGCGGCCTGGAGACAGAGGGTCAGCCCATTAACAACAAGGAGACCATGGCAATGATCGTGGAACAGTACAGCACGCTGATGTCCACCAGGCCAGCTTACATGAAAGAGTCTTATGACCAGGTCTGTCTCATGGATGTCTCGCTATGTATCGTACTGTATGTTACTCTAACTCCAACACTCTTATGGCTTTGTATATGAAACTTGCTCTTCACATGTGTATATACTTGTGTTCTGTATTGTCTGTGTGCTGTAGTCGTGGAAATCTGTCCTTCCTTTGAAATACTTCTCTGTTTGACATCGCATGAAATATATGTTGTATTCTAGCAGGGCTAACCTTATTAAGTAGCCCGAATGGCATGAAAATGACTACCCTGCTTTTGTTGCTGCTTTTTAAAAGAAAATGTTAATGTATAGATACCAGTAAATGAAATCAAGCTTGGTGTACTTCACAGCACATCGTAACTGTAGAACAGATGTATTGCACCCCCCCCCCCCCCAAAAAAAAAAAAAAGACACACAATGTTTCTCAAATGTATGTAATTCCATGTAATGCAGTGAATAGCCATTCATTCTTTTCTATAATTTTGTGTGCATTTTATTTGTTACTTGCAGGATTTCAAGGAATCAATGAGATTGTGTTCATCCAAGCTTGCTGGAACCCTGCAAGTTTACGACAGTGATTTGGCAGGACATCTTCTCAGCATTCTTTCCAAGGATGGTAATATCTTATATCTTACAGAAAACAGCTTTTGCCAAGGAGCACATTGATATTGATTACAATTTTATAAAAAAAAGAGAAGCTTATCATTTCATGTGAAATCTTCCAATTTGTACAGCTATCTCTACACAAGATCAGTTTGTGTAATCGATTTGACGAACGTTTTATGCCCTGTCAAATCTGGCTGTGCAGTGTTTCTCTGATATAGAATCTGATATAGAATCTGATATAGATAAGTGTCAATTCAGTAGTAGTGAGGCTGTGTATCACGCTCTTTTTTTTGTAGCTCATTTTGATGTCTGTTCTGTCATCATTCCTGGGATATGATTGAGCTTAAGATCTGCGACATGAATTCGTAGACAATGCTAATTAGGCCAGAAATGGTGTGTTCTGCATATGTGCAAGACAGCTGTTTCCATTGCTCAGTGGAACAATGGATGCGTCGTCTTAGCTTTCACGTCACAGATCTAAAGCAGGGCCTCCAAGAACAACAGTGTTTAACCCACTGACAGAGCCACCCTGTGAAAATAAAACATTCTAAATAAATGAATAAATAAAAGCTCGCTTTTGTTGAGTAGAACATACATTCTGTGCACATGTGTCTTGTCTCAAATCATCTCATAGTGTGTTGTGTAATCTATGACTCGATTCCTATGATGTGTAAATGTATAAAGATTCAAGGTTGAAAAGTTTTAAGACATATAAGAAGCATTTCAATTTACTATCTATATTCTCAACACTCACAGGCAAGAATCTACCTCTGGCGGAAAGTTTGAAGCAGATTACAAGACCAATGATACGTAGCATGTTTGTAGGTGAGTTGTTGTTTGTCTGTTGCATCAACTTGAAAGAGAGCTGAATGAAAGAATGTAAAGGAAAGATGAATTGGAATTTGATCTAATATTTTTCTTGGCTTGTTTGTCTATACTTTGAAAAAGACCAAAAGTACTGACCATACATCAGCCAAATTTGTGTAACAAAAACAATCATGCATCTTTAGGGATGCCCGAAAAAAATATCTGCTTAAAATTACATGATTTACTTACACTTTATACACTTTGTGCTTTCTGATTGGTTGACTGCTCATCATGTGACATTTGCTTAAAAGTTCCACTGCATGCTGTTGAGTGTGTTTTTTTTTTTCCTTTCTTTTTTTTTTTTGGAGCAGTTTTGGATAGTGCATTCTGATGACATCAGCTCTTGGCATTTACTCTCATGATTCATCGTAGGGCTATCATCAAACTCGCCAGTTTACATCATCTCACTCCTCAGACATCACAATATACATACAATATGTATTTTTGCAGGGCTCACTCCCATCAGTTAAAAGCATTTGCTAAATCACCTACTGTCACAAACATCAATCCATTTGCTTCCCAGTATGACTGTACTGTTTGCCTTTCATGAAAATGGTTGCCGTTTCTGTACAGTGTTCAGGAATCGGCGCACCATTGCACTCGCACCCATTCACAATTCGTACATCAAGTGATGCTGATTTCAGTACCCACCCACAAATCGTATTGCAATGACTTTATTTGCCATATCAGGTTACCTGTCCCTTGAGGCTGTCTTGTTTGTCTGGGACCAGCACGTCATTGGACTCGATGCTCCCGAATTCGACGTCATCCCTCCCGTCATGGTGCTTATCCTTCTCTTGCACAAGACACAACTCATGGAATGCCAGACGGTAAAATCTCTTTCATAAAAAAAGAAAGAATGAATGAATCTTTATTCTCTTTCTTACTCCCTCTATCTTTCCTTCTAGAACTGTGGCTATGTTGTCTTTTTTTTTCTTCTATGCAACATACTACTTGTATTAAAGTAGATACATCATTTGCCTATAAGCTTGAGTCTCCTATGAAGATGCATTCATATGTATGTATGGTTGGGGCACCACCCATCGACAGGGCACCTTCCCATCGGCACCCAGCGTACGCATGGCTGTTTGCGTACAGAACGAAAAGGTACGCGTGGGACTATGCGTAATACGCTATGAAAATGCACTGGCCTGACCAACCGATCCAAAATGAGGCGAAAGCAGGTAAGAATCTGCATTTAATCGTTATTTATTCCGGTAATAACCTAGTTGTTGCTATAAATTGTTCATACTTACGATTGAAATGCGTCAAAGAATTGATTTATGCTGTTATTTCGCTGAATTCTGCAGCATGTCGTCGCTGTCGATCAAATTCTGATAGTGACGTAATAATTCTAGTGTATGTCGCTAGCGCCAGCTACGCTGGCTGGTGGTTCAAGTCCATTTTCCGAGTTATTTTAGAAGACGGGGAAAGGAGTCAGTTACGGAAAAAACAAGAATGCAAATCTGATTTTGATTTTAAAGGAGTTTAAGTATGCCTAATGGGTAAAGACTGAGTGATAGATACAATCATAGTTATTTGGTTAAAAATTACATATGGCATTCAGAATCCCGGAATTTGTTCCGTGACCTACTCAACAATACTGGCGACAGAATTGGTTGACGAAAGGGTGATGAAAGGGTGACGAAAGGGCGATGAGAGTGTGGCGAGAGGGTATAATGTGATGAGAGGTTGAGATGATGTCATTCTGGGGTGACTAGAATTTGTTAGAAAGAGCTTGAACATTGATGGAAAATTGTTTCACGACAGGATATTTGCAAACACACACACACACACACACACACAAGGCAAGAATAATTATTGTTGAAATTTAATGTGATTAACATGAACGTCTGATTTTTCTAATTTTCTAGCCAAATCCCCGACGTCGTCGTCGAAGGAACTACTCTCCTCAAAGCTTTGAGAGAGCCCTCGCATTGGTGAAAAAGGGCGTATCAGTGATGAAAGCTGCCTTCAAATGTGGAGTCCCAAGAACCACTCTCCTGGATAGAGTAAATGGGCGCACGCAGAGCAGCAATTTATCCACGAAGCATACAATTTTGACACATGCAGATGAAGCTGCATTGGTTGACCATCTAAAGAAGCTAGCATCATATGGATACGGCCTCACCAGAACACGGGTAAATATAATTTCAAACCTAAACTGACAGTCAGTATTTTTATACCAAAATAAACAAACATAAAAACATTATTTAATTTAAGAACTAAACCAAAATTTAATTCCATGTTATTTCTGTATCTCACTTTCTACAGGTGATTCATCTTGCTACTGACATGGCAGACTCACTGGGAAGACAGCCATTAGAGATGAAAGGCAGACTTCTCTCAAAGAAGTGGTTCCCGCTCTTCATGCGTCGATGGCCTTCTTTGAATCTCACCTCTCCTCGCCGTCTTGAGATGAACCGTGCAAAGGCCACAACAAAGGAAGTGCTCAAAAACTACTTCGGTGAGCTGCAGAGAACCATGCAGAAATATGATCTCCTGGACAAGCCCCAAAACATCTACAACATAGATGAGACGAACTTTAATGCCGATCATAAACCCCCCCAAGTGGTGAGTGACAGAGGTGAAAAAAGATCAAACTCAATAACATCGCATCGGATTGGCACGACAACCATTCTGGCATGTGGGAGTGCTATCGGCAGAGCACTCCCCCCCCCCCCCTTCTACATCTTCAAGGGGAAACGTAAGATATCTGATCTGATGAATGGTGCACTCCCGGGGTCGCAAATGTGCATGACAGAGAGTGGATGGAGCAATGGTGACGTCTTCAGAAACTACCTAGAACAACATTTTCTGCCATCACTCCCCCCACGACGGGTCAATGAGCACGTCATGATCTTATACGACGGGCATACATCACATATCTCCATTCCAGTCCTTGAATTTGCCAGAGCTCATCGAATCGTGCTGTTTGTGCTGCCGGCACACACGAGCCACGTTCTACAACCACTAGATGTCGCGTGCTTCGCACCTTTGAAAAGAGCATATAGCACTGAATGTGCTAAGTTCATGCAAACACATCCCGGAGAAATGGTGACCAGATACGACATTGCCCGTCTGTCCTCGCCAGCCTACCTAAGAGCCATGGGACCAGAAAACTTGAAATCGGCATTCAGGAAATCAGGGGTCTGGCCATTGAATCCCAAAGCTGTAGGAATGGAGGAAGCCACAAGACCAAGCTTGTTAGTGACTCCAACAAGAAAGGAAGCAAGCGCCCCACAACATCAGGTCGGACCCATGGGTGATGCCAGACAGACAACACAACAAACGTCTGCAGAAAGCTTTCTGTCGTCAAAAACACCAAGCCCACCCCAGCAGCCGGCAGAAAAGGGGACTCAGAGGAGGGTCACTGTCCACTTCCGGCCATCGGGTGTGTGTGTCTCAGAGGATAGGATCTTCCTCAAGATCTGCAAGGCAAAAAACAAGGGAAAGGAAAGACCCACACAAAAGAAGACATGCCCGACAGATCAACCTGGACCATCAGGAATTTCAACAAAGTCAACAAGGAGGCTCTTTTCCGATCCCTCAGTTACAGACAGTGAGGACATGGAGGAAGATGACAACCCATGCTGTGTTTGCGGGAGGAATACGCCACCACATCCATCGCGGGACCATCTAGAATTCTACTCATGGGTTGCCTGTGACGAGAGTGGATGTTCTCATTGGGTACACCAGAAATACTGCACAGCATCCAACAAAATGTATGGCAAAAATGACACCTACAAATGCCCATGCCATTGAAAAAAAAAAAGATTATCTTGGCATGATAATACATCAGGAAAAATATTGAAAACAGATGTGTTTTGTCTTTTATTTGCACTATGACTCTAATCATCAGTGATCATGACTGTAATTGGTTTTTATGTGTTCAAAGTTCGCTTGTTGATGGTTATGTTTGTTGGCTGTGATCTTACCATGTCAAAGAAATTAATGTATCAAAATAACAAGAGATATAAACAAATTAATGTTTATATCGATCGGCCACATATAATATCAAAATTGCTAAATGAAACATACAAACATATATTCAAAGTGAATAAAGGACAAAAGATATATAACAGCAAATAATGACATTAACAACTTTACTACATTCCATCAGTTAAAAGGAAGCACTTTATTTTCAAAGGTTAATGGCAGAGGTTTTATTCTCTTTTTTTTTTTGTATAGGTTGAAAAAAAAGAGAAATATACTAAATGTATTATCAGATCATAGACCTGATGCAGAAATTTAAATTTCACACCTTATAATAATTTAAACGTCTACAAATCAAATAAATAATAAATAACTTCTTAAAAATAAAAATGTGATTGTATTTAAACGAAGAGACAAAGAAAAAAATCATAAACAAGAAAGCAAACTAAACTAAACACAAGTTTACAAACACGGTTCTGTGTGTATGACAGCGAAATGCAATGCACGTGGGTGCCGATGGCAAGGTTCCCTTTTCAGCCGCGCAAAGAAACCAGACATCGCGTACTGAAACGGCGATATTTCACTACGGAGACTCACAATCATCGGGGCGGTCACGGGATTCGAAACTGCAGTATTTACGGCATATCTGAGGCACGGCTCAGGTAAACTGGTTTTATACTTTTGGAATAAACGAGCTACAGATCCTTAGGGTGTCGATAGGTGGTACCCCCAACCCTACATATAATGCAATTCTTGTGTTTAGGAGCTGATGTGCGCTTAGGGTGCCATTATCATCAATTTATAATACTGTACACAGTCCTATGCATTAAGAAAGGTGACTGGGTGAAAGTATAATCAGCGCCCCATTTCATAAATTAAAAAAAGTTGATATGAAAGCAGCTCTTGCTGGAATGGCAATTGTCATAGTAACGACAAGAATCCAGCTTCCCGAATGGTTGTTGCTGTGGGAAGTTGCCATTCCAGCAAGAGTTGTGATTCTAACATCTTTTATGAAATGGGGCCCAGATCTCAAGGGCAATGAATGAACATTGTTTTTTTTTTCTTTTTTTTTTCAGGACTGTCTTGTGTCACAATGCTCTTTCAAAAGAAAAGTATGTTGATTTATTTCAAAGGCTTATTGCTTGTTTTTGTTGTCATTTTCCTTTGTTTGATGGTAAACTGTATGTATTATTCGAAGAAATCGTCGAAAACCAGCAAGTTCCAACATTCTTGAAATTAATCATCTTTGCAGGCAACTGATGTGATGACAGTTATGAAGCAAGACTGCCCAAGGTTGAAAAAGGAGCAACTCATGCATGGGGTGAGCTGTTAACATTACCAACAACTTGAAATGACACGCATATACAGAAATTATAGCAGTTTACCAGATAACTGTCTCTTAAGACTACTTGGCAGGATTACATGAACCTCAGAAGAATGGTTACATGTGATTCTTCATGCATTGATGAGAGTTGTTGTATCAAAGAAGATTACAGCAATGTGAAAGTCACGCACACACACAAAAAAATGTTGTATAACATTACTTCGTGAGAGTTGGCAGTATAGAGCAAGAGAAAGTTGTGACTCGAAAAGTGCTGCCAGGCCAGTAATAGTGGGGGAACTATAGGCAATATTGGATTAATATCAAACAAAAACAAATGACCTATTGTCACATAGTCATCTATGGTCATCTTACGGGCCATATTGCTCCTTTACAAGGTGATATGGAGAAAGCTATTTGGGTCATGCTTTACGCTCCTTGAAGTATGTTCCTTGTTATTGTCATGTTCAGTTCAATTGTTTAGTTGATTGAAACAGTGTCATCAGAGCAGTTGTCATTCCAAAGAATAGGTACATGACACATACTGGTATCTTAAAGAAGTGGCCAGTGAAAGACATCTTAAATCTGTGGTATGTGTTGAGGTTTTCTCATTTGTTTGTTTCTTTGTTTTGCCTGTGATAATCATCAAGATCAACAAACATTTCCACCGGGAGTTGTACTCCTTAATGCTAAAGGATGGAGGAGTACCTGTCTTGGACCCAACCCAAAGTGAGTTTCACTTCACCTTGTGTGTTTTTTGGGCTCTACATCTTTTGTTTGTTCGGGTACACTGTGAATGTGATTGTGACTTGATGTAGGATGTTGTTGTCTGTTGCTTGTCAAGAGAGGGCAGTATAATGCGTAGAGACCACTGAACTCTACTATGGAAAGGACACTGAAATGAGCGCAGTACATGCTAAAAGGCTATTGAGCCCAGTGCACGAGTGCTGAAGTCGATCCTTGGCAGCCACTTTAATTACTCCCATTCCCACCCTTCCTATGTATTCTTCCCAACTAAGGAAAAGACACAGTGTGCTTCTATACTTTGATCTACACCAAATAAACAGTAGTGAGTGGGACCTGCACGCGCGCTTCTTGGGAATCTCAAAATGGCAAATGCCAGCTTCAGTGCACTGCGTGTTTCATCCGTTCCATAGTAGAGTTCAGTGATAGAGACTAAAAAGAAATGAATTGCATCTCTCTGGATGGTCTTCTTGTAAACCTAGTGTAATGAAGTGACTTTGAAGTTTAATCTCTATATTCAGCACCACAAGATACTTCAAAATATTTTATACTGAATGTTGCACCATTGAATGATGTCTGTACACAACACAACAATTTTTCAGCTCTTGGTGATGAGTAGAAGTGGCAGCAGGTTGTAGCAACATGAATTGTGTCATGGTTGCTGATGTTTTGTGATGTTCTTGCCTTTCTTTGTTTGTGGTGCAGTTACTCCTTAATAAGTTGTGATCATGGTACTATTGCTGGTCATGTTGTCACTCTTGCAGGTGTACCATTGTTTTGGTTGATTTGGTGATGAAGTTGCATGAAACATTCAAACTTTGCGATAGGTATTTGTGAATGTGCTGACATTCCTTGTTGCTGCAACATAATGGTTGGATCTGTTGTTGTCTCCAGTGCCAACAGCATGGCAGGAGTGGCACAAGGAGGACCTACCACCAGTCATCAGACCAGAGGACCGGCAGCTTTCCAGGCAGAGGAGGGAGGAGGAGCATCTCAGGTGAGGATGCAGGGTGATTTCTGGGTTTATCTGTCTGTGTGATATGTTTGTTTGTTTGTCTTCTCTTATGATGGTAAAAGTTGTTGTTGTTGTTGTTCTTTTTTTTTTGAGCACCTTCCCATCATGTCATGTTCCTCAATGAGCATTATGGTATCATCATCATCGTCATCATAATCATCATCATCATCATCATCATCATCATCATCATCATCATCATCATTAGTGTCATAGTGGTAATAGGTATGAGAGTAATAATGATGAAAATAATACTATTTATGATAATGGTGGTTATGATGGTGGTGATAATGGTGGTGGTGGTGATGATGATGATGATGGTGGTAATGATGGTGATGATCATGATGATCATGATGATGATAATGATGATGGTGATAGTGATGGTCATGATAATGGTAATGGTGATGATAATAATGTTGCAGTGCTTCGCAGCATATAATTACCCTGCTTAGCAAAGTCAAGTACACACATACAGAACACCCACACCTCTCCCTGGGGACACCACAAATATACTAACCCCAGTCACATCGATATTCAGATTTCTACCAGGTACATCTTTATACTTGTTGGTAGAAAGGAGCTTTGTGGTGTAGGTATCTTGGTCTAGGACTCAAATGCCATGGCTTGGCTTGAACCCTGGCCCCTGTGATTGACAGGGCAATGTGCAAACCACTAGCCCACAACACCTTCACAACCTGCCAGACCCCTCTGCTTCATATTCTTCTCAAGTGTTGTAGCCTCACCTGAGTAGATACACTTGTTTTTCTGCATGATGCTGACATAGAGGGCGCATTTGTTTTGTTTTATAATCATCTTGTATTAATTGCCCTGTCTGGGCCGGTTTCACTGAACTTCAAAACTCAAATGGGTACACTGATCGAGGTACTAGGCATTGCAGACTGCACCAAAGTTGAAGATTCTTCAATTTGTGAATGTGTCTGGTTACATCCCTTTTTGTAGGTAGTGCTTCTCAATCTTTTCAGGTGGGCCACAATGTCGGTCAAAAATGAAATTAAAAAAGACTTCTATTGGATCTGACTGGGCCTTAAAAAAATTACAGGAGCCAAAGTGGGCCTCGAGTTGAAAGAGATTGAAAAGCTTGATTTTAAAGCACTTTGGTGTATAGTGGAGTCCTCACTGAATGTGCTATTACTGTGATAATAACAAAGTGGGACCTATTTTGTAATGTATTTTTCTCCAGGGATCTTCAAAGGCAGAAAGAGAGAGAGGAGGAGAGGTTGAGGGCGGACCGGGCGAGGGAGGACCAGGAAAGGGCCCGGCTCCAGAGAAGACTAGATGATGCCAAAAAGATGTATCACACCAAGGAGGAAGACCTCATCAAACAGCTCAATGAGGTCTGTCTTAGTTGAAAGACAATATTTTAAAATGTTTAAATAAATAAATAGATAAAAGAAATCAGAGTTAATCTGACTGTATGTCAGAGTTAAAGGTATATAGTTTTGGTTGAGATGGGGATTCAGATTTTAACATTTTGAGAGATAATTAGAAACCGCTTGTATGAATATTAAAGAGCGTACACTTTTAAGCGCAACTAAAAGTATATCAAATGAAAATTGTTTTTTAAATGACTGAGATATCTAAAATAAAGTAATCCTAATAAAAGTTGGGACCCTTCTTTTATGAGGATCTCTTTGTTTTACTTTTATTTTTGCACAATGAATGTTTACATTGTTTGTTGCCAGTGATTATGATTATTATTATATCATATTAAACATGCAGCAAGTATAAAAACTGTCAGTGGTATACTATGATCGATACATGGCCCTTGACTAGTGAGATATACAGAATTTTCTCACCCATTCTATAAAATATCATGACAATTAAAAGACTTTGTGATACTTCAGATGAGATGATTCTGTCCATCACCCTGGATACTTACGCCAAAATTTGCATCTGCATCTTCTTCCTATGCAGGAGAAGAGGAAGAGGGAGGAAGCCACCAGACAAGCAAATGAGGAGATTGAGAAGTTGAAGAGAGAACTGAGCAATCTCAAGAAGGTATTTTCTCAAGAAGGCAAATTCAAGTACTAGTATTGTATGTGTTTAATGACTGGTACACATTGATTTATGTCATGTTATTCTTACTTATGTTTTGACCTGTCTGTTTTCCCTCATTTTTCATCTTTCCTTTCGTCTCTTCCCTGTGCGCTTAGAAACATTGTATTAAGCGCATTACAAATGTAATGTATTATTATTATTATTATTAAGGTAGTTATGATCTTGGGTATTCAAAATCACCTGATATTCAATGAAAATAAAAAGTAATGTTTGGACCTTCAAGTTTCATAAAATATTTCAGAATTAATATAAAAGTGAAGGACAAAAAAGTTCATCGGGGGCCATTTTGAAAATGGCTGCCACTGCCATTGAGGACGGAATTCGCAATGGCCCAATATCAGAATTTGTTTAGAATGACTAAATCTTCGTACTTGCCAAATGTGGTGTTTTTATCATAAAATGGACAATTCTCTGATATTTTCAAGCTATGCCACTCCACTGTAAGCCATTATTCAGAGTTGACAAATTCTTTAAAATCAAATGTTCATATTTCCACTGAAAAGTACTATCTTAGACCCAAGGAAATGTTGATGTCTCAGAATAGATACCTACTTAAATGTCTTTATTTACTTATTTACTGGCCACAGGGTCCTGAGGACAAGCCAGAGCCGATCCCACCGGCTAAAGTGGGACAGGATCTTCTCAAAGGGGTAATGAAGGCAGCTACTTCGGCGACATGTGAGTACTGCAACCACAATTTTAGCACTGTAGGTTTATTTGTTTGTTTGTTTGTTTTTCATTCTCACTATGAAAATCAATTGTCAGATTATCAAATAATAAATCATCTCCAAATCTGTTAAATGATTTTGCATCACTGAGATTGTTGTAGACATTTTCAGACTACACCAGATTCTATGAAGACCCTGAACAACTATTGTCCTATTAACATAATTTATTGTCTATCATTTCAAAATGGCATACTTATGTGTTAAAGGTAATCTTAAGAGTAAAAAGCAAAACTATATATTGATACCATGATACCTGATGCTATTGTATCAAGTGATGCCGTTCCCATGATAACATTTATGCATTAGGAGATTGAGAATATCAATGTATTTTACTATCACTGTTGTCATTTGTGCTTTCTCATTTTTAAACATTCAGTATGGTTACAGTATTTGAGTTCATCTCCAAGGCACTGGACTGTGATCCATTCACCATATTTGTTTTGTTTTCTCCATTCTTTCAAACTGTACATTCCAGAGCCAGCGAGTGGTCGGAGACTTCCACGAAAGTGATCCCTTCTTTCCTGGTCATCCTTGGAATCCACTCCTGCAGAGCTGCGTTGGCAATCTCCTGTTCCTGTTGTCCAAGGGAACCACGTTTATAGACCTGCCTCTGGTGAAGCGTCTGTCCAATCCAGTCATGGCACCCACCTGTGAAGACTGGAGAAGTCATCTCTTCTACTGAATCTGAGGAATCCTTCCCTAGAGATCTTTGAGACCGCCTCATTTCCGGCCAAGGAATCCACTCCTGCAGACTTGGAAGGTCACTTCTTCGTCACTCCAACTGAGGAATCCTATTTCTGGAGATCCTGGGGGCCACATCCTTCTGGCTAAGGAGTCCATTCCTACTGTCATGTCTCTTGTTCTCCATCTGAGAAATCCTTTCCCAAAGATCCAGGCGCACGGCAACCTCTTATCCAAAGAATTCTCTTGTACATTCCTCCAAGGCCAAATCTTCTACTTTATCTCAGGAATCCTCTCCTAGATATCTGGAAGGCCACCTCCTGACAAAGGGATACTTCACTGCCGACCTGAGAGGCCACCACTGTCTGCATCAAAGAAATCAATTCCTTAGGACCTGTGCAGCATCCTGCTTCAACTCTTTCCAGGTATTCCACTCCTGCGGACCTGGCAGGCCACAACCTATGATCCCTTCCACAGGAATCCACTCCTGCAGACTTCTTGATGTCACCTCTTTTAGCTACATTAGTGGAAGCAATTTGAAGTAAAATTGAGCGGTCATTGCCATCTGCTCTGTCCCAGGAGTCCATTTCCATAGACTCCTGTAGCTGCCTCTTCCCTTCATTCTTGTGAAGTTACTCCTACATAGTTACATGGCCCTCTACCTTCTGCTATGTCTGTTGTAACCCACCTCTGTACTCTGTGTTGGAGGAATCCATTCCACCAGACTTATGTTGCTGCTTCCCCAACTCCATATACAGAGTCAACTTCACCTCTGTGCTTTGTTGTGAATCCATCCTCACGTAAGACAGAGCCTTTGGGTACTTCCACACACACACATGACTTAGAAAGGCACACAAAACAAACACCTTGAAATAGCGCTTCCTTGAACTTTCTACTGTGCTAATTTTCTGCCTTTTACTGTAAAATGTGTAAAATATATTGCAGTCTTAATGTAGATGGAGTAATGAATCACCTTGAAATTGTGAGCTGAATGACATAAATAGATAGATTAAAGAAGAACTTACCGTTTGAAGTTTTTTTGCAACTGATTGACAAATTGCCCTACATTGACATTACCGGTAATCAGTCACAATAAAAACAACTTGACAGAAGAATTTCATGATTTTAAAGTTTTATTGTTATATGGGTAAATTGGAGATGAGAGAATTCATGTGAGATCCTACTCTGCAGCTCATGCGCATGCACAGATGTAAATTTTTGAAGCAATTGTGGCTTCTTTTGGTAACCCAGCAAAACAGAGTTGACAAGAACTTACTCTGAGTCGATATTGAGTGAAGGGAGAGAGAGGCAGGCATGTTTAGTGTTGGATGAGTCATATTTCCTGTATACCGGTAGGTGGTATGATTGCACGTGCTATTGTGATTTCATGACCCCTGTGGTAGCCTTTCTCTGGTCCTGGAGGTCTTTGACCTATTTTCAAAGGTCATCACCAAAGAGAAATTTACTGACCTTGTTGGTCAGCTTGCACAGTTGGTGAAACTGACTGTCGAGTTCTGGTTTGATGCAGTCTCTTCTCAAGCAGTTGAGAGCAAAAGTAGCATCACATAACAACGCCACGGCATCCTGGTGTGCTTCTATGATAGTATCTTGGTGAAGTATGTGGCTGAAGTCACAGAGTCCTTTTGTCACAGACTTTTCAATGTTCTGCAGTTTGAAATCTCCGGTTCCTGTTGGTGTTGAAAAGTTTTTCCCAGGTGGCAGTGTTGACTTCAGGTATTTCTAGGGACTCACAGTTGACAGGGCATGTGTGTATTTTTTCGATGGCCTGTGACAGGCCTTTTTCTCTCCTTTTTCGGCCCATCATGAAGTCTACAGCTTAAGTAATGTTGGCATGCAGTGATACCCTTTGACTTCAGATGGGACTGTAAATTTTGTCACAAACTGAGGGATGTTGATATCCATGTTGGAATTAAGAGTGACTCTGCTCGTCGGGGACAAATTCCCAGTCCCAAGGTGATCTCCACTCGCACAGCTTTGCGCATAAGTTCACAGATTGCTGGCAGTTTGCCACTGCAAGCGTGTCGCTGCTACCAGAGACCAGGAGCACCATACGTGTCACTAGGGCTTTCAGGTTTATCAAGGTGGGAATTTATGCCTTCTTCCGAAGTGGTGCTTGACTTCTTCTGAGCTCTGCTCTGCCTTACCCGTTGTTGGTACAATTTGTATTGTCTTTGTCACTGGTTGTTTGCAGCTTGGTTCTGCCCTTGCTGCTTATCTCTGGGCTTGGCTTTGCCTTACACAGAGTTTTGTTCACAAGATGATTTCCTTCCGTTACTCCTTTGGCTTTGCCCTTCCTAGGCCCTGCACTTGGACCAGCCTGATTTGCCAGAGCTCGAGCATGTAGGCCCTCTGTGGCTGTGCCTTTTCGGCAAAGATTTTAACACCTGTATTCATCTTCATGCTCATAATGAGTCCCTAAGTCCTCTGAGCTTAGACTGCAAACAAAAACAAGTTCATGAAATTTGATGGTCCAATATTTTCAACAAATGATACTCCTCATGTATTACATGAGTTTGAGAACAACTGCGCATATGCATGAGCGGGATCTCACATGTATTCTTGAAACGCGAATTACCATATAAAACATGATATTCTAACCCATTGAATAAATGTGTACTGAGCAAGGAGACTGCTCTCAATGGGAAAGTGTAGTTAGCTATGTAGAACTTGCTTAGGATATATTGGCTTTTACTTTACATAATTTAGGACTGAAATATTAAAGTGGCAATGTATTGCCTTTTATACCCAGGGTAGCCACTGTTTAGACAGAAAAATCCATCTGTTAGGAGGTGTTTTTTATCATTTTTTGACTCTATCAGCTCTCCTCCATATATAGGAGGGGATCCGTTGGACTAAGCAAGTTCTTTAGCAGATAAATTAATTTTCTGTATACTAGTTTTTATTACTATTATCAGTTAAGGCAATAAGTTCACAAAACAACCTTACAACTGAATACAAATATTTCAGTTACTCATTTACCTCTTTATTGTACTTGATATTGCTTTGGTGCTTCTGTACAAACATAGATCATCTTCTTTATGCATCAAAATGAAATTCTTCAGTACAACTCTCTGTGCAAACTCATGGTCAGGAAATTGAAGCTTACTGCAATCCAACGTTTGTCAACATCTCATCGAACTCATTTCTGTGGATGTTTTTAAAGAGTCTGTCTTTTCATTTAATTGGATGGAAATATATGTTACAGTAAAATCATCGTACAGTCAACTCTGCGTAAGTTGATCTTCATGGAGCCGTGGAAAGCGCAACAACTCACACTGTATTTGACTTCTGCTTGCACAGAAGAATAACACGTTAGGCTATGAATGTAAATTGGGACTTCTGAGTTTCATTGGCTCGGCTGATTTTCGACATACAAGTGCTGTTGACTTCAGCAGAGTTGACTGTACTGTATTGTCTTCAGATATAAAAGAAACAGACGGGGAGACTGCAATGCACTGAATCTCATTGACTCTTCGTAGAAAAGTTAAAGGGATGGTACAGTATTGGTGGAGATGAGAATTGGGCTTTTAACTTTTTGCGAGATACCAAGAAAACACTTATGATATAGTAAAGAGCATACCATTTTAAGAGGAATTCAAAGTTTATTTGATGAATATCGGGTTTGGAATGACTGAAACATCCAAAAACAAAGTAAAACAAAGCAATCGTCATAAAGTGTGGGTCCCACACTTTCTTAGAATCGCTGTTTTTTGGATATCTCTGCCATTTCAAAACCAATTTTCATCAAATAAACGTTGAATTCCTCATAGAATTACATACTCTTTCAAATTTCATGAGAGGTTTCTCATTATCTCACCACAAAATGTTAGAAACTTGAAATTAGGTCTCAACCAAAACTATACGATCCCTTTAAGGTGCAGGCTGTCTTTTTCCAGTCACTTTTTTCATGTCAGTAATTTTTCATCTGAAATTGAAAAACAGGAAAAAAGCTACTGAGAACTGCTTATCTGATAAATAAATGAATAATTTATTCTTATTGTTTTGTGTCCTTGATCCCTCCTAGTTGGTCCATGTTATGTTGTTGTGTGTCTGTGGTCCATACAGGTGTAAGTTTGCTTTCTGTGTTTGTCATTTTGCCTTTGACAAAGATTTTGCTATATGATTGGAAGTTTGGGTCTTTTTTACTGAAATTGATTCTACAGATATTGGGCTATTTATTTATTAATGTTATTGTCATATTCCATTGAAAAAAGAATGATTTCATGTGATGACAAACTTCAGTCACCCCTGGGTTAGAAAGTGCCACTTGTATTGCCAGGAACAATTTTTAAAGAGGATGAACTTTAAAACACCTGTTTAAAAAAAAAAAAAGAAAAAAAAAATTATCAGTTTTAATAGTTGGGGCCTATCTTTTTTACAGTGTACCTTCAGAAATGTCATCATTTGTGCAATTTGTACCTGTTATACTTTTTCCAGAACCTATAAAAGTACAGCCATCCTTCAGCTCCTGTAAACTTTGACTTTGTAATATGTACACAGCAGAGTTAACACACAGTATTCATCAGGGGTAGAATTTTTCTTTTCTGTAGCTGACTTTTCGACTTGTGGAAGGTTGACTGAGGCGAGTTAGATTGTTTTTCAAGGAGCCTCCGGCAGAATCAGAAAGCCCTGGTAGTTCTGATCTCAACACATCATGCAAAGACAAACTTGACATCACAAACAAATACAGTTAACCTTGCCAAAGTCGAATCTATTTGGACTGAAGAAATAAATAACTTGGAGAAAATTTGACTTATTAGGGATTATAAAATCAATAGAAAAAAGAGAAGAGGACTTGAAAAGATCCCTGACTTACGTGATTATTCGACTTACGCGAGGTCGACTTAAAGGGGATGGCTAGTAACTGATCAGTGGGAATCAGTGGGAATCAGTGGGAATGCTGGGGGATGATTGTTCCAATCTTTGTGGGATTCATTTAAGAGTACATTATATATCTATTGTTGTGTGAAAATTATTTGCTTCAGAATGGTCTCATATTCAAGTAATGTGCACTTTAATGTTTCCAGGTTAGCATGCCTGTACAGTGACGGGGCATTAAACTGCACATTACTGTAAAAGTGGATAATTTCGCGGGAATAATTTTTCGCGCTAGGCCGGGTCAGAAGAGTTTCGCGTGTTTTTAATTCCGCGGAATCAAGACATCACGCACAGGAACGTATGGCAAGCAAAAATATTCGCGTGTTTTTATTTTCGTGCTAGTTTCTGGTTGCGCGAAATGCGCGAAAATTTCAACACCGTGAAAATTTCCACTTTTACAGTACTTGAATACGAGACCGTTCTGAAGCAAATGATTTTCACACAACAATAGATATATAACGTACTCTTAAATGAATCTCACAAAAATTGGAACAATCATCCCCAGCATTCCCACTGATTCCCACTGATCAGTTACTAGCCATCCCCTTTAAGCAAGGTTGACTATCACAACACACAGACAGAGCAAGATGTCTGTACACCACACCATCCATGGCTTCACGAGCAAGAAAGGTTTAGTGAACTCTATGGTCACTGTATATGCCATATGCTTAAGGAGTCAAATTTTCCTCTAATCTGGACTTCCAAGAAATTTCCTCATGTGGTTAAATTTGTGATCGTGGAATACAATAATGAATGGAGAAATGTACCCTTCAATGGCACATTCATGTCAGGTTCAGAGTTAATATTTTAGCGTGTTTATAAATTTATGATCAGCACCAACTCGCGAAATTTGCAAAAATAAAAACCTTATGAAATATACATGGGGTGTACAGTTTGTCTTGCTTGCCAAAACAAGACCCCAGCACTTTTCACGATGCGTTCAAATCTCACTGTGTATTTCTCTGAGCAACAATTACCCTTGACAAACTACAAAGCTTGCTATAGGCTTGCCCGACATAGCAACATGTGAATATATTCACCATGCATTCCAGTAGATTCAGACAAAAGAACCTCAAAATGCTAGAAAACAGGTGAAACAAATAACGTGTAGGGCAACCTCACTACGAGGTGTTTGGGACCCCTGAAAATCCCTTATTATGTCACGTATCTTGTTATATGGGACCCACAAAATTATTATATCAGGTACATGTATCTCGCTTTATATAACACATGAATAGATCCTTGTCATTTGATTGGTTGTTTAATATTGATCATTTGTCCCATTTTACTATGATGTCATCATTCATGCAATTGTGGCTCCATTTACTGTGCAAACTTAAATACATGCAATTTGCTCTATTTGCACACGCGTCGCGAGCCCGGCACACTATGTATATAAAATGCTTGTGTTTGCAGTGTACATGTGATCAATGATGTACACCAAAATGTAAGTCCCTTTTCTCTTGTTTCTAAATTCACAAGACATCAAATGACAAGGATCTATTTTTAAGTGTTATATAAAACAAATAATGAATGTTTTTTTTTTTTTTTTCATTCGTGCAATGGACAGAATATTTCATTTGGTGAAAAATGAAATTATTGATTCATTCAACTCGGCTGCACCTCAAATGGATAATTTAATCTATAACCTCGTGAAATATTCTGTCCATTGCACTCATAAACATTCATTATTTGTATAATATCCAACCTTTTTATATCTGAATTCTATTGTAGTTGTTTGCTTGGGTTGTCGGGATGAAACACACACAAATTTTGAAACATGAAATTTATGTATTCATGGTGGCACCTTTACACACACGCACTCACAGCCACGACAATAAAGCACCGCACCACAGTGCAAGCAGTGAGACATTTTATTCAGAAGTCAAACAGAATTTATTATCAATATTTTAACATTTCATTTGTGGTTTCATCAGTGCATTTCTTATTAACATTACCCTACAACTTTACATCTACACACCACATCTGTAAACAGGGCATAACAATGCGAGAAGCAACCTTCGAGTCCATGGAAAAAAAAATCAGAGTGATAGGAAAAAAGAATGTCACAGCACATAATGAAACCAAGAACAAAAAAAAAATGTGAAGACAACGAAAAGAATAAATTACAGAAAAAATATGATGTGAGGCATAACAAATTCGGCAAATTTGCTTGTAAGTGTTCATACGATGTGTATACATGTCAGTGCAACTCTCTACGTAGCGTAACTGCCTCGAAATAACTTAAAAGATTAATAGGAGACTAACATAGTCTCTGTGTGTGCCACTGCAATCAGTGTACATACAAATGTTATTGTATACACAGAAACATGAGATTGATGGCAAAAATTGCATTCAGACACATGAAATCAAACTCAACAGAGAGACTGGAGAGAGAGACTACACAACGGGATATCAGGAGAAAAAAAAAAAAAAAAATAAATAAAACCTAACCCGAAACATATCAAAAGACTGAAAATACAGAACTTGAAAATAATCAACAGACATGAAAAAAATCATACAAATACATGATCGAGTTCAGATATGTTGGTCCACAGACGAGTAGAGCCTTTGTACAATTGCAAAATGTTTTTAGTTTTTTTCTTAGAAAATTGTTTTTTCCTCTTCGTTCTCTGTCAAAAGATATCTCTATATTTCGTATTCCAGTCCCTATGTTTTCTCCCCTCAAAGGTAGTCTTATACCCAGGAGTTTGGATGTGTTTCTTTTTATTCTAGCGAGGGACATCACTCATGTGAATGCTTCGTCATGACGCGAAAGATGGTTCTCACAATATGACCTGCTTTCTTCAGTCCAAAAAGAAGAAAATACACATCTATATAATATATATCGCTGACAACCATCAGTATAAATAATCAGCACTAATATCCAATCTAATTCTCCCTTTTTTCTGTCTGATTGGCGTCATCTTCATAATTTATTGACAGAGAAAAATCAAGGCAACTCAAAAAATATCAACTCTGTTCTTTTCGAGTTCTTGATTTAAGTCTGCGACTCTATTCCCTTCTTTGGACTGAAGAATGGAGGCAGTAGAGATGCATGCTTGGCACGCTTCTCTGAAAATACGTCCTGTCTAAGAGAGAGAAAAAATAATAGACCTTTGAGACCTGCTAGTATTACCAAAAACAAAAACAGAAAAAAAAAACTATGTTGCACTTCTTTGGGTCTGATTCTGTTTGGTATCAAGACTAAACTACGTCCTGCCTAGTACATTAGTCATGAGAGGCCTGCCTACGATTTCTACCTGCTTAGTCTACATTCCAGCCCACTGATGTAATGTCAATAATACATTTTTGGTATTTTTCTCCATATGTACAATTTCGACATAAAATTATCTTCTCTCTTTTTTTTTACTTAAAAATCATGTTCATCATAAATCACATTCATCAGAGAAAAAAAAAATCCCATATATTATGTTCTCTCTCTCTCACTCTCTCTCTCCCCTGTAATGTTTCCCCGATCTATTAAATCTTCTGTTTTGAAAGTAACACGAGGTACGTCTCCCAGGCAAATCCGTGAAGTAGAGCTTCTCCAGAAAATATTTGTACAAGCCATTTTTTTTTTTTTCCTCTGTCAGATTGTTACTGTGGATACCCGTGAGTTGGAGATTTGACTATGAGAAGTTCATGGGGCGCCCTCTGTTGGTGCAGACGCATACAGCTGACCAGTGAAGAGTCTTGGTGCCACGCACCCGTGCACTCCCCGTCCCTTACTGTCTAAAATATATATAAATAAATTATCATTAGACAAAGACGCGAATGCAAATTTACAATTGACAGTGACAACCAAGACTCTTTGCATAATAACGCCCTGGTACCCTGTTTGCGTCTCACGCGTCTTTTTGAGATAACGAGAGAAGAACATAAAGAACTAGGAAAAAAAATAAGAAGAACAAATTGGATCTGAACGTACCACGACTCTTGTAAAATTTCATTTCACGTAAATATATAAATTGATTTGTCTTTCATGTTGTTACAGACATTTTCATAAAAATTGAAGTGAAGATAAGATACCTAACGTAGCTGCTATCTTTTTTTTTTTGTATGTTTTTCTTTCTTTTGCAAAGAGAATTTTTGGGGTGAGGGTATAAGCAGAGTATAAATATGTGTCTCAAATGAAGAACTTTACTGCAGAGCTGCTAAATTTACACGCATCATCAATATCATATATAAGTCAATATATGCATTAGTCACCATGAAGATTTTTCTTTTTATTTTCATAATTCTCTTTCCTTTTAATTCATCATCACCATTGCGGTGACAGTCCATTTTTTGATTTCTTTATGAGTGGCGGAATTGAGGTAGCCACGGTTTTCTTTTTTTTTTTTAAAGGGGAAAAATCCTCCGGGGAATATTATTCTCAATGAAAGCAGTGAACCACACACGTACCAAGTTCAGAAAACTATACAAGATAGTGAAACTTGACATTGGAAATCCAAACGGTCACATCTATTCCCATAGCTTAAGATTGTTCCAATTTGACCTCTGATTAACCTCTGACCTTTGTTTTGGTTGTTTCTCACTGCTCTCATCCAGAATAAAGTAACCCCGGAGGAAACGGCCCCTTTGAGTCAGGTACATATGACATGGTTGCACCGCCAGTGGTCTGATACACAGCTTATACCTTTTTCTGACACCGTTCGTTGACGAAAAAAGAGAAACCACGCAATGAATTCATTCTTGTAACTAGTCTACGCTCCTTCACAGTTTCACTTATTTCTTCCTGATGCACTGGGCATTATTTGTTCACCAATGGGGGCTGATGTAGGCATCTTTCCTTGGCGAATCTAACCCCGTCAGTAAATGTCCGGTCAACTTCAATTGCTCCTACAAGATTTAAAAAAAAAATCCCAATTATGCAAAGACATAAATTTTGCTCAATCTCCTGATCTCTTTTATCTTTGTTGCATAATCTACGGTGCGTTCTGCACCGGACCAGTTCTAACTCAGCACTCGACAAGAGCCGTCTGTTGACATTTTGTCTCTGTATCGCGCACGTACTGCCCAAAAAAAACTCGCAACGCATTATCAATGCATCTTAAGGCACACTTTGCTTGGGAATCAAGTGAGGAGTGTGCATATAGCGTGAATCACCTCAGCTTGGGGTGAGGAATCACGTTGTGATTTCCTTGTTCAAATCTCGGCTAATATCCCCTGCTCACTCTCTACGGCTCCCCTCTCTTCCCAAATAACCATTAGAGCCAGAAATATATCGTAAAAAAATCATGTTCATTTATGAGACGGAAAACTAGGATTAATCCACATGTTACTCTTGATGTAATGTGCTGCCAAGAGTTGGAACACTTTTGGCACAGGACTTCCTTACTAATGTGAGTGAGAATATTTTTTTTTTCTTTTTTTTTTCTGAAATGGTGGAAGTTTACACAATGGACATGGGTAATATTTTGTCTCCACACAAATTGTTTACATACCATCACAATGACCACAAACTTCTGATGAAATGAACACCCTTTTGTGAAATGTTCAGTTCCACTTCTCAGCAACCAGCTATGCCTTCAACTAAAATACCTGACAACCCATCATGACCTTCGACCTTTGACCTTGGGGGCAGTTTTGTGTCATAAAATAAGTCAAGGCCCACCGCTGCATTAACCTTTCATCATTTTTTGCTGTTGTTGACGCTACAACCGAGTGGCAATGTCTGAACCAGAAAACCTTGAAACGATATTCCCTCGCCAAGATTTCTGTCACATCCAATTCCCACGCCATGATTACTGGCAATTTCACCATATCAGATGTACCACATTAATTTTTTTTTTTATTTCTTCGTCTTTCTTAGACTAAAGTATAAAATAGCCACTGACAGCAAAACTTGATATCTGAACCGTGCATATATAGAAGATATAGACATAGCAGATATTTTGATAGAAACTTTTTTCCTTTTCTGTTTCTTGGGGGAGGGGGGGGACAGGAATGGGAACAAATAAGAATGAAGAATGTGCAGTACCGTTTGATAGGTATATCACTTCCTCGTTCTGCCTCACTACATCACTTCAAAGATCACGAATTGTACAGTTTTTTATCTACAATATCTTAATCTCTTACACCGATACATGGTATACACACTAATCCAAGTGCACAAACTACGTTATCACAACAACCACCTATTACAACCAACTACGTCTCTAAGTGTCTAATCACTACCCAAAGAACTAGTTCATAGCTACAATAACTTACCAATAAATGTACACAAGTGTGAATTAAACTTACACAACCAATAGTAAAATGAATAGCAGAACCTTATATGCATCAAGAAAACATTGTCTGAGTTCACCTAAAAAGAAATGAAAACAAAAAAATGAAATAGAGTTTACTGTAGTCATCCTTAAAAATGAATTCATATGACAACACATCTACAATCATTTGACCTAGACTTACACAACAACCGAACACGGACCGAATTTTTGACAAAAAAATTATTGAGATCTCTGAAATAAAAATACATCATATCGGACAGTGAATGGACCCTATCAATGTTTTACAATTACGTTGGCACTTTTTTGTTGATTTTTTCTTTTCAGGTTAGTACAAGAACACATTTCTCTGGATATTCCAATGTACATTATGTTTGGGCAATGTTTAGGAAACTCATAAAAGGATTATGAAGTCCAGTAAAAGAAGAAAAGTAAATATAGAGAACTGAATGGCTAGAACGTAACTGACCAGTCAAACACTGCTAATTTTCTGAAGCAGGCTACAATACAATACCAATCATTCCACTATACTGATTTGATTTGTGAAACATTGAATTTTCTTTCCAAAAAACACCGTCTATAGAAAAGAGAATTAATGTTGAAACAACTTCGTCAAATGTATTTCTATTTTTTTTCTTTTACTATTTCAACCCTGAGTTGAGGAAGGAAGTTCACAAACATACAGACCACACAACAAGAGACGTAGCGCCATCGTATGACCGACACGACAAAGGACGAGACACGAAACACAGACGGACGACAAAGAAAGATACGATGAGCCAAATGCACAGTGCGCCTGCACACGCATCCTCACACGCTCGCAGCCACTCCACGCACACGCAACAAGGCAGACACACACGACAGAGACACATAGGAGTGCAGGTGTTGGCTGATTTCTTCCGCACGTTTGGCGTTAGCGGCCATCTCCCGCCGCCGACGCCCTTCAGCGTTCCAAAAAAATGGCACAGAAACGGAGAGATACTGGGTCTGTCGCCTCCTATTCCAACGCATATCAGACGAAAGATAACCTTAACCTGAGTAAATTTTTCTTCTTTCATTTCCATTATTTACAGATATGATTTGTTGCTCCTTTCCGACCCACCCAATTCGGTTTTTACGCTCGAATATTTGTAGTACATGATTTTAGAACAGTCTCCGACGAGTTTAGTTGTGATCCACAAAGTACGAGACGATGCACAAGCGTTGCCGATGGCAACCGCTCATCATCTGCGTGAAATCACCATGGCACATGATCCGAGGTCCACACTCAAAGCTCCGAATGCAAACATATACTTGTGGTAATTTGGCTCTCTGCATTCAGTGCAGAGTGGATATATACATTCTTTGAATGAGGAAATTCAAGTACGATAGTCATCCTGCCACATTAGGTTGTATTTTTTTTTGTTTTGTACAGACATTGAAGAGGTCAGATTCCTGGAACACACAGCCTTATCAGATAGAGGAAAATAAAGAATTAACTGCCGACATCACCTTCAAAAAACACATTTTTCATTTTTCTTAAAAACACATGATACAAATAACAATACCAAGCAGAGGAGAAAAAAAATCAATCTCACACAAACAAATTTGGCAATTTCAATTTTTCTTAAATATTGCTGAGAATTACAAAAGTTGTACAGATTAAAATAATTCTTTCTCTTCTCCATTATCTATCAGAATGTTTGTGAAATAGCTCTTTGTGCATTTTTTTTTTTTGGGTAAAATCAGATGAAAACACTTGTATAATTTATTTATACATGCACTCTTGTTAAAACTAGCAATCTTGTATTAATACTATCTACTGTAAACACTGATATTGCATCGGAGAGTTTGGTGCTGCCTGATCTGCTCATTATAACTCCACTCTCACAAATTCCCAAACCAAGGCATTTCGTAAGTCTCTAGCTGAGTTTAATCCAAAACGTACCACACGCCTGACATGTAGGGTTCTCATCACCCTCACCTCCCAGCCTTTTGCTCAACATTTCATCCAAAGGGCCGCTGGATTGGCCTAAAAGGGGAGGGACGGTTGTCCTGCACTGATTGATGAAGTAAGGAGGGGACTTAAGCTCGAAGGGGAAGACAAATGTGGAACCGTTGATAAAGTGACAGAGAGCAGAGCAAATCCTCTTGAGATTCTATCGTGTTTTGTTTTTTTAGCGTTCCCAGTAGCCGGCTGGAAACCGCTTTTGGCAACTGTGAGATTGGTTCAACCACGCATATCGATTCCCCATTTGTCTTCCTCCCCGGTGGGGGAATCCCAATATGAGACAGAAGGGCGGGGCGTTAGGCTCACATCTCGATTACAGTGGTCACTGGTGATGCCCAAGAATGACCCGACAAGAATGGGACAACATCACTGCGGGGATGCATGGGGTGTCTTAGGAATATCGTCCTAGAGCACCCACACGACCAATCAAAAGTGATCTCTCAAATGAGCCTTGCTTTCCTCAGCCAATAGAGATCTCCCTTTCTTGGAGTTCTTCACACAGAGAAGTCTCGTCTCGCTCCCATCTCCTCCTGAGGTTTGAACCACACGAGGAAAGGAAAGAAAACTGAATAATTCTCGTGTCGTTTGCTTCTCCCTACAATGCCTTCCAAGGCCACTAATTGAGGTGACATTTCACCACACCGTAGGGGAGGCAAGGGTGGTAAGAACATTCTGTTTTGTTTTGTTTGATATATATATATATTTTTTTTTTTTTTTTTTGGCGTGGCGGTGTTCTTGCCTGTCACAACCTTGTCTAGAAGTGTTGTTTCTTCAATTGGTACAGCTGAAAGAAGGAGATTCACACCCAGACTCACGCTGGGGGGATGTCATTTTTTCGTTTGGGCTAAATATCTGATTTCTGCACACCGCTCCCACTCTGTCTAGACTGAAATGGGTTCCAGTCAATCATTTATGCTAAAATATAATAGCTCTGAAATATTTCATCACAAAAAGGTAGCAATTTTTTTCCCTCTCTTCTCAATTTAATTGCATTTGAGCATATTTCATGCTGCACAACTTTTTCAATTGTACAGAATAGCAAGCGATACAAGCATTATACTTAAAAAGTAACATTACGTAAAAGAAATATTAAAGATAAATGTATATATATACACACTTAAAGTTGTTGATATTCCCACATTGCCAGGTATTTCTTCAAATCAACAGTTTCATTAAAAAAATGCTATCATTGCTGGCTGCTTGAAATGGTACATGAAAAAAAAAATGTGCCATGCGAAGTGCAAAAATGAAACGAAAAGTGAATAGAAAAACAAAACTTCTTACCATACAGTTTACGCAATAATTTCATTATCCAACTTGAAATCTTTTATGAGTAAAATTTGGAGAAACTTACACAGTAATATTTATACAAATATTGATAAATAGTGCCAGGTTAGCCCTGGCTACAAGTTTTAAAGCATACACTGTTAGTTCTCCACAAGTACGTTGTTTCCTCCCCTCTTGATTCTCGTACCCCCAACCCCCCTTGTCGTAAAAAGTCGCTGATCATCTTGTGGTTTTGTAGAAGAGAGCCTGGTCCTCTGAGCAGAAGAAGCGAGCCTCGACTGGAGAGCCCAAGTATATTAGTTCCAGGTCCTGAAAGGGAGGAGTGTGGAGAGACACCGTCCTATATACGCGAGAGCTGGCCTCTGGTTGGATTCAGTAATTCCGTCCATGTGAGACTGTGTTGAAATGACTTGACCCGTACCCTGTCTGCTGCCACCAACAGGTAGGATAGGGAGGGGGAGTAGAGAAATAGAAAGAGAGAGAAATGGGGGAGGGGGGGGGGGGGATACAGAGAAAAATGACAGAAAATCTTTAGCTCCTTGTTAATCTTTAGAACACCAACAGCAAGACAACCAAGTTTATGCTCACATACTTAAAATTCCACATGTTGAAAAAAGAAAGTTAATGATTAATATATCCCACTGAAATTAATCCCACCTATTTCTAAATTTCTGAACATCAAACAGCATGCCCTGAACAGCTCTACTGCTTATATATATTGTCGCCTTCCTGGCAGAAGGGCCCTAGCATGAAATTTCCTCCCCAAACTAAATTTTTGTTCGTGACAATATAGTTTTGAAAGCTCTTTCATATGATGTAACAATCATTTTTTTTTTATTTGGGTGGGGGTGTGTGATTTTCAAACCTTAAGCCTGATGGCCCTTCAGCCACACAGGCAATGATATATATATCATAATGATAACTACTCGTAATCAAATATCAATTATCGCATCTTTCAGACTGCTGAGTATGTACTCTGAAAAATTCAAAATTGAAAATGGCCATCATATAATGTTGATGCCATCAGTAGCAACTGTAATGCAAATTATCCAACTGAACTTGTGCTTATACACTGCTGCCTTAATAAAGGCATAACTTAGACTGAATGTCAAATCAGAGGAATCAAAAGGTGCACAGTACGAGTGGACACATGCACACATACACAGTATGAGTATTTGGATAAAATGGAGGAGAAAAAATCTATGCCCAACAAGCTAGGCATGACATGATGGCTGTGCACAAAAAAAAAAAAAAGAAAGTTTCTATCAAAAATGTCTTAAATATCTACACACAGGTAATACTGCTGGGGGTCTCAGAGTCTACAAATTTAAGGTTACAGTTGGTGAAATTTCTTTGGCTATATTTATAGGGTAAAATTTTTTTGATGTGATATCTACTACCCAATCAGCATTGTAAAGTATGACATGTTACATGACGAAATCAGCTTGCCAATCACAGGGTCTCTTTTTGCTAGAATTGCTACTACAGTGCACTCCTGCTATAACGAACACGGTTATAATGAAATTTCGGTTACAACAAAGTAAAAATTCAGGCCGCAAAATTATCCACTCTTTGTTCTTTATTGCTTACTTGTTCGGTTTTAATAACTAAATTTGGATACAACAAAAGAAAACTGCCAGTCCAAAGGACTACGTTAAAATGGGAGTCCACTTTTTTCCTTCTTCTCTGTTTCACAACATGACTTAAAACAAGAATTCGACCTGTGACACATTGATGTCTGGTTTTAAAAAAATGGATTTCTTCAAATTTCAGTTTGATGATAAAAGTGAATATGGAGAAATTTTGCAAATTCTTAGAAATCAACATCACATACAACCCCTAGCAAATCAATACATAAAGAAATAAAGCAGGTAATGAGATTTGTTACACAATTGAGAGGGCAGAAAAACAAAACTATGCAGGTTACCTAAAAAAAATCTGAAAGAAAAAGACAAACATGAGGGGGAAAATCTGGAGCATCATCATTGGGGTAGATAAAAAAAAGCCAGTGACAATGTAGGAAAAGCAATCTATCTACAAGCAACACCACAAAAACAAAACACTGAAAAAAAATCATTTTACTTTTGATTTTGTGGCAGAGGACAAACGACAGAGATTAGTGAAGCAAAAAATGTTAGTGAAGTGAATATACCTTGCAGCCTCCTTATCGGTCGGTGTTTCTCTCAGTGAATGTAACCATTGTGGTAATTGGCCATCAAACCCTGTAACCATGGATACCGTACACACATCATGAGCAGCAGGAGGACGAGCGACAGACGGGAGAAGGGGAGGAGAGATGAACGAGGATAAAGAAGAGAAGAAGAAGAAGAAGAAGGAGAAGAAGAAGAAGAAGAAGAAGAAGAAGAAGAAGAAGAAGAAGAAGAAGAAGAAGAAGAAGATGAAGAAGAAGAAAAAGGAGAGGGATTGTGGTTACCATAACAATGACACGAGAAAGAATAGAGTGTGATATATTGAGTGACAGAGAAATATATAAACAAAGGAATAGATTACAACATCGAGAAGACCAAAAGGATTTAGTACGAGAGTGACAGGAAAGATATACATTGAAGAAACAGAGGGAAAATGTGAAAATATATACATGACAATGATGAAATAAGCAGGAAATAAGAGTGTTACAAAAAAAAGGAAGAAAAATTAAGGTTTTACAAAGATGTAAGTAATACAAAAAAGACGAGCGTGGGAAAGGGACAAAAGAGATGCAGAGGGGAATACATGATAGAGAAAGAACAAGGGAAAAACAGTTGAAAAGGATAAAATAGAGACAGACACAGACATATGGGAGAAAGAGAGAGAGAGAGAGGGGGAGAAATGGGGGCAAGAAAGAAATTTTTGAGTTAATATTTTGAGAGAGGCAATGTTTTCTTCATCTCCCACTGTACTACAAATAAAAACACACATACTTACTTTCCTTTATACAATGTGGCATAGTTTCACAAATATACTGATTACGTTCATCTGTTCTTGTCTTCCTTTTGTGGAAGAGGGTGGAAGTATACAAACTATTTTCAGAAGTTGAAACGGAAGAAACGTCTTTCGTTCAGCCATTGTATGAAATCTATGACTGTTTAGATTTTTAGAATTTACTATGTGGGCTTATATAAAACAAAGCATTAAACCTTCACATTTGGTCTCAAACTGGGGAAAACTACACAATTTGTTTGCACAGTGGGATGTTTAGCGAAGAAAACCCATTATTCATTTGTTGTTGTTTTTTTTCTTTATGAGCTTGCACAAACAGAAGCATTCACATTTTCAAAATCAGCTCTAGTTCGTAAAACACACAAAGTCCAAAAGTTTTGCATACTCTTTCAGTCTGAACACTCACAAAAAAGGAGCAAAATCTGGTGAAACAACAACAACAACGAAAAATATGAAGGATGGACACATGTTTGACTAAAATTACAACAACAATCGCACAATTCAATCCATCTACTCTAACAAGGGGAAAGCTACACATGTAGGCTATTAAACTTGTTGGGATATGGGAATTGAAAAAAAAAAGAAGAAAAAAACAACAACAAACAAATACACCATACACCAAGCCGGAGAATGATGAAAACAATGGGATGTGGCTTGAGCAATGAAGAGGAGAAGGAAAAATCTATGATTCTACAATTTTGATGGTTTTTTTCTTTTGATAAACACACAAATTTGTTTGTAAGTCAGGCAAAGTATGTGTGAAACTAGCAAAAAAAAAAAAACACTAAAGATATATTCAAGTAAGGTGGAGTGTTAGTGCATGGCTAGACACTACTGGAATTTACTTGTGGTGCTCTCAGAGGAAAAGAGTGTAAAGGGGTAAAACAGAGTTGTGCTTGGTGTCATGTGATGTTGGGGGGGGGGGGAGAGGGGCTGGGGCTGGGGGAAGGGGGGCTGGGGCAATGGGGCGGGGCTGGGTGGTATTGATTGGCTGGTGGCAGGGGTACACTAACAGAGGACTAGCACCTTTCTACTGAAATTTGATTCTGGCATGGGGGGAGAACAATACATGGTGGACACTATAACCAAAGGAATACTTGTTTTCAACCAAGTACCAATGTATAATGATCTCAAAAGAGCTCAACCAGTTTCTTGTGGATGTAATATAAAGATAACTACGTCAATGCATCAAAGCTAAATACAGCACCATTAACATCATTTTCTCAAGCATCAAGGAGAAGGGTGTTTACCTTCTTAAGTCGTTAATGAATTCAGCCATGAGATATATTCACCAAATAAAGAAAGAAAAAAAAAATGAAAGAAAAGATATATATATTTGCAGAGGAAACACTCGAGGAGTATAATAATTGTGTTATTCTCTTTTTTTATGATTATATAATGCAAAGACCACAATTAGTCAAGATTGGCTAAAATATTGAATAAAGCTTTGATAAGATGAAAGTGAGTTAAGAGCCTTAAATCCCTTCCGGAAATATTTTTTTGAAAATACGCCGAGACAAAATCCCTTTTTTTTTTGGGGGGGGGGGGTGGGGGGGTCTTCCTCTCTTATTACAATGTTCTAAACTATTGGGGATGTCTACTCACATTTAGGAATTTTTAATCTCTTTTTCTCTCTGTAGGTATTTTCCAGGTTTCCTTTTAAAAAAGACTCTGTCAGATTTTCATCGGGAAGAAACTATCTCTTTCTCTCTCTCTACTGCTTGACATCAACTAATAACAGCAAGTCTGCTTATCAGCTTACGTCTGCATCAGTATCATTTGACCAATTTGATCAAAAGCATACTTTCATTCTATAGAGCATGTAAAGTACATACAGATATTGTACCCTTTTTGAAATTCCACAGCAGTTCACTTGGGATTAATAATGCTGCTATATGAAGCAAATACGGTCATATATGATATTTCCATGTTTTGGCTATTAATTCAGTCCATCACAGGTTGAAATGCATTTTGATAAGCCAATATTCTATTTGCATCTGATTTTTTTTTTTTTTTTTTTTTTTTGGGGGGGGGGGTTCCCCCATCAAATAGAACACCATTATCTCCGATAGGGGGATGCCCTCAACATTTGCACACAAATGAAATATTGGTATCTTAATTCAGCACATTCTTAGAATATAGATATATGTGATAATTTGATAATTTGATAAAATAATTTGTGATCAAACAAGGAAGAAACTGTTCAAGGGAAGGGTAAAGAGACTTTTGGACACAAAACGATGGCGCTATGCTATTGCTTCATTTCGGGACTAGAAACAATGAATATTAAGATTTACATAAGTAACATACCACTACATAAACACACACTTCTACTTTTTTTTTCATTTCCATTAGACTTAAAGACTACAGACCGAGGTCTGGTTTGAATATGCAGCTTTAATAATGAGACTATTAAGCCTCAATGATTCAGCTCTTATGCTGCATCAAAATATGTGTTCCAATATCAAAGACCATGAAAATGGACAGTACAAAGGAAACTGTGAATTTTTGGATCAATTCGGCGACAGACAAACCTAAAAATTCAATTCTACGAGCATGGATGACATCTATAAAAACAAAGCACCAAATGATATAAATCAAAAACAAACAAAAAGAAGCCCTAGAGAAATAAATTTTGCTTAATTTGCCTGCAAAGTTGTCTACATGAAGCTATGGGTGAAAAAAAAATGACAGAGAAAAAAAAAAAAACAGTATGAAGTACAGGAATTACTAGTGCAGTGTTGGCCTCCATTTCATACCAAAACAATTTTGAAGTTGGAGAAGCATTGAAAAAAAAAATAGTTCTCTCCTGAACTTTTCTTTGCACTCTACAGCTGAAGATGGTAATTCTAATTTTGGTGAGAATTTTAATCATCGTGATTTGAGTGTTATGTTTCGAGAGAGGGGGACTGTGACACTAGTTTTACAAAGTAGACTCCAGTCCAGCAACTCCTTTTCTTCCATGCAACTTACGGATACCAGCGAAACTTGCTCACTCCACACACACTTTTTATACTTATCAGGACATTACACAATGTGCTTCCCCCCCACCCCTCCGCCATCTAGTCTGCAAAATCAAAACTAAGGATTCACATCTACAAGATGGTGATGATGTATGATGTTGCTATTCAAAACTTAATTATTTTGCAGGTGTGAAAATTTTGTGAATAAAAATGACACCATCCATCTTTTGTTGTTGCTCTAGAATCTGATGACATGAATGTATTTAATATCCTGCATGGAAACAATTACAAAACATTTACGGTCTACCTACAGCTAAGGGAAGGAACACAAATTAATGCCTCCACTATCCTGTGGGGTGGAAGCACTAACAAAAAAAAATTGTTAGGAGCTGAAAGAGTCAATATCTGTCTATCTTTTGCGGAAATGATTTAGAAGCTAAAATGTCGACAGAGAAGTGAGGAGGGGGTTTTACCGGTTGGGTGCCGATGCCGAATCCGTGGGTCGGTTGAGGGCTGGCAGCGGGCACAAAGTTTCCCCCCATGCCTTGGTCCTGGGCGGAGCTGCCGTAGATGTCCATGGGACCCGGGCTGTTGGTCGTGTTGTAGCGGTTGTTGACCGGCGACGGGGAAGGGGCATAGCTCTGCGGTTGGTAGCTATTTGGCATCACTGTTTTGTGTTGTACGCACCACAGCGAGTTGGTTTTTTGACACCAAACGGAGAGCATCAGAAAAGAAAGCAGGAAAAAACAGGTACAGAAATGTTGCTGGGTTAGAAACTGCCTTGCAAAATAGAAATGTTACACTTGTACATGTACATATCCAAACATTTGATGATATATAACACTTGTTTAGTACTATCATACATATCAGTATTAATGGGATTATACAAGCTAGAAGTGCATTTACGTGTCTATGTACACACGTGGGATACAAAACAAGCATAACAATTTTTTACACTTACATTAAACAGCAAATAAAAAAGTAAAATGATCAGTACATATCATTCTAAATCTATGGAAGCACAGAACAAATCATATCAGACAGAAATTAATATGGTTTTTCAACTGGAATATTCAGGATACAAATATATGTGGATATATGTGAACATATATATATAATCATTTTTGCAACTCAAACAGAATATACTCATCTGCACAGCAAACAACAGCAAGCAGCTATTACTACATGGAAATCTGCTTCTACTACTACTACTACTTCTACTACTACTACTACTACTACTACTTCTACTACACTACTACCACCACTGTAGCTACTACTTCTACACTGCTATGACTACTCTCTCTCCGATTAGAGGTTGCAAATTTTGTTAAATATCTTGGCGACAGGCTACGCTTCTACTTGATGAAGCATGCTGGTCATTTACAGGAGGAAATATAGTGCTATGAACGTCTATTCTAGGCTGGTTTGGAGACTAACGAGGGGGGAAGGGTGTGGAGAAGTGAAAGTGGATTCCATGTCAAACAAATCAATGTGGGGAGGATGGGAAGTGTGCTGGGGGTTCCCCGAGAGTGTGTTTAATGAGGGGCGAACCAAGTGTGAATGTGTGATGGGAAGGGCGCTAATCACCTAAACTCTCAAAGTAATTAAAGTCCCCCTGCCCCCCTCTTCTTAACAAAAACTCCCTCTAAGAGCATATCCATATTCTTTGTAGCCAACCCAAGCTATCCCAATGTAGAACACATAAACGAACATAAAAATCACTGACCCATTCTGAGTATAATTCCAGCAAATCATATGTCCCTGCTGAATGTCGCACCACCTAACAAGATTGTGGCAAAAGTGACTCAAATATCTAAACAAATAAAGCCCTTGCAATTCATCATTGATATAAGAAAAAAAAAGGACTTACAGACAAAAATTTTAAAAATAAACGAAAAGATTACAAACAAAGCTAGGATGATATCAAATTCTTGCTGCTGTTGTCATTCTGTTCTGGTTGTTGTTGGAAACACATACCCGGCTGGTGGAAGTCCCTCCCAAATTCTGGTTGCTGAGGCAAAGTGTTGGGCTCGGAGCGAGCGGGCGGGGCGGACCGGCCCGCTGGTCCCGCTGAGCCGTAATCGGGGTAGGAGTAGGTAATTGGTTGCTGTCCCCGGCGGTCCGGTGTGGGAGGGACCCCAGCCGGCATCACATAGCCAGGGGCGTATGTCGGAAACCCTAGTTAGGGGTAACACAACAAGGGATAGCGCATGGTCAGTTTGCCGGCTACGCCATGTTAAATGAGAAGTTTGGCCCCTTTACGGAAATTCCAATCTCCTTCTACCACCCCTTTCTATCACATACAATAAACATTCTGATTAATGAGTTCAGCAGCACCATCCTTCTTTTCTGTTAATTTTACAGGACTGTAAAGGTTAATTTTGTTTAAAGGGGCATCTGTGCTTCACAAGTTTTCAGGTTTTTTTTTTTTAATGATCTCACTTTTTCCACTCTCTCACCTAGAGCGAGTCTCCCCCACCGGGCATATACTTATCCATTTTATCATCTCCGTCATCTTTTTGCTGCGGATCCGAGTTGTCCGAGGTCTGGATGCTGATGGAGTAGGAGAGATGTTGGGTCTAATTCCGATAGTCTTTTTTTTCCTTTTTTTCTTTTTTGTCTGCCCCAGATAAACGAACAGACGGCTCGTGACCCACTTGGGGGGGGGGGGGGGGAACAACTCAGAGCTGGCAGATGATGGTGGAGTGGAATTTCGGTGATGAATAATAGGCTGACAGGAATTGTTTTTCAGGAATGATGGCATTAGCTGCCGGGAGAGCTCAGGTCGTCTTTATTTATATCCTGCTATTCTGGAGTCTGGAATGATGTTTCTTATGCTTCTTTGTTTCTTTCATTCTTTTTTTTTTTTTTAAGGGGGGAGGGGGAGGGGTTAAATGGAGCAAAAGGGGAGCCGGAGAGGGTTAAAAAGAGAAAAAGATGGAGGCATGCAGAGATACGTGTAGGTAAATATATGCAGGCAAAACACTAGTTAGCATCTAGTGATTAGTATACACCTGAAATGGAATGGGTTGAGAGCCTATGGCTGTATCTCTCAGAACAAACCAGCGAGAAAATGACATTGCCTAATACATGTACCAAAAAGGCATGGATTAGTCAGTCGATTATAACATGGATAATCCTAACGATCATGGCATACTGGGGACGCTAACCTGAACAGACAGGTTGGATTGTCTTAAAGACCGATTCCAGTACAAGGAGTACTTGAACACGGGTGTCGTGACCAAAACTTTGAAAGGGTTGACGACTTATAACATAAATGTTTGCTACGAAATGCATTTATGAGCAAAATACGGAGCATATGAATGAGATGAATAAGCTTTGACCTTCTACACAAAATGGACAAGCAGTGGGATTCAGGGATACGTAGCAGTTGAATTTCATAACCAGGCAACTCAACAAGCACCTTATCCCCCTCTCCCACAACATGAATTTCATGATAAGGTCGCTTGAACTTCAGCCAAATGAAGTTTTGGTCAATCACTCGGCCCAATTCAGCTATCAGGTTAACTCTCCCATACAATGATTTCATAGGTCTATTGCTACCCCATTTACATGGAGACCATTGCAGCTGGAACCATCATAAGTATCATATATACATGTGCATATATATATAGAGAGAGATATATAGATATATATATCACATATACATATATTCTCTCTCTTTTTTTTGAGAGAGGGATGCAGTTCCAATGACAAGTGACTGTACAACATCAAAACATATTGAATTTCTGTTCCTCACAATCACACTTGCACAAGCACACACATAATGCACACACACCCATTTCATATGAACAGAATGTGAAAAAGAAATGAGATTATGAAACACATTGATACTGAAAAGGCCAGCAGTCTTTTAGCCTTACAAAGACAAAAACAAAAAACAAAAAATAAAACATACAACAAAATCTGGCTTCTGAAAAGCAATAAAAAGTTTATTCCTGAAAAAAAAAAAAAAAACCACATGCATCTAGCACCCCTTGAAGATGGAGGCCTGAAAATCAATATTGTGAAACTAAGAAAGGATTTACAAATTTTCCTAACGTTCAGCTTACGCTTGTTCTTCGTCCCACGTCCAGTAAATACTTGCAAGTTTGCATCACCAAGATTGCTATGGCTTGTTCCAACAGCTATTGCAAATGTACCCAAATGTCTGATCTCACAGCATCCTCTTGGGATCATAGTGCAGCTGCTTTTCATGATAGCGCTTTTCCATCTTGTACAAGCCCCTTGCTCTCCTCACAAACCTTAACCATTTCCTTTCCCACTCCCCAAACCAGACAAACGGATGAACCAATATCCAACCAAACCTGAAGAATATTAAAGGAGAAAATCATCATCAAAAATCACGTCTCTTTTGAGCGTCACTATCTTAAAGACGGCCAGCATGGTATGGAAGATGTCCTGAATCACCCTGGTTTGACAACAGACAATTCGCATAGCTGATGAATGAAAACATTCCACTCATAGTCAAAATGTATGAACAATAACTTGATGCATTAGATTATCTTCTTTCACGGCAGCTGGATGACGCCCCAAGCATTAACTTGATCGACTGAGGAAAATAATTATTACAAAGAAATTCCTCATTTTCTTTTTTGTATAATCCGTGCGGGGTTATGGCTAAAAAAAAAAAAAAAAAAAAAAAATGTCACAAGGTGCATTTCTGATACCAAATGCAACCCCTAGATAAAACAATGTGGGTTTATGACGGTTTGAGGCTCCCATGTCATCCAATCTTTCCTGCACGTGATGGCAATTTATGCAATGATGCAATAAACATGCAGCATGTTCGGTTCTTCCGGAGCAACGAAGGAACAAACAATTTGCCTCCTCTCCCCTGCCTTTCAGAATTGCCTTTCCATCTAGAAAGAATCCAGTAATATCAATGGTTATAGGCCCTTTACTGGTATGTCCGTGTGTGTCCTTGTGCGCATGTGTATGTCAGTTATCAGTAAGTATATGTTTGATTGGGCATGTGTGTTCGCGTGTGAGTACAAAAATACTTTTGAATGTGGAGAGTACAGCAAAGGTACCTTTGTTAAATGTATTCATTACACCCCTGGTTTCCAAGCTCAACACCCAAGCCATTGCAAAGTGGGTCCTAGCTGTCATCTGCCCATCGTATACAAGGGAGCCATATCGGGTCCTTCTTTGCACATATGGATCTGTAGGCCTATGTATCTCATGGTCACTATTTCTGGTGTTTGGGTCTATGCTCAGATATGGATAATCACTAATCACATCTACAATGATGAACAGAGATACAATTCTGAGCTACCAGATGATCACAAGAGTAACCATCACTGAACAGGGATAATGTGAATGTTTCACCTGATTTTGTTTGTTTAAATTTATGTATCATGGCCCAGTATTTGGGGGGGGGGGGGTGGTACTAAATATCAGAGTATGGCAGCTTAGCCAGTTACGGCTTACAGCATGGGTAAATAGTATACGTGGTGAGTGTGAGCTAACTATTGGAAGCTCAGTGAATAAGCTTTACACACTATTGTTGATGCGCAGTAAATAAATAACCATCAAAAAACAAAATCTTCAAAAACATGCAACGATGCACTTTAGCCAAAGTCAATCTCAGAACCACAAGTGAATATCTGTGAATGTGGGTAGCTGGAATTATGCTTACTTGATGCCCATAAAATGTGAGTATTTGTAAGGCACAGCACACATGAATTGGACAGGTTAATGTTAAGCTGTCGACAGGCACATTTCGGTAGTCGTAAACTGCCTGGAAAAACGCAAGACACAAGTCCTGTTTCTTATTTTTTTCACTTGGTGTTCATTATGCAACTGCATAATACAGATTGAGAATATGATCTTATTTACAGGGAGTAACAGAAAAAAGAAAACCTCTATTAAGTCTCTTTTTCGTTGAAGAAAGTACTGAAGATTTGATCATTCATAGAGTGGAAAAGCCCAGAACAATGAAACCACAAAGACTCCAACTAAACAGTATACTCCTTGAACACCAAAATATCCCTCCATTTTCCCAAAAGTTTAGAGGATTATAGAAGGGATGAGGAAACCCAAAATATTTCAAGCATTTTCTGTGGGATGCAAGGATTCCGACATGATGAAAATGTGAAATGAAAGATCAAATTGATGTGATGGAGAAACAAATAATGAATGAAATTCACACCAAGTTGTACCATCTTGTCTAGCAACTACAAACCGACCAACCGTCAAACCAGCACACTGTAAACCAACAAATCTGACCAGACCATAGACAAGCTTCAAAGGGAACTTTGAAAACAGAATAAAAGATGGGAGTGATTATTTTCCAAGGGGTGGGGATAAGGGTGGGCATGGGGGGGGGGGGGGGAGGAGAACTTTTTGGTTCAGGGGCGGAGGATGCTTTTGTTACTTTGGTAAGTTCGGTAAGGAGTGCAGAGGAGTTGTTATTGTTGTGTAGTTTTCTCTTTATTTTTTTTCAATCTCTTTCTCATCCTTTTTTTTTACCTGAGTGCGGAAGCGACGGCATGCCCACGGAGCCTGCCCTCGACGGCCGGCCTCTGGAAGTGGAGCCGCGTCCCATGCCAGCGCCGCACAAGGCGTAGGCTGGAGGCGGGTAGCCTAGGGCGAGGGCGTGTGAGGGAGCACACGTTAGCGTTCTTCACCGACAAAGCACACTCCACTTCCCACATACTAGCACACAGTACAAGATAAAGTCACTGCACATCAGATCCAATTAATACTCTAATGGGCACGATACACAGGTGCTCCATTCCCCCTCCCCTCTTTATTCTCCTAAAGTCTGACAACTATCAATAAGGTCAACTGACTGATGAGATGACCAAAAAAACAAAGAAACCTAGCAATCCATAATTTTGCAATTTCTCCCTTCAAGTAGCATAGCAGCTGTATTGAAACATATATGGCAGAAATCATCATCTTGTTTTCTCTCGTTCAGATGATGGAAGTATCTTGCATGCATGCATTCCACAAAATTCTGCTGAAGTGAATGCTCGTCAGCTGTGGTGTTAGTTTTCATCTTCACAACGGAGCATCTAGAGGAGAGGTAGCTGGTGGGTTTGAGGGCTGGGGTTATTAAGGGTTCAAATTTGAACTCATTAATTATTTGTTGGTTGGCAGCATGTACAAACTTCAGTATCATCACCAACTGAACTAAAATTCAACCAATTTCCTTGAGCCCACAACAAGAGTTTAGCTCTGACTTCATTTGGGGGGAACTATCAAAATCTACCCTGAAATAAACCATGCACACATCATCACTTAACCTTTGAATTTCTTCAGAGTTTCCTGAACACTGTTTCAAGACCTCACATAGGCCTAACGATCCTCCACCATTGACCACCATTACTACACTGGATTTCACAAGATGCCAATTTTCCTACAGATAATATCAGTGGCATAGTCTCAGCTCTCACCATAGGTTTTCCAAAACATATGGATGCTAGCATAGGCTTTGTAATTGGGACATCCACGACTAGCAAATGCAACAACTATATGATTATATATGGAAATACGAAAAGATTTTCAAGACATTGAGATAGGACCTCTAAGAAATGATGTCAAATATTTTCAGCATCAAAGGTCATATCACAGAATTCTTGCATAGTGCTCATAACTTGATACAATAAAATGGTGGTTCATCATTCTTTTTTACTTTTGATGTAAATCCATCTGTTGTGTGAGGTTTGTGTGTATACATTGTATTGTACATGCCAGATTTTCCCAGTTTATGTGAAAACAATGTCAAATGCACGATTCTTTCCACCTGTAGGCATTTTGAGGCATCTGTGAAGTAAAAAAGGACAAAAATAAGGATTGCAGGATTTTCTTGTGACATTTCTCATGATTAGTTTTTTTCTCTTGCTTTTTGCTCTTCTAAAAATCCAATTTTGCTTGAAGGAATGACAATCACTGTGATGGGGCACGACATCTCTCCAGTCACATGTTTTTAGCCAACAACCGCAGGCGAGTGTTGCAGCTGCAGAACTCGACTTCACCCTGCGAGCACTCGGCCACGGCATCAATCTCAAGAAGAATCTGTCGGCACAGACTCAAAAGGAGGTTCTCCGCGGCCAAATCATATCCATCGCCATGCCAACCTGTATACCAGCATTATCGTCAGTGACTGACCGGATGACGATGCTAGGGAGATTGTGAGCAAACACAAATTTGCAGCAGCCCTGGCAAACAGAGAGGCTTTCTCTCCTCAATTTGGGGACAAAAAAGTCTCAAAAACCTTCTGATTTTGGGTCTAAATTGGCTTTACATGATGTCATTTATCATTATTGGATAATAACACAGGTATGACTGCCTACCTTCTTTTTTTTCTGTGTGTTCTTTTTTAAAGAAGATTCCACCCAAGAGCAGATTACTTGTGCTTTAAACAAGAGAGATATTTCTGCCTGTGCTTTTAACAAGAGAAATATTTCTGCCAGTGAACCAGTAAGATTCAATCATTGATTGATCACGAAGACATTCTAAGTCAACCCTATAACTTGCCTAGTTGAAGAAAAACACTCACAATGCCACTTTTGTGAATATTCTCAGATAGATGGGTCTTGCCATTAACATAACCCACTGCCAGATAACCATTTTGATGCGATGGTCAAGAGGGATCTTATGGGTAAAACATCCTGTCAAGGAATAGATACACAGGATGAGACTTGAACTCGGAGCCTCCTATTTAAGCATCTTGATCCTTCTCCACTGGACCACAGACCTCCTAAACCTGTGCGAGAGAAGTAGCATGGGTTGGCAGAGTGGACAATGTGCAGTCCACCAAATCATACACAGGTGGACAAGAGGTTATTATGGGCTCAGCGTTCAGTCAGCACTCCCAGCATTGTTTCAGAGATTCAGACGGATTTCTGAAGCAACGGGTACGGTATCTTGAAAGATGATGAGAGTATGAAGCACCCTGCAGGGAGGCTATACCCCGAAGTATTCGGCACAAACATGGCCGTTCATCCGCTTCATTAACGAGTCATTGACTCCCCAATCTCTTCGCAAGATTTATCAATGAAAAAAAAATGAAGTGAACATAACCGACCAAACATGAATGCCATGGACATCATGCATGAGAACGAAAATTACCCTGGTCATAAAGGGAGCTAGGAAGCTATTTTGATCAACATTCAAGGCGGCGCGCCCAGGAATCACTGATTGAGTATCTTAATCAGCCAATTTAATCCCAAATTTCCATACTCCAGATGATCCGTACGTGATCTGTTTAATCACCCTGGGAAGGGAGTTGAATGAGCAAACAATTTTTGTTACCAGGGGGAGCAAAATTTCCAAGTAAACTGCATCTCCGAGGGTACTTTGCACAGATCAATCAATCTGAGCAAGCCTTTCAAATTCAGTGTGGGACTCTGATACCAATTTCCTTTCTCGAAAATACAGTAAGGATTGATATTTATGAGTCATTTAAAGGGGCCGTGAAGCCCAAATCAACCTATTTTTCAGGTTTAGGCCAACTTTATGTAATGTTGTGTGCTGATTTCGCATTTACAACTACTTTTTGATGATTCTGATGAATAAAAGAGTTATTTTGAGAGAATATACAGCTCTGGGAACGCCCCCTGAAAAAATGTCAAAAACACGCCCACGGCGCGCGTAAGTCCTCATACGTCATCTCAAGAACGATCCGAGTTCGAGCGCTAGCCGAGCAGACGCTACTCAGCTGTATTATAGCACGTAGTTCTGTTAGCGGATAGCAACACAACTAGTGAGACCTCTAACTTGTTTAGCTATTCTTCTTATGAATAACCCTTGAGGCTTTAATCGACAGTAGTATGGAAGAGAGCGCAAGTCACTCTTCCAGTTCAGATTCCGAACATCGACAGTCTTGCTGAATTTTATGACCAAATTCCAGTTATTCTGCCTACTCAACGTGCAGAAATAAGGCCCTAACGTTACGGCTACAGTTTGAGCCAGAGCTCGAAAATGAAGTGGAAGATGAAGGTGCAGTCGGAGGTGAAGACGAGAATGAGCCAGAAGACATTGAGAGGAGGCTGGGCAACAGAGATTGGTAAGTCAAACTGTTGATTTTCATTTAATTGAAATTCTACTGTTTTTTCTGTAGTTCCCTAGTTACCAATTTGCCCCTTACCCGTACTTTTGCGGCTTCGACGTGCATTACCCAATCGGCCTGGGGAGCTGTGCGCGCTTGCCATAGCCGTGCACAATCACTGTCAGCCGAGCCTGGCCGCTCGGCAAGCTGGCCGCGCCATGCATGGCCGTTCTATCGATGTATTCGGGGTATTTAGCGTTGGCGTAGATTTATCGTTGTTTTTTTTTTTTTTTCATGAGCTGGCCTAGGAACTCGTAACTGAATGAGCAGAATTTAGATTTGTTTCGCTCAGCAATCACATTTGCATAAGCTATGATGTTGATTTATGGTAATGGGCTGGACTCTGTATAAAAAGTAAGCAACAACAACAACACATTTTTTATTGTGGACTATAGCCAATAGGGAATTATGTATTTATCGGGCTCCCACCAGCTCAGCCCCGGCGGTTTCCCGATGCTGATGCATGTACAAACAACAGCTGCGCCTAATCTTGCAACGTGCAAGACGTGACTGCAGTGACTGCACAGTGACTGCACTGGGATCGACATGCTGATGAATGATGATGTTTCATTTCATTAATTATCCCTGCTCTTTATCTGATCATAAAACCTAAATCTGAAATTTATGTGCATTCTTACAATGAACAGAATTTTAATCAGGCATTTTTAGGGCTGCCAACTCTCATGCATTGAGCGTTGAGCCGTTTGATAGACTCACTCATTTTGGTCCTTTCTCACTCTTATTTCATTTGCATGCATTTCTATTGATCTCACTCATTTTGACTCCTGAATTATAGCATTGGCCTATGGGAGTCTCACTCTCAACTAGATAAGTTTCCAGTGTTGGCAACCCTGCATTTTATTGCTTGTCCTGAAAATCTTACAGCAGAATAGGCCCTACATGTAGCTGCATGTAGGCTACCTAGGTTCTAACATTGTTAGATCTATCTATAACGTTATTAGAGTTTAGACCTCACATAGGGCTAGGCCCCCCTATGTGGAAATTCTTTTCTTTTTCTTCAACAATTGTAATATTTTTAATCAATGTTTACGTCAACTAAAGAGACAAACTCTGATCATTCCAATTTCAGAGCAAAGTGTTAATTTTTTGTTTCATCTAGTACCATATCATCTAGTATTATGATTTTGTTTTTACTTCATTTAAATTCATTGATTTACATACATCTTTTTCTTCTAGGAGTATTTGATACTAGTGTATTTATACATGGGGGAGGGGGGAAGGATTGCAAATATTGGCCCGTGGTGCATGATAATGAATTTTGGCAAACTTGTAATATATTGCAAACCATGCCTCAATGACATAATATCTCGTGTACATTTCACACAAGAGGGATACTTAGTAGCTATACACACTTTTTTCAACATTGCATAATAGCAGATGGGAACTTGGGAAAGAGGTCATATGTAATATGATACTGGAAGTGTTCCTAAAAATACTTATTTTGAATCAAAAAAGTTATTTTTGTCACACATTTTTTATTTCAGAAAGCAAGCAATAATCCTCATTTCCTTGATCCCCCATTTCTGTCTTTTGTTCAGGTGCTCATGCAGTGGAGGATGTGTTGCCATGCCGATGGTCAAGGAGTCTGTGTGCTGCAAAGAAATCGCACGAGTGGTGGCAAAGATGGACTCTTTTGCTGGCGACGACTTGGATTGCATCACCATGCACCTAGGGTTCAAGACCATTTTTGCCTGGATGAATATGTATTACACTTAGAGACTGCATACTATCAGAATACAAACAACAATATGATGAAGATGCCAGAGGTGATGCCACAGACAACAAGTAAGTGTTTTTATGTTTTTGTTATTATTTTTTGTGTGTTTTATAAGAATTTTAGTTATACTGTAGTTTAGATTTGAAATATGCTTGAATATACCCAAGTTTGTTTGTGTGTGTGTGTTTTTTTTTTTTGTGCTAAACTTTTAGGCCAAAAAAGTGAAAACCCATTCACAAGAAATAGTGTATAGGCCCTATGTTACATATGCAGCCTTTGACTGATATTTTCATGGATACACTGTACACAGATCTAGCATTGGTGTCTTGCTTAACATGTGAACAATTAAAAAATTATTGAATTAAGGGGAAGTTGTTAGGCCATTATCTAGCGTACGTTCACTACTGAGTATACATGTGTGGATTAAATGTATGCACGAGTACACATATGAGTAATTTGCACTGGCATAGGTGGGGTCACAGGACCGTGCCCCCGTCCCCCCTTGATCGGGGAGAAAAAAAAAACAAAAAAAAAACTCTAATATGGACTTTCAGTGCGTGCCATTTCATGAACTGATATTCAAAACTCTCCCTACTGTAGGGGGTGTATCCCCTCTCACACCCTCTCCCACTCGGTCGCCTTGGCCACCAACCCCCCCCCCCCCCCCCCACCGTCCACCCCAGTTGAAAATTCACCACAGTGGCAATATGAAAGCCTGATGTACATGTAATATGTTCATGCACTATATATCTCTACAGTCATCTAGAATCACATAAAGGCATATTTCACACTATTGCTAATCAATATCTGATGCACATTAAGGAAACATTGGGAAAGAAAAGGAAGCCATTTATCAAAGAAAATTTAACTTCTTTGATTTTTTAATTCTCTCCATTCTAAATTTCAAATTAAGTACATGTACTCTTTCTTTCCTTTCTGTACAGGAGAAACCGCCATGTTGCCTACCGACAGCTAGCGAGATGGCGTTGGAGAATTCCTTGGAAGTACCTTGGGAGTACAAGGGATTCCAGCTGTAAAACCCATAAAGAGACTGACATTTACAGATTTTGACCTTGACCTTTGACTGCTGACTTTTGACCACTGACCCCCAAAGTTGCTATAATCACTGCCAGTCAGTATACATTCACATATACTAACTTCAATGAAGATACCTTAATTGAAGCATTTGCAAGAAATAGAGAAAAACTAGAAATTTCTACATTTCAACTTGACCTTTGACTTTTAATCTCATGACCCATGTTGTCTGTTGAGAATCTTTATTTGGTAGTACATGCATACACTAAGTTTCAAGAAAATACCTCCAGGCATTGCATAGATATGGGGGGGGGGGGGGGATAGAGAAATTTTGAACATTTGACCTTGACCGTTTGACCTTGAGCATGTGCACCTGAATGTTGATAGGCAAAACTTTGCCCATGCACTCAGTTATACATTCCAAGTTTCATTAGGATTTGTACCTTAAACTGTTAGTTACGCTGTCCACAAAATTCATTACAGACGGACAGACACGTGAACTGACGAACGGACAACTTGAAAACACACAATGCTTCCGCACTACTTCGTGGCAGAGGCATAAACATCAATCAATCAATCAAGATAAATAAAATGTGTGATTACCCCAAGCACACAATCCTATCCCCAACTGAAGCCCTCTGTTTGATTTTTATATATGTTTCTGTGTTGAAAAAAAAAATACTCCATAGCACCATAATAGAACATATATAGTTTCTAAAAATAACAAGTGAAAATGTTCACTTTTGAAGGAATGAATATGAGAAAAGAGGGAATTCTGCGTGAAATTAGAGTCAAATCGGAGTTATCTCTGAGGTCACTCCACAAAAGTGGAAATACAAATTGTCACTCAAATTTCACTGTAAATTCATTTTTTTTTTATTCAATCCTCCAAGAGTGCATATTTCTTGCTTGTTATTTTATTAGAGAGTACATGTTCCATGAAACAAAATCATGCACAACCAATAGACACACACACACACACACACACACACACATATTACACAACAACAAAAAAGTTTCATTTTGTACATTCAACAGTGGGAAAAAAAATCACAACACAACTTCATAGTTTGGCAAGAGCTTCTCCATTATTCAAAAAGCTGCATGATCAAAGAACAGTTGGTACTCATCATATAACACGTCAAAAGGAAAATTGTATGAAAAATAATCCAAAAAGAAAAAAGCTACATTATGTAATTAAAAAATCATATCAAACAAATATAGTATCTGAAAAGGACAAAAAACAAACTCATGGTCAAGAAAACTTCCATAACACAAACTGTGCTTGGTATTCTTTCATGTACACTGTACATGTTTTATCTAAAGCGCTCAACTAAATGCTATTACCTTAAATGCAACATTCTCTGACATGATCTCTTTTGCAATGAAGCTTTCATAAAATGTTGAGAAATTACTGCCCAATACTAACAAGAACTTTGTGCACAATTTACATGAAAGTAAAACTAGAAATAGATGTGAATGTACACGAGTGGATCCATGAATTCCATAAAGGGGAGGCGCCATTCTAAATTAACCCCCTCCCCTTTTTGTTATATTTCTTTTGTTTAACAAAAAAAGAATAAAGAGGGGTGTTGCGCCCCCTCTGGATTCGCCACTGATGAAGTTTGACAGTATGCTTCTCTGTGACTTTGATTTACAGTATCGCAGTTGACCTTGCCTAAATATAACTCCCATTTACATGTTATTGGCATTAACTGCATTATTGTCTTTGTTAAATCTCTTTATACAGCTTGTATGCGGGGTACTCCTTGTTTTATTGTACCGCTATTCTTTTTGGTGACCACAAAAAGTGCAAGGTTGTAAAAGTTGAAGGTGATTAGATATCTGCACAGTACTTCAATATACATCATCTCTTGACTGTGTGGTAATTGGCTCAACTGAAATAAAATATAAAAAAGAAAACTATATGGCTAATGCTTGGTCAGGTACAAACACAAAGGGTGTCTTGCACAAATAGCTACAGACCATCACAAACACCAACTTTGACTTTAACTACTAAAATGCTGTGGAAGTTATTGCTGTACAACGTTTTGATAAAACTTTGGTTAACATGGCATCACTTTGTCTGAAAAACACACAAAAAATAAGTCTTGCACACCTGCACCTTCATTTCATCACAAACACCAATTTGCATGTCAATTGTCAATCACCTGCCCGACTAACGTCACACTGATACCTATCACATACCCCTTCACACTATGTTTGGCGGGTGTATGATAATCTGCCAGAGGAAGGAACTGAGTACACCTAGGAGTAATTTTATGATAATAATGTAAGACTATGCAATCCAAGCCACAAGTTAACCTCTTTCATGTTTGAATGACTGTATAGTGGACTCCCATTATATCAAAGTCCTTGGGACCCACAGTTTTCTTTCGTTATATTGAAATTTTGTTATAACCGAACAAATAAACAATAAAAACACATAAAGTGGATAATGTTACGGCCCAAATTTTTACTTGGTTATAACTGGAATTTCGTTATAACCGAGTTTGTTCTAACGGGAGTGCATTTTACATCATATGACATACACTGTATATAATCTTGACATCCATATGATATATATATATATAGATGATAATATGTGTGTCATAAGCTAAGTTATTGCTAGAACAGCCTCCCAAAGCATACAACATGATTACGAACATGATACAGTAAATGTACATGTATCACAGAAAACAGGGTCCAGAGTGAAACCATGAAAAATTGTTCATGTTTTCATGATACCTTCGTCTATAACTATGTGTCTAGCATACTTCTTGCATATGGATGAAAGGCCTAGGAAGAAAGCCTATAGGATGGATAATCAGGTATCCAGACAGAAGTGGCTAGTATGCTGGCGAATGAGCTCATCCTTGGCCTGGTATGTGTACTGGCTGCTAAGGAATGGTGGGGCATCTTTCTTTTCCAGTTCACTTGCGCTGTAGTTGACACTCCAACGGGATACCTCTTCCATGAGGTCATGAACATAGGCTGCCATAAGAAAAGAAAATATCATAAAAAATGTGTATATATTTGTTTTAGAAATACATATCAACAAGCATGGTTCTAATAAAAAAGGAAAACCAATACATATACACACACACATATGATATATATATATATATATATATATATATATATATATACACTAGGTGTTACAAAAAAGCATTTCCTACTTTGGATCCTTAATAGTTCAAAAGTATGTATCAGATAACACTGACATTGATATGTGCAATAGCTGATTAATGTACAATTTTTTTAGAGGTGCTTTAGAAATGATAGCGTAAATCAGATTCAGTAAATTCAAGATTCATTTTAAAGTTAGATTTCAGATTCTGCTCTGTTTTTAACCCTCTGTACAAAATGTAAATTTTGCACAGGGGTCAGATGTGTATGGGAGTGTGTGGTTAACACCCTGACAATGGTCCTGAACAATGGTTAGGATTGGAATGGTCTATTACATATTCATGAGAAATTCCACTTTCACAGCTAGTCTTTATTCATCCTGAAATGTAGTGTATGCAAGCACATGAAAACATGTGCTGATTTTGTTCATCCGTGCATGCATGTTACTCTTTACCATGAATTCAGACTAACAGTAACAGTGCCTAGGGCAATCCATCATGAATTATTAATAAAGCATTCATGTGCCTTGGAGCAATAGTCGGGAAGCCTAGTGAGCAGAGCTCTGAAAAGGTGGTATTCGTGGTATTCATGTCTATTGTTCAGGGTCATTAAAAGCACACACTCACATACACATGGCTCTTGTGTGTAAAGTTCAATTTTGTACAAAGGGTTAAAATTGACCAAAGCCTGGATATTTACTTTAAAACCAATCTCTGATTTAACGAAACTGATTAATGCTCTCATATTCAAATCACCTCCAACTAAAATGTAGACTATTCAGCTATGAAATATCAATAAGAGTGGGATTTTTTTTTTCTTTTTTAACTAGTATATGGTTGGGGATAGGGCTGGTGGAGGGACATGGTGTGATTCTTTCAGCATAGCAGAAGAAACAATAACATTAAAATGAGAGATAAGGGAAGGTGATAACCAACAAGTGATCCCACTGAAGTTGACAAGCTAGATATGAAATATTACGTATTTCTTTTTTTTTTGGGGGGGGGGGGGGGAGGGAAGGGTGACTCAGAACCCCAAAGAACCATGCCTACATATTAAAACACATAAATAGACAAAAAGCAGGCCATTGAAGGACAAAGAACTTTCAGATTTTGAAGAAATGTGTTGAATTTGTATCGCAACAAATGAACAAAAGATACATCACAACATGGCAGAGTTATAATTTCAAGTAATCTAAATTTAATTTCCATACTTTCTTTATCTGTGTACATTATTATTTCTGGTCTGTGATCATTCTTTTCCTGTAGAGAGGGTAATGACAAAATTATATTCACTTACAGAATGAGACCTTTCCTTTGCATACCTTAACTGATGCTTTCTCAGGCTTATACTTGGGCGTGATGACTTTGTACCGCTTTTTCCCACTCTTGGTAGTTGCCTGCGGACAGTTGCTATTGGCATTGTAGTGGAGTGCAGCTAGTTGGAGTCTGAAGTAGAATTTGAAACCAATAAATCAATTTTAAAAGTCTCTGGTTTGAACAAATCCTTATATAGTATTGAATTCCTGAGGCTGGAGAGATTCCTGAGGGGATCATGCTCATGGCTAGCAAGAAGCTCATCCAGCATCTGTAATGTGAAACAAGAAAAGTTCATGATTGTGCCTTTGATTTGGTCAATGGCATATGCCATGAATGCTCAAAATTGACAAATACTAGTAAATAAGAAACACAAATGTAATAAGAAAGCATATTTATAGAATATATGGTCAACTTCATTAAAAAAAAAAAAAAAAATCCATAGGATACATGCCAAATCAGTTCCTTACAAAATGTTTGTAATTCTCACGACCTGCAGTTTTACAGCGTGGTTGAGCAATGATCTATAATCATAATAAGAAATTCTCATTTGTCAAGCTGACTGACAAGCACCTGATAATATATTCAGATGAATAAACTTAAACAGCCAAGAAACTATGGAATAAAATGTATAGGTTTTAACTCTCTCAAGCACTAAATCTGCACCTACGTAAAAGCATTTAATCACAGGTTCACATTTTCCACACTATCGTACAGTGGTACCGTATATATCCTGACAAAATATTATGCAGCTAAAATATTTTTAGCTCGATAAAATGTCAGATTATGCATTTAACAAAATAGCTATGCTTCATCTAACACTCTCACGCAATCTTGATCGTGGGTAGAAGCATTCACAACTGTACCGTACCTATGGGGGGGGGGGCATTGTGCAATTCTGCCCCCTACGATTTTACAAGGAATTTTTTTTTTCTGCTTCTCAGCTGATATTCGATATTGGAGGGAGAACATGTAACAGTTACTATGCAAAGCTATCCACCCAATTTCATCCTCCAAAATTTTGTGACATGCACTATGTAGCTCCCCCCTCCCCCCTCCCCATAAGCTCCCTGGACTTGTACGACTTGAAACCCGGCAGTGGATCACTGACAAAATTGTCAGTAACATCAGTTACTGATGCATTTTTTTTTTTCTTGCAGTTCCTTAGAAATGCAGATTTGGTGCAAAATTTATAATTCTATATATTAGCCACAGTAAGGCTACAATGTACCTTGTATACCGGTACCTACCTTTAAACTATAGCTATATCAATTACAATTCAAAGGTATTTGCATTTTACCGGTACTACAGACTACAGAATGTTGTAAAAGCACTGTATAGTAACATCAGTTACGGTACAGTACCATGGTACCGGGACTGTGGAATTGCCCATGTGGATAAATTGCAAATGAAGTCTGCATCTATTACAAGTAGACACAAACCTACTGATATTGACCCATGGATGTGTCTGCATTTATGGTCCTGGCCCTTCTGCCTTGATGCGACTGAGTTGCGACTACAGTTTATGTCACTGCCTTTCTTCACAATTAGGACGAGCAAGTTCTTTGTCCATACAACTTTGACTTTGAATTTGAACTTTGTCTTGACTTTAGAACATAGGTGACCTATAAGGCTTTCTTTGACTGAGTTACAGCCATACAGGTAGGTACCCCAAACCAGTATGCTCTTATTTTTTTGGGGGGAAAAAAAAAACTGAGCCTGTCATCATGTACTAACCACCCTGTTATTTGTATATCTATATCATTCGGATTCATTGTCATTGCTATCGAGTATACCCATGGTATTTCATTTGTCACTGCAACTAGTGTAGTGTATTGATTTATGACTGCAGTCGCATCACACTCACACTCGCACAGTCACAGAGCATAGCCAGCTACCGTGACATATTCGATTCACGAATGAAAACACAAAGAAAGACCCCACATTTTTACCGAATTTCTAATTTAGTAAGTAAATGCCGAACCTACAAAAACGCAATATCGGTCCCCTCTTGTTCTGCGTGTGCGTGTTCACTAGATCTAGACGTGGTCTACTGGTATGTGCAAAGTCTATGGAGGTTGAAAGCAGTCACCGGCTATGACGAAATGGAGTGCACAGTGCAGTGGTGGACTACTACAGTATTTCACGTAATGCCAAACGAACGTAGTCGTAACCCGTAACCGATAGTCATTGTGGTACTCACTCTCATTTTCCTCCTCTTCTCAGCGGCTGGTTGTTGTTGCCACTCCTCTTCAACTCGGACGATTCGCCTTGCTGCAGTGGCAGTTTAATTACAGGCTAAGCATCGGGCTTCAGCCTTGCCCTTAGCAATCTGAAATTGGTTATGCAGCCCCCTCTTCGAATGCATCCTCGGGACCGGGGAAGTGGGCGCTGCACACGTACACCAAACTTGAGCTGCTGGACCCGTCCCAGTCGGCCCTTGTCAGTTTTACTCGTGTGGTCCAGATTCTTCGTAGATTTTGATTGTTGGGAAAGGTGTGAATGCTTCGTTTACAGGGTGTAGCTAAGATCTCTTCAAACTATATTTTTGCAATCAAACGTTTAACAACCCGACGTCTTGCGAATAATCAACACACAACAGCGGGGTACACATACGCGATACGTGGGTAGGTATGGGCCGTGTGTAGCAGTGTCGTCTGCTACGAAAGCTTCGGTTCTTGAGATGACGTATTCGGTCACGTGACTCACATTTGTCGAAATTTCACTTTTTTAAGGGGCGGAGCTTAGGAACTTGGACATATACAAAATCAGGGCAGCAAAATTGGATTTTCTCTCTTACAGGTGCTTTTTACAAACAACTGGTGAAAGATTATCAAAGAATTAACACATCTTAGCCCTCTCAGAGCTCAAATTTTTGGATTTCACGGCCCCTTTAATGACAAATTTTAGTTGCAATCACTCTGACTTTATTAAAATATGATAAGTGAACTGCATCTTTGCATTCACACAAAGGCATATTCATTTCAAAATCACCCCCAGACCACAAGGGCATATAGGTTTGGACAATTCCATATTTTGTTGACCAGACATGTAATTAGCGCATTTGTACAGGTATTTATAACAACAAAGCTTTGCATATTGCTACTTGTTAGTCACAAACCTACACACCTCAAATAATTGTTAGTGTCACAAAGACACACAAGGTCTATTCATTTCATCACACATGCATATATGCTTAGCTGTTAAGTATTTTGTTAGCATCAACTGCAATTGTTTGGCGCAGGGTAATTAGCACACTACTTTCAGAGAAGTGTTTGCATATATATCAGCTAATCCCATGGGCGTTAATTAGAGCATAGTGCCAGAGGTTATGAGAAAATCTTGCCCGAGTGCAAGACAACGGAAAAGTGGGTCCAACGAGGGCAGCATTTCCCATTGTACCCTCGTAACAGTAGGCCTATCTGGCCGGTTCAATCACATTTGTACAATGCTTATGATAAATATGAATCATGACCTTTCATTTTCCCCTGCATAGCAAGCATTTGTTTTTCTAATTCGGCAGGCAAATAAGAACCTAGGCATACTGTCAAAGTTGAGTATTTATAACTACGACCTTGGCACTCATTCCATATAATCTGAATTCCCATCACTGAAATCTCACGTAGCTTTGTGGACTGGATGCAGGTTTTTTTTTTCCAAATATTTGCATGCTTCTCACAGGCACAAACAATCTTTCGATTCAGCTTTCTTGATATATAACAAAATCTCCCCTCTTGAGGTAAAAAAAATGTGGCACTGCAAAGAAACAGCTCCATACTTTCATTTTCAATCACGCAATTCTGAAAGCAACAGATTGTCTACTTTCCCACATGAATCATCTTCTAATTACCACTTTCACTGGCCAAATTGTTAACCCAAGGTTCTACAAATGTCCATTGTGTGTTTACAATTTCCTCGGTCTTGCAGTCACACGGACCCACTCCAAGAAAAGGGGGGGGGGGCGGGGCTCTTTGTACCACGGACTAGCAGCAGAGATTTTAGAATACAGAAATTAGTACAAGTATTACAAAGTAGCTTTCTCTTCTTTTGCCATTGTTGTGAAAAGTTTAGGTGTGTGTTTATTTATTTTTTGTTTGTTTGCACACTTAGGTTTCTCATCTTCATTCAGAAGTCTTGAAATTGTTATTGAGAAAGTAGAGATGAACACATGTCCTTTGTTAAAAGATCTTTTGAGATGCCACCCGAACATTCCAGAAGTAAACAGCCCAAATCCACACATGTCAGTTGGTCAATGTCTTTTTCAATTTTTCTTGATCATCAGCTGAACATCATTTTGTACATAGGTAAATTCCCTTTGTTTCATATTTCATTAAATAATATTGTCCACAAAGACAGAGCAACTCCACATCTGTCATGGAGTAAATATTTGGGAGGGAATAGAAGCCAAGTTATATATATCAAAATGCAAGGGAAAGGAGAGGGGAAAACATAATAAGACAACTTGCCAGGCATATGTAATGGAATCTATTTCAATGAGTTTGGTGAAAGTGACTGGGCGGTACATAAAAGAATACATGCATAGGGATCCACAGACAATGGCAAGCAAAAGTGGCATATATATGAAATGCCATTATGGAGCCGAGTTTATGGACCCCATGGACTAAAATACAGAACACCCCAAGCATAACAATGTAGAGGGAAAAGTGATTTTGCTTTCCCTGTGAAATAATATTATAAACTTTGGTGATTGAGCCCGGATTTATTGCTGTGCGTGTGGCCTCGATTAAATCATCCACTTTGGCATAGTGGAATGACATGAGCTATGTAAATACACGAGGGTATTCACCCCCAAATGACATTGCGACCACGCTTCAATTTTCTCTCAAGATTGAGGGGCGATGACCCCATGCTGCTGGTGTGACTGCGGGCGTTCGTCGCACTCGAACACCTCCTCCAAACAAGTGACCGAGTCCTGCAACACACATGAGTTCTAGTGTGACCTGTTCTTAGTGTGCTCCCACAAACCACATGGAAGTAAGTAGGTGGGACTATAGTGTGAAACCCATACTTCAGGAATATGCTGACATTATCATGGGGGCCTCAACATTTTTCATGTCTTCCTTCACACATTTTCTTGTAATGTGTAACAAGCATATTAATTTTTCATTAAAAAACAGCCATTAACCTGGTATCCACTGAACCATTAATCAAGGCATTTCCTGTTTTTTCCCCTCCATCTAAATACTTTTCTAACAAAACCATGAAAGCTTTTCCCTGAACACTGTACTCAGTACAAACTACAGTTCACAAAAAAAACTCCATAAAGACATAAAAGATAAAAAAGTAATAAATAAAAAATAATAATAAATAAATGAATAAATAAATAGATAAATAAAAATCTGACAGATCTGACAAACTAAGCATTAGCAAAAAAAGAAAAAAGAAAAAAAAAAAGATGCTGGCTCATATGACTAGTTTCATTATGTAAGAGGACAGCAATTTTTTTGCCAACATCACTCCCATGAGGTGGCACAAAATTTTCCTCTCAAATTTGGAAAAGTTACCAATGTTTCCTCCAGTTATACTAGTCAATACGCAATATGAAAAAAATGCTCATAGATGCATTATGTTTTGACCAGAAAGCCCCTGCTGCAAAGTTAACAGGATGGTACAGTATTGGTGGAGATGAGAATTGGGCTTTTAACTTTTTGCGAGATACCAAGAAAACACTTATGATAGAGTACAGAGCATACCATTTTAAGAGTAATTCAAAGTGTATTTGATGACAGTCGGGCTTGGAATGACTGAAACATCCAAAAACAAAGTAAAACAAAGCGATTGTAATAAAGTGTGGGTCCCACACTTTATTAAAATCGCTCTTTTTTGGATATCTCAGCCATTTCAAAACCAATTTTCATCAAATAAACGTTGAATTCCTCTTAAAAATGGTATGCTCTTTCATATTTCATAAGCGGCTTCTCATTATCTCAGCAAAAAATGTTAGAAAACCAAAACTGTATGATCCCTTTAAGGTGGGAAAACAAAAGTGACAACCTGGATTATATGTGATGCATCATCAGGAAAGCCATATAAAGTCAGGAAAATAAGTTTTTGGTGGTTTTTTTTAACATATAATGAATTTGCCAGATTGTAAGCTTTAAATCAATAAATATTTGACCTATCCCATGGCAAAGAAAATATCAAAAAGATGAAATGAAATTAAGAAAACTGTACAGGTGACATTGCAAGAGTCGACTTTATATGCATGTTTCATCTGTTTATGATCTCTGACTTCATACAGGTAACGTAATGACGCACCACAAACTGTTTTTTTTTTCTGAAAAAAATATTGAATGGTCTTGTCAAAAGACTTCATATTGCATAGCAATGCTATCGTAACAGTGGCGGATCTAGAGTAGGGTGCACCAGGCATGCTCCCCCTCTTTGTTTTTGTTTTTTGTTTTGTTAAAACAAAAGAAATAAAAAGAAAAAAATGGGGGGCACGTGCGCCCCCTTAATTTTGTAAAGGTGCCTCCCCTTTATGGAATTCCTGGATCCGCCCCTGTATAAGATGGAAGTTAGTTTTTGGTGAGACTTTTAAATACATAACAATGATGCTATACATTAGATAGTCATGATTAAAACGAAACCGATACAATTTGCTTAGTTTTGTTAGTTTTCCAATGTACCGAACAACCTTCCAAACAGCAGATATGAGCATTGCATTGCATTTTGCATACTTTTCTTTAATATGCAGAATTTGTATGTATTACATGTGAATATATTAATGACTGTGTCAACAGAACAAAATTATTCAATATGAAGAAAGCAGCATGCGTAAGTGCTAGAATTACAGCTTGCTTTAATAGCAAATTTTGCAATCTTTTAATGCTGCATGGATGACGATGTACAGAATCTTGAAGACGCGCCTGGTAACCATGTGACCCTCAGTTGGGCCAATCATCTGATTACACTGCACATGCTCTCATGCATGACTTCCCAATCTGAGTCAGATCAGAATTTCTCGTATTTGTCGTCTGCTCTGGTCGACGTCAATCCCTCACTTTCAACTCGATGAGCTCCTTTCCAACACACAAAACCTCAACATACACACATACAACCACATATCACTGTCACCAGCTATGCAGGGAAATAAAGGGGAAGATGCTAATAACAAACGAACAAACACAAAAGTATATGCATGGGACTACACTACATCAATGCTAGTAAGATGTATATATTGATTTTTTTTTTCTTCTTCTTCTACTTGCTGTCATGTAAAAAGCAAGGCAGGACTTGGGCCCGAGAGATGGTCTGTATCATATGGTGATACAGAATGGAAAAGAGACCAGATGTTAAGGATGTTGGGGTGGGTTAGTGGTGCAAGAGGATAGAGTTGACTGAGAGGGGGTACAGTAGGGGAGAAAAGGATATGGTAGGCTGGGGCAAGGTGGATCAGGATGGGGTAGAAGAGAAGTGAGCGGGGATAGGTAGATGTGGGTGGGTTTGAATGAGCACGGTTGGGATGTAATAATTGGAAAATGGGATTGAATGGGATGGGGGATGGGTCACGACTTGGTGAGGAAGGGTAACCTGGGTTAGGGCGGGGCTGGGAAGTGAAAAGAGGGAGGCGAATGTGATGGGTGATGAGAGATGGGTGATGAGGGATGGGTGGAGTAGATGTGAGGGGGTGTGAAGAAGATGGGGTGGAATGGAGTGGGAGAAAGTGTAGTGTGGGGTAGGATGAGATGGGGTAGGGTCTTAAAGCAGAGTAAAGTGGTATAGGGTGGGGTAAAGTGGGATGGAGTTGGGTGCAGTAGGATAGAGTGAGGTTATACAGTGGGGTAGGGTGGAGTTATAAAGTGGGATCGGTGGGATAAAGTTGGATGAAGTGGGACAAAGTAGAGCTGGGTGGGGTAAAGTTGAGTAGTGTTAGGTAGAGTGGGATGAAATGGAATAGGGTGGGTAAAGTGGAGTAAAGTAAAATGGTGGGTATGTGGGAGCAGAATGGGGCGTAGTGGAGCAAGATGAGGTAGAAATAGAAAGATGGGAGGATGAGTGTTATTGAGTGGCCGAGTATGATGGGAGAGGGGCTGTGGGAGGAACAAAAACTCTGTCCTGCAGAACACTTACCGGAAAAGAATGGAGGGAAGGGTGAGTATGTGTACGGACTCCGTGCCAAGTGTCCTAGTGAGAAGTTTGGCGCTGGATAACCTGCTATGGTAGCAAAAAAAAATTGACAAAATAGAAAGGGACAGCATAAGGGAAAACAGAAATAGAAGGAGAGTAGAATAGCAAAACAGAGAGAGAGCGAGAGATGGATAGGAAAGGAATGAAAAGAGGAAGGCGGACAAAATGAGAGAAAGGTTTATAGATAACAGTGTGATAGAGAGAGAATGAAAGAACAAAGAGAAAAAAGAATGGGAAGGAAAAAGGAGAGAGAAAAAAATCAACAGTTAGTATTGAGACTCATGGTTGCTAATAAACCAACCTTTCTAGAAGCAAATCAGGCTCCTGTAGATTCACAAAAAAAAAAGAAAAAAAGAGAAAAGAACTTTGACCAATTAGATTTCTCTTCTTGGCTCTAAAGGACGCTGAAGATCTGTTGGGAATTCCGTCACAAATCTATGAATTATTACGAAAGAACAATACAACAAATATCTCCTCTAAAAAGTTTACCCCCAGCAGTGAGACAATACCGATTAACATGGAGAAAATATGACACATATATAATACAAAATCAAGCACATTACAAAAAAAAAAAAAATATGGAAGCAAAACAGGAATAACAGAATCGAAGTATTACATTCAATGCCTGTATTCAGCTACATGTACATACTTGCAAACCTGGGGGGATTGTTCTTTGATTTTTCCATACTATGCAACAAACCTGAAACGTATACTTTAGTGTGCGGAATGGCAATGGAAGATCGGATGGCGCTGGATGATTTTAAAAGGCGTAATTATTTGTAAGTCTTGCTTAGATTCATGCAAATATGTCTCCTCTCAGGGGGAAAATGGAGAATGCAGATCAGCGAACGAAAAACACGAATTATTCTGGAATGAACTCTCGGTCGTGTGATGGGCACGTTACCTTCGTCTGCTCCCCTAAAACTGCGACTGAGATGATTAACGGACGTCGGCAACTCTTCCCGACAATTGGATGATTTGCTCGAGTAACTAATGTTTGTATTGCTATCATTTCATTAATCATTCACAAATGAACTTCTTCGTGACACATCTGTCTGTTTTGCAGAGAAAGGGAGCAGCTTTGTGCGGGAAGAACCCCAACGACGAAAATTAAACATGACACTTCAATTTGTCTTTCTGAGAGATGGTTCGTCCTCGGGTGACTCTTCCTTAACTCCACTCAACATTCAAGCAGAAGGACCTCCAAATCCCACTGGCCTAATTCTAAAAAATAAAGCAGACCAATTTCAGGCCTGATATTTAATCCCACCACTACTCGGTTGAGCTAGAATCCTCCTTTATGGATTATGAAGAGATAACTCCTCCATTTTCTGATTAAAGGGATGGTATTGTTTTGGCTGAGATGGGGCTTCAGGTTTGTGACTAATTTTGTGAGATAATTAGAAATTACTTATGAAATATGAAAATACATACAATTCTAAAACCAATTCAAAGTTTATTTTATGAAAATCTTTTTTGAAATGGCTGAGATATCTAAAAACACGGTACAAAAAGCAGTTCTAATTAAAAGTGGGTCTCATCTTTTACTAGGACCTATTTATTTTTGGATATCTTAGCCATTTCAAGGCCAATTTTCATCAAATAAACTTGAATTCCTCTTAGAATTGCATGCTCTTTCAGATTTCATATTAGGTGGTTCCTAATCATCTTATCAAAAAAAAAAAAGATGGAAACCTGAAGCCTTATCTCAATCAAAACTATACCATCACTTTAAAGTCCTCTATCTCTTTCCAAAAGGGAATTTCTTTCATGACCCAAGAATTAAAACAAAAAGGGCAGCAGACTCTTTAATTGTCCACCCTTTCAATAAGACAGCAATATATATAAGACAAATAATCTGACACTTGTCATCTTATGTTTTTGTGTGGACTATAAAAGCAGGTTGGGTTTATTGTTTGTGCATTATTTTGATAATTCTGTGTGTCAAAAGAGCCATTGAATTCCTCTAGCAGCTTTACAGAGGTGAGCATAGCTTGGAATATGCAAGCTATCAATTTTTTATTTATTATTATTTTTTTTTGCCCACACACCAAAACCGCCACCAACACAACCACTGATAGCTTTTGTGGACCAGCAAAAAAAAAAAAAAAAAAAAAAATCTGACCATTGGTCACGGAAAGGTTTGCTGATCCACAGAGCAGCCAACAAGAGCAGCAGCATCTCCGAGTACATTAAAGGGAGACACTGTTTTCCCCTGAAACAAAATCACACTGACACAAAAAGCTCCACAAAGATCATGCTTGCAAAATAATGACACAGACGGCAGACAATGTATGGAAAATACTTCCAACTTCAGCTAGAAATCAAAAAGAATTCGCACATCCACAAGCTGAAATAATATCAAGGTGTTCTAGGACTTACTAGGAAAGCATACATGTCTAGCTATAAACTTCCGTTTCACTGAAATGTGCCATCGTAAGAATGTGTGAGTGAATGTTTCATTTGACTTGACAAAGTGAAAAAAAAAGTAAAATCATATCACGCACAACTTGCTTCAACCTTTCCCTTTAAAATATAGAGACAGAGAGAGAGTGTGTGTAACTTTAATTTCATGTGGAAATAAGAATATAAAAATAAAAGACATTAAAAAGCATGGAAGGCAACTTAAAGCAAATATCAATGCAATGCGTTTCATTTAAACAAATCCCTGCTTTTAATAAAATAAAGGACAGCTGGTCTTCTTTTAAACAAGGAAAATTATACCAGGTTATAAGTTTTTATTCTAACGATTAGGTTTATATGTATTTTTATCAAAAAATATATGAGGAGAGAAAGAGAAAAATAAATTAAGAGAAAAGAGAGATAATTATGAAAGATAAACCGAACAAAAAGTTTTGACTGAGGTTGGCGAGCTGGGCGTCGCCCGGATTTCCACTTGCCTTTGACACTGCCCACGGGGTCCATGATTAGCGGCACGGAGGAGGCGAGGCCCGTAGGGAGGGAGCAGATCGTGGGCGAGTTGGTGTTGTTTGTTTGATGTTGGGCCTGCAATATTCTCAACTCCAGTAAACTGGCTTCAGTGCTGTTCGGGTCTATATGTACAGTGGAGGTGAGTGATATATATATATAGATATATATCATATGGCATATTGGATCTGATCTTTCTTTCTTTCTTTTTTATTGGCTGGTGAAAGGTTGGACATGGTGTTCCCGAGGAACATAAATTGGCTGATTTTTCTTTTTCCATTTGAAACTGGGTCATATTGGTCAATCTTATTTACTATGATTATTCATCTGATTTGGGTTTTTTTTTCCCCACAAAAACTTAGAAATAGGGTAGTAACAGTAATAGAGGTAGAAACAGTAGCAGAAGCAGAACTAAGATACCTTAGCCAAATTTTAATCATCGCTGTTACAGTTTATCATTAATTCAATTACACTTCACAAAAAGAGTGGCATTAATCAACAGACTGGGAAAAATTTACATGTATCATTAAATGCATGATCTTACAACCTTAATGTTGTCTTTACCAAGTGGTTCGAATGCTTGATTTTCAGAAATTTATGAGCCAAGCTCAAAGGCTGTGCTTCCCTAGAATCTATTTAGAGTTTAAAAAAAAAGTTTGATGGAAATGAAAGTTCTAGAGAGTTTAGACAAATTTCATGATTGTGTGCCTTCCAATCGTCCTTGAGTAAAAAGCTGCATTATCATTAGTACAGTGTAGTTACAATCCTACCAGGGTTTACACAAATACAATGATCGGTACCTCAGTTGACATGTTTGTTGGCATGGCAACGGGTCACAGTTATAATTTGTAATTCATTAAAAGGGAAAAAAAAAGAGAAGAAAAAAGTCCCTCCGTTCAACTGACACTCCTCTCCTTGAGCTGTCGGAGCATTAATGAGAACTAAAATTCCCAAAGACCAAAGTGGGTACATAAATTACCCTCCATCAAATTCATGGGTAGCAATTAGATTACCTTGCGAGATTGATCAAATTACTACATCGCAGGCGCAGGCGACCTGCCCTTTTTCCTGCGCTAATGCAGCACTTGTTTTGCCTTCTGCAGCTATGCATTCTCTCTTGTCCCTTTTCACAAAAGTCTTTGTTCGTTTTGATGTTTTTTGGAGGATCTGAATTTCGACTGACTGTAAAATGGCACAAATCAAATGAAATACACTCACCACATTCCTTGATAATCTAATCTACTGCTACTCTTTTTTTGGTCTACAGCTACCATTGTTGTTTTGAGAAAGAGAGGCGATGCAATTGAATAAATGAAGGCGATGGAATACGGATGAGTTGTTACTACTGTTTGCTAGCTACGTGTTAATGAGATAACACAACACCACGGGGGGAAAGACACGGCTTTGACTGAGACAGGAACTGGAAATGCAACTCTCACAAAATATCACTAAATGTACGCTTCCTTCCAGCAGGCATTACAATGCTGTCAACAGCACCCTGGAGTCATAATCAAATTTTCTGATTTGCGTGATCCTTGCGTTCAGGCAATGAAATGTATATCTACGTCTTGCGCATTGTTCCCATACCATAGGCCTTACCACGTACATTAATAACCGTCCCCACTGGAGCTTCACAACGCTCATTGCTCACAATTTGTTTGGTCATTACGTCTTATTTGTGGTAGCTCTGAACAAACACACTTGATATCTTTATTAAAACATACAACAAAAACTATTCTGTTGTTAAAAATTACATATCAACAATCTGAAGTTTTCTGCACTTATCCACTGTCATACACGTCTTAATTTCTTACATACCTCGTACGAAACCTACTTCAAATATTTACCATTCCAATTTTTCTCTATCAGTTGTACGTTCCACACCAGTCAACGTAAAACATTTAAAACTGACCTTAACCTTAAAAGCAGCAAATTGGGCAATGGACAATAGAAGACGTTAACACCAAAATATCACATTTCATTTTCCCTGAAGAACACACCAAGCTAAAATCGATTCCAGTATCTTCTCACGAATATTCAGCTACGTTACCACTTGATCTTACAGAACAAAACTACCTAGTGCTACAGCAGATCTTCACTGTTTGTTGAAATCATTTCAAACTGCTTCAATACATATAAATGTATATGAATATATTTAGATATTTCACTGTTTCTAAAAGAAAAGCTCTTACATGAAATTGCTATCATGACAACTATTTTCATGTGTATTTCTATCAATGCACAACTATAAAAGAGATGAAAATCATTTAATTTGCCATCACAAATTGGCATCAACATGTTGTACCCTTTTTCATCTTCTTACTTGTGCTCCAAATCGGTAAACAGGAAACTGCCAAATTTCAATCATCTAATTTTCAGGGTGTTAGAGATAAATACCTGGCTTTGCTATTATCGGCAGAGAACATGAACTTATTCATATACAGAATAAAATTCTCAAATTCTTTCAGTCTTGATGGGCTTCTAATCCCAAGAAAATAGCATTTGATTGATTTCTCCAAAACATAAAAGCTTAATTGTTCTTCGGGCTATTAGCACAAATACTTCATATTCTCCCATAAAGGTTTAATCATAATTAAATCAAATCATATTCTGAATATGATGCAGATGAACTTGTGAACGTATGATTTTCCATTGTGATATCAAAAACCAACAGGGTAAGGAATAACAGTAAAATGTATTGGCAAATTTTCTGTGATTGGCCGACTACGTATCACGGAATCCCTCTACTTGCAATAATTTGCGGACTGATGAAATCTTGACTGTCATTTATGATGTGAAACATCTTCTGCAAGGCGTTTTTACTTTCACATTGCCATGCAGAAACAAATTTTATCATCTAAAAGAAGAGAAGTTTTATGCAACAATGCTGAAGTGCACTGTGGGTTCATTCTGAATGCAGTCCCATCTATGCAAATCTGTGTGTGCTTTGGGTGATTGGGGACTGCACGGTATTTTTTTCTTTTATTTTCTTTTCTTTTCTGAGGGAGAGGAATTTCAAAATATTCAATAAGAAAATCCTAAATGCAAATGTATCATCTAAAGAAATACATACATACAAAGCTCCAAATATATTCTCATAATCATATTCCTTGTAACTTCAACTTCATTTCACTAACACTGAACTGTGTAACAACACTTGGCAAATAAAATATTCCTTGCAATTAATTCTATCTTACCCCAGCCCTCTCAAGAATAGAGAATGTCTTTCAAATAGCTACATCAAATACATCATAACTTCTGCTCACTTATTAAAGAAGTATTGAATTTTGAGTTATGGCTGAATGACTGATAGACTGCATGACTATCAATCAAGCCAGAAAATTTGTCACCAGTATGAATTAGGCTTCCTTGTCCAGGTAATATAAAAATTATGCATTCTCATTTTTCCTCATGCTGTTACAAACATCCTTCTGTCTCTAAACAATCCACTCCTGGCTGGGTCTGCAAGGCATAGGTATCAACTTACGTCCTTTCTCGTGGTAGATGGTGCCATGTCACATCAGGAAGTCTCAACAAACAAGAGATTGAAAGTGCTATACCAATGTGCGCTGCACACACACCCACTATTGCTACTACCACCCTCTGTAGTCCAACAACATCCATGTTAAATACACCACAGGTTATATGAAAAGTGTATATGTATATAGATAAATATATATAAATTTTTCACACATTAAAAAAAAAAAAGAGCACAGAACACGTCAGATAGCCACTTTCATGAGGTGTTGGTAGAATGCACTAGTGCGCTAGTGCCAACTGCACCGACTCTACAGCTACTGCTACCCTCTACTGGCCTACTTTGGAAGAAAAAAAAAACACAGCGCCCTCTTACCATAGATGCTGTAGAGGTTGCGCATCATGGCCGCCCTGTTTTTGGCCGCATTCTGAGGCATCATGACTTCTTTCGGTTGCGCCTTCTTTACTTCCACCTGGTCAGATGAAAGGATGGGAGGACAGAGAGTGGGAAATACAGAGAGAGAGAGAGAGAAAAGTATACATGAGAGAAAAGAGAAAGAGAGAAAAAACAAAAAGTAAGAGATAGAGAGAAGACAGAGAGAATGAGAGGAAAAAGGAGAGAGATGAGATAGAGAAAGAGAGGGAGCAAAGATACAGAGAAATGATATCATATTACTACTTCGAATCAATGTACAATTATAAGTGTGATAGCTGGTTCAGTTTGTTTGGTTGTTGTTGTTGTTGTTGTTGTTGTTGTTTTTTTTTTGGGGGGGGGGCAAATAGCTGTCAAACCCTCAAGAAATATGCCCAAGAGGTAGATTTTACAATGTATACACAAAAATGAAAACTTGCACAACATTATCATTATAGGATGTCTTTCACTTTCCTTCAAAAAAAAGGGGGGAAGGGTGGGGAGGGGGTGAAAACGTTACAGAATATCTTTGATTTGCCAACAAAAATTATTTAAAGAGGTTGAATAACTTTCCAAGTGAGTTAATAACAAGTTTCTTAGTAAGATGCACGTTCAGTTAGGTTTGGGTAAAATTGCTTTAAATTTTGAGTAATTGTATAGAGGAATTAACAAGTTTTATGTCTGTCTAGAAAATCATAATACACACAATATGTTTCATGCAGTAGTATTTGTGTCATCAAAGCTAGTCTTCCCGTAACTTTTTATGATTCACTCCTCTCTAAATTTGATACATCATCAATACATCTTGGGAAGTAAGTTTTCACACATTTCTTCCAAGGTGCATGCCTAACGTAACCAGCATTACCGACTGTCGTAAGATACGTGCGCATATTCTAGAAAACTACAGAAGTTGAAATGCTCCTTGCATCCATGGGTTTCTGGATGCTGAGCATGTGTGGGTAAAATGGATTTATGTTTGCAACCTTTTCTCTGCATATCTATAACAATCATTACGAGAGATCTATTTGACATTTGAAGCTGCATGGGGGCGGGGGGGGGGGGGGAGGGGAGGTGGGGGTGTGCTAGTTGCTATCCATCAATCAGTAGCATATGAGATGGGAGCGGGCTATTTTAGTTGCAAGTGATTTTAAAGGAAAAACAAAGAAGGCACATAGTTGTTGCTAAATCAAACATTCTTCCTGTTCGGAATACGCCGTGCACCTGACCCAACAAATGCAGTGATTTGATTGATGGCGCAGACAAAAGACAAATAGACCTAATGCAATTACTCAATGGTTATGTTTTCTGTGAAAAGGGAAAAAGAATAACCAGTTAAAAATTTCGAGATTAGAGGGATATCAAAAAGACCAGACATGGAACAGAAAGGCATGGCACACGGATGACAGATAACTTAGATGAAATGATGCAAGACCATCTTCGGGTGGAAATGAAGGCTCTCTGCATGGGAAATCTGCGATAAATGTGGATTAATATTCATGCAAAGGCAAGAAGTAGCATGATAAAAAAATGACACTGCCCTACCCCTTCTTCAATAATCATTAACCTGGGATTAATATAACTGGCCCTTCGATTAATCAGAAATATGCAGATACTGTCATACTATTTCTTATCACAATATTTCCATTTGTTCATATTTTTCACAGCTGGCATCTGATTTACCACAAATCTGTATACACTTTGTTATTACTTACTATTATTTGTAAATATTATATCTATAATATCATTATTTAAGTAATAATATTACTAATATTATCATTTACTGTCATATCATTTGTGTTTGCATGTATTTAAACACATTAAAGGGATGGTACAGTATTGGTGGAGATGAGAATTGGGCTTTTAACTTTTTGTGAGATACCAAGAAAACACTTATGATATAGTACAGAGAATACCATTTTAAGAGGAATTCAAAGTTTATTTGATGAAAATCGGGTTTGGAATGACTGAAACTACCAAAAAAAAAGTAAAACAAAGCGATCATAAGAAAGTGTGGGTCCCATACTTTATTAGAATCACTCTTTTTGGATATATCAGCCATTTCAAAACCAATTTTCATGAAATAAATGTTGAATTCCTCATAGAATCACATGCTATTTCATATTTCATAAGAGGTTTCTTGTTATCTCACCAAAAAAAATGTTAGAAACCTGAAATTAGGTCACGACCAAAACTATACGATCCCTTTAACATGCATAGATTATCATCAAATGTGCTTCACTTGTTTCAAATTACTGTGAAAGTACCATTCACTTCTGCCAAACATGAATCAAAGTTCTATGCAGTTTTCATTGAAGTATTACTAGTACCCTGCAAGATAGCCAGGGCTTGAAATGTTCAATTGACTAGTACATAATTTGAGTAAAGTATAGAGAGCATGCATAGATACATCACCAGTAGAAAAGTGACAAAAATGTGGATTATGAGATGATGGTCGACCTAAAGACGCAGTAGAATACAATGAGTACATACATATGTGTATGTATAAGGTTAAGAAATTGGATGAGATGATGATATGAGTTCGTCCAAACAAACAAACAAACACACAAAGAAACAAAGAAACAAACAAACACATAGCAGGAAGAAATGCTTATTTTCTTCTCTTTTTTTTGGCTAGCAGATTTTATCACAGTCATTTTCTCATGATATGAGGCCGTGAACTTCTTACATTCTGAATGAAACTGAGATATGGCGAGGCAATGAAAGCCCACACACATGGTGAAATATTATCACCGCTACCCGTGTGCTGCCCTCTGGAGGCGAGAGAGGGTCCATGCTGATGACGATAATAACAATATTACAGCACGTCTTTCCTCAGGTTCCCTTCCCATCAAATCAACTGAGGTCCCGTCAGGGGGGAGGTAAGCATTGCGCCTTATGAGGAGCCAGAGCTGATTTGTGACGTTATATGTCGACTTGTGCTTCGCTCTCATGCGATAGCATTTTATGCGGCTCTATACATCGATTCATATGCCCTTTGTGTGGGGTCTCCCTCTTTCCAGAGTGTAAGCCAGCCACGGATTCGATTGGGACGAATTTGGTAGCTTGCAACAAACAGACAGGTAACCTCCATTATGTTATCTCTTCTCTGTTGGTTACCTGGATGAAAAATCTCAAATTGGAAATCTTAAAAGTGGATTTATCACTTACATATCATCATAATTGTCTTCTTTATTATGACAATCATTGTTACAATGACAATTAACATTCTTACTCTATCATTATCATAATGATCATAATAATGACGAAAATAATGCTAATGATGATGATGATGATGATGATGACCATCACCACCGCTACCACCACCATCATCATCATCATCATCATCATCATCATCTTCACTGTATAGCATCATCCTTTGGTTTAGGAAGTAATTCAGAATTCATAACATCACATCTTCTCTGGAATATTTGCTGCTGCACATTTCAGAAACAATTTGTCCCACCAGGGGCATATGTCTCCTGTAAAATAGCCAAAGTATGGAGATGATGAAATTAACAAATCTCTTCTGGGATTGGGGTGGGATGGGCAACTGCGAGAAAAACGTAATTGCTAAAGATGACCAGGTAAATAACTGTTAGCATCCAAAATCATTTCATGGCTACAATAATCAGGCCATGAGCTGACTGGGGAAAATAATTACCAAAAAAATTGAAGATAAACTGGGAAACTTGTCATGAGGATCAGCCGAGGACAACAACCTCAACACAATTTTGATTGGCGTTGTTTTATGACTGTGGAAACGCCACGCAAATAGGATAACATATTGCAAAAAAAAAAAAAAAGATCTATTTTTACCGTGGCACATCAGGAAACAAGATCTGCACTTTATTTCGCATTCATAACTTACGCGCTTCATTGCATTTCTCGGTCAATGTGTATTCCAACAACCAAACTCTTTAGAATTCACAACACCGAATTGACCAAACTCCATGGGGCAAAAAATTATGCGTACCATTGTGGGAAGGCCACTCAGCTGCATCTAGATGACTTATTACTGCGCGATGCAAAAGCACTATCGGAAATTTGTGCAAGTACTTTGAACTCTAATCGGGAAGAGGCACCGGACATAAATTCTGACCAAAATGGATGGAATATTTTTTTTTCCCCTACCGTGATACCTGCTACATTTTAATTTATTTTCTTATTTAAATTAAAACTTCACTCATTAAACTGCATTGCAGTAATAGACACTATCCATTTTATTATTACTATTATCATTATCATCACCATCATCACTACACTTCGTAATGTCATTACTACGATTACGGACACATAAATAACCAATATTGCCAGTCGATCATCTTTCTACACATCGGCGTTTATGGCATTCTTTCACTAACCAACAAAGACAGGTGGCTTGCATAAGTACCTCTCAGTGCTGGGCAGGGAGGGAGTTTTGTCGATATTGGGAGTGAGATGGGAGCTTTGTCTTTTTTTTTTTTTTTTTTTAAAGCAGCCAATTTTCTCATACAATGGATAAAATCTTGCGCATATCTGGAGGGACTAGCAAAAAAACTGGGCTTTGATGATTTACGATCAGTTATGTTTGATGAGTTAGTATGTTTAATAAAATGGATGCAGGGCATGTTTGCGTGGGGGAGGAATGGAGGGTTAAGGGGCTATAAAAGGGGAGGGGTTAGGGTCAAAGGTCAGAAATATTACCAGTTTTCCATCGAGTTCGTGAAAGTGCTCCTCACAGACGTTGTCGACGGTCTTCTCGTTGTCGAATATAACGAAGCCGAAACCTGCAGCGGGAAATTAAGCAGAGATAAAACAGACATATTCATTAGTCGCAACGGGTCATAGAAAAAAAAGCTTTCACAAACTGTTAAAGTAGAAATATCAATTTCATTCTTGATATCATGGTCATTAAGGACGACCGACATTCACCTTGATGAGGTTGGGCAATTTGTATACATGTACGGTATGTAATTCAGCATACAGAATCGCACATGTGGTAGTCTGCTGGTGAACATTTGCCAGCAGATGGTTCCTTCCAGCTTCATTTCATACCATCCAAAAAAGGATTATGAAACTTAAAAAAACAACTAGCCTGCTTTTCACAGGCTTTCAGAAGTAACAGTATGGTGATGATGTGTTAGGAAGTAATTCTGGCCGGGATCATACAATAATGGCCATTCCTCCACTCCTCTTGCACATTGGGGACTGGGGTAGGGGGAAATAAACAGGGGACATACCACAATAAAACCCATCACTGGAGATCTTCACACTGCGATCCATCACATTTTGTCTCCATCACATACAAAAAAAAAGCTAAAAATATTCATATTCTTTTCTAAAGATGATTTTCAAATGGGGATGTCAGGTTACATCATTAAGAAATATGCCAATACAGAAAAAAAAAAAAACAAACTCAGACATGATATTGTACTTTCTTCTTGCACAAAAGATGACGGATACAATATTGCACTTGCATGAATGGGAATTTTGTGATGTGTCTAGAAAATGAGAGGGAATGAAGGGAAAGAAAAACACCAAAAATTGGTTTTCTTTCATCACTTGGAGAGCTGTCGTCAGAAAATCTCCCTCCTCGCTCGGCTGCAAAGACGACAAAAATACGAAGATAACAAACACGTCCTGGCACTCTAAATCTCTCCTCTTCATCTTTTTTTTTTTTTTCACACAAAGCAGGAAAAGAAAACCCCCAGCAACTGCACAAACACTGGAGTCGATCTTTTCAAAATCCATCGGGGCACATGGGCGCGTCCCAGCCACGCCCTTCTCATGATGCACCTCATACCACACACTCCTGTGTACTTGTCTCCAGATGGAAGGATTTCCTTCAGCTTGAATCAAAAGACTTAATGAAAATAAAGTATATTGATCTCTATGTTCCGGGCACAGTCATGAATCATAACATCATGATGTAAAGTTCTGGATTTCAGAGCATCTGGACGATTCTGTAAAGCACTGAAAAATAAACGGGATAGAGAAGTCATATCGTCACTTTTTACTACCTTTGATAGCTAGTGTAATAAATACTGAAACAACATAGAACACAGACTTGTGTTCTCGTGTGAGAGAGGCTACACATATCTTACAAAGATGCGGTACATCTCATTCATGGTGGATAATTGTGAGCAAGATGTCAAATGCTGCCTGATTCACTTTATGTCATCATCTCACAAAAACTTTCAGATGATTGATTTTTGTCGAGGAGCTGTCAATGACCCCTGAGGAATCCACCTGCCTCATCACAAAAACATCTTTGGAATGCCAAGGTGTCATGTGACACGTGTGGGGATGATTAAGAGAGACATCGTATGTTTCAGTTACCCAAGTCTCATCAATTTCCTGTGTGACATCTCTTACGAGACTATTCCATCTCCATCAATTTCCGTAGTTGACATTGCGAACAACATTCTTGCTGCAGATGCCCCCCTGGATTCTTCGAAACCTTGTAATTGTTTCTCGCACCCTTCATTCTCAGGGCAAAAACGCTGAAATTTGTAGTAATGGATCAGCTTGTTAGAATGTTTGTCGTGGAAGGACTCTGCAGTGCCTAGAGGAGCCAGGGCCTTGATGGCAACCCAACCCCCATCTCCCTCCTCCTTGTTTTCATCCTTACCCTCACCCATCTTCCATTTCCTCCAAAAACTAGGGTCTAATTGAAAACATCATCTCGTCAGCTGGTCCGGGATTGTTTCTCAACACCTACTCCCGGCCTGGCGTAGCCACCGGCAGGGCTGAAGGCAAGCCAACGGAGGAGGATTCCACCCACTGTGGGGACGGAAGACGTGTTTGGGTGTCGGTATTTACACTGAGGCACCTGCATGGGGGGAAGGGTGGGGTGGGGCTCTGCAGCTGCTACTGTCTTGTAGCACTTTCCTGGGTTTCCCATCCCTGGTCTGGCACCATTTGTTTTTCCACCATCAATTTTCACCCTCTTTTTCTACTTTCTCCCCTTCCTTTAATGACGCACAGCACTGAACACACACAAACACGAGCCCGAAAATGACAAAAAACAAAAGCTGGATGTTAACATCAGTTAATGTTTATTTCTTTCTTGTTTCATTAATAAATTTTTGTCTGTCCCTCTCAAGTCCTTTCACATCCCCCCCCCCCTCTCTCTTCATCGTCACGGTTATGGGAGCTTGTACTTCTGCCGGTGATGCTGGAGCAATATATCAAAACACTGCCAAGGATGGGACCAGTATTCATTAAGGCTGAGGTGTCGCTAGCTTTGCCATGTAATAATAGTCTCCACTGATCTGTCAATGTCAGACCCACGGAGCCAGAAACACACACTCCGTTGTGCATGCACGGAAAGGCGTGAAGGTAAAGATAAGAACAGCCCTCGAACAAGCAAACATGTGACTTTCAGTCGCGAAGGACAGCAGTGGTGACATAAACAAACAGAAACTTTAAAAAGAAGGAGGTCACGTCGCTTCAAGAAAAAGAGGTAGTGGTGCGAGTTATTGTATTTGAAGCAGCAGTCCCACCTATTTGCACAACAGTTACCATCCCTTCCACCATACGGGTATGTGAGTTGAATATCAAGAACGCTATCTCAGGTAAAAAGTCTGACAAAACATATTTATCTGGTTAGTGCATTAACTTTTCTTCCAAGCAGACACCAGAGAAACACTAATCGTCATGACATATTTGCAAGCTTACAATATTGTCAACTTGTATCTTTGAAGCCCTACAGCAATATGGTATGTGCAAATAGAAGTAATACTGCATACACTAAAAGATTTTCTGACCCCCCCCCCCCCAAAAAAAATGCTTGTGTTAATGTCATGTCTCTTGCTCTCCCTCAGGTCTCTGCAGAATGAAGAGAAGATGCATTTGTTCCTGAGCATCTGATTTTAATCTGCATCACTGCACGCTGATCTTCTCTCTCAACAGTAATAGTCACATGCCTCTTTTCCTATCCCTGCTCCCTTCACCTCCATCCAATCAAATAGAACAGCGCCCTCTCGCAAAGCCCACCGTCCAATTTGGAATCAATTAAAGAGCTTACGGGCATCGCTAATGAACCTCAACAGCTGTTGAAGCGATTTATCCACTCGATTGCCGTAACACAATTTGTGTGAATACGTCACAGCTTTTTCTTTATCGCACGGGAATGTCCGCCGTGACATTTCCCGGCAAAACCCAGTAACGAATGGCTTCTGCTCGGCATGATATCCGCCGCTCTGCAAGTAGTTGCCTGAAATCATATTTGTAGGCAAGGCTTCCCTGGTGTTTTCAATATAACCAAGTAAAATACCTAATGTTGCATTCTCGACACGTGAACATATCATCAATCTTACATTAAAGCAGACCATGCATAAAACTAGTCCTTATTTTGAAATATTAGGGGATTTATTTTTTGGTTGAATACACAAAAACTGTATGCTTGTCAGCAGGAAATAAACAGATATAGCTAAAAGTAAAGCATAAATTTTCGATTAGACTTGCTTGTAGGATCAACGACACTCACATTATACTTTGCTTGCCATGTGGTGTGGTTCTTCAGTTCATTTGAAATATCATATCCCTACCCTTTTTGTGATCTCTTCCCGCACCACACATTAACTGACAGGATTGAATTTGTGATGAAAAGGAAGTTATCCCGTACATAAATCTTAATCAGGAATCAATTAGGGTGTCATTGAACTTCCTCTGGCCATCATGGAAGATGAGTCATTATGGAGTCAATCACCATGACAACAACATGTCAGAACAAACACATAATTGTCAACTAAATTTAAGCGAGGCTGAAACATTGCGGTGAAAGAAATGTGAGAAGAACATCGCAACCAATGAACAGACAGGCTTCATCTATCTCTTTGAATAATGAACACTCCCTAAAAGCTGAATTGGAAGGTGACAATTTCAACTTTGACCTTTGCTCTTGTCAAACACAACCCCCCCCCCCCCCCCCCATATTGAAGTATCATGACTAAAATAATGACAGCTGGTGACAATTCAGTAATTCTAGAAGATGTAAGAGGAGAAATGAATGCATGTCCTAGATAATATCTAGAACAAATTCAATGGATCTTAACACCTGCACAGGTAGATTTTTTTTCCCCCCCTCCCCCCTTAACTCCGCAAACGAAATTGCACTGCAGATGTGTGGATACAATTAGCCGCGGCGGGAAATGTGGCTGCCGCAGCCGATCAGAAATTGATCGTCCGTCAGACAGGTCTGCGGATAAAACCTGCCAATATCGATGGCGCGTCCTTGATATTACTGAGAGAGAAAGATAGAGAGGAAAGAAACGAAAATTCACACCGGATTTGACCTGACTCTTGCTGGTGCGTACCTGGTAGGTAGCCACGAACGAGATAGCATAACAACAGAAATGGATTTATCAAACAAAGGAAATTACAAACATTGTGAATATGGGGGGGGGGGGAGAATACTGCACACACTTTTGATTAAATATTTAGTCATATCATAAGTATATAAGTTCCAATTTTTGCAAAGACACAAAGGAAAGGCCATCTCCGCATTGCGTGCTTGTTGACACTGATGCATTGCTCGGCAAACTTTAAACCTCTCTCGCGGAGAGAAACTCCGCATCACTTAACCCAGATAAATGTTTCATTCTGGACATTACTGGGGGAGCCTCTAGCGCTGCATGTCCCAGTCATGTAAACCCCTCTGGCAGTCATGAGGTTAAACATGAACACATGGATCACATCTATTTTAGTGGTCATCCATCACGTGGCATTTGTTTTATTTTCCCTGTCAATCCTGCTCCTGTTTGTTTTGCTGAAGGAGTCGCAAAAAAAGGTAGCATATGGCAAAAAAAAAAAAAAAAAAAATCTATCCCAGATACATTCTATGCAAGTGCCTCATCTTAATATCTGCCAGGAGCTGGTAATGAAATATGAATAATCGTAAAAGATAGACATATATTTTTTCCACATCTCTTTCTCTTTATCGGTTATATGATTAGTCAGCTGCAGTATGTGGTAGGATAGAAAGAGAGGAGATATAGACACATACTCTATTCTATATTTCTTCCTCCATCTCTTTCTATCTCTCTCTCTGTGTCTCTTAACTGATCATATGACTTTTCAACTGAAATATATGGTGGGATAGAAATAAATGAGATATGGAGATATACTTCATTCTACATCTCTTTTTTTCCCCTGTATGTCCTTTTCATACTTATATGATTTGTCAGTTGAAATATATGGTGTGACAGTATGAGAGGAAAAGGAAGACTAAGGAAGAGAAACTGCGTAGCGATCTTTAGAATTAGAGTGACGTTAACAAAAAATTACATGTCTGCTGAGCAGAACTGATGTGAATCAACCATTTTTTCTCTGTCTTTTACAGTCCAAGCTAACGTTACGTTACATATTTTGCAAGTCTGTCAAACATTTCATACAGTCACAATGGATCCAATATGAGATGAGAAGGGTTTCCATGTTTCCAGCAAAACAAATGAAGCTGAATAACTTCGGCTCAATGCACAATATTTGTTCTTTTCTTCTCCTCTGCGCAACTTTATCTGATCACATCTAGTTGATTTCACAACAGATGCAGGGAGCGGAGACAACGCAGTCCGTCCTTTCTCTCAACACGGACCGTCTCTATTCACTCCCGCTGCATTCCACAATAGATTGATCAAGCAAATTTGGCGGAATGCTGATGGTACAATGCTCAGAATTAACGTCGGCTTGCATACAAATGGAGATGAAGGGGAACAAAAATGAATTAGTAGAAATTAAATTTCAGTTTGCCAGCCTAATGCATTGCAAACTTTTGAAAAGAAACAGAAAAGTACACCACAAAAATGAGAAAAATTAAGCTCTTATTTGATTCTGAATATTTGTTCTCTTGACTGAGTTAGCAAACACTGACAACAGACCTAAACTAAGGTGGAACAAAAATTTTGCTGCACTGCCATTCTACATCTAACTAGTCCCTAGAGAATGCAGCTTCGCTATCAAGTACTGAACAGATTCAAGACTTTATTTAGACTCAATCTTGCAAATTACTGACTTCTATTGCCAAGAAACACTTGTCATGGCAACAGCCAAACAAGGACAGTTGCACTTGCCTCTTCCAAGATAATTCAGTGGAAGTCCCTAAACAACATGTAAAGGAAAACCTGGCAGTATTTAACACATGGGTAAAATAAATGACATCGAGGAAGTCGAGATGCTAGACACATATTAATAAATTCAGGCTCCTTGCTTTCTGAGACTTTCATTCTGATACTGGAATAACTTAAGCATTTTGGAAAGAAATACACTTTAGTAAGACACATGCGGGACATGCAACCACGGAAAAATGATTGAACAGCCAGTGTGTGGGTTCAGCAGTGCAAATGCATTACAAACTGTAACCCTTGCAGCATTTTATTTTTATCTTTTGGCTAGAACTTGCCTTCACATATGTTATATGATGCATTCCTACACACATCTGCAAAATTTAAGTTCTTGACAATTTTTTTTTCTTTCTCTGGTCCCCGTTGGTTTTCCAACACTTTCTGCAGCCTTTAAAACGCATCAAATTCATCGGTGGAGTGATGCTGCAAAACTCCTAATACGACGACTTGCGCACGACACCTTGCCAGTAATGCAATTGCCCTAGTTAACATCGTGAAGGAATGAATGACTTTTAGGTTTTTCTCCAAGCCCCATCCCCCCCCCCCTAATTCTCCTTTCCCCACCCTGCCAAACTCATCCCTCAAACGAGGACCTACCGTGCTGGCCGGCCGAGAGAGTGAATGGTACTGCCCAGCGCCTCAATGGCGTGTATCTAAAAGGATTGAAATTCGAGGCGGCGAAGGCCGGCTTGTTAACCCGTTTACCCGAGACGGAACTTTGTGCCGTCGCCGCGTAACATAACGCCTCTAGAGGCAGAAGAACTACCAGATGAACATGGCGACATATTTGAGGGATCCCTGTCCAGAGTGAAAGTGCATTGAACTCAGAACAGATGTTATGTGCTAGATAGCTCCAGCATGTATTCCTTTCCACATTGCAAAAAAAAAAAGAAAAAAAAAAAGAAAAGAAAGCAAAAGAAACAAGACACAGAATTTGCTTTCATATCTTGGATTTTTTTTTTTTAAATTAAAGTGTACTTTATGAGCAAGAGAAGAACAAAAAGTCAATCCTAAATTAGTACAGAAAAAGACACTAGATGCAATATTCACTGCTGTTTGAACTTTTGTCATATTTTTCATGATTCAGGCAAGTGCCCTATAATGTAATCTTCTTACTGTTTTTCACATTTTGGGAAATGAAGGGCAAAAGTGTGACTGTAGTAAGATGAAACTATGCCTCTACCTAGGATATCCCAAAATGAAATTGACCAGAAACGATCACTTTCTACCAAAGATGTTAGTCAATCAGAAGTAAAGAGAAGGTGAGTTATATTTGGAAAAAGTCATTTTTTACATACTTCACGATTACTTATTCCACATACCAAGTAATTATTTATTCTAGACATGCTTTCCTTGATTGAAAAACTGATGTCTTTTTACATCCCAGAAATGGAAACTGTACCCTGAGTTAAAGGCAGCAATGAGCTGGATGCAATAAGTTCTGAGTTTAAAGGCAGCAACGGATAATCAACATTTTCTCATCCACCCTCACACCAAGAGATATTTGCTCCACATACATACTCAAACCATGCCTTGCCATCGAACGGCAACACAACATGAGTTCCAGATGGTTGACACAACATTAACATCTGTACTGGTGTCGGCAAAACGTTTCAGAAAAATAAATAAAAACTGCGCGTGGCAAGGGCATCAAGTTCCGAATTCTAGCAAGCCCCGTCTTCTTCTCAACGTTCCTAACTTCATGTCGTGACATTCACGTGAGAGAGCACCATCAAAAACATTTCGTGCACGCTGTTCCCTCGATACAAGAGCGCCGACATCGCGTCACCCTCCTCCTCTTGTTGCTGTTGTCTGTCTGTACTAGTACACACGCACAAAAATTGACGCGAACTTGCAAAATTAGAACATATTTTGTGCATCCCTAAGATGCCAAGTGCGAGTTTTTCCCCGCATGTGAGAGCAAAAAGCCAAAGAGCGATGGAGAAACAAAGATTGCGAATCATTTTGTGATATCAAAGACGGAAGAAAGATACAACATTAATGGCAATGTGGTTTGCATTGCGTAACGCCACTCAATTTCATACCCCAGTAGCAAATGTGTGTCATTAATTTTGATACATAAGCAGTGTTACATACAAACAATCTATTGCCGATGCAGTTGCTATTGAAATATTGAGTAACAAGACAACTTATGTACGCGCTATGAAAATTGGACAAATACAAACGCGAATTCATCACGTTTTTTGTAAACTAACATGAATGCCTTGGAGCGTGTCTCTTTCTCTAAAGGTATTCACCCATGAGACGATTATCATTACACGATAAAGATGCTGCAAATGGACTGATAAAAGGGAGGACAGCTCGACATTTTTAACCACACTTTGCGCTTAGCAAGAGAAAACCTCAAGGAAAGGTGAGAATGTTAAAGGGATTGTACAGTTATGGTTGAGACCTAATTTCAGGTTTCTAACATTTTTTGGTGAGATAATGAGAAACCTCTTATAAAATGTGAAAGAGCATGTAATTCTATGAGGAATTCAACGTTTATTTAATGAAAATTGGTTTTGAAATGGCTGAGATATCAAAAAAGAGCGATTCTAATAAAATGTGGGACCCACACTTTATTACGATCGCTTTGTTTTACTTTGTTTTTTGATGTTTCAGTCATTCCAAACCCGATCTTCGTCAAATAAACTTTGAATTCCTCTTAAAATGGTATGTTCTGTACTATATCATAAGTGTTTTCTTGGTATCTCGCAAAAAGTTAAAAACCCAATTCTCATCTCCACCAAAACTGTACTATCCCTTTAAAAGGGATTGATTAGAGAGAAATAAGAGAAGATGAAAGAAAATACCTGTATTTCTTACAAATTGTTAAGCAATATGAATCGCAAAATGTATACTTTGTATTATTTGGTACTCTTTGTTGAATATAGAAATGAAATATAATTAAATTGAATTGATTGGAAATCTAGGAGAAAAACTATATTAAACATACTAAGAAATCAAAATATTACAAAAAAGACAGAGAGAATGAGGAATGAGAGAGATATACTAAGTAGAGGGAGAGAGATATAGTTTTCAGGAGACAGACACACAGAGGGGAATGTATTTCAAGGAATTACTGGAAGAATGGTACTATGATTTCTCTTCTTTTTTTTTTTTTTTTTAAGTACGATGCCTGTAGCAGGAGAGGTAAGGATGGACTGTTTAAACAGAACACAAGACAGACTCATCATTGAAGAATATTCCTAGCAAGAAAGATTCTAAGATGACTTTTGAGAAACAGAAAGGAAAAGATAAATAAGAACTTGAGCAAGCCAGCTGCACTTCTCTCATAAAATCGTAACAAAAAGATGACACAAACAGAGAAAAACAAGACAATGATAGAAATACATGAATAAACAATGATGGAAACAAATTGAGGGTAAAAATAATGGAAAAGAAAGTCACCAAAGCATGAGGGACAGCGCGAGATCACGCTCGATAAGGACAAGGGACAAGAAATCGTTGTGCAACTGAAAACGCTGAAGTCACGTGAAAGAGGAGAGCAAAAGAGAGGTTGTGGCGCGGGCCGGAAAAAGAAAACCAGGAGAAGAAAAATCAAAGTTGACACAAATATTCGAAATATGAGGTGGCATTTGCTGTTTGCTTAACAAAAGCACAGCTGAGCTGCAGATATCCAATTCTTATGCTTCTCCCTGCCATTAATCATAACATTAAGCGGCGATAAAAATCTTTTTCAGCTTTTCCCCCCTCGGGGAGCCCCGGCAAAGCTTCTCTGATTTCATCTGTCAAAGTGAGATGATTATTTCGGTTCCTTGTTATCTTCCCCTGCATCTATCCCACTCTTGCTCGTCTCTGACTACTTCCCCCCCCCCACACACACCACCAGCATCACCACCGTGATGCCACAGATTTCGATTTCTAATATTTCCAGCCAAATTTTCCTCCTGAAACTGCATTAAACTCGAGAAGCGGCGAAAGTGTGACACATCAAAGATGCATGCAAGTGACAAGGACCATGAAATAAAATGGCCATCAAAGACATGTTCCTCAAAACACGGGCTCTTGTGGTTTGGTAGCACAGAAAAACCTAAGCAGCATTCAAATCACTGCTCATTGATATGTAACAATTAAATTTTAATAACTTACAAGATAAAAGAACATGATTCTGATCTCATTCGATAACTGGGGACCATAGCTCCAACTGGATTTCAGGGCAATGTATTGCACATTACTTTCAGCAATGAAATTCTTTCTTTCACATTTAGGGAAGGTATAGTGCTGCCATTTGATCTATTGCAGAACACAGGCGGTCAATGAACTAAGCACATTTCTCCCTTCTGAGAAGGCATCTCAGAATAAAAAAATTACATTTTTATGCAAAATGCACAAACCTACTAAAAATAACCTCCCTCCCCCCATAAAAAAGGGATCAAAGGGAAAAGACCAATATAATGTACATGACACAAATAGTAAAGAGAAAGATATGAAAATTGAGATTAGTGTAAATGTATGTGAGAACCTCAAATATGGAGCAATTTTCAGATATGGCATGCAAAACTCTAATCTTATGACCCCCTTGAGATCAAATTTCATCAATTTTCATTATTTGGGGAGATTGAATTTGATTCTCTGCAAATACTAATCATGGCTTGACAGGCAATGCAGATGCTCGTGCCTATGGCGGTTGTACCCAACATATGGGGCTTACCGCATTTCCTGGTCAAAGGTCAAAAGCACATAGTTAGCGCTAAGTCCTCTATTCACTAATATCCACTTGGGCACGGAGTCGAATTGCACTTCAATGCAAGAACACACCGCTTGGAATTTCGCCATTTGTTGACCACAGGCAGGCATATGTAAACAGATTTGCATTAAGGTAATTGGGATTTAGGAATGTCGGGTAATCAGATTTTTCTTTCTTAGACGCTCAGTGCTTTCTCTCCAGTGGGCCAATCAGGGCCGTTGAGATGTCGTGTATTTCCCTCAGTGAATGCCGTAAGTCATGGGGGTCACTTCGATCTGGTAATTAGAAGAGAGTGATGCTAACCACTTCTTTATTAGTGAGTAATCAAATTTCATCTAAGTGTACTCAAAGAACAGAATGACCCAAATACATGTTAATCACCATCTGCTTCAATGAATTCGAGACGATGCTTTCGTTTTGGTTTTGTCGGGAAGCATAACTTCACAGCATGAAGAATCTTATTTGGATTTTCACTTACACTGAGAAAACACTAATCTACTTTAGCAGCAGACATGGTCATGATAAGCAGAACTATTTAAAAATCTCTTATGAATTTCTATATCAAGAAAGCTGAATATTCATACTTGTATGTTTACCTTGGCTACCTTGAAACAAGAGTTTGATTACTTCTTAAGACATTGCAAACCATAACTTTGTAAAAGCTGAATTCATGTCAACCTTCATCTTTAATATGCTTTATTTACCATTTGGTATGCATGCTGAAGTGCTTATTTGCTGATTGGTGCAGATATCCAAAAACTAATTGTCAGAGAATAGAGATTACCTAATCACCTAATCCCTACTACATCACCATGGCCCTCCTGTTGGATTTTGGGCTTGCTAATCTTCAACTACATTAAGTTTTGATGGACTACTAAATGTTGATTTAAAAAACAAACAAACAAACTTGGCGAGTTAAGTTGAGCACCTGAGCACATTAAGGCTTAAATGACAAATCGTTATGACCAGAATGTTTCCTGACATTTACAAGTCAGGAATGTTTGCGGGAGACGTCCCTGACTCGCGTGCGGCACAGAAATGACCTCCGTCCCAGCGATTTTCAGCCCGAGCGATTCCCATCTTCCCTCAAGATCCAAGGCCGAGGAGGGACGGCGACATATGTACGATAACAAGAACATGTCCTGTACACCCACACACTCAAGACTCCCGAAACATATGAATGGCAAAATGCTAAATTCATCTCTGCTAATTGCCAGCTATGTACATGGCAGTAGCTGCACACGATGGAATGGATTGGCAATTCTCTTGCCATACCCATGCTCTATCCATTCTCATTTTTCTTCTTTGCATCATCAGCAGATAAGACATCATACAGTCTCCGTCCCCTACAATTAATCAGCATTCCTGGGTTGGACCAATCACGTGCGAGCCTTCCACCCGAGCAAACATCGCAGTTGTTTGCCGAGGGAGAAATGGGTATCGCTACGATCTGCGGATGCCATATCATTTCGACGACGACAATGTGCAATAAGATATCGTGCGGGATTCATCGGGCAATTAATATCTGTCCCTTCCATTCATTCTGCATGGGTCTTGTACTCCAACTATTTACCCATTCAATATGTTTAATGATGGGTGTGTGTGAGCGTGTGGTTGGGGAGATAGATACACAATCTCCATTTGAAAAAATGAAGAAGAAGGAGGTAAGTGAGTGATCGATGATAATTCCGGCAATTTCCCACAGAAATCCGTCGCCACGGCCGACGGTTCGGAGTGTGATTCTCAACATTCTCCCCCTGCAGCCATCTCACCATTCATGAGATGTGAAAGGCGTGCGTCAATTCAGCGCAGTAACTAAGAGACGAGCTGACCTACGGAATGGCGGGCCGAGCTTCTCATCATGACGACAATGTGTAAATCTAATTCTGACACCAACTCTATCAAGCGCAACTCTGATAAAGCCCATGGGCTATGTTTCTTTAATATCTATGCGGAATTCCATAATTCTAGACACTAGAGCATAAAATCTGTATTTTCCTCCTTCAAGAAAATCTCTCTAATGTATACACCACCCTGTCTTTTGCTGAAATTGTTTCCTTCCTACTCTCATTCTGTGGATTTGAATAGGTTTCTGAACTTTAACATCCGAGATGCGTACACTATCGTGAATAAGCAGAGGATTGGTCTGACAACCTAGTGAGATGCCAGGTATGGCAACTTGGCAGATACGTTGCCGTGTCGCGGTGGCATCCAGTGCTCAACGTTGGCAATCCTTCCACTATTACAAGTGATGTTTTATGCATCTCTATCTGGTCAGTATCATCCCCAGTGATGATGGAGAAAGCACGCCCAAGCATTGTTCCATCACTTCCCCCTTTACAATCAAACTCATGTGGGTTGCGCTGCCATACACACGTTTTCTGAATCACACGACCAGAAGAAAACTCCGTCAAACGTTCATTATCGACTTTCTTTCTGCCAGTCTCATTTCATTTCCTCCTCCTCCTTTCCCTTTTTGTATCAAAAAGAAAGTGAGATAGAGAGAGAAAAGAGAAATATGACTGTTGTATCATTTCCATTCATCCCAGGGATAATTAGTGCAGAGAAGTACTCTAGTAAATCACTGCTGACGATGTGGTAGCTCCATATCTCTCTCTCTCTCTCAATTTCTCCAAGCGAGATGAACTTTTGTGAATGGCACATGGGCAAAAAAAAAAATCGCAGTCGTGCAGTGATTAAACGGTGATGCTTCTCGATACCGTTCCTCTTCCAGATCTCGTGACGGCCATGCAATATACATTTCCCAGCCCCCACTTCAGAGCTCGCCAGTGCGCCACTTCGGGAGGGGGGTAGACGTACTTTCGTAATAGCACTCCCTGGCTTCAGCCCACACAATCCATCACCCCCCCCTCCCCCCCCCCCCCCCCCGCCTATTAAATGGTGCGAACCAAACATCAATCACATGTGTTGCCAACGTCGACTGAGCATGAACTAGTAATGAGCACAGGGTTGGTATCTCCTTCTTTCTGGCCGAGTGTTTGATTGTCTGAGGACCGTGAATGTGTCTTTTTGTGTGCATGTGTTAATGTGTGTGTGTGTGTGTGCTTATGTGTGTATGTGTGCATGCTTTTGAAAGGGATTCTCTCATGTTTTCAATGCTATCGAAGGACCAGGTAAGGTTGATACGTGCTTTGAAAAAAACCAAAACATAGCATTTGAGCAGAATATATATATATATTTTCCTTTTCCTTTTTCCCTTCCTAGTCTTTTGCCACTTCATCCTGAACATGACTGGCTTGGGCCTAAGTTATGCGCTGATTTGAAATTCTGATTTCCAACCTGCCAGATTCGAGAAAGCGTTCTACGCTCACACACAGAGACAATTTTGATATTCCGAGGCGACCCAGCTCGTAGTTAGGTCGCAAATTTCAGCAGCATTCATCTCCACGAATAAGTCACATTCTTTCTGGTTAATCTTTCAACATGGATGGACAGAATGACAAACATACATGCATGCACAAACACACACTTCAATGACTCGCCTACGGGCAACCATTGCTAAAAATTGATGGAGGGAGTCAGGATGGGGCTGGGCACAGTGTCAATTAGTTGCACTTTCTATCCAAATTATCAATCGGCAGAAATCCGGAGATCAAAGCGTTTTCTCATTTTAATTTTTTTTCCTCCCTCAAAGAGATTCTCCCACCACGTCATGGCCGCTGCATATGAATCAATCGGGGCGGAATGAGATCGCCAGGGTTCACGGCTGTACAAACCCACTCTTGCATTACAGAGTCAAAATGTGTTGTTGGGGGTAACCGCATCACCAGCAGGGAGTGCCAGTACCCATGTAGGAACATACCCCCTCAGAGCGATCTACCTTGACACCCTCCCCCACCAAAACCCCTAAACCAAGCACTGTAAACTGCTTATTAGTAAGATTAAAAATGACTGAAGTCCTCATACATCATCATTATGACATCCTCCCCCCCCCCACAACCCCCTGTGTCCTGAAATACAACATATTTGTTGTATAATTCATGCTCAAAAGAGTTACAGACATTTTTCTTCCCCTTGTGATTTCTCCTTTATACGATTATTCTCTTTTAACTGCACCATGCATGAACATACTGAAGAGATGAAGTGTAACCATTACTGACTTCAGAATATATCAAAAGCAGTCTGACTTTTGCCAAGACTAAGTCTCATTGTGTAATGAAAACAGTCACAAGAACAACAAGTTAATTACCCCCTGTAAAGTCTTCCTCTCTTATCAACTAGTCTTTATCAGCACTCTAAAAGGAAAAAAAAAATGTTAAAATCCCCTTTCAGAATGAATTTCCAATAGCGATCTGAGTAAATCCTATCCATCAATCATATCGCTCGGGAGTTTCAAGTTTACAATCACCTCGCAGCGATTACGGGCAAAACCGCGCTATTTCCATTCTCATTCTAAGTCACGTCAGAAATACTCGGGGAGTGGAAAATAAAAAAGAATAGAAAATTGAAATGAAGCTCTTTGGAAGTAATCCCCCTTCAAATATGATACGGCCATTGACTGTGAAACCAAGAGTCAATCCCCAGGACTATAACTGCAGACAGGTGCATCAGGAATGGGTTAGCAAATAAAGCTGACTAGCTTTTGGAAGAGGCAGCTGCTAAAACAGAAGCTTTGCAGTTTGAATAGAGACCGATACTTGCAAAAATCATACTCTCCGACGGTCGCAATGAATAACACAAATTCTGAAAGAGTAACTTCTGAAGGCTGTGACAGCGTTGGCCTTGATTGGTTGCAGCAAGATTGCATCTCTTTCATTTAATTCACTTCACTTGTTGGTTGAAAAGAATTTAAATGCACAACCCACCACACATGAGATGAACAGCATAGAGAAAAATTAATTTGAATTTCGCATCTGATTGTGATATGCCAAAAAGGCCTTCTATACGTCTGGTCCACATTTTTCAAGTCAAAATTAAGGAGTCATTTTACAAAGGGAAATCATGTCAAAAACTTGCAGTAATCAAATATCATGGAATTTCATTACCTAGATGATTATAACTCATTAACCTTGACAACATTATATCATTTTATTATGATAATGGGGGGAAAAAGAAGTTTGTCATCAAAGTCATGGAGACATTATAATGTAATAATTGGCTTGCACTATTCCGAGTACCACGTGGAAAAGAATGAAAACGTGCTTACACTCCCTGCCCTCCTGCCGGCTGCCATGAATTAAACAGCGAGTCATTGAAGAAGCTTGTTTAAAAGTTCCTTCATCTACGGCAGACGGGCACAGAAGATGTGAAAGATTGATAATGTGCTGCACATCACAGTCCCTTCTTCTCCATTAGACCAGTCTTTAATCACAGTGCTTAAATTCAATATTTCATCCCGTCGTTGAAGGAGCATTTTAGAGCAGCCAGGAGGCTCGTAGGCCAGAGAGAAAGAGAACGGAGAGGGAGATGGAGGAAGGTGACAAGGAGGGGGAAGAAGAGGAAGGTGGAAGGGGAAGAAAAGCAGGTGCAGAGGAAACGGAGGAGAAAGAGGAGGCTGTGGATGTTGACGAGACAGAAATTATGAAAGCTGAAGAGCGATTAAGTGAATGTAGAAAGGGGGCTGGAATAGGAGAAATGTGGAGTGAAAGAATAGAAAGTGGAGCTAGATGAATATGAGATAGAAGGGATGACGGAGGAGGTGGAGGCAGAGGAGGAGAAGGAAAGAAGAGGATGAGGATGAAAAGACAGAGAATGATAGAAGGGCTGAGGAGACAGAAGATGAACAGTGACAAGAGTGTCCATTGTTCACAGTAAGAGAATCATCATCAGCTGAGGTAGCTCTGTGATCTCAAGTAGATGTTAACCTACTGTGTGAAGATTGCCCAGTGAGAAAAACACCTGTCGTGCATATTGCTGCCATGGCAACCAACATCAAAGAATCATCTGAAATCATGGTCCAAAGATACGACACACTTCAATAAATGATACTAGAAACATCAGAAAGGTACTTGTCTAATGATACCCCCCCTTTTTTTTGGGGGGGGGGGGTGCATACAAATTTGCAACCCTCTCATGAAATAGATCATGTTCTTCTGGTATAGTTACCTTCCAATGTTCAATAGATTTTTGGCTAGAATGACAAGAATAGAGTTACAAGAATTGATATTTAACAAACTAAGAAAAAGAGACGGGGAAAGAGAAATGAAGACAGGTATAAAAAGATAAAAAGATGGATGGAGAAAGATGGTTGAGGGTAGAGAAAGAGAGAGTATGAGAGATAGATAGAGAGAGAGAGAGAGAGGGTAGAGAGAGAGAGAGAAGGAAGAGGATTTTCATTTTGTCCAAAGGGCGATGAAATTGGAGCAATTCTGCACTGGTGGCTGAAACCAGGCCATGCATTGGGAATTCGCCCTCATGGGGGATAGGAAGCTTAGAGCTGGGGGCACAACACAGGTAAGACCCGAGTCATAAAGGAGGGAAAAAAATACACAAATAAAGAGTGATCCAGCAATACATAAAAAAAGGAAAAAAATGGGAAGGGGTTGCAACATGGCCCCAACGTTCAAATCTACCGCACCACACTAAGGGCACTTATCACATGGCAATTTTCCTTTCGCGGTGCCCATCGGATTCATCCCGCAAATCGCACTCACAGGATTAACAGTTAAGTTGTCATGGAGAGGGGAGACAGGAGAGTATAACAAGGACAAGATGCGAAACGAAGAGGATAGGGACGGGTCGTCCACGACTCTTCAGGGATCCTCGAGAGGTGATGAGAAGGAGACCCACACATGCCTAGCAACCACTAAATCCACGCTCGGGACACCTCAGCAATTCCCAGCGACAGAAATTTAATTTCGCGACAGGAATAGGTGCTAGGGGCCCTGGGTTTGGGACGGAGGTATGAGGGATGGCATGCTCACCTAGGCCCAAACAGAAAGAAAGGGGGGGAAAATACAATCTTTCACACCGCACATCCATGCCATGTATCCTCCAATTCTTGCATGCCAGGCTGCGATGCACTCGTAGCTGACATTCACAATTGTTTATCGCTTATTTGCATGCAATTGACCCAGCGCAAGAAGAGGATACTCATAATGAAAGGAGTGGTCAGTGAAAGAGAGAATGTGAGAGAGGGGAAGGGATAGAGAGAGAGAAGAAGAAGAAGAAGAAGAAAACATCTGCCACCTTGAGAGATGCACTTTACCCTACTGGGGAGCATTACCTTCTATAAAAAGATTTGTGGTGGAGCTTTATCACTATGAGCAAAATAGAGCCTGCCAATTTTTGTATCTACTCACAATCCTATCATAAAACCACTTACAGTCCCTCCCCCCCCCCCCCTTTGAAAAGTAACCAAGCCCAGTAAGACAACCTAGGTATTTGACTCATGTGTGAGCACACTATTACTCTTAGCTTTGGAACACTTGGGTGTGTCTAAAATCTTGCCAATGGCCATATCTTTGCCTTCTCTAGCTCTTCCCGCTCCCTGCACATGGCACGTCAAAATGTGACGATGTTCACGTCATGCTTAACTAGTCAAGCATTAATACACCATCTTGGTTAGATCTGAAACACTCGGTCGGTCATGTTTACACTGGGCACAACACGCCACGTTTTCACTTCTTTCTAAACTGCCTTTGCACCATCAATCTTCCCCAGCATGGCAGCTGGCAAAAACATGATGTTCATGTCTAACTAGTCATGTGTGAATGCAACATCTAGGTAAGATCTGAAGCAATCCACCAGCTATGTTCACCTCGTCACAATGTGCCATGTATAATGCTCTGCTCCAGGTCAATACATACATCTTTGCTCCATACCATTATGCTCAAGGACTAGTCTAAACTCTTACGTCAAAACATCAGCACATATCCTGGTTTGTTTTATCAATTTCAAATCTCTGAGTGTGTAACGGTTCTCTTCATTTACACTCATAATAATGCATGTTTCCTCCATCGGCTGATACCAGTTGCCATGGGAACATAATTTGTCAGCATGAAGATACGTCCTGTTGATGACACCTCAATGCTGTTATGATAAATGAGCTACTTACACTGTCATGCTTTTAGACACTGCTGATACCCCTTTTAACTGGAATACACTTTCTCGCAAAGGCTGCCACGTCTGCGCATAGCATTAGCGAAAAGTGGTCGCATGCACTTTGTTAGCCGGTCATGCTAGGGCAACGAACGGCTGGGTGCAGTGTGGGTAGGGTGCTAATTATCGGCGGGCCGGCTCGATGACCTGTGAAAAAGCATTGATTTAAGGCCCCTCGGTGGGACACGGGTTGTGACGGCAATGGCACAAAAAGGCCTAATTAGCCCCTAGTGAGGGCATTGATTTCAGCAAAGGCGGACTCGTGGAAACCAGAGGATGAAGCGGTCTGCAGTGGATGTGACTTTTGCGGGTGCATGATTCTTTCCATCTCAAAGACATTCCTCCAGCCTTCTGGAGGCGAGTGGATGCAGAGATTACGTAGGAGGGATGGGAGAGCGGATTTGAGGAATGACACCAAGGAGAACATCACTCGGAGTATATTAAGCAAAGAGATGGATGGATAGTTGACAAGGATTACCCTCATTTTCAGGAGGCACCCCACCCCCCCCCCCCTTTTGCCCAGCCCGAGATATACCACCCGGGAGGGGATGAGCTACATGTTTTGACAGATGCAGGTCTCACGCTCCATACCCAAATTCTCTTCAACTCGGAGGGTTCTTCCTTCCTCCAACTCCCTCATCGTCCTCAACATCCTCCCCAATCTCAGCGAGGTCAATCGGGAGGAAGAACATAGAAAGTGGAAGCGAGAATGAAAGAGAGAGATTTGAGATAGATAGAGAGAGAGGGAGATGGAAAACTGTGCCACGGAGCCATTTGGGCATCAAATGCTGCAATCTTTTCTGCTCGGCAGAGCGTGGAAACTGGCTCACCTTGATATGGGCGAGCGGGATGCCCTGCCGAATGAAAGCAAACAAAAAAGAAAAAATATGGGGGGTTCCCAGGTCAAGAACCCCAGCACGTCCCAGTTGCCTAACAAGGCAGAAGGAGCAGCCAGCAAACATCTCATTGGTGATGACATGATTAGCACATAGCATGAACTTCATCTTAAAGGGATCAGCCACCACTGCACCCCAGTCCTTCAACCCTTCCCCTTCATCCTCCATTCCTTGGGGATGGGGTGGGGCTCTTCCAAGGCAGTCACCGTAAAATGATGCACTCTCGTCGCCGGGCAACTAACAACAAGGCAGCCCTAATCCCCCCTTGCTCTTTCTCTCCTTCAATGGCTGCCATCAGCTGCGACATTCCGGACATGCAGCAATTTAGCATCTGATACACATGGTCTCCACGGAAACGAGTGTGTTCACAGGGAGAGAATGTTTAGCAATCACGCAAGTGTGCCATTAATAAGAACGTTTCTGGCCTGAGCGCAGCCTGCCCCGCAGACTGCCTCCGGCCGATCTCATCACACAATCCCCGGCTCTGCGGATGATGCGTGACATTTCTGGAGAAAGGTTAATGGCGCGAAATTACACAGGAAGAATGCATCCCCGCCCCAGATTTACAACGACAAACTTCCTTGGAAAGATTGTATCATGTGATAAACAGTAAACCTTGATGTTCAGACAACTTACCAGAGTGACTATTCTGCCTGTCAAATTCTTCGTTGGTTTGTATTGCATATAGTGACTGCTTGCTCATTAAAACATGATCCCAAGTTGAAGGGTTTGCTTCTTCATATCGTCTGTTGAGAATGATAAGGGCGTTAAGTGGTTAAGTGGGTTTAGTGGCAACTTAATGCCCTTATCATTCTCAGCCGAAGATATGCCATTGTCATAATGCCCCATGCCTCTGTCCCTTTCACATGTCACATAATTCCTCAATCATGTCCTTCTATCCACCCTATCCAATATCTCTGTCCAATGCCATGTGCCTTGGTCCCGCTACTGTATACCTTGTGTCCTTCTGTCCTCTGTCATATGCTTTTGTCCCCCAACCATGTGCTACTGTTCTCTTATACCATGCCTCTGTCCCCACACCCTTTGTGTCTACATTCATCTAGAATATGCTTCTCTCCTCTTGTCCGCCACCTAAGTCCCCCTACCCTATGTTTACGTCCCCCTTCCTTGTGCCTAAGTCCCCCTTACTGTAATGCTCCTGTCCCCATACCATATGTCACTGTCCTCTTAGCCCATGCCTCTGTCCCCCCACCTTATGTGTCACCACTTATCTAGAATATGCATGTGTATCCCTAACCTATGCCTCTGTCCCCCTACCCTATGTTGATGTCCTTTTACCATGTGCTGCAGTTGCCCTTCCTTCTGACTCTGTCCCCATTCATAGCGCTTTTGTCCCGCTTTAATGTCCTTCACCAATTCATCTCTCCATTTGATCAATGCCCCACCCCAATTCCCTCATCTTCATTTACCGCTGATAACCAATTCCTGCTGTCATGCACACCGCACCACAGCCCGAGGATCTCCCGCCCGATGTCGTCACATGATCAAATCTCATCCTATTAATCAACCGGAAGGCACGACGAGCAAAAGACAACTGTCCCCTTTCCATCCCGTCACCAAACTCCATTCATCCATTCCCTCCTACGGTACAATTTCAGAACATCCAAACAGCACGAAGAAAACAAAGAGGGAAGGGCATACCAACAGGCATGCGGTGTTTTTGCTCTTTGCGCCACGCTTTTGTCGAGAAAAAAAAAAAGAAGAAGACTGGCACTTGTGTCATTTCCGAATTTATGAAATTAAAAAGCCCTCTGGGGCCGGTGTGCTCACGTTGCGAGAAATATTAGTTGGTTTTTGTCGTTGACACGGTGATCTTTGCAGCAGGTGTTGTGAGCGGGATGTGAGCACCGACGGCTGGGCACTGTCGCCCTGTGCATTGATGGGTCAGTAGAGGGAGCTATTGGCACACATCACGGAGGGGTAAACATAATCTCCCCATCCATAATGCCATAATGCTATCCACTGTCCATTCCCTACCTATCTCAAGTGGTATTTACAGCTCAACTTCATTTTGTGATGCCATTGTCACTATTCCCTTTTTTTAACACTTATATCCCATGCATGATCTTATGCTCATTAGAATATTCAACAGCAAGCACAAAAGAATCATGCTATGCTCTTTATACACATGTGTAAACAATGCAAAGCATTTTCCTAACATCTGTTGGTGACCTTTAACCCTAGTGATCTTGCATTCACTCTAGAGACATAGACACTTAAGTAATCATCTCAAATGTTTCGAGTTTTGCACGCGCCGCGATCCAGAAGTGTGCCCTCTTTTGCTTTCTGTCTCTCCCTCCCGCTATTACACTATTTACGCTGCAAGCAGAGAGGACACGGCACACGTGGCCGCAGCAGGGTATATTCGGAAGTCATTTGGGAGAGTGCGCATAGAAACGATTCCAACGCACAGTCGAGTGGGAGCACCATTTGTAATCACACGATGCTGTCTACACCGATCCATTACCGGAGAAATCTCTCCCGGAGGAGCAAACGGGGGAAAAAATGATTGATATCCATCACAGATTCAGGACTACCGGGAACTGGTTAGTCGCCATGGCAACAGAGAGACTGCAATTGCGGGATGGAATAAATGCCACGTCGCTCTGTGTGACACGAGTCGCCTCTTTCGTGATCTCGGCATTCCGTCTTATTCCAAGGTGATTAGGGGATACACTTAGTTACAATTACGCTGATGTTTTCGTACACTGCTGACCGTTTTTATCAAAGTCGCAAGGAGCGAAACAGCTTTGCATCAACATGGGAGAGCGGAAGAACCAGTGTCAGAAAGAGATTCCCTGATTTATGGCGAGCACTGCTCCTACAATGCTATTTTCCTTCCAAGATGAATTACTGCACTGATTTAACCTATGAGAAATATAGGTGGTAGTGCAAACAAAACCAACAACACATTGCTTTCATTAAAAAAAAAAGAATACAGAAAGTGCAAAGGTCAGGCAAGCAGAACTAATGTAATGACAGTCTGCAAATTGGCAACAGAATTGACCAACCGGTGACTAGCAGCGTGTGTGAAAATGAAAGTAATGACTTTAATCCATTTCAAAATGGTGTTCCTTGAGGCAGTGGCAGAACATATTCAATGCTTTGAGTACCAGTAACATTACCAATCTACAAGACATTTTGGCAAGCAGATAACACATTTTACAGAACAAGAGATTTCAAAGGAATGACAAGAACACAAATATATTATATATGATGAATTCTGACCCCTCTTGCCTTTTGATTTCACTTCTGCTGTTGCATATCAAAGAGTTTCAGACTTGCAAGCAATCATGCTTCTGAAACAGATTGGCAAAAAGTGTGATTTAAATACTGTATTTGGTAGGAATGCTAGTCTAGCCCTAATTTGCTTTAAGATTTACATAAATAACTGAAAAAGCATGAAACATATCTTTTTAATCAGGAGTACATACAAGTTCTCTTTTAGGTCTGAAACACCACAAAGACACTCCTTATCGCAACTTATGAACAATTGCCCTACATCGACGTAAAAATTCTTAATCCGTTGCAAAAACACCCTCAACTTGACGGAAGAATTTCATGAATTTGGACACTCATTATTTCTAAATTCTGCTGGAACCCCTGTGAAAAGGGTAAAAGACCGTCAGAGAATACAAGGGATCATCTCAACAAGTTCCATGTTCTCTTTTTACAGCTGGTATATTAGGCTCTCTTATTTCATTAGTAGCAAAAAGCTCTGCCAAGTCTGGGAAAGAGAGAGATAGAGAGAAGAGAAACACAGAGAGAGAGGGAGAGAGCAGAGCAGTACATTTGCTGATCTACGTTTGAGCGTGCTCCTACCTCGGTAAATTAATTGCCCTAATAGGATACGCATCATGAGCTGGTTAGATATTAATGCATATGATTATTTGCATGACTCATATTTCAATAATCCCCATTTTCTTTTTCGGCTAACGCAACGCAAGAGTGATGGTGATGGTGGTGGTGGTGGTGGTGATGATGGGGGTGTAGGGGTGTGGGGGGGGGGTTCTTGGGAGGGGTAGGCGAGAGGTATCCCTGCATCCAATGCTCTGAGCTAATCACATGAAAAGCCAATCGGTAAGCTCATTTCGTTCATGCGGAATGCATTGCTGTCGTCGTCAAAATCGTGTCGCGGCCTGACATCAGCCCGAGTGAGGAATGCCTCCTCATCAGCGATATTGTCAGTTCGGAGCCCAGAGGGCGCCATCTCAAAAGATCTTGCACACAAACAGCACAAAACTGTTCTGGGCCGCAGCTGATGCACCACACGACACACAGTGGAACAATGCATGGAATTTCTCCTGGTTGCCTATAAATGAAACGTGTCAATGGTCGGCAAACATTCTTCACAATGTAGCTGCAGACCTCTCCAAAAAATTGTCAGAGAGTGTTGGGGGGGGGGGGGGAACCAAAGCCTACAGCTTTAAAGATGTTATCTAAAATGTCTGGAACTCACTCACACATCCGCCAGCACACAGAGAACATACAACAAAAACTGTGCTATAAGGATTGAAATCAGCATTGACTGTTGGGTGGAAGCTCGATATTCTAGTGGATACGATGCCTGTACAGTAATCAGGATATCCACGGTTCGAATCCAACCCAAGTATGTATGCCCATAATTTTTCTCCAATGGCTACTACTAAAACACTGAATAATCAGTGCTTCTATCCATCGACGAAGGGCAATTGTCAATCGGTTGAAATAAAATCATGCTAGTCCAGTAATCAAATGATTAGCTGTCACAGGAAAAACGGTCCAAAAATGTCGCATTCCTGTACCTGCTGCTCTTTTCTTGCAGCCAAAAATTCCTATCAAAATTGCCCGGAGCTGCAGCAAAAAGAGCAAAGAGAAATACAGCAGGTAATAGAACTACAGACAAAGAATGACACACACTGTGTCTATATACAGCAGCAATCATAATGGAGCCATTTCAGATATGAAATTGAAAGCCCATAACCGACTTCGAAAGCGATCATTGATAACATGAATCAAACTCAAAGAGCAATATTCTCAACTCTTGTGTTTATTCCCACCCATTATGACATTCTTGTGGACACCAGCTCATATTTCTGTCGTTCACCACACTGCTCAGTGTATACAGGAAGACGAAAGGAAAAGAAGAAGGAGGAGGGTGAGAGAGAGAGAACGAGAGAGAGAGAGAGAAATGAAATGATTGGTTTTGCTTTGCCAAAGCAGTAAGATTTGATCAATAATATTTCAAGTCCTCCTCTAGCTATCCAATTATATAAGCACCACGGGCAAGTCTTTACGCAGCGCCGGGGTCAAATCATTTCATATCGCCCTCGCCCAAACTTTCCCATTGTTTGTGGGGAGTGACGGGGGTGCCGACAAAGAAACGCGCCTCTCGGCCAGCACGGCTGGCCTGCCCACTGCAGTGCTACACCAAAGGGTGTGAGGCAGTCTTTTAACTCATCCATTCCCTGAATCAATGTTTCTGCAGTTTGATGCTGCATTATTTCATTACACATTGTGCGATGCATCGTTAGCATTTCCTCCAGAAGAATGAAATATTTTCTTTCATACGAGTCCTTTGGCATTCATATCTGGTTGTTCTGGTTGCTGGAATGTCAAAAGCCTCATGGTAGCTACATTGTACATTCAGGAGAGGCAGACAAATGCGGACGGAAAGATTCAGAGATAAATGGTAAGATATAATCATGGACAGAAGTGAATATGATAATTGCAAAAGTAGAACACTTGGTATGACATCCAAAATCATCTGGAATGATGTTTAAAAGGATGTCTCTCAAAATCACTCTATGACATTCACTTGAGAAAAACAAGTACTTCCAAAAGTGGACTTCCTTGTCTAACAAGCGGTGTGCGAATTGTGACATGTGGTGAGTTATAATCAAGTGAATATGATAATTGCAAAAGTGGAACACTTGGTACGACAACCAAAATAGTCTGGAATGATGTCTAAAAGGATATCTCTTCAAATCAAACATTCTTTTGAGAAAGACAAGTACCACGTAGTTCCAAAAGTGGACTTCCTCATCTAACAGTTGATGCGTGAATTGCGCAAGTTTGGCAACTTGAAAGTAAAATCTAACCCTTGCCATCTCGCATCGCATGCATCGCGCGAGTTGTCGATCCACGGAATTTGGAAACTTGCGGGAGCAGAGATGAAAATAGATGGAGGAGGTGGATGGGGAGGAGGAGGAGGCTGAAGTAAAGTGAGCAAGAGAGGAGAGTTTAAGAAGAATGACAAGGAGAGTAGATTAAGATGGAGGGAATTCAATAAGATGCCAGACTTGACAGGAGGGGCAGGGGGGAGGAGGGAAGGGAAAGGGAAGGGGAAAGAAGATGGATTTACATGTTACAACACAGCTCCATCACTTAGAGTGGAGCACCGTTCTCAAGCCCACCCCCCCCCCAAAAAAAAAAAGAATGCCTTCACTCTACTGTGGCTGCATTCTACCACTTACAACAATAGCCACTGTGGCACTATTGATGATAAGTTTAAGGAAGCAGTGCGGATGCTTTCTTAGTTTGTATAAACTACATCAGGTCCACCAAACTAAACAGAAATGTAAATGTTAAATGGGTATAATGTTCAAAAATATGTGAAGATATTTCTGGTGTAGAAGCCCTTATTTCACACACACACACACACACACACACACACACACACACACACACACAAATGTTGACATCTGCTACACATCTAATGTCCACAGATTGTGTTGAGTTACTCTAGTCCAAAAGCACCTTTGATAGCACCCTCTCAACTACCTGCTGGTTCCATGCTGAGTTATCTTTATCACCATCATCACCATCATCATCACCATCATCACCATCATCATCATCATCATCATCATCATCACAATCAATATCATCATCCCCATCACCACCACCATTATCATCATCACCACCATCATCATCATCATCATCATCACCATCACAATCAACACTACCATCATCCTCATCACATTTAACATCACCGTCATCATTATCATCACCACCACCACCATCATTATCTTCATCACAATCAATATCACCATCACCATCACAATCAACATCACCATCATTATCATCATCATCATTATCATCATCATCATCATCATTATCATCATCATCATCATCGCCATCACTGTGAAATTATGTCACATTTTTAATTGGCTCACATTCTGTAGAAAACATGTGCTCAATGATTCAAACTCTTAAAGCGAGCAGTGGGTGAAAGGGGAAGTTTCGCTCATGCGAATTCTTTTGCCTTTTTGTGTTTTTTTCTTGGTGCAGTCAACTTCTGATTTCATTCCCGAAACCGAGAGAGAGACGTCAGCCCTCCCTCTTGTAGACTTTGACACCGAATTCCGGCAAGCCTCGGTACGTGCCTGGGAAGCATGTGCAGAATGAGGGATCCATCCAACAACCAACCACACATGAAAGGGAATGTGCTGGCACCTGGGGCACTGGGCCACCTGTTCTTAAAGGAGGCAGGACCTCTGGGGTGCAGGTCCATAATGCTCTGATCAAGTTTGGCAACAAGGAACATTAAAATTGATTTCATACATCATCGCTTGATCATCTTTTTAAAACAGGGGCTTACCTACCCAATGAAACAGATGGTGAAATGCTATGTGGGATACCTTGTGGGTTTAACGCTGGAAAGGTTTATTCCCACGTGATGTATCAACATCCTCTCTAGCAGCATTCCGCTACCCACTTCAAAAAGAAAATCTGAAATGAGGTAGGAACCACTGCACTTTCATCAAATCTTTACTAATCTGTCATACTCTAGATGGCAATGCTTGGTGGATGAGAGTAAGTAAGACCTATGACAGAGTGATTTGAATTCTAGTTGGGGAGAGGGGCGGTGGAGGGGGGTGGTGGAGAGGAAGGGAGCAAACATTATGACACCTCACTGGAAGACGCTGACTCCTAATTTCCAGAATTTGTCTGCCGAGCTGGCATCGGTCTTTAATTCGCCAGAAAGGAATGTTTACATTGACTGGCATTGGCTGGATGGATGTGACGGAAGGTGGATAAAAAGAGAAGACAGTGATCAAGTGCCAGAGAGAGAAAAAGAGATGGATAGAAGGAGAGATGGAGTGATAGAAAAAGAGAGATATATAAAGTGAGAGAGAAAGAGAAAAATCAGAAGAGGTGAAAGAAAGACTAGGGGGAGAGAATGGGAGATAAAGTGAGTGCTGGAGGAAGAGAATATGGCAGTGACATGACAATTGTATCGCCATGGTGACGGGGAGAAATAGAGGGCTTAGAGTGAGCGAAAAGGCTGGAGGCAGGAGTTAGCTTCAGAAGCAAATTTAATTGCTTCTCCTGGGGGAAAGCCACGTAGAGACTGCTGGTACTATTCTCTTTCCTCACCCCACTCTTCTTCTCCCATTCCTCTCCCCCCCCCCCATCCTCCCTCCCTCCCCCATCCCCCCCCCACCCTGCTATTCATCATATTCACTGTTAATACCATTCACCCATCTCTCTGCCCCTTACTCCCCCTGCCCCTCTTCCATCTCTTACTTCCAAAGGGGAGATGAGTGAAGAGAGAGTGGCCCCCTTTACCCGGTGATGAAGTTGGCCACTCCCGGCAACGGGCAAAGTGGAAGACACAACTCCTGCACTCCCTCCTACCCACAGCACACCGTTCACACTCATGTACACCTCTCCATGATGCAAGTCGACGGAAAAAGGCTTCCTGAACTCTTCACATCAAAAAAGACATTGAACATCTTTCCCGAGGCTATTTGAATCAACCTTGTTGAGGTACATGAGAGGAAAAAAGTTCTACTTATATGATTGAGATGAAGAATCGTTTATTAATTTTGTTCTCATGGCTGTTGATGCTTCATAAAATGTTGACTTTTTTCTGCTGCTCCAAATACGTCAAAATTACAAACTGTGCACAGTGGATTTTCAAGTCAATCATTGCACAGTATAGAAAAAGGAAAGGATAATCATATTTTTCTTTTCCTTCATGAACAGATGACATGTCAATGTTGCTGCCTTGCAATCAATCCTGTATTCTACCACTGACATAATGATTGAAAACGGCCCATCAGCGAAATTAAGCCGCCGATAGCAGCCTTCGCGGTTATAATGCTTGAACCGCTTACATTCATCACAACCAGGGACAACGCGTTTGATTCAACATTTTCTGGGCCAAATTAGAGTGCATTTAAAGATTGAGTTCCACTGACAATATGTGATTAACTAATGTTTTTTTTTTCCTCCCTGTTACTGCTTCTCTCTCTCCTGGCCAAACTTCCTCCTGTAACCACGGCAACTAACACGCAGTAGACAACATAACGGAACCTACGGGACTGCATCTGATGATGCAGTCTCAAAACCAATTTAGTTTATCTCTACAGGTTCATATCTGAGTCAAGGGGAAGGATTTACACTTTTAGGCACAAGTAGGAACAAAGGTTTTTTCTTCCATTTTATCTGTTTTATGAAAATGAAAAATATAAATGTTTTTCTCTGTTTCTTTTTCCTGAAGGGATCAGTAAATGAGTTTTGTATCTCAAGTAGCTTCCTTGGATGGTAAGACGAGATAGCTTAGAACATGACACATTTTCCCTCTCACTCTCTCCCCAAGTATCTTCAGTTCTTATCTAAAAGGCTCCGTCTAATGTGCCCCCTTTTGGTTTGTTTTCATGTTCGAACTTATCAGATCTATATTTGGATGTGCTGTTCCCATCAACCATTGTAAATTACCCATATCAAGAGGCAGTTGTTTAGGTTTGATAAGACTGGCATTGGGGGAGAGAGAGAAAAAAAAATCAATGTTCCCTCACCGGCTTTTTTCCATTCATGCTATTTTAAGTGTCACGCCTCCAGCCTTCAGATCGGAGATAATGAGAAATGAATGGTTGCGAACGTGATTTGTGGTGTCGTCAGTCGTGGACGATCGAAGGGAAACTCTCCACAAAGCTAGCACTCTGCTTGCATGACAACCGCTCGATTTGAAGTCTTACTAAATTGCCGATCGGCGAAAAAAAACGAAAAAAAAAACACAAAACTGCCGCTTTGCAATGACACAACCATGTGGGAAGAAGGGAGCTCATTTTAAATACACACAACCAGATGACATCCAGTTAGATAAGTTGGAGAGAAGGGAGATCTTCGCTTCTGATGTAATCTTCAAGCTTTAAAGCCACTGTTTACCATTGAGAGCAGTGATGAAATAAAAAACTAAAATGCTTGAGTTATCTCATTTAATGCGTATGTATAATTCAGTTGTATATATTACAAAACATCCAACCATGTACAAATTTCGCAATGAATTCACAAATACATGAGGATATCTCTAATTTTCTCAATAAATCATGAATGTAGATTGTTTATTCTACAAATGATTCTAATAAAACTGTTGTTTACATTTTGCATATCTAACAATACTTAACAATGATTATACTGATTAACATTTTTACATTGGTTGTTTCTATCCCTAACTCATATTCTGGAACTATTTTGAAGCACTAAAGCTAGGGTGTTTTCTTCATCTGCAAATGGGAAATAGTGGCTTTAAGAATACTACTACAAAAGATACTGAAGGTGAAAGCAAGCATGTGCATTGGGGAGATGTGTTATTATCTTAATTATCTTGATTATCTGGTTCTTTGATGGTCATCGTTGGATTTGGCATCCTCACCTGGGATTCGCCGAATGCATTTGAGTGCTCCCTAATTAGCCTTGAAATCAGCTCATCTGCAGAGGTGCGGTTGCCTAGCTACCACCTGGGCAAGCACTGGACCTGTTGTAGTACCGCTGGTCAAGAGTTTTGATTGGTCTTAACGCCACTGCTGAGAACTGATTATGTCATAATTGACAGTAAATATGCTGAATTATGTTGGCAATTCAGAGACTGTGGAGGGAGGGTACTCGGTACCACTTTTGTATGCTGTCAGTTATTTCTCCTCTCTCAAGCCTACCGCTGCAGACTAAAATATGCATAGATCAAAACTATCAGTATTTCTGATTTCACTGAAATCTTATTGGCAGAGAACAGCTGGCTCCAGGGTAGCCTTATAAATCTTTGATGAAAGCACAAATCCTGGTCTTTAGAGTGATTACACAATGAAAAAAAAATGTCCCCTGACATTACCTATACTTTCTTACACATACATAAAATGTTGGAAATGTTAAATCTATTTTGTCCCGGGGGCCAACATGTTTAAATTCAATGCCAACAAGATTCTAAGATGATGCTTCTGAGAGTTAATCCATCCCCCCCCCCCCAGAAAACAACAATCTCTTACCTCTCATGTGCATGTTTTACTATGAAGCAATAGTAAACAGCTTTACTTACAGTGAGCTTAATGCTGAAAATACTTTGCAGAAGTATTGTTGACAAAAAGTGCTGATGATTTGTGGTTTTCATCTCTGTATTCACCGCCAGGGTGACGGGATAAAACTAAAGGATATTCAATGACACCACACCATCATCTGCTTCAGATTATGATGAAGTTTCTACAAGACTGTTTTACTCTTATTATCAAAACTTGATCGGGGGGGGGGGGGGGGGGGGGGGAGGAACTACACTTTAAAGGGTCCAAAATGCAGAGTTTTAGGAGGATGAAATAATGGTTGAATGGCCCCTCTGCATTTGAAGTTATACAGAAAAGACATGCTGTATGGTTAGATGATGAAATAATGATGCACTCATGTCTTTTAACCTCACATCTTCCTTAGTCTGATATATATTTCTCAACCCCCAAACCTGACATCACTGTATAGAACAACAACAACAACAACAACAACAAAAACGAACTGGGAAATCCGGAAGTATTCCATGCAACCAGTTTCGAATGAGGCCCTGTGAGCAGAGCTTGTCCCTGAAACACCATTCCTGAGATGAACTATAAATTTGTATCCATCGTATCCAGGGGTTCAAGCACACCCTCATCAACAAACTTCTTTTCTGGCAGAAGGAAAGAGGAAAGAAAGAATGACATCAACTTGGTGTGGCCCAGAGAACTTTTATGAAACAGGTTTTTCCTCTCAGCAGTCAACAGGGGAACGAGAGAGAGGTGCCATTAATAACGATGACAGCATCGGAAAAATATGTCTTTGTTTCGGGAGAGAGTCGACCGACCGTCAGGCCTGCTGGAGAGAAACAGAAACGAGGCTGACAGGAAGGATGGCATGATTCTCAAATGAAGAAGAGATAAATCAAGAACCAACTGGCTCCCATCTCCTCCTTGGAAGACAGAGCCATGAAGATGGAGAATGAGATAGACAGACAAATAGAGAGAGAAATAGATAGATATATCAATGGAGAGAGAGAAAACATACATGTATATTTAGATAGATTGATAGATAGATAGCAAAATATAGATAAATATAAAAAGAGATAGACAGGAGAGAGAAAGGCAGATAGAGAGGAAGAGATAGATAGATACATCAATGGAGAGAGATACAGATAGAAGAAATATATGGATTGAGAGAGGGGGAAACAAAGAGAGAGATAGAGGGAGAGAAAATACATATGTATTTGGACAGATTGGTAGATAGCAAAAAATATATAAATATAATACATAGAGAGCGATAGACAGAGAGAAATATATATTATTTATATATATATCTAGATAGATAGATAGATAGATAGATAGCGAAGAATAAATGAAAATATACAGAGAGAGAAATATATATGTAGATTTATAGGTAGAGAGAAAAATAAATATATATAAAAAGGACAGAGAGACAGACAGACAGAGAGACAGAAAGGAGTGAGAGAGAGAGAGAGAGTGGGAGACAGACAGACAGATACACACACAGAGGAAGGGAAGTAGATATTCTGAAACTGAATGACTGAGTTACACCACAGATGATTGAGAGAAGGGGGCTGTGATGTGGTGCGCATACCTCCACGCCTCTCTACCCATACAATCAGCTTCTCCGAGAGGTCGCGATGCAAAAGGCAAATAAGCCGGATCATCGTTCCAAAGGCAGACTGTTTGCATTCAGTACATGCCATGTTGCATTCAGCAGAAGCGTCTTCTTACAACGCACATAAACATTGCAGAAAGCAAAAACAACACCGTGTGCAGAACTACGGTCTGTCGAGAAATAATGACGATCGTGTATTTCACCGACAATCTATCTGTCTCCAGAGGGCGAACTTGCTCTTTCTCTTAGCATCTAAGAATGAGACAGGAAAAACCCACAACTTACCTCTGTGCCTGTTCGTAGTGCGGTCAAACATTAAGACTGCCTCTTCAACCTGTGGCGAGGAAAAATAAAAAAGACAGAAGAACAGAAGATTAATACAACACGTGCAACTGCTTGGTCAAAGTCAATCACTCATTTTTACGAAACATTTCAGTGAAAAACATTCCCATCAAATCAGGTGCATTCAAATTGAAGACGGGCATCCCTTCCCATGATCATTTGATGGAAAATCAGAAATTGAGATTTTTCTCTTTTATGTCTCTTGCACCGAGTCGTCTCGTTTCATTACTGGTTACTAGCGTGTGGATGTTGTATGGCAGCAAACATTATCTTTTGAGAAGAAATGACTCCAGATCATAATAACGAAACAATCATCATGCATCTATCAACATTGTGTAGACAGCTAGATGAATATTTGACAGTACCATGCAGTCATTTGCTAACAGAGATCCCTATCATCATACTTGACTGCTGTAGCTCTCGATGATTTACAAAGGCACATATAATGAGAACTGGGAGAAAGACATTACTGTGGGGTCCGTGACATTGACCCCCTTTCTCGCCTCACATTTAATTCACATCACCTCAGTCATCTCATCTTACAATGCAATGGCACAACAAGCCGAGCAATAAAACAAAAACAAAAGCAAAATGGTGTACACTAATGCAGTTCACGCAGATACGCACACCTCGCATATATCATTGATAACGCACACACAGACACACACATGTTCATTGAGTGTTCAGAGATGAGTCTGCCCCCAGCGCTAATCATCGCCATGATAGTGTACCTCTGCAACTGCAGTAATCCCTCCGCTTTGGTTTCGCTGTCGAGGTTGAACGGACAGGAAATGCTGTTCGCAACGCGAGTGTGTTGACCTAATTAGGTCTCCAACTACGTTTCAAGGGTACTCCATTTGTCTTGCTACAGAGGCGTTAATAAAACAGCAAGTTTGTGGGCCCCGCCGGGGTGTGATAATGCCTTTAAATAAAAACCATCTCAATCAAGCCGTGGAGAGAATGAACGTCAGGAAAGGACATTAATATGAACAGTGCAAAGCATCCTTTGTGAGATCACCGGGCAGAATTACCGTGGCCTTTCACTGAGAATCGTCAATCTCGGCTATAGCTCATCACTGACCACTGCTGCCAACACTCTTTCTACATCCTCCTCTACAATGGTCAGATGTACCAGATGTACAAATGACCACTCATACTGTCAACACTCTAACTATTTATGGGTGAATGGATGGCTTCCATGCTCTCTCACACATAATTAAACATGTTTGTCCCATTATCTTGAAAGTCTGACATGTTTTCATAATAATGATACGATCAGTCACATGGGGTTGATGATGACATTGCCTGCCAAGTCTCCCTATTAGCTTCCATGATATTTCCTCTCCTCTTTTTCTGACACAAATGTATGTGTAAAAAAGAATACCAAGTCACTCAAGAGTTGGAGTGATAATCTAGAAATAATGATGATGTTTTAAAGGAGGTTCTTGTTCTTGTGGTCCAATTCCATGGATGTTTTCTCAATATCCACACCAAAGGATAAATGCAGAGCTAGCATCCATTGATGGTAACTTTTACCATAACAACAATACTAAATCCTTCTAAGTGATAATCCATGTTTGAGATTTCAGGATATTATCCTTCTATTGTCCCCCCAAAGTGAAATTCCCTGGATAATGCATGAGTCTATTAGTCATGCAACTAGGGTAGTGGTAGGAATGATTTTAAAGCCTTTAAACATGAATATTTTTTACGAGTCCCACTCATACGCTGCAGGGGAAAATCCCTCTTTGCAGATAAAGTCACTTTTAAGTAGAGTGAATCTGGCTGTGCATTCAACTTTGATATCCAAAGATGTAATTCCCTGCATGGGTAAAATACATCACCATCAACCTAAAAAGGGCGTATTGGATGCAAATTCACATTTCAGAGATAAAAAAAAAAGATTTCACTTGTCTCAATGGATATAATTTGCAATTTCCTAGAAGGTCTGATTCTACCTTCTAACCTCTATCCAATTTCACTTGTGGTTTTCGGAGGACACTACACTTCTGTTAAGAAAAACAAGAGTGTGTACATGAGGCGCTATCTTGTAATTTCTTACAACTGCTGTGGGGAAGACACACACAAAAAAATCATCTTCATTTAGCGTGCTGAGCACTTCGTAAGTACGCTGTCTCTCATCGCGGAACTAGAGATATGTCAGGCTCTAATGGAATGTATGCACCACACGCAAGCAAGCCGTCCTTCTCGGTAGTGGCTGAAGGCCCGGCTGTAATTCAAGGCGACAATTGTAAATAGCCGTGACGTTCTAGTTTACACTCACGCTGCCTCATCGGGGAGGAGTGCAGAGCACTGGGGGGGGGGGGTGGGGTGGAGGAAGCAGGGAGTTCGGGACTTGGTAGGGTGATGAGAGAGGAGGGGTGGCATAACGGTGGTAGGAGGATGAGGTGGAAGGAGGATTGGGGATGGGGGAATAGGGAGGGGTGGAGGAAGAGGAAAAATAGAAAAGGCAAGGAGCTGAAGGTAGAGGGAAATGGTGGTAGGAGAATGGGGAGGAGAATGGGATGGAGGAGGAGAGGGGAGGAAAGAAAAGGAGGAGGAGCGATTGGATGAGATGGGCAGGAAAGAGGGCAGTAACAGTAAGGACAGCAGGTGGGGAGAGATGGTGATTTGGTGGTAGAAGGAAAAGTGAAATAGAAAATGAAGGAGGCGAGGAAGAAAAAGGAAGGGGAGGTAGAAAGAAGAAGAGGATGAGAAATGGCTGGAGGAGGATGGGGGTAAGATTGCTGATGGAGAGTGGTGGAGGGGGGAAGATGAGGGATGGGGTGAGACCAGACAATGGGGTGTAAGACGGAGTCAACCCATGGAAGTTGATCAGCTGGAAAAGATGAGTTTTTAGAGTGGGAAAGAGATATTTATATGTTGAGATAGGGACAGGAGTGTGGGATGGGACATGGTTGGGAGGAATGACAAGACCATCTCAAAGATCTCATCTCATCCAATGAAAAAAAAAAATATTGCAGGAGTTTTTTAAAAAACAAGCCAGAGGGAAGAAAATCAGAAATTTCATACACAGCTTCTCACATGTCTGAGCAAGAACTTTAGGAATCAATGAATCCATACAGATTAACTTAGATACAACTTCTTTCTCTTTCTTGTTCGCACTTAAAAGGCCGGATTATGAACTGGCATCTAAAGAGTTTTTGTCATCAATCAGTATTTTTGAATTTCTTAAATCATGTCTGGACATTTCGGCCTATGAATTACAGCTGCCACATTAATCCAGATTCAAAATTACTCGCTGTGAAAAATTCATATTATATCCACAATGTCTCCATGGATTGTCACATCAATCACTTGTGAGTGCTTCTTTTATATTCTCCTTTTTTTTCGGGGGGGGGGGGGGGACATTGTTTCATGGGAAGGATGCTTGGAAAAACTAAATTTTCTTCATAAATGTCGCCCTAGATCAGCTGGGAATTTCAGAATTTTGACATTCAGCTGAAGATGACCTCAATATCTTTCCAGGAGTGGGTTGTGTTTCTTGTTCTGCCATCTTTATGAGCACCCGGTTATTACAACTTAAACCTCAAAAGAATTATATCTGAAATTACATCGCAATATTTACCAAGAAGATGCACATAGAATGAATGAGGAAAACCTTCTTTATGAAGAATGGGTAAAAATGAAAAAAAAACAAAATAAAAGAGGACAAACATCCAAACTGGACCATTGTAAGGGGTCAAGGGGTGTCTGGTGACTCTGGTATCTTACTAGCTCTTGTCAATTTTGATGTTGCATAAGCAACTTTACCACCTAGTCAGGAGGTGACTGAATAAAGGGACAATTAACATTAAACCCATAATGCTCCAATACCTCACAATGGTAGTGACATTGTCTCCAAGCAGGTTGCCTGCTGGTAATGAGGGAGTTAATCAGGGATGGTCGGGGGTGGAGGGGGGGGGGGGAACAACTACTTCTGGCACCCAGTCATTCACATCTTACAGGGCCTGACAGAAGGCAATTGACTTGGGATGAATGGGGGTGAGTGAGAAGCGAATTGAGATAGAGGAGAAAATGTCAATGAGAGAGGTAGACGTGGACATGATTATGGATAGAGGATAGAGTGAGGCTACTTGTGACTTGATGTGAGATGTTACAGAGAAAGATAAGAGTAGAGACGAGTGGGAGGAACAGCTACTGAAGACAGCACTACAGCAATGTTTATTACACACACGGTCAAGTACTGGGATGAGATGAATACATCGTACCTAGTCTGTCCCGACTCAAATCTGTATTGCATAAAAAAACTGGTTTGGAACAAAAATCTGATGCTTTCATCCACGAAACAAAACCTGGGCATTGAGTCGGACCACTTTAGAGGAATTTGGCCTGAAGGTTATGTAAGAATATATAACTCCCCCCATATCCAAGCAGTCTTTTCTACTGGACCCACTATCGCCCCATCCCCACTCCCCTACCACCTCCAACTTCGCTCCTTCCACACGCCATCTCCTACAGATATGAACATAGGGAAGAGGGACATCAGACTGCCAGGCTGCTCCGGTTCTTAATAACGTTCCGGGCCAAAGCTGGGAGGACCAATATATCCCACTCTGGTGGAAAAACAATTGCAACGCCTGGCTTGTTAAGGCACTCACACGTATCGCGTATCGTCTTGAGGACAAAGACACATAACAGCGCATTGACCTCCGCCAGTCACAGCTATTATTTCTCCGCGGCACGGGCGGCACTTTTTAATATTGCCGCGGAGTTGTACAGGCTGTAAGAATCTGAAATCCATACCGGCGGAGACATTGTATGGAGCATATTCTGATCTATATGGGACCTTGGAGTTGAATGATAAAGGGGGCGGGGCAGGGGGAGGTGGAGGAGAAAGAGAGAGATATGTAAGAATTCTGCAAGGGATTTTAGGAGGCTTTCGCGTGTGTGCATCCTGCGTGCACAAATTGTGCACGCATTCGGGGACAAGGCAATATAATAGAATTAGCTGCAGCTGGTGCAAATGTTAATGAGGGCAATATCATGCAAGGGGGTAAGGATGGGGGGAAGGAATAATGAAGGAAAGAACGAATGAAAAAGCGAAGGACCCGTGGGTCGGAGAGCAGAGTCTGGGGCTGGCTAGCCCGCTGTGGCTGGCTCCAAACTGGGCGAGGAATCACGCCAGTAATTGTTTTGGCTGCAAGTTAGCGGGAGCCCTTTGACAAACGGCAGGGTAGCAATTAAGGTTAGCGAGCAAAGAGAGAGAGAGAGAAAAAAAAACACACACGCACAGAAAGAGAAAGAAAGGAGGGAGAAACAGAGAGAGAAAGAGAGAGAACTGGATAGATGGTAGACATTGAGAAAGCTGAGACAGGTCCAAAGTCATGTTGACCCTATGTTGTCCTTCACATGAAGGCTCCCTTTGGTCGCTGATGAATCAGTCGAGGTTGATAAGGCAACAACCGTTCCCCTGGGGGACGCTGCTACGCCAACAGCGCTCCATCCTTGGCTGCAGCCACTCGTTCATGTACGTAAGCATCTCTCTCTCTCTCTCTTCAGAAGTAGCATCTTCAGTGCGGAATGTTGATTAATGTTGATTATTCATGCTCGAAAGGACATGAATGATGGCATTGTTACATCATTGATATCTCCGTGATGAGCTATTCCCTCTCTCCCGCTCACTCTTGGTCTCTTTCTCTACTCCATCACGTTCTCCAGAGTTCACTGGTACAAAACACTATCTCTGGATCTCTCTCTTCGTGTGACTCATGTGTCATATTTGACTTGAAGAGAATCCTACCTTTCTTTGCTAATAAATCATTTCTTTCATACATCATGTATAAAGATATCTTGATAGCGGATTTAAGTAATGACAAATTTCCAGTGAGAGGTTAAGAAGGAAACAAGTGACATGGTGCATTTATCTGAATAGGACCTATATTTGGCTAAGGGGATGGTTTGAACAGTCGAGTGTTTCCTCAAATATGACTCAGTCTTCGTTACCGTATGTCACCAGTGAAAATGGAGGGTTGTTCTACCGATGGGGCTCAGCCTGTCTCCATTCATCCCCAAACACCTCAGTCTTCCAGACTATGCGACCTCATGTAAGCAGACCGTGACCTTAGACTTCCCTCCTGCAAACTCCTCGCCAAATATGGCGAGTACCCCCCCTCCGGCTCCCCTCCTCACCAACTGGCCTCACTGCCAAAAGACCCAAATCCCTTTCAAACGCCCCCTGATGGAGCAGGGAGGTTGTCTTGGGATCTTAATGGTGGAGCAAAGCCATCCCCACCCCCCCCCCCACTCCAGCTTCAACCAAAGCCTTCTAACACTGGGAGTTGTTCCATAAATGCGGCCTCTCTTGTCCAACTGGTAGCTAACTCCCAACAGCTCATCAAAGTTGCGTTTACACCGTCCCCTAATCCAGCCTTCTAGTCCCCTCATCCCAAACACACATTCCACTTGTCTCTTTGGAACAACCTTAATACAATCAAGGGGAGGGTTGGGGGAGCGGGGGAGCAATGAACAACTTCACTGTTGCCTTTTTTTTTTCTCTTATCCCTGCAGAGCTGCCATAAGCATAGAGCCAGTGCCTATAGCATCCCCTGTTTTCAACCATAGCTCAATCTCCTCGTTCCCCCATGCCTCGGGACACTCTGCCGTTAAGAAAAATACCTGCATCTGTTACCACGGGGACACCAATCCATCTGGCGCATTCAAAGACACATTATCTACAAACCCATCACATTGTGTTGGGACTTCCATTCTATCACTAATTGTCTTGCCTATCAACAACATCTTCCTTCACTGCATGGAAGAGCAATTACTGGACGGCCTTGGGTTGAAGATACGATCATTAGTCCCCGTGTCACACGTGAGAGACAATGTCTCTGCGTCACTCATACCGTTTTGCGCGCACACCCTCAGAAGAATGCGCTAGTCTCACTTGTCTTTTCCGAAACACATGCGTCATGTCAGTGCAGTTCATCATACGCAGACTCTCGCTGGGGTGGGATGCCACCGGTAAAAACATGTCTAGAATGATAACACGCTGCACTCTTTCTCTTCTCGTATGCCCTATTTGCATAGCCTTCTTCGTGCGAGGAAGGTAAACCAGGGCATGGCGCTTTAAGAGTTAATGCTATCGGAAATCCACCTACACGGATGCCTTCTATGGGGGAATGTTCAGGCTGGACCGGATCGTGAGATACCTACCAGGGTGGTTGTATGCTTTCCTGTCGCATCCAACCGTGAAAAATGTGACCCAGGAATGCTGCATGGTATCCGACAGCTTGAGACCACATCATCTCCTACATGTCAGCTCTCATCAACAGACGCCAGAGCATCTTTGGAGCAAGATGCTCGGGAAGAAAAATGTAGGGAGACGGTAATCCTTGGGATTGCACGGAGAATGCTTCCTTTTCTACACCGTTGTGACGAGAGCTCATGGACAGATGCCGAGATGTTGCCTGGGGGAGGCATCATCATGCATAGTCAAACTCATTGCTGTGCTTCGCCGCGCCGGTGTTTCTTCACATGGGGAGTGAGCGCCTTTATATTTCTGGAAAAATAACATTGCATGAACATCTTGAGTTGAGTTTAGAGTGATGCTTTGCAAACGATGCAGCATCCACAGTCCCGGGGTGTCATTCACCGATACTCCTCTTCGCAGCATCTTCAGCCAATCTTCCCTTAAATTGCCTACGACACAATGTTAGAGGTCACTTCCTGCCCCCTGCCCTACCGAGTTGTCAGTGGGTTGACCCCGAGCGGGTTTTCCAGACGGCATCTGCTCAGACAACTCCCCAGCCACCCCCTGGGTGTCAAATGAATTGGGGAATTTCAGAGTGATGCTCCCCCCCCCCCCTTCCCATGATCACTTCTTTCATGTTCTTTGCATAAGTACTGTGCAACATACTGTTGTGGCTGTTTGCCAAGCCAGACCCAGCCAGTCCCAGCCTTAACAAAAAAGAAAGAATGAAAGACAGCCACATTAAAGGGATCATATAGTTTTGGTTGAGACCTAATTTCAGGTTTCCAACATTTTTTGGTGAGATAATGAGGAACCTCTTATGAAATGTGAAAGAGCATGTAATTCTATGAGGAATTCAACGTTTATTTGATGAAAATTGGTTTTGAAATGGCTGAGATATCCAAAAAAGAGTGATTCTAATAAAGTGTGGGACCCACACTTTATTACGATCGCTTTGTTTTACTTTGTTTTTGGATGTTTCAGTCATTCCAGACCCGATTTTCATCAGATAAGCATTGAATTCCTCTTAAAATGGTATGCTCTGTACTATAACATAAGTATTTTCTTGGTATCTCGCAAAGAGTTTGAAGCCCAATTCTCATCTCCACCAATACTGTACCATCCCTTTCACTCACTATGTAACTACAACATGCCCAATAGGCAAAGAGTATTTATCACATGTCGTCTTGAGCATCATTCTCTCCAACCATTTTATTATACAAACATTTTGCCTTATACAATCATTTTTGCCTTATACTTATCATGGGGCACCTCTTGAGGCAAAAACAACAACAACAACAGATGAACATTGGCAAAGAGAGAGAAAAAGTGAGGAGGAGGGGAGACAAAAAAAAAGTACTTGGCACCAAGTTCACACTTCAGAGCTGTAGTTGAGAGCTACAGGTCAGTTGCCATGGAAACACAAGTTCACTGACTTGGAAAGCCTGTCTTGAGTGTGTCCATGTACGCATGTATGTGTGTGTGAGTGTGTGTGTGTGTGTGTGTGCGTGTGTGTGTGTGTGTGTGTGTGTGTGTGTGTGTGTGTGTGTGTGTGTGTGTGTGTGTGTGTGTGTGTGTGTGTGTGTGTGTGTTGGCTGCTGCCATGCAGCTGGAAGGTAGAGAACCTTCTGGTTGAGTTTACCAAAGAGCAGGGACCGGCACATCACGTTCCCCCATCACCTGAATCATTAATGGTCTCTGGCATAAATCAAGATGACCCCTTAAAAGAGCCGGAAATCTAGTCCGAGGCAAGATCATGAAGAAGAAGAAGGGGGAAAAAAAGTTCGCCCGTGACATTCCTACGCCCCCATCTTGTCCCCTTTCTCCGACTCCTGTGACATCTCTACATGAGACGAGAGTTGTTTTCATGCCGACTGCTGAAAAGTGAGGGCATGCCTCCATCAAAACTTCTCTCTGTTTGTTGACTTTAAAACAGCATCCAACTCTGTGTGCTGGCCGAGGGAACCAGGTTCCTCTCTCACGAGCTGCAGCCCATGGACGGTTTCACTTCCATCTCAACCCCAAAGTACAGTTTGGCAGAGAGGACTAGAATATCGAAAACTATAAAGTTCTCTTTCTCGCCCGGCAACCATCAAAAAAAATCTGCCTTCTAAGAAAAACTTCATAACTGACATTCACAAATGATTTGCTACCACCCCCGAATGTGTTTATTTTTCCAAAAGACATTTCGGTTCTTAATCATAAACCGTCAAATCATCATCATCATCCCAACGCATTACTGCCAGGAAGTGCATCTCTGCGTTTGTCAAACTCAGGAAGCCGGGCGAGGAGACCGTCAGAATCGGCAGAGAATCCCCCACGTGGGAACGGAAAACTAGCTCGCTTGATGACAAAACAGTGCACCTGTCTACCCCTATCCATCAGACACATGTGTACGAGAAAAGATAAGAAAAAAGAAAAATTTCTCTCTCTCTTTTTTTTTTTCTTCCAACACTTGAGTGCCTGCTTCATGTGATTTGAGCATCGTTTGTCTCATATCTGGGCAATATTTAGGCCATCAGTGCAGACACTTGGAAGACAGGTGGCTCGCAGAATTGGGTCAAAGTGAAATACTTGCGGACTGACGGGCTAAAAGTTGTCAAACAACCTGCCGTGACACTTGCAAGTTGCTCCCACAAAAGTGACACTTTTGCACTGACTGACATTTTGATTTGTCCCTCCCTCTCTCTCTCTCTTGAAATCCACATCCCTGCTGGAATTGATGTGGTGAATGTTTTTTTTTTTTTTGTTCATTTTCCCTATCAGGGAGATAGTATCTTAAAATATTCATACCTTCCACTTCAATGATTTTTAAGCAATTTATACAGCATTCCGAAGATAAGATTATAGGGCAATCTCATGAACAAGTGAACGTGAAATATGAAATTTTTTTCAGTTCTGAGGAGATACATAGTGTGTATGGGTTAATGATAATACAGTTTGAACAGTGAATTTTGTCAAAATGCATGATGTGCGAACAATTTGATGGCTATTGAAATTCACTTGCACCATGATTGATCATTATACTTACTGTTCATTATCTACTTGATATCAAAAACTTGCAGTCTCCTCATCCATTTCTCGATAATAGTTTTGCCCTTACCCACTACTAACCCCACTTTGGAGCATGAAGTGGCTACACAAACCACTAGATAGGGATTCAAGTAGTCATCAAGCATTCTGAAAGTAATTTGGGAATGAAAGTCCACTTGCACACAATTTCCTTACCTCCTTGAAATAATTTATCACTACCATGGAAATATACATGGTCAACTGACAAGTAGGTTATTGTCACAATTTTTAGACTTCATACAGCAAGAACGCCTTTTTGCTTCTCATCTGGAGACATGCGCATAATTATGTCAAGCGCTAAGAGAGACAAGTAGGGTTGTATCCTTGATGTCTCGCAAAGATGGGCATATCTAGATGCTACCCACAAAAGCATGTCTCTCAGGTACATAAGTCACTATGCCACTGACAAGTTGAGGACAAATGGGGGTACGCACAAGGGCTATGGAAGAGGGACGCAAGTACGTGAATATGACATTGTGGTCTATGAGGTAGACATGAGGAGCGTGTGTGTATATAGCCATGTCCAGCAAAGGGGAGGCCCCCCACCAACACGTCCATCTGGCACGTTGCAGAACAAGTTGCCACATCACCGACGTCTGTAGCATCTGCATTGCCGTGGGAATAGGGCTAATTATGGTTAATGGCCGATGAAAACATCCTCCCCTCCTGGTGAGAGATGGTAGGCCAGCGCCGCCCCAAATGGATACATCGTCGAAGGCAGGCTAAGGAGGCCTTAAATGGCAAAGAAGGGTAGAAAATACATACGGGGGAGGCACAGAATAAACACAAACTTGACCCTGGCAGGATGAAAATGTCACTTGACCAATGGTAAGTGGACAGGTTATTCTGGATGTGTTTGGCAGGAAGAGAGAAAGAGATCAGTGGAGACAGAAAAAGAGGGATAACGAGAGAAAAGGAAACAAAAGGAAATATTCTACAACAGAAAGAGAAAGAAAAAAGATCTCAGAAAGAAGAAGAGTGTGAGGAAAAAAAAAAGAAACTAATCCATAATTCTCTGGCTCTCATCTAGACAATATAAGCTATATACACTCTATCAAAGCAAAATAAAAGGATCTGTGAAAGATAGCATCAATGGAAAGAATGAATAGATTAATAAAAGGAGATAAAGATATAGACAGACATTGACAGAAAATAACATGTGCCAATGGACTGATGGAAGCATCAACAAAAAGAGAGCATTGTAAATTTAGGAAGACAGAAATATTGGCATTAGATTCCTTTCTACAAGTCAGAGAGTTATACAAAATCACGAAGAAGGCTAGAAAGGGTGCCAGTAAGATAGGATAGAAAAGTTGTTGTTAACAGATCAGATAAAAGATCAAAATCAAACATCATTGCAATTCCTAACACATGGAAATAAAAGAGAAAAGAAGAAATAACTGGAAGGATCAAAATGTATACATTGAGGGCAGTAAGAGATAGAGAAATAGAGAGATAGATAGATAGAGAGACAGAGAGACTACAGCCCAAGAGATAAAATAGGAAGATATAACTGGACCCCCCTTTTGTCCACCCCACAGTGGAGACAGAAATCTGCCGCTACAAGTAGGCCGCTATATACTGACAATGCAAAACACTCCGTAATGGAATATAAATCTGAGGGCATCCAAGAGAAACACAGTGCAAGCGACTGTAAACACAAGGTCTTTGCATTTACGACGAGCGCGGCACTCCCCCTTTTTCCCCTTCACGACTTCATCATCACTATATAAATGTATCCTATCGCTTTATGTGCGTGGACGTCAAGTATTGACTCGCAGCCCTGGTATGGTCATTCAGTACCCAAGTGCACCAAGAGTGGGAATCTCAAGCAGGCATTTTTAGGATGCTACATACAATGACTGTCAAAGTAATGAGTGCTACTAGTCATTTGTGGCTATATTCAACACCTTAACTCTCATCTAAAATGGGCTTGATCCAGACATTGTGATCTGCACTGGGTATATCTATACCAAATAATATTGACATTGATTTTTGCCTTCAAACAGCGGGATGCTCTTTTGAAATGGAATCAATAAAAGACTGATGCAAGATGAATACCCCGATACGTTACGTATACATTCTGCTATATTTTTTTCTCATCAAAATACATATTTCATTCAGAAAGTTGAACAGCCCATACCACAAAATATACATTACAATTTCTTCATGTTTTGGATGGTACTTGTATAAAATATGTAACAGTAACCCAGCAAAATAAACAAAAACATGCAAATGCAAAAAACAAACAATTTTGTATTGTAAACACTATGCTCTGTCTTAGTATAAATGGAGCATGGCGAGTTTAATACTATATTGATTGAGTTTTCATGAATGTGGGAAATACTACACAAGTCGCACGTCACAGCATTCTGGTTCTCATAGCGATGAATACTATGGATGAAAAGGAGCTCCCTTTATCTTCCGATCGACAGTCGTTGATCGAAACCAGGCACAAAAGACTTTGAGGTAAAAATCTAAAATTCTATCCATTATGCACTTATTCCATTTTGCCATTCATCTCGACAGTGAAGCTAGACCACACTTGATTAGATATTAATCAGACACGTCAAAGAAAAATTGTTGAGAGTTTTTTAGCGTCACTGAAGGAAAAAATTGCCGGCCGATCCTACTCTCACACAAATTCTTTCTCTCACGAACTCAACTCAATACATCAAACAAAGTGCTGGGTAATGTGATTACTGAAACTGGAGAAATTCAGCCAGTGAGGAAAAGAAACATCACAAGTATCTGAGGCAAAATTTTTCTCAACATTTCTCAAGAGCTGAACTTTTTCGTAACAACTTTCCAATGTAAACCTGTCAGTGCAAGACCAGCGGAGTCCACTGTGACATTTTGCAAGGGGGGATGGGGGGGGGGGGGATGGAGGAAGGGAGAGCAGGGAGAGAGCGATAATGCGGTTGCCATGGTTATTGGAGCATGAAACCAACATTGAGGGCACACAAGGCCGACACGCCTCGGCAACAGCATGGATACAATGGTCCAGCGAAGCATTTAGCTCCTGATTCAGGCAAAACCTCCGCTCCATTGTGACCAAACAATATGTTCACAAGTTGAGAGAGCGTCAGCGATTTATTCTTACTGCACACTCTCTGGACACCCACTGCCCCAAAACACAAGGACAAGAGCAAATTAGACAAAGTGTGTACAAAAATACCCACAATCCAAAACCACACATTTACTGACACTTCATCAATTTTCATCAATTATTCAAACATATGAAATTTTCACTCTCTGAAACTCCTTCATGGATTCAAACAACATACACTCCATACTTTGACACATTCAACATTTCAGAATAGATATGAATATAAAAAATATCCATGACTTATCAACACAAAAATTAGACCTATTAAGTTAAGGCTGAGTCATTGCACACGAAAACAAGTGCGAATCTCGACCAGTTTTTCTTGTCCCAGTGCATTGTCAGACACGCCCTGTTTTGTTGTCCGATACCTAGACCCGACATAGTCCGGGGGAGGCAGAGCGGGTCGAGTTGTGTACACAGCCGTGACCCCTCCGACTGCCTGCAGAAGTACAGACTGTCACATGATCCCACATATAGGGAATCATGTCGTGTTATTAGTGCCAATCAAGGGGGGGGGGGGGTAGAGGCAGCGGGTACCAAGGTAGCACCGAGACAACAAGCACCCACAGACACGGTGAAAAATACTGCCGTGTGAGGTAAGGTAGGTAGGAATGTGCCATTTTTTCACAGGGGCTCTAAGTTGAAGGAGAAGTTTTGCCTCGCGTTACCATCCTCTCCAAGTGAATAATAATGAGATGGAACTAAATATGAGACTATACATCCAAACCCACCACTTCCCCCCTCAAAAAAACAAAAAAACAAAACAAAACAAACAAAACAAAACAGAGCTCACCTCCATGATCAAGGGGAGTTACAAGTTATACATTTCCAAAAACCTAGGAACCTCCGTTCAGAGTCTAGGACCTTAGATGACATTCTCTTCGCCTCAATAATGATGAGCATTGCAAGCAGCATGATTCGGACAAGAGCAGCTGCAAGTTTAGAATTCAAACAAAGATGCAGAGCTTTTTTTTTTTTTTTTTTTTTACTTTGAACCACTATCAAAGATTGTTATTTTTTTTTTAAATGTAAATTTAGGATCTAGATTTCGTATTTGAGGATATGTAAAAACATATCTGTAGCACTTTTCTCCACACCTTCATTTTGCAATATATGCAAGTGCTCCAAAGCAAGCATTCTTTTATCGTGTGGCAGACCGTTGGCTTGCTGTGAGGATAATAATACTCTGTGTCTGGACACGCCCCCCTATTTGAAATGTCCTCCTAATTGTCGGGATGATGCTGCCATCACGGGCTGAGCACCGGGAGGAGCGTTTGTCCTAATGACGATGACACACGGTGACAAATTTCCACCATCTTCTACCAGGTCAACAGCTGCTGCCCTACCATTCCCACATCCTTGTCGAGAGATCGGTCTGGCCCCCGCCCTGGGTGGACACTTCACTGACCAGCCTTTCAGCTGGACGAGAGGGAAGGCCGGGGAAAAAAAAGTGCACCGAATGTCAACGGCACGGCGACGGGAGTGTCAACGTGCAGAGCGCCGCCACCGCTCTGCCGATTCACAATGCGCAGCCTCGGTCAAGGCCAGGTAATCAATTCGATGCAGCACAGCAACACACACACACACACAGCGCTCAGGGCCCCTTCTCTCTCTCTCCCTCTCTCTCCCCCTCTCTTGTTTACGGATCCGTGCATCGTGGACGTGTGATGCAATGCGGCGTGAGCACAAATGTGGATAACAACCCCCAACATCCTCCAACCAGAGTACGATTCAAATAGAATAACAACGGAAATACAAATGCACAGAAAAAGAAAAGAGAGGGAGAGGGAGGGAGAGAGAGAACGAGGGAAGGGAAAGGGACGGGTAATAAGAAAGAGGGGGAGAACGAGAGAACACAAATGCAAATTGTCGGCAATGGCGCCGTTCAAGCTTTAACACTTGTGTCATCGATGCATGCAAAATAGCAGGCCTACACAGCCCACGAACCCCCGCTTCCTTCAGGTCAACGCATCCGTCTCTCTATCTTCTCCATCAACTCGCCAAATTGACACAAATAATTTGCTGGCCCAAAGTCCCTCTGCTTCCTAACAAATACTCTGGGTAAGAGACAGAGCTGCTCAGAATATTGGAAGGGGGGAAAAGGAGATGAAAGAGAGACAGAATTCAAAAAATAAAAGCATGAGGGGAAAAGGTATTGACACAGAGAGGAAAATGGTTAACAGTTGCCATGACAACTTCCTGCTACCCATGAAAAATTCACAGTACTGACAGACAATTCGACAGGGGAGATAGGATCCAAGTGATCCACTCCATATTTGCCCAAGACTGAGGTGATCTGGAGGCCATATTATGCCAATCTCCAGTGAATATTCCTCAGCGCTAGTATAAAAATCCTCTGATCCACAAAACAGCATCACGGTATGACCATCATTTACCAACAAGTGTGGCCATCCATCCAATCTTTCCCATTTACCATCTCCCCTAAACTAAGTTGTCACGTCTTCCCTTCATTACACACACTAAATTTCACACTCTATATGATTTACAGTGTTCCCTTCGCATACCACAGCTGAGGTGGCAGATCGATTTAAGTGGCCATCGTTTGGCGGTGATACCTCGGGATTTACTCTTCCCAACATAACAGCGTGGGATCCTCATTTACTTTTCGCATTTGATAAACGGGCGCAACGAAAAATTGTTCTTCGATGCTTTCTTGCACACCTCTACATAGCGAGATAATCCCAAAATCACCTCTCTGCATCGCTCTACTTCCTGCCACGTTTCATCACCGTTGCTCCAGCATGAGCAAGCTGGGCTGGGAGTGGGATGAGGAATGAGTTTATGGCTCCTCCTCCTCCAACACAATCTCTCCAACGAGTAAACAAGGGGTTGATTCCCGTCAATAAAACCGCCCTAGCATACCAAGATGGACAGGCCATAATGGCCGACAAGTTTTAATTTGCCACTGGGATGACATCGAGCCATCTCTTAGGTTCACTTCAGCTTCAATCAACTGGTCCCCTTTTTACGCAAACCCCCCAAAAAAATTTCAAAAAGGAGTAATAACCCAGAGAATTCAAACACTATCTAAAATGTGATGCACTTTTTCTTTAATCTGGGCAGTAACTGGGTCACCTAAGCAGTGAGGCAAAGAGAAAATGAGGATGACAAAGCAACCTCTAAATGCTAATTCATTTCTAGAAAAATTGAGGGTAACACTGCCCCCTGGTTTCATGTGCCAGCTGAATGCTGACTGCGATCAAAATTTAGTGAAAGGAGGATTTTTTTTTTCTTTCAAATGCTATTTAGGAGATAGAGGAAGAAAGCATGAATGATCTGGGAGATTTTTGGTAAGTAGCACGGGTAATCCACTTTTCCAGGCTGTCAAGAAATTTCCATAAAATTTCTATCTCTGGATGAATGGCAGCCGTTGAATGTTGAATGCGAATCCCTATTGGCATATAATCCTCTGGTTCGGCGGTGGGAACGAAATAACTGTGGGCATTTCTTGCGGATTTCGTCGGTGCTCCCGGCATTTGCATTTCAAGCGTTTCACTCTCTACACACTTCGTCATGATGCAATGTGCATACATCATAGGAACACTATCTATCTGACATATTGCACGGGAGAAGTTCCGAGATGCACACACAGAGAAGTGCTTTACCAAGGCTACTCCCATGGCGTAAGATGAGACAGACTATGAAATGACATTTGCGGGAAATTAAAGATGGCTGTAGCAAAAGACAACAACAACAATAACAAAACATCCAAAAATCTTCAACATGTCATCCCTTTACAAAGTACTCTCATGCTCCTATTTCCCAAATGACAATTCTTTAATGACGGAACCAGTGACAGGAACACAAAAAACCCAGCAAACTTCTCAAGACTCTTTCATAATCTTGCCTCTACATTCACAAAATCCGCCTTCCCTTCCTCCCCTACTGTCTCTTATTTACTGATCGATTGCGATACCGATGCGTAACCCCCATTTTTCTCCCTCATCATTCCTTCACTCTGCACCCCGTTTCTCTCGATCCTTGCACCCCGCCGAAAAACACCACCTGACCACCACTAACCACCACCACCACCAATCGGCAAATTGGCAATATTTCACTCGGGGGAGTACACCCGATCAGTGGACAATTTGCGGCCCTCCGCCACGGCAGCAGCGACAAAAAGACACGGGAGTCGTCTGCAAGGACCTCATCAGTGTAATTGCGCTTCACATTTCATCACTATGTAAACTTCCCATACTCACAAAAATTGCTCCTCGCATACAACCATGGCTCCCTTCTCTCCTCCCTACCTCTCGTTCTCACCATCTCTCAAATTTCTTCCTATCTCTCTTCCATTTCCCCAACTCTTCTCTTCCTTTACATTCCATCTGCTGCTCAGCAAACTAAACTTTTTTTCCAAGATTTTCCTCTCTCTCTCCATTCTTTTCAGCCGGGAGTTTTCATTCGCCTCGCATCTTTCGCCAGCAATTTCTCCTGCCCTGCACTTTTCAAACTTTCTCCCCTTACTTGGATCTCAATATATGGTAACAGGGGAAGAAAGTGCAGGCAGGCTTGTGTGTGAACTAAATAAGGGCATCGCCTCTGGGACCCATGTAGGCAGCTGTGTAATGCTTTAACTACTCTCTCTCTCTCCCGTACACCGTGTTTCCGACATATTCCTGGAGAGGAGGTTGGTGGTAGAAGAAGAGGAGGTGCTCTAATGGCTGGGGGACGACCGGGAGACGGGGGAAAGATGGAAAGAGGTGTCCAAAGAGGCTCATTTTGGCAAACAGCGTGGTCAGCTAACCAAAGCCGATGGGGTACCCCAAGAAATGGGTCGCGGGCAAACCGATCAGTGAATCTTAGACCTCTCAACAGTGCCTACAAGAGGGCTCTTCAATCTTCTTCAAGTTCCAATCAAATTCTCTTTCACCGAGATGATGACGTTCACAAGTCGGCCTAAAAGTGAAGCGAATTTTCTTCAGAATCCAACAGACATCTGAAACTAGTAGAGTGCATTGCATTGGACGATTGATTCATTATAAGACGACTCTGGAAATCACACTAACATACGGCACATTTTTTTAAAACTTACATGACCATGAAAAAGCGTTTTTTCAATAACAATTATGGTGTCTGTCGTATCAACAGTCATTAACTATCATTACCACTGATACACTCCCTTTGTGAGTGTTGTTAATAGCATTTTGAGATCATGTTCAAGAGTATTATATGCATGTTAGTTTGCCTAGTAACCCTGTATCTAGCCTATTGCCCATATTTTTAATTCGGCAAACGACGCAGCACCTTTGAACCACCGAAAGATTGCACGAAACAGGGCTGTTTGTGACGACCGAACTTTCTCTTCGTCAGTGTCGCCATTACTTCAGCAAAAATCTTCATGAGATGTCATAAATTCTCCCACTGACATGGGACTCGCGTGAAACGGCCTGCTCCTCAAAATTGGGGGAAGAGTGCGCACCCTGCTCGAGGTACCCCATCGTCACCACATCATCCCATCTTCCGGAGGTTGCCAAGCAATTGGCCGTCCAAGGACGTTGGAACAAGAAGTGACACTTCCCTAGGATGAAAGTCATACACGAGAGGAGAGTAATAGAAAGAGAGAGAGAGAAAGCGAGAAAGAAAGAGAGACAGGGAGAGAAAAGAGATGTAGAAAGAGAGAGCGAGAGGAACAGGGGGTGTAGCCCTATTTTGGAATTGGAGCAGAAGAAATGACCTTCTTTTTTTCTTCCTCCTCCTCCTCCTACTAGTACAAACTTGTATTTGGAAAGGATGGGGGGGGGGTACGCCTTTCCAGATGGATAAATATCATTAGCACAAATGTCATTGCTGGGGAAAAAATGTGGGTTGGTATTACAGGATGTTGAACACAGCAACCAAGTGTGCCGTCTCTTTTCAAAGATGTTTACCATCATGGCATTTCTGGGATGAATATAGTAATCAACTAATCGATTCATTTCATATACATGTATGTATGCCTGTCTTCATGGCAAAGCTCTTCCTGATAAAATGAGAACTTGCTTGACGTAGCATGAGCAGCTAACACATCCTTTGTGCAAGCTAAACTCCTAGTACTGAAATGTAGTAAGCAGGAGCAGGTGAGATACGCTCACAGCTCATAAAGGGTACTCACTGCACCCACAGAATTACGAGAATCACTGGTTCTCTCTGAAAGCACAGCCTACTTCATTAATCGGTGTGAGCAGCATACAAACAAAATTCATGTGAAGTAAAAATAAGCGAACCAAAATAATTGATTGTTGCAGATTTTGTCACTTTTTGAGGATAACAAACCATGTGCTTGGGAACCTCTTGTCTGCTAGGTTTACTATTGTATGTGCAGACCAGTCTTCTCCCGCCCCCCCTCCCACCAACCTACCACTACCATATTGGACATATCTGCACATTACTGCAGTCATCACAGCTGTGATCATGACATCGAGCGCTGCATTAGTGTTTTTCCATTTCACGCACAGACTCAAACCAACTACGTCAGAGGCAGTCATTTATTTCGCAAAAAAAAAAAAAAAAAAAATCAGCCACCGTTAATTCTTCCACTAAAAGGCAAGGGTAGCTTTCTTTTCCCCAAAGCCAGTCAAATGTTAACTTTTTTTGTCATTCTTTTTGCTGCATTTATTCGTCCAAAAGCAGGGACAAATATCCATGCAATTTGACATTTCTGCACAGGCAAAGAAAAAGACAGAAAAGAAAAGACAAATTCTCCAATACCCAGGCATGACTGTGCAAATACAGGGAGTAAGCTGTGCTTGCGTAAGAGAAAACAAGTGACATACCAGAATAGAACTGCGTTGAGCTTCCATACTATTATTGTCAATTCATAATGTAAATAAAAACCATCGACAGTAACACCTCCAAAGCGTTCTCTTGTTCCTTTGACCCTCATCTCTTTCTGGTTCTATTTTCATTTTTCATTATCTTTTTTTTTTTTTTTTTTTTTGGGTGGGGGGGGGGGGTGTGATAGAGAAAGAGAGATAGAAGAAAAATCTGGTCACGTTTTTTTCGAGTACCGTATCTTCTACACATCACACCCTTCCATTCTTGATGACGGTGCATAATTCTTGTGAAAATTAGAACATTACTAAAAATAATGCTTGCTTCTTTGCCACTCTGGTATCATTCTCTTATCATAAACCTGTTTTCTTTTCCCAGTTCTCATGCACAACCAAACTATCTTTTGTAATTGCCCATCGTGAAACCTGACCAAATTCCAATCTGTCGATCTAGTTTATGTCAGCTTCAGCAAAATACTAAATTGTTGCACAGATTCATATCTCTGTTAATCATTTTCAAGATGTTACAAGCCAAACGTTCATCACTTCGTCATCACTGATTATGTATTCACTACGCTAGCTTATGGTCTTACGAGTTTACTCCATGGCGTAAATACCTTGTGGCTGAAACTAAGACTAGTCTCCTATACAGGGGTCAGGACAGAATGAAAAGCTTCTGCAAAATATAATATGAACCTAATATGTGCACATGTTTGATATCTTTGGCCCACAAGGGGATTATAGGCTGGCATGTAGGCTCACTGTGGACAGAAATCCTGGTAAGCATCAAAAGCAATACAGTTACCTCACTTTTCACAATGACCCTGACCTTTTGACCCCCACCAAATGGGCAATATTTGTCGCCTGCTTAGGATAGTCTGAAGACACAGACCCCTCTGAAATCAGTTCCATGCAACACAACAGATACCTCCGTCTGCTGTCTGCACTGTCAAGATCACTTGAACATTAATACTGACAATCCTATGTTTTACAACAACGATGACAACGAATCTACTAAAAAGACAAGTGTCATGGCTGGACACTGTGGCGTGTTAGTGAAAAGCTGAAAACGTTAACGCCAGTGTATGATGGTCTGCATTCAGAGACTAGCAGAGCGACTCCAATAACACTACTGACCCATTTGAAACAAAAATGTATGACATCTGGGCTGTCTGTGTTTTTATATTTCTTTGTGAGGAATAAAATCACTGAAGTTACCACTTTGATAACAAATAACAGGAGACCATAAACTTCAACTAAAGTCAAGTAAAGCTGCCCACTCCCTGTCACACGTCCAAAGGCCACCATAACAGCAACTCCCACCACAACAGAGCATGACTTTGGAAATTTACAGAGCAAAAAACAACAATCTAGGACTCGCAGCATTGCATCATGGGAAATATCTTGAATAATACATTCCAGTGTAGATTGAAATGTGTTCATTTCAACCCAAGATTTCAATGGTTTACTATCTGACCAAAAATTGTCTTTAAAAATGTCCAAACTTATAATTACTGGTTGTTAGAAAAACAATGAACTATGATGCAATTCACTCACCTTTGATGTACAATACCACTAACATCTTGCAATCATCTGCTGCAAATTTTGCCATACATTGCTCTCAGATATCTAAATAAACCAAACTAGGAATGTCAAACTCTGTGGCAGGTCACCAGAAGTCATCATCATCTTCTTCTTGCATATTTGCTGACCATTTACATTAAGGGTATCTCACATAGCAAAAAGTATATTTTGGTAAAGATGCTATACTTCAAAAAACAAAAACAAAAACAACAACACAAAGTATCTTACAAGATGCTCAAGATTTTTCCCAGAATGAAATTTGAATTTGTTTAAATAGAACTAGCAAGTTAGTTTCCTTTTATGAATTTGTTTGTTTTAAAGACTGTTACTTCAGTTTCTCTTCCCTCAGGTGATGCCAGGTTGCCATGGTAACAAGAAGAGAAAGGTGAGGTGGGGGTGAAGAGATGGGGTAGGAGGAGGCAGAGGAGGAAGATGTAGGAGATGGAGGGAGGGGGAAGGAGTTACCCCTCTCACTTGGGGGTCACATTCTCAAGATGTCCTAGTCTGGTGGGTCCTTCCATTAACAGGTCTTCATGGAGAAAAGATCCTGATGCTGCATATTATGAGAGTCTGGCCACACTGGTCTTCCGAGAGATCGAGAGTCTGGTTTTCATCTTCTTCTAACTCTAGCCTACTCTTGGGGAAGGTATTAGTGCTGGCATAAAACTTCCTCAGGAGGATAACTTAGAGGGTCATTGTCATGAAAATATCAGACTGACGTGTAATTGGCATCAAGACCAAGAAATTATTTTTTGTCACAAATAATATGCATCTAGGCCTACATGGGACCTACATGTTAAACTGTATTATAAAGGTAGCACCACACTTGGCAAGTGCAATATGTGATGTACACAAGTTCCTCTGCACATGGCATCATTTTTGTGCATGAGTGCCAATTTGCACCTTTAATGTTCAAAGATAATTTCATTGGATGCATTTCCCTTGAAATCTGTGCATTCTATGTGCATCAAACAGTGTTATTATGCAAGAGTTATCACCAACATTCAACATTAACAGTGGCTATTACTCTGGAACACTGAAACAATTATTCTCCAGAATGTTCATGATCAAATGTCATTAGACAGGTTTACAATGCCCCTTAATAGCCATCATTAGATTATCGACTTAATAAATTTTGTGAGAGCACTGCGTAATGATAGTGTAGGCTGCTACAGAAATGGAAAAGTTATTTTATGCTACCAGATGACTTAGTTTACATGAGTCCCCTTTGCCTCCTTATAACTTTAGCGGTAATAATTCTGCATTTGTAATGCCCACATACATAGGGGCAGTGAATGTAATTCCATGATCTCCCCCTTTAAGTCAAGGCCAAGGCCTCGCTTGGAAAATTCATGAGGAGGAGAAATTGAGGGGTAATAGGAACAAGAGCTTTGTGCTTGTTGATACCACCGTTACTTGCCCCAGACCATCCAACTGGGCTTAATCATTGCCCTATGTGCCAACGTATCAATGAACTCCAAGTATGCACAATGCTGGAATATAATTGCACACGCTGTCACCAATTACACTGCTATTCTAGCCGCGCCATACTGCAGTGATTTGCGCCCGCTATTTCTATCCATCGCTCTGAGGTACCACGCCGTGTTAAGCCCAGTGTGATGCTTTTTGTTACTAGTTTTAGGCATTTACCTCATACCTGAACACATACCAGTGGGTATGGGCCAATCATACACAAAATACAATTCCTTTCATTACATGTAAACCTAATATACCCATTCTCTTTTAAGCAATATGCTTTCTAACACCTACAGAAGGCAGGGATATTCTTTTCAATACACAACTGAATCATAAAACAACCCTCGTTGGGCCTATGTGCTGGCAGTCGTATACATGCATCAACCTTCCTTTGTTCAATTTTCATTACATGGCCAAATCCCTGAGTCTGACATATGACTGTACAATCAGAAAATCCCACAAAAACGTGCGAGGATTTTTGACGTCAAATCTAGTATACATCCTCTCAAACACAGGCAACCTGGCAAGACATACCGGCGAGGGAATAAAATATGGATGTACACTTGAGAGGATAAACACAGGCTATGCCGTACTCCCCCGACTCTGACGAACGTCCAATGGTGCGTGTGATTGAACAGCGTGCCTTCCCAGAATTCCCCGGTAATACTGACCGCCCTTCCCAAGGTCAGTCGTTGTCCACGACCGACTGGCAGTGCCCGTCTCCCAATTGCGTGCATGACCACTCGGCAAGAAGGGATGAGGTGCGATAGATGAGGAGTCAAAGCCCCATGCATAATGGAAGAGCCTGCAACCCCCCCCCCCCAACTCTTAACCGCCATGTCACCATCACTCGACCTTTTTGTCACTCTTTCACAGGGGAGGTGTTGTTACTGTTCCCTCCCCATAATTCTCCCTCTGTTCTTCATCTTCTTTTCTTTGCTTACCATCCACACCTCACCTCTGTAACAGCACCAGAACAGACTTCAGCAGCACCCCCTTCCCCATCCTTAAGGAAAGAGAAAAATATTCCCACCTCCCACTGCCCCGGTGATGCTTTCCCCCTGCTGTCCATCCCCTGTATATCTACTATCCTGACAGCCTGGCTTGCCAGAATCTCACCCCGATGAACGAAACTGACCTAATATGCTCCTTTGGCGAAACGTACACCACCCGCTGTTTGTGATGAATCATGAAATCTCTCCATTCAAAGCGATCTTCCAAATCAACTATTCCCTTACAGCTTTCCCCTCACCCCATCCCCATGCATCCTCCTCCTCCTCCTTCTCCGTCATCCTGATGCCTTCCCCCATCACTATACTCCTCATTCCTCACCCCATCCCCTAAAGCTCATCTACCCCTTCCCTAACCTCCCCCTCCCCCTTCCACATCTCTCAGTGTCCCCCACCCCCACCCCTACCCCTCACAAATCATACTAAGCGCAGCATCCCCCTCCCTCGCCCCTTTCCCTCTATTTGCATTTTCAGATTGGTCAGGCTTACGCCAACCCAAAGTGCACGCTTGATTTTGCTTCTTTGATCGGCGAAGGAGCACTTCCGTGAATTTCCATAGGTCAATGCATTACTTATTCACTGGCGCATGAACGCAGGGCCTCTCTCCCGCTGCTCTTGCTCGGCATTTGCCGTTGACTCTTCATACCTACGACGTCCCGGCTCATCAAATGAAGCAGCCCTTTGCCGAAACAAAATGGAACTGAAGATACTGATGAGCACCCTGTATCTCTTTTTCTGTTTGTTTGTGTGTCTGTCTGTCTATCTGTCAGTGTATCTTTCTCTCCTTTACTCTCACTCTCGTTTACGTACACACCGACGTATCACTCATCCCGGTGCAACAGTCAAAATTCCTGTCGAGCCCGGACACGGATACAAATTACCCATTCGGAAGATCCACAGGGCAGATGACGACACGACACGGCAAGTTTCGTTGATAAGCCCCGCATGCACGCAAACCTATGATACAAGTGGCTCTCATGTAGCAAGCATCAAATATTCACTACCTTCGATACAAAGAGAAAAAGACAAAGCACATTCTTTTTTTTTTTTTTTTTGACTGCACTTTGTTTTACTTTTTCTAATACTCAGCTTCAGATTCAGTTGATATAGATGATACTGTAAAAAATTTTGGGGGAAATTATTCTGATCTTTCTGTAAGTTCTAAGTCCAAACAGCTGATCACATAAATTCTGGATTGTGTGGGTAACTGAACACTTTCAAAATTACACAACACCATACACTTTTGAACCTACTAACATAGATTTAAGTATGAGGGACTGTGTCTTCAATGATGACAGAATATCATATAGATAGACTGATTTCCAGACACTTGGCTCTCTAAAATGTTCATAATTTTCCACATCACTACATGAACGCAGATCCCGTTTTCTTTCCTCATTGTAGTGAATAATAATAAGATAATAAGTCTGGGGAAAATATCTTAAAGTAGACATAGAATACACAAGTCATTTCAAGTCATCATCTACACCTATGATCTACAGTAGAAGGAATGACACAATAGAGAAATGCATTAATTGCCAATTGGTATTTATCAAAATTCCATTACGCGAATCACATCAAAATGTTGTGATTTACAGTGATATTCTGGGCACACAAGAAGGGCTGAATAAAATGTTTTCTGGAGTTTGCGAGAAGAATTTGACGTTGGCCATCTTGGGGAGGGTGTGCAGGAATATATCCTGGGGACATTTCTTCTTCTGATACATGATGTGAATCCCTAGCCACCACACATTTGCCTTTTAAATTGCACGCCGTTTCCTGCAACATACTTCTCTTCAATCTATCAATTCGAACAAATGTATGATTCACACATGACTTGGCATGCGTAATTTCCGATTCGTCACATAAAGAAACAGCGATACTCAATGAAAGCAAAAGACAGAGGTGTTCGCATTTCTGCATTGTCTCATATTTCTTGCAGAAAAGGTCAATGTCATAGCAAAAATAAATACAATTTCATAGCATTAGAAATTCAGTAAACATCCTATAATGCGATTATTGTATGCCTAATCATTTTTCTAAACCAATCCACAAGTGAACCTTGAAAAATGTGTGATGCATTGATTTGTCAATGTCCATTGTCACTGTTGCATCACAGTATCGTAAATTTTCCTAAATTCAATGTATTCTCTCTAATCTCACCGGCTCTGTACCCCATTCGCTTCTACTACACACTGGAGAAACTCCTGCAGGGGGGGGGGGGGGGGGGGGGGGCAGTATCTGCATAGAGCAGGTGTGCTAATTTATCGCTGTGTTTAGGTTGTTCTCAGACTTTGTTTATACTCCCGATTATTAGGCCCCCTTTTTTTGTTGGAACTCTGTCGAAGGTGTGGAGCTGAGATGAATGCCTATGTTGCAGAGCTCGTTTATTGTTCGTTTGCGAGGTTGACAGGTAACCAGGAGCCACGGCTGACGAAAAAATCAAAGCGTGGTGCAAGCTGGGGATACAAAAGCTCAATCAACACTTTCCATAACACGCACACACAAATATATAATACACACATGCAGCCTCATGAACTTACTCATTAAGGTTTGGCATAGCACCGGCAAAACATGCCAATTTAGCAGAGATAGAAATAAACACCCCCCCCCCCAAAAAAAAAAAAAAAATCGACATGAATGAAGCCTCGAAATTTATGGGGAGGAATGACAGAAAGGCTTCCTTAAACAGGAAAACAAAGTTTCAAACATTTATGAACATTAAATCCGTGACATATACACCAGAGTACAATTTTCACCCTAACTACTTGAAATCAGGCAGAACTCACTTCCTTTGGAGCTCTGCAAATCTGTGAGAACACAAAAATTTATGAGGGATGACTAAATTCTGGGTGGAAAGAGATTTCTGATACAATCTTGCACTCTTGCAGAGCCTTCCAAAATCTAATTGCTTTTTTACGTGACCAGAAATGCGATTAAGCCACATGATGCATACACAGATGCCGCCAGACAAACATACACTCACATTCATGCTGAGCATGGGACCATTCTTGTTTATACCACGGCACATGCCAACCACAGCGAGTGCGCAGAACATATCCGTCACCCCACAAAATCCATGTCATTTATCTGCAGGACTGCACGCACATATCCCAGCATGCCTTGCAGCTGGCCCTCGGCTTTCCCCGAACTCATAATCCCCGAACGATTGGGGGGCCCCCGGGGAGGAAGGACTTGAACGTGACCCCCCCCCAAAAAAAAAAAAAAAAAAAAAAAAACTTGGAATATATTTTTCTTGGCGGGATTGCGATTACCTTGACATTGAACTGGGGGGAACTCTGTTTTCATAAGCCAGGCAGTGACGAAAGACGAAAATAACACCACATGCGAGACGCTCCTCGTCAAACAAGATGCAGATGTTACACAACCACCCTTCCTCTCTCTCTCTCTCTCTTTCTCTCCAATTCTGTCCCCCTATCAAACTTGTCTAACGATGATCGACTCCTAGACCACGGAAAAACGATGTTGCCTACACCGATAGGGGGGATGTCACCGTGTTATCAAAACGATGACATCATGCCTCCAAATTGCACATATTGAAGGCATACGTTGTCGACCGCCGTTGTCATAAGCCCCGATGACACCGAAGAAATTACAATGGATGCTCTATTTGCGCATGGCACGAATCTCAATCTCGTGTGGACATATTTGGCCATGAAATTTCGACGGGAGGCTCTGGATACAGTGCTCTCACTTCGGCAGCAGCCTCTCCTATGAGCAAATTCTAAAGACGGTGCAGCCAGCTAGACAGAAACAAAACTTTTACACGTCCAAATTGGCTGCTCGGTGCCATCAGTGATAGATAGAGGTGTTGATGACTCTCAAGTGTCATTCTTTGCTTATTCTTTGTGGGCAGTGCTTCACTTCATTCATTTCACAAATCAGCATTACTTGGAGAGACACATACGACAGATTGATCAATCCTTGCATCCCATCTCGCAGTAAAGGCCGAGGCTGATCAATTGCCACATTCAGGTCGTTTTCGGCAGAAAATGTCAAACGGTTCAACAATTGTAAAGGGTTTCATTCCAGGTTCCAGCGTGAAAATATGTCTCTTAGACACACCTTGTGGCTTCAAAGTTGGTATTCAGTATGGAGAAATGTTTCGGTGTATGTGGGTGTTGTGAATGAAGAAGAATTGAGCTAAAGATTGAAGGAGACATATAGTCAGGCAGATGGGGAAAGAGAGAGATGAAAAAAAAAATAGATTGATGCGAATTATTAAGTATAATGGCACAGTCCTTGAATTACAAACTTCATAAAATCCAAGACAGGCACACCGCTGTTATACCACACAGTCATCATCACATGGAGACAGAAGAAAAGAGATACAAGACCCCATGGGAGAAATGTTGCGGTTGCCATGGAAACTGCATCTGTCCCTTCCTATCTACCCACAACCCCCTCCCCCTCCCCATCATCTCCCCCCCCCCCCCCCATCCCTTAAAAAATCAAAGCTCCGGCCTTTCCTCCAACAGTCCCCAGCTATGGCCTCCATCAGGGTGTCTCATATTCATGTTCCTCAGAAATAATTGGGGTCATATTTCAACTGGTGAAGGGGGAAGTGCAGGCAATAATATTCCCCTTCGCTCCTCCTCCTGCTCTCCCCCTTTATTTTTCTTTCCACTCTCCACGGGCTACACCTCTGGGTAGGATACATTATCCCTTGTATATTTCTAACTTTGCTGCATTATTATTATTTGGGTCTCTACATCTCTCCCTCTCAATCTTTCCTTCTCTCTCTCTCTCTCTTCATCCATCTCTCTTGTTCTCTTTATATCCGTCTCTCTTTTTCTTCCCCCTCCAACGACAACGGACAGAATCAATTTGAGGCTGGTGGGTATCCGCACTTTGCAGGGTATCACATTACCAGAGACAAACACTCATATTTGTTCTCTTCAAGACGGAGCTGGGGTGATATCTCGCAGGGAGCAGAATTTTCCACAGTGCGCATTCATGTTGCATATATTTTGTGGGGTAGGGTGATGGAATCTCTCCCTCTCCCTCTCTTTCCCCCTCTCTCCTTTTTGTCTTCCTTTTTCAGTATGACGATGACATCTCGATCGCGGCTCTGCAGCGGCGCAAGCCCGCCTTGACAACAGAAATGATTGAATTATCCGCTTGAAATTATTCAGGGCTGTCTTCACTCCTCCCTCTCCACTGCTGTAATTTCTCTTTTCATGTGCACACACAGCACCAGCTTCCTTTCCTTTTGCACCACGAAAACTATCTTGTTACGCGGGGTACAATCTTTAAACAAGTTTTTAATTCCCATCCACTCTCATTTTCTTTGCCACTCGCCACGAGCGGGTGGGGATTGGGTCACCGGGGGGCAACGCATCACGGATAATGATTAAACTGAGATGCCATGGAAACTAAAGACAGTCAAGACAAGGTGACATTATGCACAGTCAATCAATAATCTATACCTGGCAGAAACAGTGAAAGGGAGGACATTTTACACGAGACTGCGTCTATGATGACTGCTGTAATCTTTTCCTTCATATCTACATCTGCGATAATCCCCAGAAACCCGATCGAGGAAATCACGGGCATCCACACTGGAATTCTCGAAACTACAACATCCTCATAGCTGCTGGCATGACGCCATTCACATAGCTGCCATCTCGAGGCAAAAATAGACTGATATTTGCACTCCGCCACCGTGCAACGATGTTCATTACTCCACATATGCTAAGGTTTGCTGTGAGAGTCAATGAAAGAATGAGGGGGGGGGGTGGAGGGAAGGGGGAGGGGAGGGTCTGTAAACTTATGTAATAGACTTGATACAACTCCATCAATGACGAGATGGCCGCACCCCTTTCAAATTTCAGAGGCACCTTTTCCTCTTCTTCATCTCCTTCTTTTTTTTTTTTTTCTAGTGAATTCCGCAGAGGATGGGTAACATTTTCAGAGGGGCGGTTAGATTACGCCGCTAAAGTACAGCGACACGGGGTGGGCCTCATATTCTCCTGTATGCAGCGGCACGCTCGTACCCGGTTCGGCACGCAGGCCCTGGGCAAGCACAGGTGAGATGAGCACCCCCATGAAAGAAGAAAAATACTGAAAGAGATGAAGACATTCACCAATAGAAGGTAGAGAAGAGCAAGGCAGTGAAGAAGGTTTTTCTTTCACCAGGTGAGACTTTAACAAGATATATAGCCCTCGGATGTAAAACGCAATTCTGAAACCGTGACCAAACTTGTACAGCCTTAGTCATGTGTGGTATCAAGTCGCTGTGTGATTGCGACTCGCTGCTCGGGAATGGAATGTGAGAGGTGAATATACATAACAAATTTCAAATGTGACATCCCGGTCGTCTGTCACGAGGGATCGCAAATTGATTTTCTTTAAGATTCTTATCAAGCATGACTCAGTGACAATGTTTATGTGGAATAACTGATCGCAAACTTGAATCAATACTGCCCTCAAGTCTGCAGAGTTCACATCCTCTCTTCCGGTTAACTCTTTAAATGCCAGGTCAGTGAGCAGATCTGTTAAAATTGGGTGTGTATTGATGGTGTAAAGTTGAGCCCATGGCATATAGGGACTTAATGGTCCATTCTGGGAATGAAACCTCCCATCTCACAACTGCTCTGCATAAAGGGTCACACTGACCTTGTTACAGGTGGATTACAGGTGTACTGTGAGCCGACCACACCCACAGGTGTGTATAATTTGATAGCAATTGAGTGCCAGAGAGATTATCAAATCTCCCCCTCTCTCTATCCTCATCCTCCTCATGGTATCCTCCGTTTCAACCCTGCCCCATCCCCTCTTCCACTCCCCCCCACCCTTCTCAATCTCCCTGACCTCTCGCGATAGAATTAAAGAGTGTGTGCAAGAGGTGCCTTTCTACCCCCCTTGGGGCGTTTTTCCCCTCCCCGACAGGCAACACGGGTCGGAGCATGGCCCCCTCTGGAAATATTCACACATCTCTCAGTTTCAAGATTGACAGTCGGGCATTAGTCACGTCCGATGCCCCCCTTCTGCAGAACGGGCTAAATGATGCGTTGCTAGGTAAATGAAATAGGAGGATAGATGGGGAGGGAGAGACGGAGGTAGAGGCCAAAGATAGGCCATCAGAGAAAGAGAGAAGAAGAGAAGGAGGAGGACAAAAAGAAGGAGAAGGGGGAGGAAGAGGAGGAAGAGAAGACCCGGGAGATATGATCCTGGGGTATACAGTAGTAAAACACCAGTATCCTATGTAAGGCATTAAGTGGGTGGAGATATGATGAATCACATAGGTTATCCATTTTGAGAAACAACCATCAATTGAGTTATGAATGTCCACCAAGTTTATGGGGGGGGGGGGGGGGACAAAACTAGGCAAAATATAACTACATCATAGAAAATTGATACTATAAAAAAAACAAAACAAAAAGACTGAAATTTTCAGAAATATTAAAAAAATGACAATAGAGAAAGGGTATTGTATTCTGTAGAGTGTATGATGTTATGTGCACTCAAACTTTTGCTGGATTGATGAATTCAAGTCATAACTACATATACAGCAAAATAAAACAAAACACATACACACACACAAACGTAATACACAAGAGATGTGTGCACCTTTATTGTGTGTGTGCGTGTGTTTGTGTGTGTGACAGAAAGAAAGAGGGGAAGAGAGAGAGAGAGACTGGGAATAAGTTACAGAGAGAGACAGATCAAAATATTGAGCTAAAGAGGGTGAGAGTGTGTGTGTATCTGTGATATAAAGAGGAGGGGTAGGCAAGGAGGGAGAGAGAAAGGGACAGAGGGAAAAAAAGAAGACCCCGTTGAGATGGTCAAGTATTCAGCAGCCATGACACCCTATCCAGAGCATCAAACATGTCCTCTGATTAGCAACCGGTGAATCAGATCAGCAACGAGTGGCCAACTTTGGGTCAGCTCCTCTCAGATGACTTCTATTTCTCTCCCGTTTCTACATATTCCCCTCAATTGCCCCCCCCCCCCCCCCATCCCTACCCCCCCACCCCCGCCGACCCATATAAGCTATCAATTTTTCTTACTGCAAGTACTTTAAGTGATCATTAAAAGTGAATTACCACCCATGCTGGAAGTTGGCTGACCTGCCCAGCATACCAATATAACATAATGGCCCAAACCATTGTGACTATCGTTCAGGGGGCCCTACGCATTAGTGGTCACACACTGAGATGTCTAAGTGGTGCTATGTAATAAATCCAAAGAATGTGAACTACCTTCAAGGAAAATAATGTCAAGTTTACAGCTCTGCTGCTTTTTTTTCTTTTAAACTTCCAATAAATTTTACATCAAATTAGCCCGCCTTGCAGTCTAGTAAGCAGTGAAAGGGTGCATTGGGGGGGGGGGGTGGCAAAGGATGGGTGGGGTATATATACCTGGTGGTGTTAGATGATTAGGGGAATTCCATTAACGGTAACAGAATTCTCGAAGCAGCTGTGTGATTGACAGCGAACATCTCTCGGGAGGATGTTGTCATTCCTTTGCACTCTGAGGGCGCTGTTTGGTCTCTTTTTTTTTTTCCCAATCCGAGCCGATGATTTTTATCTGGGCAATAGACTCCCTAACTCTCCCTACCACCACTGTCCTTTTCTTTTCAATTTTGTGGATTTTTTTTTTTCCCCCTTGCTTTCACGTTTATGAGAATCACTCGCCCTTACAGGTTGCGGGGTCTGTATGCGATGGGGCAGTACTTCATCCTGCTACAGCACTTGAGCGGGAGGAGCGATCCGAGATAGGATTGCGGCTCACCTGTGCGGCTAGTCTACACCGTTCAGACTGCTCTCGCTCCCAATCGCCACACCTGAGCGACGGACATTCCGCCTGCAAAGCCCAGTCCCCTTTCAAATACCACCTTCTCAACCGAGTGGCATTGTACCACTGGCTCGTGAAATATTGTCATCCGGTTTCTGGAGTAGTTAGGTATGCCACAAATTACCCTTTCACTGGACTCGATGAACTGTTACCTTTTAAAACTGGCATTCCTCATACTTGTGATAAGAATATGCCTTTTAACTCAATTCTTGACCACTTTCATCTTCAATGACTATGACATGTCTCCTCATCAAACTCATTAAGTAATATTTGCAGTGTACTATCCTCTTGTCCCATTGAGGATTAAGTTGGTCGATATCCCACCAACATCCATCCATCTCGCTCTCAGATTGGAAGGCACATCATCTTTGTCATCCCTGCATGCATTTCCCATTTGAGATGCAATTGTGGGATATCTAGGGCTTGAAGGCCAGCGGATTGAAAAACCATGCATGCAGTAAGGTCTATGAGAGCTACCTACACACCGATGTCCCATCCCATTGTCAATCCCCCTCGTTTTATAAATCGGCCTTAGATGGAGTTGGCTAGTATGAAGCTGAGGGCATAATACGAGCTCTGCTCCAACTATCAATTTCAGCAGTTTATGGTCACACGCTTTATTGATTTTAAGTGACGGGAAAAACAGCCCGGCTGCTTTATATGAAACTCGTGAGATGGGCAATTTTCGGGGGGCCGAACTTGGCCGGCGGTGCTGCGCACGGAGCGTTGGTGGTAAATTGGCAACTCCCCACATGTCAGGCGGGCCTGAATGATCATATCACTCAGTCTTGCTGCAGATGGCTGGCTGTTTATTGACACTCCGACACCCTTCGTGAGGCAGCGCTCGTTATGCAGATCATTTTCGTCGATCGCTGAAAGAGCACTGGGCAATACATCACCTGAGATGTTATTGCGCCCACCAGTTTACCAGCCTACAACATTGAGCTCAAATACAAGCACTGCGACTTCCCGAGCATATCCAATTTATAATCGGGGAAATAAACAAAGAGACAGAGCACACATTAGAACACTCGCTTTCTTTGCCCATATTTTACCCCCGTCCATACAAGCTAAACCTACTCCCAGCATGCAATGTTTTGATAGAAAACCACTTCTGTTCTAGGACCTGTGATATCTTCTGGCTGTACACAAATTGCCCCATCACAGAAACATGACAGTATGCCATTCAGATGCTGACGTAACCTGGTCAAAATTGTCATGCATTAGGAGCATCAAATTCCATGACTAATAGGAAAAAATTGAGAGCACCACACGAAACGTGCCTCTCAAGTTCATAGATTAGCAGGTTGTAAGTACATCACGGATCCGATAAAAGGATTAGAACTAACAGGTCTGGATGGTCAAAACTATATTTACACAGATGTGTCACTAAAACGAAATCGCGTCCTCCGGAGAATTCAGTCCGCCATTGACCCAGAATCTGACTCACCACATAGGCTTCTATTCTTTCTCCCTCATCTCTCTCCGAACTCGGCGGCACGATTAAACTACCTCTTGAAGTGAAGGAGGAGGATCCACATGCGAATATATTCCACCAGAGAGAGAGAGAGAAAATAAACAAACCTTTGACTCTACAGCTTTCCGACCAAATTTTGCCCGACCTCCAAGCACTGTCATCACCACGGCAACAGATGCGGTCCCCACATATCAATTCTGATGATATTCTGACTTATGAGGAATAAAAAAATACACTGTGTATGAATTACTCACGTTGCATGCACCAGAACACTCTATCAACGGAATAGATATGAGGCATGATACAACCCCCCCCCCCCCCCCCACCGGTCGAGGTAGGGGCATGATGAAAAAATGGTTACGTCGACCCCTGGCTAATACATGCATCCCCAGCTTTGCCATATTTCTGGTCCTTTCACCTAATTGCTCACTCGATATCGTTAATAATACCTACGGTGACGTACACGACGAGCCTGCTCATCATATTTCACTCCGCTTTATTCGGCGCGTAAATCAATTCTGCTATCAGCGAAGAGGGATTACTGGAAGCGGGTTCCGTCGGCTTTTCTTCCAATCTCATTCGGCCGCAGCGATCCCGCGCTTCAAAGTGGCATTGTGTGGTTTCCCAACGGACCAGTAGTGCCATCCAGGTTAAAAACTCCCCTTTCCCATCCAAAGAATGGAACTGCAATTTTCTCTTTGATATTATGGCATACCCTAGATTTTGACAAATATAGCCCAGGGAGCGTATAATGGTAATGTCACCCTATGACATTAGTGCCAATAAAGCCAAAAGGAAATATATTGAGCTTATCATATTTTAATGTTATGAGGAAACACTTTACTTCTCCCATATTTTGTTGATATGTGCTTGTCTGCCTTGACAAAATTCATAGAATTTTATTCTGATATCTTGAAGACAATCATACTCAGTAAATTAAGATGAATTTATGCAAATCACTCCCATTCAGAGTGCATTTTTCAAATTCACACCCCAGGATTTTTTTTCCTCTCTTTCTTTTGTTCTTTGAATGGATGACCAGTCAAAATTTACCAATCAGAACATATGTATGAACGATAGTACAAAAATAGAACGTATGCATGTACAAACACTTGACAACCTGAAGAGTCAAGGTAATGCCTGCATCTTCTCCATGCTGTTCTAGAAGCCTGGTTCTCAACCTCCTTTCCTCCTCAACCCCTCCCCTTCCCTCTGCCCCCCCCCCCCCCAAGAAACCCCAACAACAACACAGAAATACATCATATGAGAGATATTTCAACCCAAACTGATCATTCTTCCCCATGACATCTCTTACAGGTGAACTGATCCTGAAAGGGACACTGATCAAAACGACTCCAAACAGACCTGAAACCTTTCGCTGTCACTTTTGTCAATCCTCTTTAACCTGCAAACCTTGGGTGACATAGAAAAGCATGTTGCCTAATCATCAGATTTTCTTTCAGAACACAAGGAAAACATAAAATCGGGAAATGAAAAAGAAAGAAGAGAGCAATATCTTGTCCTGACCTGAAGTGTTTTCTTTTTTCCTTTTTAATTAATGCTCCCGGATCAATAACTCGCCGAGACCTCGGCACTGAGAAGGTGAGATGCCAGGCAACGATTACCTGCGTGTGCCCTCCAACGCAACATGTTACGGTGATTGCGCTGAAACCCGAGAGTCATAGCGCTGCGGGGCTATGTGTTCAAACGATCGAGCTCGGACAGCTACCGGCCCCCCGTTTCTGAATAACGAACATTATGCACCCGGACGACAACGTTTCAACCACCCATGGAGCTAAAGCAGCAAGCAGATTTTAATCTCTTTTTTTGGGGGGTAGAAGAGGTGGGGTAGGTTATATCTATCCATGCAGTATATCCTGTTTTGAATTACCGTCTCAAAAAGGCAACTAATACCATGATGCATCAATATATTCTTGCCCAGTCACTGCAAGAGTTTGGGTGTGAAACTCCAAAGACTTGTAATATGCAGGTGGAATATAGATAACCAGGTAATAATCATTATACTGATCAAATCCTGATGAATTGGAGTAAAAAAGGGGGAAGAGCTTTTGAGAAAGACATAATTTAACAGATTCTTGAAATCACTGAGCACTCATAACCATGCAAAAACTACTCCAGTGACCTACCAATGACACGGTCTACGCGCGAACACGTAACCCACGCTACACGAGAAGGAAATGGCCATCCGAGATACACGCCCGGGCGGATGATTTGCGCAACGAATGAGGCGGGTGAGTAACCACGTATCACATGACCTAGGTTACTCATCCCAATCCTTCTTTCCCCCCCCCCCCCTTCTCCACGGCAATGGCCCGAACCCTCCCGCAGATGCAGCTCGGTCGACCATACAGCCTCCAACACCCTCCAATTCCAGAGAAATACCCCAAGTGCTCGTTCACTAGATAAGCTAGCCGATACAGAGGAGCAACGTATTCCATCTCATCCGTGATGCTATCATCTCTTTCAGGTCGTCATAACGAACCATCTGGAGCAAGCAGAGCTGGCCGTTTGCCTGGAAATATTCAATAACACTAACTGCTCCAGAAAGTGATTGTTAACACGAAATGCACAGATATTGCCATCTCACAGCGTCATCTTCCTATACAAGTAAAACTGTAGTCTCATTATGGAAAACTTCTGTTCATTTTTTTTTACAAAACAAAACATTTTTTACCATGTAAATACTAATTTTAAGCCCCCCCCACCTCTATTGACAAAACAAAACAGCAGCAAAAGAGATACCATGACCACAACATTTCGTAAATGTTCTGACAATATACTTTATCCCCTAACCTATGACATGATACAGTATCATGACGAATAAGTGAATCATAACAAAACACATGTGCGTGAGCATGCATGTGTGTGTGTGTGTGTGTGTGTGTGTGTGTGAGGGGGGACTGAAATAGATAGATAGACAGATAGTAGAAAATAGATAGATAGATAGATGGACAGATAAATAGATAGATGACTTGAGAGATACACATATAGAGAGATAGAGACATATAGATACACAAATACATAGATAGATCAATAGTGAGATAGATTGATGGATAGATAAATAGATAAAGAGCACTAGAGAGAGAGAGAGAGTGTGAGTGAGTCAAGTGTCTGTGTCTTTAACTGTTAGCAGCATTAGTGTTCGAGGACAAGGACAGCTAGAAGCCAATACCAATCACCCTGATTGCCGATCGGAGGACCCATTTGCTGTTATTGTGAGGCAATCGTGTGCTTGTGCCTAATTGATCGCTTCCTACAAGCAAAGCACTTTTCTTTTTCAGAAACAAAAAAAGGGCCTGGTTCCGTAAAAGTTCTTGTTGGTTCCCCCCCCCCCCCCCCGCGACCTTCACAGTTTATTTTCATGCGAAAAGTTTTATCAGGCGAATAAAAGAAGGACACGCACAGACAAAAAGAAGAACGGAAGATAATCTTAACATGAAATATGATACAATAAATGCATTTAAACAGATCAATGAAATACACAAAAATGGGCATGGATCTAAATGATCTAATGACTAAAGAATTCAAGAATGAATGAAATTGACACATTGACAATTTTTTCAATAAACATATAAATATTAAAGAAAGAAAGGTATGTGCAAGTGGCCAATGGAGCAAGTTTAACCTGTCCACATGGAAAAAGATTTGACTCACTGAAATACAAGCATGACTTAAGATCAGAGTGAAGCATTAATGAAATTAAGTACACCACTCATCCCTCTTCTCTTGGGTTTTCAGAACACCTGACAGAAAGAGAAACTTTTGTGGCGGGGGGGGGGGGGGGAGTGATTTACCAACTTATATATTTACATGCAGAGCAGCATGCCAAACCTCGCTTTCATTTGAGTTTAATTGCGGTGGCAAGCCCTAATAATGATTCCCATCTGCAGTGAAATCCTCTGCTCTATTAGCCTGTCTCCCGATAAATGAAACATCTTCAGTGGACGGCTACTCTGATCGCTAAATCTCCCGGGATTACCTGTATTCCTACTTTTTTTCCCTTTTATATCTCTGTTGGCTCTGGAGTCACTACAAAGGGAGAAAAGAGAGAGGAGTGGCGGGGTTCTTACCCTTGAGAGTGTGATGAATAGAATAGGGAAGATACGGAGGGGGCTTGAATACGGAATGAAGGAGTTGACGGTTAATTATTCATTTGCTAATGCCGTCCACTATCCCTTTACGGCTCTGGGCAAACACAGGATTGCTTAAATGACGCACACACACACACACACACACACATGCATGGGCGCATTCCTCCCCTAAACAAGCCGGGAGCCACTGCCATTCTTTGTCCACCTCCCTCCTCCACCGTTCTGCGCTCCTCTCGCCTTTGTTCTCTCGCGCCCGTGACAACATCATTTAGCGATGATGCAAAGGGGATTTCGCCGTCTGCCATTCGGCTATTAGCGGGGATACCTGTTTAAGTAGGAGGGAGGATCGTCAGGTAGACATGAATATTCATTACCAGCTTTCGTGGATGTTGGTTCTGATTACCCACAACTGTCTTCGCATCCCTCCCTGGAGTCATACTCAAACAGCACTGGGAGGGAATGTCAGTTCAAAGGAGTCTATTCCCATCATCTTCCAACCTCTACTGGAATGTTACGGATAGTTCAACTCTTTCATTTCCATTGGGGATTTCTGTACACATAATGTTGATAGCAATTTGAGATGTTGGTTCTTGGAAAGTTTAACAAAATCACATTTCATACTTGGCAAGTGACCCTTCTCCCTATGAAAGTTACTCCTTACCTCAGTCATAACTACTTACTACCTCTGTTCACACAAAGTCTACGAAATTTTGCAATGCAAGACCTACAAGAAGGCAAGGACACATAGGGTACAATTTGTACATTGAGTAGAATGTCACGCACAATCTGCACTGACAGTTTTGCGCATCTGTCGTGGAGACTGCACACACATGGGTTAACACAAGGGGCTATGATATCAGCCAAAGAGGCAAGTGTGGCATTGGCAGCCTGTTTGGAGTTGATGCCTTTTGGCACTGACACCTTTTTTTGCTTCTCAATGCATGACATATTCGTGATGCATGGCTGAAATGACAGCTGATGGCCGCCTTTTGCCTCTCAACTCTCTCTGTTGCTTGGTGAGAGGGGACTTCATATCCGAAGGAGATGCTCGTTGGTCTCCGAGTCCCCGTTTCAGGGGTGACATTAATCACCAGCGAGTCCCTTGCTTTATGAACCAATAAATTAATTTTCATGGGAACAGCCCCATCTGTTTGGTTCCCCCACCCTCTCCGCAGCGGCTCGCAGCTCACACGGCCCCGGCGTTTCTTTTGCCGAAGCGTATCCCTCACTCCTCTTACGTCCTCGTGACGTGAACGAGGAACTTGTCATACCTCCTTCCAATCCCCCCCCCCTCTTCCCGTGTCATCAGCCGTTGCCGACCGGCGACTGCACATCGAGAGCATTAAAAATGATATGCACTTGTCATGCCAAACGTGAGTGCCCCTCACACGATAAAGTCTGATTGGAGACTATTTCTGCTGTCCATTTGCCGTGGGCAAGGCAGGCATTATAATGGCAACTCCTTGCCATCCCTTCACTCTCCCCTATTGAGGAAAGCGAGGGAAATGGGTCAGTAGATGTGTGTCAACCCACCTCCGGGGGTAATTAAATCTGGAACACGAGTCTGCAAAGTGAAGACTAGCTATCCCAGTTGGGAACAGTGGCACACAACCACAACAGCCAGGGCCCAAGACTGCGGGCTAATGGCCATCCTAAATGAGATAAGCCGATTAATTGATTTTGCATTACCAGGGAGGCAAGTGTATGAGCAATGACAGGGAGTAGTCTGTATAAGACAGACTACAGGCAATAAAAGATCTTCCGGACTGCAGGAGGACATCCCGAACATGGGGAAAAAACAGGTCGGATCTTCCTCATCTTCACCTTGAATGGGAGCATGAATTCGCTTCGCACTGAACATTCGCCTCAAAGCCTCCCCATAAATCTCAAGCTATGCATGTCCATCAGCCGCTCTCGCAAATGTCTCATTTGGAAGATGATATGAATGAATATATGAGATCAAAACTGCTGAAGTCAAGACTAGTCATCAGCTGATTGCAGCCTGGGATGACATCACCATCATCATCATTATCATCACCTCTGTGGAGAGTGCCACTCACAACTACCACCCCTCCCCCCCCCCCTCCCATCATCAAGAGAGAGAATGAGAGAGAAGGAGAGATACTGAGAGAGAAAGAGAGTAAGAGGAAGAGAGCAGTAAGGTGCATTCCTAGCTCATTCCCCCTACACCATCAATAATAGATTACCACACCTGCAGTAATCACTTGCGCTAAAACTCCGTGGGTCGGTCAACTGGGATGAAGTGGGATACACATACACGAAACAGAAAAGCTGACGATATCTTACGCGAGTGTTTCTATCTCTCCCTTCCTCCTCTCTCTCTCTCCCTCTATTTCTCTCTTTCTCTTTCTTCACCGCAGCGTTGACGGTTGGGTAAATTTGTCTTTTGACAATATGCCTCATTGCGCCCCGATTCATTAATCACCTCAAGAGAAAGTCCCACTGCCGTCTCTCCTCCTGATCGACAGTTTTTTCGCGTCACGAGGAAAACATCACGGTGAAATGGTCCGGGTTTGTGTATCGCATCCGACAGAGACCTTCCTCTTTGCCTCATTCACAATTTCAAAGCTATAATGATTTTCTCTATTTATATCATGCACACTCATTGATATTTTCTCTCTGCAATCTCTGAATAATAGATAGGTGTTTGTAAAAAATGCTTCATTTCTGAATGGCAGGTTGCCATGATGATGAATATATATAAATATATATATATATATATATATATATATATATATATATATATATATATATATATATATATATATATATATATATATATATATATATATATATATATATATATATATATATATATATACACACACACACATACATACTGTGTATCTTTGTGAAAGATGATGTACTTGTTTATGGACAAATACTGCGGCTACCATTGAATTATAGGCAGTGGAGATTCCTTTCAAGTTATTTTTTTTTTCCAGGGAATTTTTCAATAGGCATCACAGATTATGAAAGCCAAAAGAGCAGTAGCTTGCTGTGCATTCAGACCAACCAGATAATGTAAGGTAGGCAGATTTTCTCTTGGAAGGAGGGGGGATCCTCAGGCTTAATTTTTGTGACAACATATGTATAACGTTGGTCATCAGTTTCTAATACTTCTTCGAATCAATACCATCGAAAAGAGGTGTGCTGGAATGCTTTTTTCTCAGCAATTTATTCCAAGGGGGCATGGGCACTTGGTGAAATTAGCATGCAAATTGCAATCTTACATTCTTGTGCATGGATTCAAAGGCTTCTGTCGGCCAGGGAAACTGGTCATTGACACCTGTTCATTCATTCTAACATTTCCAATACAGCCATTAAAAAGAGAATTACATGGCTAGCTGGTAATACCGCTAACTGAGGTGTACGATGAAACCAAATCATGGGCAGTGGTCTCTAAGAAGCACCTGTCAAGTAAAACACACTCTACCAGAACTTCATCTTTCAAGTCTTTGGTTTGATCCATTCCTTTAAAGCTGTGAGCCAAAGTGCACCTCCTTTCACAAGCCAACAACATCGCCATCACATGAAACGGTGCATTAGCTAAGATGACTCCTGCGGGACTGCATGTGATGTTTTCTTACTCCTTTGTACTATATCACATGACCAAATCATCTGGCAGAGGTCTTTTCTAACACAATAACGATCTCCGCATGCAATTAAAAGAGAGGGGGAAAAAGATAGAAGGGAGAAACGGATAACTGCTGTATGCATGGCACCTTCCTTTTTAGGACGGCGGCAGCGACTGGAATTTACTCTGGCTGCATCGTTTGATGCATGTTGCCACGGTATCCATCAATGCTGACGAGGGAGGGAAGGTGTTCTGTCGTCAGAGCGTGACTACGCAATCCTCCCTTCGGCTCTCGTTCGTATGGAGGACCCACTCCTCACACACCTGGACTCTCGGCTAGCACTGACCATGGTAACCAACCCTCTTCCTCCTCCTCCTCCTCATCATCATCATTATCATAATCATCATCTTCCACGGGAGAGAAACTGGAGCAAGGCATCACCTCCCTGGAACCACCACTCCTCTGACTATCTTCACACTATTCCTCACAAACTGGGATGATGAAATTAAGTGAATGGATATACGCAGGGGGAAAAAAAATAAGGATCTCAAAGTGTCAGATGTATAGAATAGTCACTAAGTTTGGATATTTGAGATATGGACAGATATATGTATTCAGATAGATATGATTGTGAAGTGTTGAGTGGGTGGATGTAAAAATGAAAATTCCTTTGGGCAGATTTTTGAAAATAAACCCTTTCGTATCAACAGCAATGCGTGTTCAATGTAATCCCCGTATATTTCTCTCCTCTCTCTCTCTTTTTTTTTTACCTCCTCTCATTTCATCTGTCGTTACAGTTCATTTGCGGGACCAGATTAAATTTGGGTTGTGGCACTACGCTTGTTCAGCAGATGAGCAGTGGCAGCTAATAGCCTGGCATTGAGCTGTGATGAGCCATTAATACTAGGGGGAAACGAACCTTGGTGCGAGCTGTCGACTCCATACTCCCTCGGCAACATGGGAGAGGGGGTCATCATCAGATGCGAGAGAAAAAGAATAAAGAGAAAGAGAGAGAGGGAGAGAGATAAATAGGGAGAAGAATGAGGGATAGATGAGTATATTAATAAAGAGAGAGAGAGTGATGGAAAAGAGACAAATACATAGAATTAGATAGATATATTAATACATAGAAAGGGATAGAAATGTATGCATAGATGAACAGAGATAGATAAACATATGGAAAGGGATAGAATATAAACATAGATGAATAGAGATAGGTATGGAAAGGGATAGAAAAGTGATAGATGAACAGAAATAGATAAATATATGGAAAGGGATAAAGATAGATATAGATGAACATATACAGATAAATAGAGAAAGACAGATAGTGATAGACAGACAGATACAATGACAAAAATAGAGAAAGAGACAGAGAAGGAAAAAGACAGAGTGGGAGATATATTGTAGGCAGAGGGTTGGGGATTAAAACTCGATTCAAACAAGTGTATTCTACTAGTATCAAATTTGGGGAGTGTTTGACCAAATTGGACAGTGAAACATCAAAGAAATGTGTGAGAATGCCTCTTGTTAAAAAAGAAAAGGGTTTCCCTCATCATATTTGATATTCGGGTTTTTTTTTTTTTAATTGCGTGATAAAATTAAGCAGAAACACTGAGCAGTCTTCCTTCCCTGGCATCCACCTCAACATATAACCCCAACTCGCCATGCCAGCTGGAGAGAACTTGAATGGTATTTAATGAGTAAGAGAAGCTATCTTGTGAAGATAACCTTCCACAATTCTCTCCCACAACACATTAAAACATGCATGCTATGCAACCTGTTTAATTATTTCATTTTTAATACTATTTCCTGTCACTTGCTGCCCTAGCTTTCCAGGCTCCTCTTGCTTGTATGGGGGGGGGGGGGGGGGGGGGGGGAACCCAGCAGAAGCAGGCATGGATGACTTGATGCGATTACAGAGCACTGTCTCCATGGCAACAGACCACTGAAAGGATGCATCTTTCAGCTTTACTGTTTCCAGAAAAGTTTATATCGAATTACACATCCCTGATGGCAGGTCAAGTTCTGAACATTTCAGTAATGCTTTACAACTGCACACTTGTCATATTCAAGGAAAAATGAGTGTGAGAAGTGCACACTGTACATTTTTTTGGTCTCTTTTGATTTACTGCTCCAAGACTTTTTCCGTTGTCAAATTCTCGCCTCTCTGTCACTTCATGCCATAAATTTTCTCTTCTTTTCTGAACTTTTAAGTTTGGCTCAAGGGGAGTAGAGTGAGAGACAAAAAAATGGAGAGAATTATGGGTATGGATGCGCCCTTGAAATTTGCCCAGGATAATCTGGTAGAAAGGGAATTTAGCTTCCTAAATAGATTTGTGATGACAGCTCCAGCTCCATAGTGAAGGAAATAGCCCCAAACCACTGGGGACGGGAGATGGACATAATGTAATTTTCATTTTTTCCTCCCTTCTCTTTCTCTTCTCCCATTTCTCAGCCTATGCTTCAGCTTTGTGTTTTGAAAATAAACTGGCAGCCACACAGCCAACTGATGTTACCTGAGAGAAAAAAGGGGGGGGGGGGAGGAGGAGGAAGAGCAGGATATCAGAAGAGAAGTGGCATGGACAGAGAAATGAAAATACACACTTTTAGTGCTTTCCAATGCTCCCTTGGCAGGTGCCATCTTTGTAGCCATTTGGGGAAAGTCATAGTCTTGGCTTCCATTTGGATGCTGACATTAGTGATGCCTTTCATCTAGTGGACTTCAAGAGTGGATGAGAAGCCTAAGCCAATATTCTGCACCAAACCATTCCGCAGTGGAGTGAGTTCTTACGACTACTTTGAGGGGAAATGATGCTACAGCTATCCACCATCTTCCAATTCTCTTTATAAGGCCTGGACTAATGAATAATCAATTCACTATCATTCGTCCCTCCCTTGGACTCCATCAACCTCCTGACCCCCTTCCAATTCTACTTTTTTCCAAGACACTTATCAATATGAAGGAAAGATAGTTTTTGCACTAACTTTGCGAGAATGCAGCACAAGCATCAGGTATCTTGTTTCCATAGTAGCCTACACCTTCACCAGTCAGGTGCTATCTCATTACATTTTTGAAAGCACTTCAGAAATATTTGCCATCATTTGTTGATTTAGCATGGAATAGTTAACTTGACATAAATAACAAAACTTTGACTCAATGGCTGAGGAACCCATGGAATGCGATTTTGTTGTAGGGCAGCTCCTCACAAATGCACGTAAAAGGAAAAAGGGGAAAAACGTGACGCATTTCGCATCAACGTCAACGTCAAGCACCGGTATCTGGGGTTTATCGTCTCGGAGTTTTCAGGTTTAACATCACATGTAGACTTGGGTAGAGCTACCCTCCCATTGAAGCAGGCTACACATAGCACTGTGCAACATCAGACACATCCTTTTATCGCAGACACTCGTGCACTAATAGTGACCTGCCCCTCGCCGCCTGAGCCCAAACTTACTTTCGACCCACGATCAACATATTTGGCTTGCTCTGATCCTCTCAGATAAGCCCGTCTTCCTCTCCTGGCATCTCGCCCTGTGAGCCGCTGATCTTCAATCTTTGGGCTCGTCACGGAAACCCCTCCTTCTCATCCTCCTCCCTTCTCTAACAAATAGATTAGCTAGGAGTAAACTCCCTCCCCCCCCCCCCCCCCCCAAGTCAGTCTTCTTTACATCAAGTCTATCCCTGTCGCTGCTTAGAACCCTCCTCAACTGCCCACGGACCCTCTTCCTCTAGATTCTGTCTCTTCTCCCATCCATTGCTGCTATCCCCACTATCACGCAGAAAACTCTTTTCCCAGTTCAACAAATAACTACATGGAAAGACAGACAACAGCTTGCACACACACACAAACACACATACACAAAGATATGCATGTAGTTGCAAACAAAAGATGCACTCACAAAATCAAATGGCCTCACACTTTAACAAAAAAGAAAAAATGGAACCATTCCAGCCCCAAGCAAACTCCTGCACCTCTTGACATTCTTCTCTCCATCTGTGGAACCCTCTCTTCCAAACATCTTCAACCACTTCAACTGTTCAACCTCGCTTCTCTCTTCACCCTATCTGTAGCATTTCATCCTCCCCTCCACCCCCCCCCCCCTCCTTCTCTCCCCCATTTCTACCAATACCAAATTTACAGTCCAATGGATGAAAAGGTATAACGGGATGATGAGGAGGTAGAAGCGGCGGGTCAAAAAGAGCTCAAAGTCTGGGAGAGGAATCCGGCGAGCTATTCCATAGCTGACAGTTTGATGGAGAACTCTTCAGGACACGAGTCCGCAATCAGTGCGAAATGAATTAAATACAACGAGGGAAAAATACCAGAAACAAGCATCAGTCCTTTGAGGAGCCCCTTGTGCTATCTCTCACAGCGGTCCTGGAGAATCTCAAAGTATGAGAGCTCTAACCTCGGAAATAATCCCAGCCAGAGCCGGTTAGCACGAATGTTGTCAACCTGGGCTTTGAAGTGGCCGTACCTCACCAAGAAAGATGTAAAGCGGTGTGTAGTATAAGTGGCTGCCGCGATGGATGGAGAGATAATCTGTTCTAATCAGCGTGATGCTACTCAAAACACAATCAAAGAATGGTCCACACATTCTCCAAAAGAGCCCAAATGAAATTGATGCTTAACATCAAGGAAATATTGGGCTGAACATGTTTGTGCAGTTCCTGGAATAAATTCAGTATGAATGAGGCAGTATGTTGACAATATGTGGGTTATCTAATGTAGTCCCAGTTCAGGAATCTCAACAAAGCCATCATTTTTTTTTTTAATTACATCGACAAAACAAATTTATATGTTTTCTTGAAATTTGTGGGAAACTTTAGTTTCCCTAAATTTTAGATGAAGATATTGTTTATTTTAGATGAAGATATTGTTTATTTACTGTAAACAACATAAGAAATGGATGAAAATAATGCACACAACACAAGCAGAAAGCCTCAAGGGAAGAGAAATACCACTTCAGTTGCAGTATCATAGATATCAAAACATACCAAAAGACAAAGACCCTCCCCTTCCTCCTAAGCTTTATCAATATCTTCATCCGCCTCTTCCAAATCATCGTCATCATCATCATTATTGTCATCAACCCTAATGTCACCCTCGCCAAATGACATGTCTGCATTTTTACACATGCATATCTACTTCGTAACAGATTGCCTCCCAGAATTTTACAACACAACGGACGGTTGGGAGTGCAGTTTTAACTCTCTTCCTCTTTCCATGCAGCAGTAAACTCCATCTCACATATCATGTGGGAATACAGACCCCTGAAAAAACAGGAACATAAAATCATACACTGAGCATTTATGCCAGCAGGCAGCAGGCAAAGAGGGCAGCATTGTAGCACGTTCGTTTTCTGTTGCCTAATCCAATCTTGCTATGAACATTAGCCCTTTACAGGAGTGCCATTTCATTCTCTATGAGGAGAGCATCAACAAACTGACCAAGGTATGTATCCGTGGCAACCTTGACATGGTTTCAAAGATGCCTTCTGCACTATGTGTGACACCTCAACCTGCTCTAACATGAGACTGCGCCACTGCGCTGGACTAAAACTGCATCAAGCTTTCGGCCACGGGATCAATACTAATGGTCGGTATAGTCTTCCTCGAGCTCCACGCCAGAGCGGTCCCCCGGCGTCAGCATCTCGCGCTAGAGAGACCGAGGGTCCCCACCTTGCCTCCTCCCTAATCTACCATGTCCTCCTCGTCACTCATCGCCGTGCAAATTGACTTCCTGTCTACGAGCTTCATCTCGCCCAGTATGCCTGTGTACGTGTGAGAAAGACTCCGAGAGAGGGAAAGAGAAAGAAGGGGGGGGGGGGGGAGATTCTCCACCGAAAAGAAAATGCCAGCCTTTTTGCAAGGGAACAAGCACCCAAAGGCAGGGGAGGGTAATAAACAGCATCTGGTGATTGGAAAGTATCCAGCCAAAGCCAAAACATGAAACCATTTTTCCTTTGAATCTGTCAGGTAAGTGTGGCCCTTCGTTGCTACTAAGATCTCACATCGAATATCGCTTTGTATCAAAATCCAACATTCTTCAAAAAAAATCTTGGACCAAACTGGTCTTGCTTCGCGCTTGCCAATATACATTATTTTCAAATAAACATCTATTGCACAACCAATTTGCTAGCCATCACTCACGCAAGCCGACCAAATGGAAGATGTCAAAATATTCCTTCCAATCTGGAGTCTACACATTGGCCACGCCCATCCTTCATCTCGAAATGAGTATCCCTTACCATATCAAATAAGGAGTAGATGGAAGCCCATTTCCAGGGCGCTCCCCGTGGAGTTCTTACATTGGCCTTCGAATCACGAAATCTAGGCCGGGTTTGCAGGGATGAGTAGGCGAGAGAGGGAGCAAGGGATTTTTTTTCTTTTTCTTTTTTTTTTTAGGAATGCAATCTCGAGTGTCCCTCCGTCTCCATGGACACGCCCTAGCAGACGCGAAATATCGACTGTCACGCCCCATCGACCCTAGACCTTGAAGACAACACCATCACGTTCACCCTGCTCTTCTTTTCTCTGCATCAACTTCCGAACTCGGTCTCTCGTACTCGAGCATTCCTTAGAGTACTCTCAGCTAGCGAGACCGCATCATAAGAAATACCACATTACTTCCCCCGCACATCTGTCAAACGAGGCACATGATTTCGCATTGAAATCTGACACGCAGGCGCGAATGCATGACAGTAACTATCTATTCAAAATATTGATCACAGAATTTTCTTTTTAAGTCAATCAAACATTTCATTGTTAATGAAACCTGTGCAGCTTTTAAGGAATGTTACAATAAAAATTTCAAGTGTGTCAGTATAAATACATATTACAGTACTTCTGCACTCAAAAAACTTTAGGATTATACATGTCAATGATAACGTGTCAATGATGGTCTTAACTTTAATACAATGTCAAAGTCAGCTGAACGGCCATAGCAGTGACTTTTTATTATAGAAGTTTACAACTTCAGAAGAGTTATTATAATCTTGCAGCTGGGCTGCAATCAACCATTGGAATAGTCTTTCTTCAAGGCCTTGAAAGAGTGGTTTAACAATTCACATATTTGCCCTTGTGCGAAAACAAGAGATTATGAACACAGTCATCATATAATATCGATTGTCCCCGAGTGTGAATGACAACAAGACAAACAAAAAAAAAACTGAAGAAGGGGGAGGGGGATGGGGAGGGAGGGGAAGGGGAGGGCAGGAGAACTTAACGTGCTTGAAGGGGACTTTAAAGAGTTATTTGGTAGCAGCCCAGCCCCCCTATTGATCTGACCACGCACTCATCACACACCTCATTGATCCTGATTGGTTGAGCAGCTGAATACCACATCACGTTCTCAACTCCAGAACACAATGCGGACAACATTAACAAAAAACATATGCAACAACAACAACAACAAGGCATATGTTTACGCAGGAGCCCAGTGCGTGAGTACGTATTGTTAAATGTCAGATTACTATATACTACCACACGAATGGCAAGAACATCTGTGCCTGACCAAATAGCCATGCATAATCAAGTAAGTTCTTATTATTCTACACCCTTGAAAGAAAGTATGTTTGCTCATGAATTCAGCCATTTTGTAACAAGTCCGACTCTGGCAAAGTTTGATGCTCCATTTCAACCTTTTCTCAATACTAGAGGGGAAGATAAAGTTTTTCTCAAATGAAGAAAGAAAAAAATTTTCCTCATAAGATATGAACCTATCCTGTGAAAACTTGCATGTGAATGACCTTTTGTTGCAACATCACAGGTGCACCTGTCCCGTGGCTCAACAGACGTTCACATCCGATGCAAATCACGTAAAGCTACATTAGCTCGCCATCAGTTCAGAGGTGGCAGGCTGCGACAACATTTCAAACACAGTGCTCCCCGCCAGACGGGAAGTACGGATCGCTGGAGTCTCAAAGGCCGTCATCCTCCGCCGCAAAGCATCATGGGATTTATGAGGAGAAATGGGCCTATTACAGCCCGAAACTTTCGCTTCATCTGAAGCTGTGTCACAACATATCATTTATGCCGTAATATTCCACCGAGGCTAAAACACAATACTAATCCATAAGGTAGATTCAATAAGGCCCCGACCACTCGAGTCAGAAAGATAAACTCTGGAGACATTCCAAATGCGCTCTTTCTCTTTCATTTGCTATTTGAGGGAAAGTTTAAAATAGAATCTGACATTCCCTACCTTGACAACAAGCAAGCCATCTCAGAATTCAATTTTGTACGCATCAGAATCTCTTACAAAAGAGAGCCCTGCATGTTATAAAACCACATCGCATAGAAGACCTAAAATAAAAACAACATTTCTTCCATTCTTTTACTGTAGTCAAATACTCTGCATTTTTTGCTCACATTCACAAGGATATTCTTTAAATACCTACGCTGCATACATAATACCTGTGATAAAAAAAAACCCAAACATCTCATATGAGTTTCCGCACCCTGCTCCAGTACAGCATACTCTGTACATGATACCTGCTTGACGTTCCACCGGAGTTGATTTGCTAAGTCAAATGAATGACGCAAATCAATGGAAAGAAGTCCCCGCCCCTACTGCCATTCAACCAGATTAATTAAGAGATCGGTTTCATTCTCTTACAGGCTGCTGGGATTGTCCAAAGAATATGATACCAGTATATCTCCCATTGGAATGATGAATATTTGTGCCCCCCCCTTTCCCTTGAACTTTCACATGTACACACACACACACACACACACACACACACACGCACACGCAAACACATGTATGCATGTTTCATCTACATCTTGGGCGAAATATGCCGCAATGGAGGAACAAGCGTTATCATCCCGGTCGCCATGGCGACCATCAATTGTGAGAATGGAGATGAACGATGGTGTTTGTTTGGCGACAAATCGGCTTCAAGGACCCTCCGCCGGTTTTCCGCGCCACTCCATCAAGGGGGCAGTGTGCTGCTATGCGACGAGGGAGAGGCCGCATCCAGAACGGAGCCTAATTGATTTTGGCCCGGGGGATAGAAATGATAAGCAGCGGGGTTGAGGGCGGTGCAGCCCCCCTCCAATCTAATTTGCATCTCTTACATGAGGAATTCGCCATAAAACACTGCACCTTTGGTCTACAATTTATATCTCACTTCTCCGCTTCACGTTCTCATCGGCGGCGCGGTAGCGCGGCGCTCATCTTGCCATTGCATCTTCAAGTAATGCACAATTACACTTCTAACTCTATCCCCGAGGAAAAACAAGCTGCGCGACACTCGAAGCTGTTACCACTCATTTCACACCACAAATGAGCAAAACGGCCTCTTGCTCATATTGCATTCTCCTTGCACGGATGCCCAATTCAAACAAGAAAAAAAAAAATCAACAACAACAACCGTCCACAATTCAAAGTCAGCCCTACTTTGACGTAATCATCGACTTCCTCATGAATGCATCAAACCACCGTCAACAGACCATCCCTCTTGACACTCCAGTAAATCAGCAAAGCGCAAAGAAAACAATGGCAATGAATTGATGGGATAAATATTTTGAAGGTCTTTTTTTACGCTCGTGTTTGCTCATTACTTTTTCTCAGTTTTTCCCTCACCAAATTTCCCAGCAATATGATCCTACAGAAACTCATTCATCACAATCTAACTCAATCTCATTCTATCTCTCTCTCTTCTTTAAGCTTTTTTTTTCTCTCTTTTTGTGTGTAACTGTAAAATCAAAACCCAGTCGCCCTCTTCCACCCCCAAGCGGTGACATTGGCGTGAACGAAAACTCCTTTCTTCCCACTGCTTTCATTTTCTCCCTGTTGCTCCGGTCCGATGCTCTTCACCCGAACAAAACTGCAACTAATTGCTACAATCGAGCCCTTAACTGGAGCGTGCAATTCCGGCATCCCAAATCAATTCCATTCACATATTTCCCCCCCCCCCCCCTCCACCCATTCATATCAATGGATATCCATATTTCCTCTGAATGGTGATTTATTTACATCTTTAGAAATATGTTTACATCTTTCAACTGGCTACTGTCAAGGATGACGTTATATTAGAAGCTCATTATTTGCCATAGTTGCATGGCATTCTTATTTGTACCTGTCCAACATGCGGTATTTGTTTATGTGATGTTCATGATGATGAGAGGGTAGGGTCATAGGTCAGGGGTTATGGGGATCAAATCGCTTCAGGGATCATCAGCAACAGGCTTCTGTTCTCGTATGGTGATATTTCCTTTTTGCAATTTTACCCCCATCATATCAATGGACATATTCAACTGTGAGGGTGGACATCTTCATGTAACATTGTACAATCTATTGCGGTATTCAGTGCTGTTTGGCGGTTAAAATACAACCGAATCATACCAGAACATACCCTTATCAGCAAACACAATATCTATTTTCATTTCTCTGGCTCTGATCTGGAAATTAATGTTCTATGATTTCTCACCTGGACAAGTAATAACACATACAAATCCAAAACACTGAAAGCTCCCCAAAAACTGTTGAACATTTACCACAGCAACAAATCAAATGTTTTGATTTTTTTTTTCTATTGAAAAAGGCTCAAACTAATTTGTCATTTCTGTGAAAACAACAATTGATCAAGGTATGCCTAATGACTGGCAAGCACACAAGTCTAACTTCTTGCATAAACTTCCCTGGATTTAGTCAAGTTTGCCAGGGAACTTCAATTGCATTGTGGGGAGGTATCTAGGTATGTGTTAGCCAATCCTCGGCAAACATGAGCAAACGAGGAGGAATTCATTTTTTCTGGCAGCTCGATTACACCACACATGAATAGATTTTACCAGCCTCCCTCACCACCAAAGATTCTTTCATCATTACACGTGCAAATCTCAAGGTGCAGTCTGGGAGAACGATTCCCAGCTTGCATTTGACAAAAGAAAGCACCCGGAGAACTCCATCTAATTTTGCAGCATTTGCACGGAACCAAAAAAGAAAGAAATAAATAAAATTGCCCTGGATCAGACTTCTTCTCCGATCTGATATTTTTTCTTCGTTTGTCACATTCACTTTTCTGCCACTCTGGTCTTTCAAGTGGGAGCTCTGCAATTAAATTAGGATCTGCCAAACGGGCAATGAAGTAGGTTGACATTCGCACGAGAAAATACCATTTGCCAGTGTGCAAGTGACGACGGGTGTTATGGAATATTATGTTCCGTTTCGACTGTTTCCACAATGGTTGACATCCAGGGCACCGTAGCTATAGCGGAATGAGGGAGAAAAGGGGCGCAGTCGAGTGGAAGGGATGTTTTTGTTTATGACTCTCCAGGTAGAATGGAGTAGTTGAATCATGAGTATTCAGGATGGATACGGATGGAAAGGTAATGTAATAATGGCAGCCGTAGCTCTACCGTCACCGCATTCTGCTTGGCTTGGCAACGTCTGATACATCACGTCTCCCCGCGAAACACCCTCCAACTTCAGAAAGCAGATGGAAGCACTTCATCCATGAGTAAATTGCACTTTTTTTGCTGTTATCCAAGAATTTCTTGCTTCTCTCTCTCTCTCCCTCCTCTCCTTCTCTCTTGATTTTCCCCTGTTAGTGCCCAAAAAGCTTTCTGCTGCGCAGCATGAAGTTGATAGAATATCGAGCTTGATGGCTAAAACCAGATTATATGTTACTCACGACGCAAAGAGAAGGAAGCAGGAATACATACGGAGCACTTATCCATCATATCCCTGCATCCGCCTCTTCCTCCTTAATGCATTAAAAAATATCCTAATCTAATTTTTCAATAAGGGGATGCAAAGGCGAAGTTTTACAGAGTTCAAAATGATCGGGGAAAAAAATGGGGATGGGAGAGGGTGGAGAACTTTTGATCTAAAAGAGCAAAGCGACTTCCACAGAGAAGGACAGAAGTTGAAATTGAAGCTGTAATTGAGAGAAGCCCTGGTTTTGGCCAGCAAGACAGTAAAAAAATGGCTGCCTAGCAACTAGGGCACTGCAATTCTCCTCTGCAACAAACATTTGGCTTGTCATTGTCTCATTTCAAGCCCTCCTTTTGGGAAATTAACAGACAAAGCAGTTAAAGCTCCTGAGCTTTTTTGCGATGCTTCTGACCACACCCGAACAGGACGTTATCCTAGCAACAAATACAAGGGATGTCATCTATTTTTTCCCCCAGAGTAATTCTAGCCAGGAATGGTTTGGTCTTTTCTTGAATAGGATCCCTTTCCTTCCTTCCCCTACCTCTTTTCCTCTGATGATTTTCCCAACCTCCAACCCACTTCTTTCTCTTCTCCATCTCAACATACGATGTACTTTACAAAAGATCAGTGACATAAGTTAACCGGAGTGAGAATTCTGTCTGATTGGGTAGCAACCACTCTGGAACATGACTAGTGATTTTCAGTTGTTGCTGTTTTTTTTTTTTTCATGGGTTAACAGTCTATGAATTTGTCCCATTCCATCTTCAACCTCTCAAATGTTGAAAACCCTACCTACTGAAAACATTCCACTCAAGTGATGATTTGGCTTAGCACTCAGCAAACAACTGAGTCATATTCTTGTATATTTGATATCAATATTTCAAACATTAACAAGTCTATCTCATATATCGGGGGCCCCTAAGGGATCGCATGCCACTTCAGAGCACATAGTTCGAATCTAATACGCCATCGATACACTATGCGCTAATCTGTCCTATTCATAGGCTTGAATAGATGATAGTTTAATGTGTGGAAATCAGTTGTGGCAACAGCGAAACTGAATTTCAATCTGTCTTGTTTTTCATCTGGGGAGAGTTTACAGTCGGCCAAAATTCCACAAGTAATTTCTCCTCCTCCGTTATCATCCCTTCCCTGTCAAGGCCTATCTCCATCTCTCTTGGGGGGGGGGGGGGGGGGGGAGCTGTACAAAGATGCAGTGGCCAAGCATCCAAAGCTTATAAAAACATGAGGAAAAGATGATAACTTTTTTTTTGTCAGATATCATCAAACCCATCCCATCATCATCAGAAGGAATCCATCGGAGACGCCAAGGTCCCCTTCGAGAAGGTAAAACCCGAACCTTTCCCCTATCCCAGTCTCAGCCCTGATGCTCCTCCAGCCCTGCGGACTTGCCGAGCTCATAAAGCCGGGATTATTGCAACGGCTGCCAAGGGGTTAACCCCCCCCCCCCCCCCCACCACATCCTCCTTCTTTTCATCTGGAGGGAAACAGACAGGCCTCAAGCAGTTTGCATCATTATGAAAATAAATCAAATTTGGTGTCTGTCCAAACAGATCATTTTCACGTCAGCCCCGGCTAATGATGCGTGACTACTAAACCATCATCAACCAAGCCTGCATCAATCGCAGCCTCTTGTCCGCCTTTCTCCGAGATTGTCTTTGTAGTGATGGATTCACATTGTACAAACGAATGATCATAGCCGCACGATTCCAACCTCCAAAACGGGCGCAGAAGGAAAAATGTCTCCCTGTTTATCAATCAAAACCTTGCACAACTGTGTTACCAGTTGATGAGAAAGATTACTAAGTGATGAATATTCAATTGTGATGCTTTACAGTGAAAAACAGAACATACCACTTGAACTTTGCTCTATTTTAGATTTGATTTTCAAGGTACAGAGAAAAATCCAGTGAGAGATACTATGATATCTTTACATTTCAAAGATGAAATTATCCACACACACAAAAAAAAATGATACCATTTTCAAGAGGCACATGGTAAAGCATTTATCTTTTTTAAAGCTAAACCTCCAGACATGCATAATATGACTTGATCTGTCAAATAGTCCCCAAAATAAAATTAAAACCCGATTGCTATTGTTTTGCCTATGCTTTCTCAAAAAAATTATTGCAGACTTTGAGACCAATTTTTGTCTACATTCGTTGAGAGTTGGAGGAAATGGGGTAGCCAGAGGTATGTGGAGAGGCTGTTTATTTACAGATGTCAACAATAAACAGTGCTCCGTGAAGACAGTGACATACGTCGGATTATAAATGGGCATCGAATTGCTCACATGCACTACAGATGGAAACAAAACTGGTCCTTCCTTTTTGAGAAAGGCAATATCGCAAGAAGTCGGCAGAAGGAAGACAGCTGACAGCCGAACATTCCTTGCGATGTAAAGTTTGGCACGATCATGATGTCTTCTTGTTCATTTTTCTCTCTTTTAGCTTCTGATTTCTGATCATTTGGTTAGCTTCGTTTTTGATTCCTGAAGAACTTCTTTCCTACCTATCTCAAAAATTCTGACATTACACTCGGTGTTAATCTTCTTTTGTACTTTGCCATGTCAGGGTTCTTTCAATGTTACCTTTCAGACACCCCCCCCCCCCCTTATAGACACTCAAATCTCCCTTCCCCCAACCAAAAGCAGCTATATCATGAATAGTATTGTAGTAGTTAAAGGCATAATTTACCATTTGCAGATGAAAGCATTAGTGCTTTAAAATAGTTCTAAAATGTGAGTTAGGGATAGAAACAACCACTGTCGAAATTTGAATCCGTATAATCGATGTTAAGTGTTGTTAAATACACAAAATGTGAACAATAGTTATAATAAAAAATGTTTCCAGACTAAACCGTATACAGTTACGGTTTATTGAGAAAAACCCTGATATCTCCTTATATTTTAGGTTTTATTGCAAATATTTCATATGGTAGGATGTTTTATGATACAACAGACCTACACATATGCATCAAATGTGATATCTGGAACATTTTTGAAATCACTGCTCCCAAAGGTAAACTGGACCTTTAAACAAGTGAAGATATCATGGATATGATAAGAGTCATCTGACTGAACAGTATCTCAAGCACTTTCTTTTTGAAGTTCTGTCATTCCAATCCTATTCAAAATGGAAATGGAAGGGGATGGATTACTTTGCATATCAGAAATGTCATAGAAAACCCAGAGGGAACTGCATTATCGGGTTTAATTTTGGATAAGAAAGCTATATCTTCATACAGTGCATACCTCCAGCATCAGGGCCCCACTTTTGGAATGCCTGCGCCCCCTTTAAGCTTAATCCCTCCGAGCCCCTGTGTTTACACTCGGGACATTTCTCTGACAGTATTTATAAACTCCCAGGATTCCTGGATTCTGTTTTCTTCTCCATACATCTACATCCTCATCTGTCTCTTGCTCTCTCTCTCTCCTCTCCATCTCTCTCCCTATCTCTTCTTCTTGTCTCTCTCCATCTATCTATCTATTTCTCTATCTGTCTATTTCTCTCTCCTACTGTCTCTTCTCTACCCTATATGATCATCTTCTGAAACTCAATCTCTCAAAATGTCTGTTCATTCCCAGTCACCAAAGGATTTTGGACGCTCCACCGGAAGAATTTGAGGAATATCCGAGGAGGGCATCTGCTGGATGTATGATGGGGGAGGTCGGCGAGCAGAACGGATGGGCACGTAATTTCAAGACGATGCAGCGCCTCTTCTTCCTTTGTCAAACATCCAAAATGTAGTGTATATCCTGGTTGTCATTAGGACAATGGAAGTTGTACAGGGTCCAAAGAAGGAACCAAAACAAACACTGTGGTGCACCCCACCTTCTTTGGTTTCTGACTCGATTATTTTCTCAGAACGCGACAAAAGAATTGACTCGGTGGTTTCTCTTTACGAGGTCTTTGACAAGAAATTGGCATATAATGTTTAATTAACCCTCTCCCCATGTGCTGTACAAAGTGTCTGTGGCAATTTTGAAACCACACAGAGAACAGGTTTAATTCCCTCCTATTCTTTGAAGTGTTTACGTGAATGTCCTGTTCCTCATTCAGTCAATTCTCATTTGAGACGGATCAGCTGATCACACAATTTGCCGGCCAAACTTCTGCAGAACTGCAGCATTTACATATAAGATCAACACAAGGCATCGCTAAAGAAAAGGAAAACTAAAAAAGGAATGTCCCTGAAGAAAGACCAAATAATGGAAGGGGTGGAGTTTTACTTTGCTCTTCCATAAAAAGTTCTACAGACCACTGTCACTACTTCCTCTGATACTGCTGAAGAACAATATCATTCACATCAATCCTTAGAGGGATCATATAGTTTTGGTAGAGACCTAATTTCAGGTTTCTAACATTTTTTGGTGAGATAATGAGAAACCTCTTATGAAATATGAAAGAGCATGTAATTCCATGAGGATTTCAACATTTATTTCATGAAAATTGTTTTTGAAATGGCTGAGATATCCAAAACAGAGCGATTCTAACAAGCGTGGGACCCACACTTTATTACGATTCGCTTTGTTTTACTTTGTTTTTGGATGTTTCAGTCATTCCAAACCCGAATTTCATCAAATAAACTTTGAATTCCTCTTAAAATGGTATACTCTGTACTATTTCATAAGTGTTTTCTTGGTATCTCGCAAAAAGTTGAAAGCCCAATTCTCATCCCTACCAATACTGTACTATCCCTTTAAAATCATGTAATTTGGATCAAATTCAGAATTTCAGGGGATGCAGGACAGGCTGAAAATCAATCTCTTGACCCATGTTCATCTTACTCACAGACACTCGCATCTGACCAGCAATACGGCAATTTACCGCAGCATCAAACAGGAAATTGCAATGTTTCTACTGAAAAAAAAAGGGAAAACCCCCACTTTCTAAAACACCCCTACACCACATGGGGTTGAGGTTATGTAATGACACAAACTCCTACCTCATCGTATGGGGGAGCTAGCTTATAGGCACTCAAGTTCTTCCTAGTGGCTACTGAAAAAAGAAGACCAAAACAAATCAACAAAACAATGAAAGAGTACAAAAGAGATGAATTTCCCCTATTAAGAGCATAATGTGACCACAAACAATAAAACATCGTTTTTCATCCACTAGCCATTCCCATGTCGGGAAAAAGAAAAACATATGAGCAGCAGAGACAAGAGAAGACTGGAGTCCGGTCTTCTTTTGTTATTAACCTACAGACTTACAGATATACCTCTCTCATCACCAAGCCAACCTGTTTGCATACAGGCTTACTATCATTTTAAGATGCTGGTTGCTAAAGGGTTAATAGGCCATTTACAGGGTCTCACCTTTTTTAAAATCTTTTTTTTTGTTTGCACCTTATGTCTGTTTTTCTTGCTTCCACATCAATTCTTTCACTATCACTCCACACTTCATGCTTTCTAGTTGTACTAGGGTTGCAGGGACATCTACACTGGGTGATGTGATTTTATGAAAACATTTAATCACAGCAATTTTTCATGGACAGGCCAAATTACTCAAATGATATTCTTGCAGAAATTACCACTATCCATCATGCGGAGCAGGGCGTCGGCAAATTTTGACACCGGAGATTGTAGACATTTAGCTTTGAGAGAGGGAGAGAGAGAGGTGAAGTTTACGGAGCTCACACCTGGGCCTTTCAGTCTGCCGGACCACCCTGTCTGGTACTGGAGGGTACGAGATAACACCCAAGGAAATATGGAATACCCTATGAAAACAAGAGTGATGAGACTCAGCCCGCTTGGCACTGATGGATCTTTCGCGTCGCATTTCTGTCACGGAAATCCTCCTAATCGGGACTTCTCTCATCTCGCACCATATTGTAAATTGAAGATATCGAGCCCCTACACCAACCCCTCTCCCCTTCTCAAGCCCCACCCATCCATCCCTCCACCCCATAACCCCTTGAGGGTAACATGAAGCTGAGGTTTATCCATAAACGAGATAACTTTTGAAGTGCTCTTGTATCAAGTCCCCTCTGGTCTTTGGGGTAGTTGAGGTCACTCTGGAGTTTTATCTGCCACAAAACCAGCTGTAAGTTCAGAACACAATTTTCGATGACCTCACTGTAAGAGGGAGCCCTCTCTCTCCATCTCATATAAGTGTTTGTCGCAGCTTGTCTTTCTCTTCATCTTACTTCCAGCCAAGGTTCATAGCAGACATGATTACATCATTGCGCGGAAAGCGCTCTGCTCCGTGGTCACGACCCGTGGACCTGAAGATGATTGCAATTTTCAGAAAAAGTGTGCATGTGTGTGTGTCTCTCTCTCTCCACTGGTTGGCTAGAAAAAAAAAAAAACCCACGCAAGCCTCTCGAGTTCGTGTAACCAAAGCGGACTGGTCTCTACAGGTCAGCGCTCGGCGACAAAGCCCGGAGCCAAACGGTTTCCATCTCGGGCGGGGCAGAGAGGCGTCACAGTGGGCCACGCAAGAGGAACTCCCAGCCCGTCGGAGGAAACACTAACCAAAGTAAATACAACGGACACCTAAACCAAAATGACATTTATACCCCATTCCTCGCCCTGGCTACAGCTGTTTGACAAAATACATTCATCCACAAGAAGATGGAGGGAGAAAAGAGGGGACATTGGAGAAAACAGGAGCAAAAAGTCAGAAATGAGAAGGCGAAACAAGCATCCCAAAGAAATCAACAGCACCTTTTTGAATCGAGTGATTAATTTCATGTGAGGCACACGTTTGTTTGGAGGCATGAGGCCCGATCCCTTTTCAGGGAGCCCATTGTAAACAAGGGATTGTTTTCGCTTCAGAACAACGCATCTTCGTTGGGTTTGTGTTACTTCGCCTTTTCTGAAAGAAAACGTATTCTTTTTTTTTTTTCAAAATTTTTTTTCCCCCTTTGGAGTCAGGCCTGGATGACATTTCGACCCGAGTGCACTAATTCAAGCCTATCACGCATGTGATTGCTTGCATTACGGTGTGTTTACTGACAGGGCTGCTGCACCATCTTCAAGTTTCACTCCAAGAAAAATAATAAGATACACATAATCAGGCCTGCCTGCACAATGTTTTTTCTATTCTTCTCCACTCCAGTTTACTTTTATTTCATTTCTAGTGGAAAGAAAAACATGACTCATTCCTATCACATATATTAACAACCTATATACATTCTAACTAAACTTTTGGTCACCAAATGATAATTTTGCAGTTACCTAGTTTAGTATCGAATTAGAAATGCTGGCTTCACATACATCACTCTGTAGATGCCTCGCGTGTTCCTTGCCTAGCTCTAACATCTCCGTAAACTGAAAAGGATATCTGTTCAACATTCAGCATCTTTAGGTCATGAGTACAAACTCCCTTATGAGAGAATACAGGCAGCTTGGCTGGTTGCTTGTTTGCTTGATTCTCAGCAATTACTTTCTATTTATCAAACAACGCAGTATTTTGAATACAGCAACACGGATGCTTTCTAAGCAAGTTGTATTTAAAAGAAAATGAGCAAGATGTACACTCATGCAGTCATTTCCTGTCTGCACAACTTCAAATCCTAATCTCAGTGTAAACTCTGTTTACAATTTTTTTTTTCACATCCTGATTTTTGCAGATATATGCTGGGCAATCTCATTATCTTCAAGGAAATATGTGTCAATTCCTCTTCAAGTGAAGAGGAAATATACATATTTAATGAAGTAACAGCAGTACATTTTTTTTTTCTCCCTTGGTCTCACATTACCTCTTCCTTATATTTGACATTGATATTGATAAATATTAGTATTTCTCTGAGCAGACTTTAATGAAAATACCATGCTATTTCACTGCTTCCCATTCGATAGCCAATATGTTGTTGATTCTGCCTGTGTGCTTAGGAGGGAAAATAGAAAAGATTGACCATATATATTTGCAGTTGTCCCAAGACATGAGGATAAAGTAAAGTTTACGTGATTTACAGGGGTTTCTGGTAACATAATTCACCTTAGCTTTCTACTAATGAGAGCTCCATTCGCCTTAGGAAAAAGGAATTCTCAGACTTGGACAGCCTTACGATGCTTTTAGTTGCTTTATACCAGGTATGGTGAATTTTAAACAGTTTCTGTGTGTGTGTATGTGTGTGCACACATGTGAAGTGGCAGGAAAGTAAATAGAAGGCAGGGAGGGGACTGCATGACAAGAATTTGTAAGGATGAAGAAGAAGAAAGTGATGCCAGGGAGTAGGTTTCTGAGAGGAGCTGCACTGGGAAATGTTTACTGGATTTTAGGGTGGGGCTGGATGGGGGGGGGGGGGGAGGGAGATGGCCACTTAAGGTGCAGAGGGAGTAAACAAAGCAAAGTGATATTAATGTATTGGGGGATTTGTTTGGGGCATTAGAGGGACTTGGGGAACAGCGCTAATGGTGGGCCATGCGGGCAGAGAGGGGGGATGTGTTTGATGAGGAGGAGGGGATTTTGTCAGATTTACTACTTCATGAACATTGATTCTTCACTTTCATGGTGACGGCAGGCAGGCAACACCCTCCACCAAGGCATGGGACTAAAGAAGATGATGCGTGGAACCCTGAAAATCTTTTCTCCCGCCTCATTGATAAGCAATGCAGGCATCACTCGCTTTGGATGAAAAGCTGATAAAATCATCCCTGTTCCACCCAAAGTCACGTCTTTTGCCCTTTAACTTTGCGCCTTGGTCGGCCTCCTCAACATTACACAACCCATTACATATTGTGCTTGCTCTTGTCTTAACAGCCCCACCCCCACCCCCCATCCCATATCTGTTCTCTCGTTTGAAGCCTATCCTCCGGGCAGAGGTTGACAAGAAAGACGGAGCACTAAATCAATCTCCATCCCAAGCTACATCACTGGGAATAATCTCCTTGTGTGTTTTTGCGGAGCAAGAGCGGGAGGATGGTGGTCATGGAGACCTCCTCCTAATCTCAAGCTCTGAAGTGAAGACTGCCAGTCCTCTGCATCCCATGCTGCTGGACCTTTGCCCCTCCCCTCCCCCTCCCCTCCCCCACCCCACTTGTAATGGAGGGGGTTAGCACCCTGGATAAAACGTCAGAAAGTGTTTTGGAGTCTGACAGCAAGACCACGACAGGGTAAGCTTACAAGCCATCTAAGGCCCAGAATCTCACCATGAGAACCAACTTGCATCAAACCTTGATCAAACCAAGGCGGTAAGAAGCTCTTTTCATACCTTCTTGATCAAACCAGTTTGTCATTAGTGTTGACAGGAACATGCGGGACATAATACAACATACAGGCAGTATGATTCATCAAACAGTCTGGAAGAAAGGCTACGTTTCCTTCCCTGACCACTTCCCCTCCTGATCATCCATCCTATATCGATGCCAGCATGAGAAAATTGCCGAGGAGAAGAAGAAAAAAATCATCAATTTGACCTTTTCTAAAATCTTCAACCAGTCGGTAAGAGTAGCCAACCTTTGAACAGATGAAACGAACACTTTCCTGTAACCCACACTGCAAAAACTTGACCTTTAAAACTAAACAAGCCTACCGAAACAAAGGTTAAAATGTTGAAACCCAGTCATCCATGGTCGGACTGTTACTTCAAGCATGAGACAACGCCCATGTGCACACGAGTAGGTAATGTTCCTCGGGGCCGATCCTTTTATTCAAGACTTCAGATTATACGTTCCCAAGGGGCATTGTGTCTATGCTGCAAGACCCTCTGGAATTGTAGCAAAGAGAAAGACAATCCAAACACCATATATATTGTAACTCCAGTTCTTAAAGCACAAAGAGCTGCTGGCACGGGACACATTTCTGAATGTCAGCTCATTAACTCTTTTATTCTGCACTTTATGAATTTACGTAATGTACCCACAGGTTAGCAAAGTGGAAACTTGGATGTCAATAAAAATTGAAAGCCTTTTATGTATTTCCCTGATTCTTGGCAGAACAAGTCAACAAAAAAAAAAGGCAGAGAGATATCTTCAAATGGGGTTGCTAAATACCTTCTAACACTTACTTCGAAACAAAATGGCAATATCTTATATTTTTGTATACCCTGTATATTTGTATTTGTAATTTCTGTATTTTTGTATACCCTGCAGTTGATACATGTATGCTTCCATGAATGATGTACAGTGCATCGAACTGAATTTTAGACTACCGCAGCAACGCTGTGTAAAAATCATCCGTCCCTGTAAATATTGTGCGCCCTTGTAAAAATAACAACATACCCCCCAAGATGAGGTAGAAAAGTGTTGCCATGGCAACCGTAAGCATGCGGAGTAAACGCTTTATCTGGCCATCTGTCCAGTGCTGCTCTGCGCTTCCTCACTCCTGACGGGCATAACACGAGAATAGAATGGCGCTACGGACCAATCCGCTCTCGCTGGAAGACACTGGAAATTTCATTTGATCGCCATGACGACTCAATGGGAAATGGCTCTCGACAACTCTGATAAATTGCAAATTAAATTTCAGCATAATCAATGTGGGATCTCGTGCTAAAAATCGATTGATGCCCTGGGACTACTACCATTCTATACAAAATATTCTTTGCGGATCTCAGAGAGGGGTGGGTGGGGGGGGGGGGGCAAGATGGAAAGCAAAAGTGGGGAATGGAGCACAGAGCAAAGAATAGTGTGTTTTAGAATAAAGTGTTTTCTCACCGTCGACATAATCCCTCCGTTACCGCTCCGTGTCGGGCCTTTTGGTGCCGGTTCACTCTCATTTCCTCATCAGCCCATCAAAGAACACAACTGCCTCTGGAGGTGGCGATTCCTAAAAATATTCGCGTCGGAGGAACTTGCCCCTTTCTGCCGTTTGACATTAACTGCGTCGATGTTCATTTCTATTGTCTATGGGGTATCCACCTTCCATAAGCACAGTATTGAGGTTGTGAGGTCTCAAAAGAAAACTGGTCACTACAGCTAAAGATAACACACCATGACTGAGTGAAACCACAACATTCTGTTGATGGCTGTTACGACCAATCTATCGACAAATCAGTCCCTTCTATCTTTGATACGCACTTGATGATGATTCACAGCAAGGATAGGGAAAGACAAAGGAAATTAGAAGGCTATTCACTTTCTTTCATCACAACAAACATAAGGTAGATTGAGCTGGCATTAAAAAAAAAAAAATCACATGCTACTTTTAACACAGATCACTAGGTTTATGTGGAGAAAAGCTTCACCCCTCTGTTGAGCCACTAACTCAGACAAAACATAATTTACCGTCTTTCTAACAATGCTATCTCATGATCCAAACTACAAGGGCAATCTAGGGATATCGCAATTATCGCCTGCTCAGAAAATTTCTTGCCACACAATTTTCAACCTTACATCAAGTAAGACATGTGTTATATACCACAGTACACTTGTCTGTACTAGCGATGGTCACAAAGGTACACCAAATCCGATGCAGAAATGCCCTCATCACGAAACAAGGCTTCGGCTCCAGCCACGAAAGGGGGGGAGGCATATATCGAGGCTGACGATAGATAACTAGCACTTCAGAATCTAGGTTGTGCACGGAGGTCCGTGGGAATAACCCCCCTAGGTTTATTGCACTTTTGCTCCCTAGTTTTACCATCAAAGCAAGAAGGGGGGGGGGGGGGAGAGAAAGCAGGAAAAAAAGCCTCCATGCAAACTGGCTCCTTACTTCTGCACAGTCAAACCTGGCCTTTAGCTCTGTTGCAGTCCCCTCCGCTCGCCTGACATTTTGCGGGCGAGTGCGAGGAAGGAAATTGTCGTCATTTTTAACCCACTTCTCCTCCAACACATTCATCTGGACAAATTTTCCAATTGAGATGGACCCAGATTTCACACGACTTCATTAAGCAGCATCACCCGGTCTCCTTCTTTTATTGAGAATTACATTTTGAGCAGGATACCCACAATTCCCCCCCCCCTCGCTTTCTTCTCTTTTTCATCTTCTTGACCCATCACGTCCAAGAAATGACATTTCTGCAGTTCAATGCCACATCTTTTCATCACAGTTTTCACTATTCAATCTCATGTTTAATTATAAAGGTAGAGTAACAAAACTTCTATTTCTCATTTCAGTCCTATGCTCTTATATGATGTTCGTAATAAAAGGCCTCTTGATTGCAAAATATCCACTTCTTAAATTGGCAATATACTTTTAGATCATTAAAGTTTCTGTTCATCTCTCCAATTGGCAATTTTTTGTGTCCTTCTTTCAACTTGTGTGCAGACTTCCCAAACATCACCAGTTATACCTAATCTTTCTCCAACATACATGATGTGCTATGATATTTGGGTTGCCAATTTAGTGATCACTAAATGATATTCTCTGCATCAAAATTCCCACTGGACTCAATAGGATAACATCCATAGTGCACTGCCTTCTCTCTCTCTTGCTAAAAAAAAAAAAAAAAAAAAAAAAAAAAAGTATCTCGACTACAGCCATAACCTACTTATTAGTTTGGACACTGCCCTCATATTTCATACGACAGCCCCCAAAGCAAATAGCCACAACTGTGTATACAAAAACACGGCATCTCTCTCTCTCAAGGCACACAGATTTCAACACAGATTTCACAGGAACCACGTTGCTTTTCGCAGCATTGGAGAAAACTACCATGATGTGTCTATTCATCTATCTCTTCTTCTTCTTTTTCTACCTTCATCAGATTTTTTGTTTTATGTTTCTCTTTTCTTTTTCTTTTTTTACATAGAGACTTGTAAATTTCAAACGTCGGCATCTCGCACCTCTCCGTCTAAATGGAGATCCCATATCGCTGCAGCTTTAATAAAAACCCAATCAAAAGGACATCTTTCAAACTCCGGTGCACTGACAGCATATTACCACCTCTCCAGACTTTACCTTGGTTAAGAGCGGCTCTCCTTTTTCGTCTTTTTGTGGATGTGTGTGTGTGTGTGTGTGTGTATGTGTGTGTGTGTGTGTGTGTGTGTGTGTCAGTCTTGCCATCTTAAATGAATGTGTACACAATGTTATTTTGACTCCACAACCCCTCCCCCCTTTTCTCTCCAACTCTTCCTCTCTGACCTCTTCTCTATCTCTTTATCTACCTACCTATCTACCTGTCTCTCTAACTCATCTTTTCTATCTAATTATCTGTCAAACTCTTCTTTTCTATCTATCTATCTATCTATCCATCTATCTCTCTAAATCTTCTTTTCTATCTATCTATCTATCCATCTATCTCTCTAATTTTTCTTTTCTATCTATCTATCTATCTATCTATCTATCTATCTATCTATCTATCTATCTATCTATCTCTCTATCTCCCTCTCTCCCTATCTGTCTCCCTTTATACCTTTCTATCTCTCTCCTCTTTCCTCTTCCGCCCCTCTCTTCTCCCTCTACACGAGGTTGGATGTATAACCCCTGACACCCTGGAGGCTTAGAATCCTATTTTCAGACCCCGTAATGGAAATAATGAGGGCACCGAGGGGGACACGGATCACAAGACATTGACCTTTGTACACCCCACCTCCTCTTCCTCCTCCTCTTCCTCCTCTTCCTCCTCCTCCTCCTCCTCTTTCACTGGACGTATTTTAGGGATACTCTAAACCAGAGTCCAGAAGTGTCCAGATGCCTTTCTTCCCACCTTTTCCTCAACACACAGACAAGAAAAGCTAGGTGGACCTTCACTTGATGGAAAACATGCCTGCTTTATTCCATCAAATTTTTACATGGCATCCATGGCTCCATGACATTTGCTCCTGCCACAATTGCTCCAATGTAATATCTGCCCGCTAAGCCAAACATAAATTCTACCCACAAACATAACACTAACCCTAATCCCAATAATCATATCAAATTTAACCTAAAACCCTATAACAATCCTGACCCTAACCCCAAGTCCTTGGAGAAAATAAGACCTGAGCACTTGTCCCAAAGGCAAATTCAATTCAATTCATTTATTTCATTCTCATTTTCTTTCCAACAAAACATAACACAAGGTAAATCAGAAATTCCATCATGAGCATGTATACAGTACAAAGTGCGAAGGATTAACGATATACAACAAACTAATAGAGATGAATCATGTATACATATGGGAAAATACAAAGTTAAATATTTTGTATTTTCCATGTCATCAGCATCCGTGCAATATCTTTCTGGTTTGATCTTCAGACCATTAGAACTTTGTACTAAATATACTCCCAAAGGGTGTCAAAACAATATCTATTGTGATGGGGTATCATGAATTTGGTCCAGTTATGACAACAACAACAACAACAACAACAACAACAACAACAACAACAACAACAAAATCCTGAAACTTAGCAGTTCCCCTACTCAGTAAAAAGTCAAATCAACCTGACAACAAATTGAGGAAATAAAATACTTGTGACCTGTCCTATTCTTATCAAAGCCGAGTCTGGAGTGTGAGACTAGCCTTCAGGAAACTGCAATGCCCAAAAGACGAGGTTCTCCATTTTGCAGTATCAGGCAGTGACACAAGCTTTCGGGGTTCCTTCTCACCTTTGACTCCCGAGGAGATTGTGCGAATAAAGCCATCGTTTGTTGGGTAAGGCGGAAAATGATTTCCTCTATTGTTATCGCGTATAATTCAATTTGGGACCTTCTCTCTGCAATTTTTCACATTGTGGCGACCTCAAGTGTCAAATTCTTATCCCCGCCCTCGCTTTGGGAAAAGATCTACCAAAGCTTTCAGGGGTGGTTGAACTTTACAGCCAAAATAAAAAAGTTTCAGGGCAATAACATGAGACAAAAGCTGAGATGCTCTACATGACCCCGGAATCCATCAAACTTTATTCCAGTGGGAAAAAAAAAAAAAAAAAATCCTTTAGTCCAGCTAAACAAAGATCATCATAATACGCCCTTAGTATGCAATGGACAGAAAGTCAAACTTTTTTTTTCATTTGACGAATGGAACAAACATTTTGACTTTTGATCATTTCTCAATAAGAAACTGTCAGAGGCTGGGCCTTCCAAGTCCTTGATAAAGAATTAAAATTTGCAAACTGATTGATCATTGCAGAATGGCACAGGTGTGTTCATATAACTTTCCCGTTCTTTTTCCCATGACTCTCTGGTGAACATCCATGTGTTACTATAGGTGTTCCTATTGCTGTTGTTCAACCCGTAAACCGCAAAAGGCCACAAGTGTGGCCGAGCCTGTAAGCCTCAGTATTCCAGGATATAATATTCAGCAATTTATGGGTTAACAGTGTTTATGAAAACTATCCAGAGAATCAATCAGACCAGACTGTGTGGGCGTGTCGACGAGAGTGTTTACTGGGGCTTGGCAAAGGAGGCATATTCCAAGAGCCCGTATCCACGTGCAGGCCTTCAGAAAAAATGGAACATGACTTTTCTAGAACACCATGACTCTCAAATATACATCTGGTATTGCCTTTACCTCTCATTTTGAGTCAGTCATTACTTCCTTAATCGCTCCACGTTTTTATGGTGGTATGGGGGGGGGGGGGGGTTGGGAGAATGTTTTCTTCGGTTATATTTTGACGAGTGTGTTGTGTGATACGTGTGTTTGGGGATGATAGTGCTTGGGTACAGCTTAACATCCGCTGGTCCCTGCAAGTTTCTTGGTAGAGAATTGGGCGACAGTATAAACATCCTGCTAGGGCTCATCATTCGCTCGCTAAATGGCTTGTGACACTGTCACCATGTGTTTACCTTGCCCATTTCAGCGTTGACCTTTTCTGCTGGTGACCCCTCCCAATTCCCGACCACGTCTTCCATAACCGCCCCATCAGAGCCATATCCTAACTTGTGTGGGCAAACGACATACACCGTTATTAATCGAGGAGCTGGGCAACTTTATCCGAGCAGCTATATCATATCACGCAGACAACTGTAACTGAAGAGCAAACCTAATATATTTGATAAATCTATTTTTAAATTCTACTCTGTGGTGGTATATTTTCAATTGGTCAAATAAGTCTTGAAAGGAGGCTAATATTCTGAAAAAACTATCCCCCTCCCTTTTCCATGTTCCCTAATCAATCTGCCACGCACTCATAACATTATTTATATCTTTCAGTCAAGAACACCCACATACACATACACTGCTGGTGAAACAGAATGAATGTAATTCCTTGTTCAGAGAAAAACTGCTTGCATCCAAGCTAGCCTTGGATCCAGCCACAAGAAGTGCTGACTACTAGTATCATACAAGATAGTGTTGCACCAAATAATGAGAAGGGAAGTATGCTGTCTCATCACTGGGCAGGACCAAAACACTGTGACGCACAAAACCTATAATTTCTGAAACAAGTCACAGGGTAAGTACTAATGTCCTTTTTCGACCAGCTCTGGGACATACACTGTATCTCGGCTATTTTTCTATGAATGGTCTGGGAAGTTGATTTTTACATCAAAACTATGATTGTAAGTATACAGCACTTTTGAAACAAGCAAAGGGACAAATGCAGAATCCAATGCACTAGTCGGTAAATGGGGAAAAAATAATCTTCTTTACGACTAAAATATCACTGCAATTTTGAATTCTGGTAAATTGTAAAAACAGAAACTGGAAATTCAATAACAGAGACTAAATGACCGGTAGATGACTTCAAGGAGGGTGCCTGAATTAACTCATCCTGCCACACCTAAGCGCGCCGAGGCAATATCACTTTGCAGTTATTTGTTGTTGTTTTAAATTCCCGGCTGCAGTTCGCTTTATTTCGCACACGGCATATAAAATTGCACAAGCTTCCCACTGAGGCTCCATCAGCGATGGCTGATCTAATTTTGCCTTCTCTGGTGATGAATAACAGGATGTTCTTTTCGTTATTCTGAAGCGGCTGCAATTCGCCCCGTTTGTATTGAGATGCCTAGCTCCACCATGGCAGCACTATAACCCCTCTGTAACCATTCATAGGTGCTCCTAGAAATCCTCCCATCAATATCTTCACAAGTAAGATGAAATTTGCGGAGGTGAAAAATTGCTCAAAGGGCACTAATTTTGATCACAAAATTCACGCAGAGTAATATACTGCCACAGTGAAACTGGAAGGGTCTCAAGGCCACGGCCAAGTTTCCACGGCAACATCAATACAAGCGTTGATCAACAAAGCCCGGGTGATTGGCCGATTTATGGGGCAGCTGCTCCCGCATAAAAGGTCGGTAACTAGATGACGCCTGCATGCACCGCTCATCACTTCAAAGCCTATCTCTGTCGCTATGTGCATCAGACATCGATAACCTTATCACAACATAGCAGCATAGGTATATAATTTCCAATTCATCATATTATCCAAAACAAATATCAAAACACTAGTAGAAGAGCTGTGTTTGTTTGTTTGTTTGTTTGGTTTTTTTTGGGGGGGAAGGGGGGGTTGCAGGTCATACATGCACATTATCATTGTCATAAGATTTTGAGTCCCCTCTGTGCATTTTCTGGTGATTTATTCCTGACTATTTTTTGGTATCACAGAAGACAGTAGACATGGATAAATATCAAGATTTCAACAACAAAAAAATACTTTCATTGCTACAGAAAAATGACCGCAAGTCTTTACCAGACGGCAGTGACAAGTTGCTGCATTTGTGTGTTTGTCTATGCATGGTCCATGACAAATCCCTACACATACATCAGGGTAGAGATATCTAGTAGTACCCTTCATACATCAATACACCGGTGTACCGCCCTTACTTGCAGAATTCAGATCCTTTTGCCGATGATATCACACGCACAACTTCTACATCCCCTGCCTAACTTCCTCCGTCATCCGAATTCAATGTCAGTTTGCGCTCCTTGCATCTTGATCCGCACCCCCTGCGCCGCCTCCCCGACAATATTTTTTTGACAGGACATTCCGCAGCGTGCCAACAGTGCGGCGCTAATGGAAACCTTGGCTTATCATGCATTCACCATCAAGAATTCTGTTGAGACACATGCAGTTTCCCATCAGTCATTTGCAAAATGAATTTCACTTTATCCATTACCAAGTGTTCTCCTAACAAGATCAATAAGAACAGGACACCGACACCAGTACATGTACACTTCCGCAGGTGGTTGACCTCGCAAATATTCTGATGATACATCGAACGCTCTATTTTGGCTAATGCAACGCTTAAAGCAAAAATATGTGGCCACATAATTATACATAAAGCATATTTACAGCAATGGTCAATCAACTATATGGCTCTTTCAAATATTGGCTCTTTAAAAATAAGATATGACACCAGCATTTGGCATGCACTGAAATGGAATATTGCTGACCGAAAATGCGCCCAATTACTACAATTCATAATCGGTGGTATCATTGTACACTTCTGTGGCTGTGTGCCGATTTCAGCGTCTTGTGGACACAGGAAACTATTACTGTTCAGATGAGAGCCAATACGTGAAATCAGCAATGCACTGAGTAATGTGAACCTTTGCGGCACAGTCATTTTGTAGGAAATTCAGGGTTATGGTGATACTCAAAGTCTAGTATTTCAAGATGCAATAACAACAACAATAATAATGATAATGCCCACATGAGGCAAAGTACATAAATAGAGAATCCTTGCAATGGGCCAAAGGAAAAAAAAAAACAGCTTCATCCATGTTTTAGAAACATGGCTTTGATATGTTATATGAGCCGGGTATTTAACTTTTTTCAATGGCTTTTCTTTTTGGTATATACAGGGTTCTTTTTGCAACCAAATTAGAATATGCCTGGCTTGCTGGTAAAAACTTTGTCATTCTAACTTGGCGTGGTATCAGTCTAGTACATCGAATCAATGATTCCGCGAAACGTTAATGTTAAAGGGAAAGCAGCCATGACACGCATTATAACCCCCATGCTAATTACCTTAATTGCCCCAAATGGATCACTGGCAATACCACTTTAATAACCAATATCGGTCTTCCACTTTATAAATATCTGGCTACATTGCACTGGATTCATCCAGCCAAAGATTCTCACCCACAAAGTCACGCACACATTACAACAATCAGAAAAAGAAAGGGGGGGGGGGGGAGTCATACAGTCCCATGCATACACTCTGATGCTGGAGGAGATACAGCTTGCCCAATGGCACACTACAACATTTGAACGTTTCTGCGGATGAAATGCTCATATCAACATCACAAACACACATTTCCACCATGCATCACGATTGTGCAACGCATCATGCGAATCGAATTTACGCAACACTCTGCGCCACACAGGATCTCCGTCTTTTAGCTGGTCACACTTAGCGCTACAAAATCGTGCAACTTTATAGCACACATCAGCAAGATTGTCTCTCATCCCCACACACATCTGGGCAAATTCATGCGGGATGACGCAAGGAAGAGAGGTTGACAGAACTCCTGTGACATTCTCCCCGAGCCATCCATCAGCAGTTTGATTGAAAATCGTCACTTCTGGCTCTTAATTCCGCACCGCTCAAGCGCACACGACTCGAGAGCCTTGTCACTTCCTATTCACGTCAGATTTCCCGTCTCCATTCACGGCAAATTTACACCATGCATGCCACATTGCATCACTTGTCATACAGATTTTTTTTTTTTCATATTACTTTCAAATGCACAGGAAAAACATATAAACAAACTTTCTGATACTTATCATATGAATCTTCAGCTGCAGCATATCTTTTTTTTTTAAATTGAGGTACCATGTATGTAAATTAATAATATTATTATAATTATTATGTAAATTCACTGTATGAAATGTTGTGAATACTTTACATTAAATTCCAATTCATTTAGTTTGTGGCATTGCCATTTCAGAGCAGGGAATTCTTACAGCATGAATCTACGGATGGGAACTCACTGTATTGCCATTCTTAAATTACTTAATTTAATTACACACTTTTTCCATTAAAACACACACATACAACCACACACACACACACACCAAATAAAGGAATGAATGTTGTTCTTACCTTGCCGTATTTCTCGAAAAACTTTTTTAATTGTATTTCTGTTGTTGATGCCGCTATTCCACCTACAAATATTTTTTTGGTCTTTGAAACAGGCTGCAAAGATAAAGAAGAAAGGAAAAAGAGAGAAAGATATGGTTAGATCAAGGTAAACAAAAATTGCTAAAAGAAACAAAATGAATTAATACTGATGAAAAATATGTACATTCTGTTATTTAGTATGCACTGATCACATACTAGCCTTGCTTCAAGTCTCTGCATTAATTTCCTTCAACAACACACAGATGTCACCTAAAATGTCCACGTCCCTCGTCTTGAGTCAAGGCAGTTCCTATTTACGATGTATCTATACCCTGTAAAGCCTGACATGTGTGACAGGTGGGGGGGGGGGGGCAAAAAAAGAGAGAAACTAAATGCAAGAATATGAGAGGTTAGTCTCTTTCAAGACTGATACATTTATAGCATTTGTGGGAGAAAAGTGGTGGTAAATATATCTTCTAGCCTGGAATCAAGGCCACAACCTCACCTCTCTCACACACATGCTCCTATGCCATTCAAATCATATCACCGACTGATTTGCTCAAATGCCTGAACATTACACCATAGGGAAGGAGAATATCAGATCCATGCTGAGCAGGAAATAACATTTTAATTCTACTTCATAAATAATGCCCCGGGGGCTTCCATTTCTAGCTTCTTTGTTGCACACACTACACAGCGTATGCTGGGTGAAATTCCATCCAATTACGGCACGAGTGGACTTGAATGATGGCTTTTAACACTTCACTCATCACAAGGTGACTTCTGCATAATTTGGTGTAAGGTACATATGATATATACCAACAGCATCAGGTACACCACTGACACAGAAACGGATAGATAGGACTGACTCTTCCCCTTTTTTCATAATAATTATGCACAACTTGATGCCAGTCCAATATCGACTATGATATATTGATTCTTTCACCGAGGAAAGATATGCACCATGCTATCCACTGACTCTTCATCATTTCCATCCTTCTTTCTTTCATTCACACAAATCTTGCAAACAAAGATAAAGGGGGAAAAAAAAAGAGCATTGTACCACACATGCAATATGGGCCTATGGCTGAGTCTGGAAGCGTTAGACTAATCCTGCCATGATTTTCCAGTGGTGAAAATGCAAAGTCATGTTAGAGATTTATGCACAACAGGGGGTATAAAGAGAGCCTAACCGCAAATTCAACTCTGCACGACCCAGAGAAAGTTCACTACAACCAAGTTTTGTTGTTGCTGTAGATTGTTGTTGTTGTTGTTTTTGTGTTTGTTTGTTTGTTTGTTTGTTTGTTTGTTTGTTTGTTTGTTTGTTTGTTTTTTTTTGGGGGGGGGGGGGGGGGGAGTCTACCAATTGTAACTCGTTATCTCCCCGTAATTAAAATGGCCCATAGACTGTGTATGGGGACCCAACAGGGTCATAATATGTAGGCAACAACATATGCGTCGATTCTGGAGGCTGGGTGTGACAGGCAATTACAAAGACATGTTTGACAACCCCCACCCCCCCCCCCCAAAAAAAAAAAGAAGAAGGAAGAAAAACCTAAGCAGACAGACAAGAGGGAAGCTTGGCATCCTGTGAGACCCAGAACAGGGGGTGAACGGCCGCGAGGTTAACAGGTGGCAGTGGTGGAAGGGGGGGGGGGGGGGACATGTTCTCACACGGTAAGTACACAAGCATCTTTGCAACATTTATTTATTTCTTCATTTTTTAGGAGACAGGAGCACACTTTAACAAAAGAGTGAACAGTTTTGAAAGAGTACGAGGCTAGGTGGTTTTTTTTTTTTGGGGGGGGGGGTGAGCAGAAACTAGATTGTGGCAACATGACATCCAACAAAGCATTTACAAGTTTTGGTCCACCGATCTACTGGATATCATCCTCGCCATCGCTGATATGAATTTTCTATAAATATATCTCGGCGCTTTTTCAGCGCAGCGGAGGTTGAGAGCACAGGTGTGACATTTTTAAAGACAGATAGCCTCATCCGGCCACATTTCAAACTCCGTGGCCTATTCTAATCTCAGCACGCAATCGGATCTAGTCTGCGTGAGGTCTCCGCAAGCATCTTAAAAAAACAGAACTGCACTATAGATCTCATTTGAAACTGCGGTGACATTCATAGAGGCACGTGACATCGTTGTATGTCTTCTGCTTGCACTTAAACAAAGCCCTAAAACATCAAAGTGTTATGGAAAAAAAAAAATCATGTCCGGGTTCCAAGACTTTAAATGTCGCCATACACAATGACATCAGTTGGGAAAACCGGCCAACATCAAAACAAGGTACACCCTGCGATCAGATCAAGTTACATACATGTAGGATAGGCTCTCTTTATACCGGTACACAAGGCCCACTCTTTCTATGTTCTGCAGTTCTGCTGTGCTAGAGGACTATGCATTGCCTGTAAGCCATATACCTAATTTGTGGCACTGGGTGTCTGAAAACGGGGCGGGTGTAGACTAGTCGTACCCTATCTGGGCCAGCTCTATGTGGTAGAATCTAGCGTCCGAGCGCTGGAAGCGGACAAGAGTAATGAGTTAATGCGAAGTGACATAGCTGTTAAGTGATCTGCACTAGCCTACACGATTCCAGCCTAATGAGGATATAACAATATTCAAGGGCTCCCTCGCTGGCAGGAGTGGAAGGGAATACAAAGTGGACACACGAATCTATACTCTCTTACTAGTCAGGCACACACACACACACACACACGCACACTTGTTCATTCTACTCCATGAACAGAATTTAACAGCTTCTAATTCATTCTCTCTTGTTAGCCTTGATCCAGTTTCCCACTTCAACGTATTTTGTCTCAAGGCCGTCAGACTGTCGATGGCTTGCGCTCGCTCAGGGGGCATCCGCATCACTTTCCATATTTACTCTCTCACAAATTAGAATCAGTCCACTGAAACATACATGCTGGTGAGTTGCATTGATGCTAACAAGCGGTGTGTGCAAAACTGACTTGATAGCTGTGGACATCAGGCAGCAGAGTGTCAGAGGAGAAAATACGAGAAATTTAAGAAATCAAACTTTGTCATTTTTCAGATATTTGCCTTATTACCAGTATTAAGTGAGGCTCACAGGCTTTTCCACACCTGAGATAGTCTTAATGCAAATAGTCAGCTCTACACAAGTTCTTTTCTAACTGCCAAAAAGAGGGTCCCCCTTAATTCGCATCGGAGTCCACAACATACAAACTTGACATTTTGAAAGCAGATCACACATGGCTCATGCTATCATGTGAAATGCATTTGCAAGATTATTCCCTTCTCCCCTTCAAAAATTGTATTCTCTTACGCTCAACTAGATTTCATCAAAGAAATTACATTGAATGCTTGAGCGCATATCTCGAAGAGTTATTTATTTACCAAGTATTGTTTGTTACACTGCTTCACCTACAAGAACTGATAAACCTTTGAAAACCCTAAACTTGGGTGGAGCAATTACAATTACTGTGTGCTTTTTGTCAAACACCGAGCAAATATTACTTGAATAAGATAATGATCAGCCCATATTTTTTCAGAGCTATGGAACATATTAGCCTTTGCTGCCACAAAGTACAAGTACACACACACACACACACATACACATTGCACACCATTTCAACAAATATTTGTTGGTGACGTGGCATACTGCCGAAAACCTACTATGGTAATTCATCCCCAAGAAACATACTCCCACACTGTTTCTCATGAAACACTTGTCGTCAGTCAAGGTACATTAATTACATTACAACCAAACATGGAACTGATTTGCTATTTAATTGCCAGTGCCATTTTGGGAGACCGGGACTGCATTGCTGTTCCCCCTCCCCACCCCCTTGGACAGACAGCAGGTTTGCCCCAAAGTGCAGATACAAACGCAAATGAGGTCGCGATTACTAGCCGACCATTTGGCGTCCCAGATTGCCAAAAATATGGCAAAATAATGACAGCGCCATGACGTAAAATACACACCCATAAAAAAAAACACGAAAAAAAAAAGGCCGCGTACTTTTGCCGGAGAACATAACCCCGGCTGCTGGAGGTCCTTGCTCTCGGAGAATTAAATGCTTTCTGGATGAATATAATTTGCGGAATGGAGGCCCGACCTTGATAATACATACAATCTCAATTAACTGCCAGATATGTCATTATTGTGCGGAAGAATACACGGCATCTGGCCGCAGCAAGCGATGGAAAACCTCGGTGGGGCAAAATTGCGATGCCATTTTCATAAACCCGGCAGAAATTGCCAATTTGCAGAGGGAAGGGAGGGATGGGGGGGGGGGGAAGGGTGACAGCGGAGAGGTGGAAAGCCAATGCAGAATTCTGCTTTGGGAATGAGAGTATCGTACACATTTTTTTCGCTCGCTATTCAAAATGGCGCACCCACGGCCGTACCTGAATTAGATCTAAACCATCAGCTCATATTGGCATGGAATACGCTGCTAAAAATTGCCAACAGTCAAACAGCCGAAACGAATCGATGCGGCAGCGTAAACGAGCAGAACACCCAAATTTTCGACGAGAAGATAAAAGTCGCTGAAGATTACTGAGCAGAAATTCCATTTCCTCCTGCCTACATCATAAGTCCCACGTACAAGTTTGTGATAAGTTTTATTTCTTATAGTTTGTATGTACTCTCACAGGAACACACCCACACAGACACACGCCATACCCTCTGGCGCGTGCTGCCCTTCTATAAGGCGGCAGCATCGTCATGTATGCCATATTTTATAAGCACATCACAGTACAGCTTTCCCATAAAGACAGAACATCAATACATTCATATTTGGCACTATAATTGCAACATGTCCTGATTGTTGGATATAACATGGTCATATCCACGACATATCCATGCATGATTAGAACCTGTTCACACTCATCTATACCTTCCTTTTCGGGGGTGGGACAGATCTTGCAGATATGTGAGAGAGAGAGAGAGAGAGAGAGAGAGAATAAAGAAATTATAGCGTGCTCAAGGATAAAATACACAGTAAGCAGACTATTCATAGTTACATTATGTATAGACCAAAATGCTTGCGATATGCAGTACAATCTAAGAATAGGTCTGAGCTATAGGCTAACACCTCAGTGAGTATATGTAGAGCCGCTCCTATTTACAATGATACAATCAATATCACCAGACAAAAGCTTGATAGAGAGTGGGGGGGGGGGGGGGAGAGAGTAAAGGAGAGTGTAAAAGAAAAAAAAAATAAAGCAACCACCTGAAATATGAATGAAATGGCAACTGGCCGGTGGTGTGTGACCCAGTTTTTGTCTCTTGCAAACAGGAAATACAAGCCACATGGAACTTTTCCACAGGCCAATACTATATCCATTCGACTGAAAATTTCAGGCCGGTTTCACTGCTCAGCTTCGTGGCACTTCGGGGAACCAAAAGAATGGGAACTGGAGTGAGGGAGTCACACCAAGCACAAGAAATACTCCCATCTAAGAGAGATGACCCTTGGTCTTATTTCCTCCACACCACCACGTTTCAAGCTGCTTCTGAAATTTAACTCACCTCTCCCTTTAAAGGTATAATTTACCATTTGCAGATGAAACAAAAACCCAGCATTAGTGCTTTAAATTAGTTCTAAAATGTGAGCCAGGGATAGAAATAACCAATGTAAAAATTTGAACTAGTATAATCAATGTTTCATATTGTTAAACATGCAAATTGTGAACAATATTTATAACAAAAAATGTTTTCGGACTAAATCGTCTACAGTTATGGTTTAATGAGGAAAATAGTGATATCTCCTTGTATTTTAGGCTTTATTACAAAAATTTACACAGTAGGATGTTTTGTGATACAACTGACCTACACAAAGGTGATATCTTGAAGTTGAACATTTTTTAAATCACTGCTGCCAAAGGTTACAGGACCTTTAACCTTCCACCCACTATAGATCCCCATGTGTCTCGTACAAAATCTACAGGAATGTGAGAATCTATGAAGCAATGGGGGCATACTATGTGGTAGTGTGATACAACCCCTCACACTAATCAGGCTTTATATTACACAAGCATTTCAATATTGCTAAAAATGCATATTGTAATCCCTTGACCCTTTCTTTACCACAAACTTTGGACAATGTGTACAACTCTATAGGGTTGTTTTCTGTGTCAGTAAACACTCAAAACACACAAAGGGTTAAATCAAACTGGGGGGAAAAACAGAGCATGCGAGGACACTGTTGTGAATTTGCAGGGTTTTTTGAGAAGACCTACCAGGACAAACGTGTTCAATTTCACGTGTATATAGACACCAGGATGTTCATTAACCTCGGAAAATATCGAGGAAGCTGTGAGGTTATTGTGTATAGAACACCATCAAATTCAAGCTACAGGACGTCCTAGTGTTATTGCCATTCTGGTTGTCACGACACCCATGCAAAACAGAATGCTAATGTTTACGCCTTATGCATTTCACAAGTATAATATATCACAAATCGTGGGTTGTAACACAGTTTATGGAAGGTCGATTCGTGATCACGAACCACAGGAAAGAAATTAGAAAATTTGCGGGGGAAAAAAAATCACTGCGAAACATTGTAAGCAATACTTGTTTCCAATGTTGTTTAGTGGTTGATTGATGTATAAGCACACAAGCCAGAATGCTCACAGCTAGTGTCACAATTAATGAAACGATGCCCTATCTGCCCCAACTGACATAGTGGGGTAAATGGCATCATACATTGTTAATCTTCAAGAAAGATATGATGATTATGAATGAACAAGGGAACTACATCCAATGCTGCAGTTTCACTTCCCCCACTCAAAATATATATATATATATATATATATATATATATATATATATATATGCAAAAAACAAAATGTAAATAAATATGTGCAAATTTTATGAATATTGATCAAAACAAAACATATCAGAAGGGGAGGAAGACAGAGAAAGAAAGAAAGAGAGAGAGAGAGAGAGATGAGAGCTTGGTTGTGTCTCATGGTAAAAGGGAGAGAAAAAAATGAAATTCCACGAAAATTCCACCGATAAACTGACATTCCCTTGTCCGCCACAGCCAAATTCATTCGCCTCAATCGCAATATGTCTTGACACAGGTATGATCGCCATGATTGCCGTCTTGACCACAAGTAAGTGTGGCTTGGTTTGATTGATAGTGTCAGGCAAGCCTGAAAAAGATGGTATAGATTCGGTTGAGATGGGACTTCAGGTTTCCAACAGTTTTTGGTGAGATAATGAGAAACCTCTTATGAAATATGAAAGAGCATGTAATTCTATTTAAGAGGGATTCAACATATATTTGATGAAAATTGGTTTTGAAATGCCAGAGATATCCAAAACAAAGGGATCCTCATAAAAGGTGGGACCCATCTTTTATTAGGATTGCTTTGTTTTACTTTGTTTTTGGATGTCTCAGCCATGTCAAAACCGATTTTCATCAAATAAACTTTGAATTCCTCTTAGGATTGTATGCCCTGTACCATTTCATACTTGGTTTCTTAGTATTTTGCAAAAATTCAAAAGCTCAATCCTCATCTCAACGAATACAATTGTATACCACCCCTTTAAAGGTAGCATGGGTAGCTCTGGTTGGGGGGTGGGGGGAGGACTTTTCGCTTCTGATACTAGAAGAAGCCTCCCCTCTCCCTACCAGTTAGTTTTTGTTTCACTGTTAGCAATCCATCGTTCCTTGTATTCATTGAAAATCTGTCACATGAGTGTTGAGTAAGTGCACAGGCCCTGATAAGATCCTACCTAATATTCTAATAATCTATTCATATTGTTGCTTTTATATGGAGCAAAGGGAATTGGAAATGAACTTGGATAATTGAATTTCAGGTGGGGTGTAAGAAAGAGGATTATGATATAAATCAGAAGTAATTTTGATGCTCACAAAGATGCTGTAGACATGCCCTTTAACTTACTCCCTGGACAAGTTAAAGGATGCCTTTTGGAATTTCTACTGACTCAGGTTTTCTTCTTTGCCATGCAACTTTCTATTATCATTTCTTTTCTTTTGAGTGTTTTATTCAGTTTTGTAACCAACCTCTTGTCGGGGGGAAAGCACACATTTCCTACGTCAAGTTGCGTGGGCTTGCGCCAATTGAGTCAAGTCTCGCGGCTGTGATGGAAAGGTTCGTCATTCCGCGACATTGTCTCGGAGGGTGAACGTGTGCCCTGCTTTTGAGCTTGCGAAGGGCACCGCGATAAAATATAACAGGCATCAGTCTCCTAGTCCATTTCCCTCCCACTTTTCTTCTCTCTCTCTCTCTCCATATCTCTCACTTCTTCTTTTTCTCCATCTACATCAATGGCGCTGATAAATGAATTGATGCATGCACATCTTGAACGGCACATCCAACCCGCAGACATTCATGAATAGCCGACCAAAACGGCTGCAGTCGTGCACACTTCCTGACTCGAGCCGCGGCCACCTTGGAAGACCAAACGACAGCGTCATCGGACCGGAAGACTTCTCTCAGTCTCCAGCGTCTTCTGTCGAGAAGGTGGCCTCTTCAGACCTGTTAACCCTTTCACTTCTACAATCTCAAAAAACGACAGTGCTTCAGTACATTGGGCTCTCATCTTTGGTCCTGACTGGGTTAAAAGATTAGCCCCGGTCAACAAGACAAGGTTGTCTTCATCCACCGGCCTGAAGGACCCCTTGACTGAATTGCAATCATCGTCCATCTTTCATTCTGACTCAGCTGCTGTTCTTATTCTCATCTAAGTCCCATAATTCAGGATGTATTCTCATGAAAAGGGCTTCATTTCAGCTTCACACATGCCAGCATCACACTTTTAACCCACAATATCTAGAAGAAGAAATGCTCCTTGGACTTCTCCCAAAATATTTCGAATTGTACTTTCCTTAACCCATTGTGCCCAGATTGATAATTCCCCCATTGAGTTAGTAGAGGATACACTGGGCACTCACGTGCAAGAGGTTAACTTCAGTCAAAATCCTCTTCATTCTTCCTATCCATGAATAGTTTAGTCTCTTCTGATTGATACAATAATCATCACAGCTTTCAGTTGTTTCTGCTTTGTTGTTAGGCTCTCATGCAAAATAATATACTGAAATTATGACAAGTGCACTACTTACTCATTGAGTATATCAGAGACTAAAAGCTTCCTTTTGGCCTACTTGTAAATCTTTTTGATATACTGAACAAGACAATATGGTATCAGACCGGAGAGATATCACTTCAATACATCCATTGATTCGCCTCATTCATGTTCAAAACCAACCACAGACCTCTCTTCTAATTCACTGATCAAAAGCATCAAATTCGCAGAAAGTGAAGGCAATAAATGCTCTCTTTTTCTCTCACAAATTCTTCTCTCCTTAGCCATGCTAGTAATAAATCAATCCTGCCACAGCACAGAGTAAGAAGGTGGGAAAGCAATTTGTCAATGCCTAAAAGCGGGGCATAGGTCATGACCCTTGACCTCTTCACAAGCTATGATTACTCATCCCACCCCAGGGGTCAGACAAGGTCAATGACATCACTCCTTCCTGACATGCACAAAGGTCAAATAATGCTTGGGGGAAAAAACAGAAAAGCTATAACAGATTACACCGCTTTGCAGCGCCTAAATCACAAACACAGGAGCTTTTGTTCTAAGATTGCACTAATGACATCGAGAGACAAGTGAGGAGAAACCCGTCAAAAATCAAAGATTCGCTTGTCTTCCCTCTGTCCTTTCACATCCTGTTATCAAACTTCTTTTTATTACCCCAGAAATAATTACATTTGATCCAACCGAGTGCAGCTGAACCTTTCTTATTTTCTTTCCAAAAGAAAAATAGAATAAAAGGACATTACGATTAACCACAAGGTAACTGGACATTAGTCAACATTCTTCAAACTAAATGTACTGGTACTTAGCAAAAACAACAAAACGAAAACAAAAACAAAAACAAAAACAAAACATAATGATAAGATTAATAAAATCTTCAATTTACCATGAATCATCAAACACAAATGCAAATTTCGTTTCGTGCCTCTGTGCAGTTTATGTCGCATTACTCATTTTTTGTAATCTGGCAAGGACAGGGCCAGCATTCACTTATAATTCCAAGTCTTATCATTTGGGGCTGTTGACCTCTGATTACAGAAAATTATGTTTTCCAACTCATTATCAGGAGACTTGCATGTATACACTTTTCTCTTTCAACTGGTTGAAAGATAATCCACAACCGTAATCCTACGTATTGTCAGAAAATACACTCGCATGTTGTCCCGACTCCACTGAGTCTCAAATCCATTGTTGGTTTTCGAGGGAGCCCCACTTTATTTTTCTAAACAACAGATTTTTTCCACCAGGCTTCTGGCCAATGACTTATTCACATTGAGAGGGGGAAAAAAAATGCATTACACATGAGGGAAAAATTCTCAATTACCAGACAACAAAGCAAAGCATAAGTGACAGGACATATCAATTTTCTGCCCAATTAACCTTTGCTAAAAGGATATGAGACAAGGAAGGAGAGTGAAAACACACTGAGTTAAATGACTTCTAAGTTCTCTTCTCAAAAACTGCTGTTACATGATATATTGGACCATGAAAATTTAATTTGCTCCACACGTTTCAACCTCATATAAAATTGTCCCTCTATATCTCTCTTTCTCTATAGATGATATCATACATAATAGAATTCAGGCTAAAGCAAATTGTCTACATTTCATTCAACTTCTGACTTGCAGTCACTAAAATTTACTGAAAGAATTCATTCACATATTTGCATGAGCTCCTTTAAAATCAGTTGATTTAACATTGGGACATTTGATGATAATGTTGAGAAATGAAATAGAAGAACAAAAACAAAAGGAGAAAAGGGGGAGGGGGTGGGGAAGAGGAATGAGCCTGGCCTGTAAACTTTTAGCTGAATGACCAAGACTGCCTTTGAACTGTTCCACAGCAAACCCAAGACTCTGGGTGAATTTCTCAACCTGCTTCTTGCACACAATTACGGTTTCCAAACAACTTTCAAGGAGATTTGGGCAATCAATTTAAACGCAAAGCTGTTTTGATCATGGGGTAAGAAAAGCATTTCTGAATTGCTGAAGAAGTGTGATCTCAAACATGTTTATGTGAAGATGAAAGCTGTTTTGATCATGGGGCAAGAAAAATGTGTCTGAATCGCTAAAAAAAGTGTGATCTCAAATGCATTTCTGTGAAGATGATAAATGTAAAGTTGTTTTACAGCTAGGACCTGCCCATGCCAACCACTGTCAACTACACATCTCTGCTCCTCAGGTCAAACTGTGCAATAGAGCTGTGCATTGGCAAGGCCTTCCTTTCGACTTCCGATCGAGATGATAAATGCAACAACTCAAGGAAGAGGATCTGAAAGACCTTTGCCAATGCATTTTGATAGTGAGTATTGAAACGAGTTTCAAACACCGGAAAGATTATGATAAACGCACCCCAAGACTGTCTCTGAACTGTTCCACAGCACAGGACACCATGGAACGACCTAAGACAGCAAGCCACTTAGGACATTGCTCCCCTACTAACTGGGGCAAGCTTGGCTGCTCATCTGTGCAAGGTTTTTGGTTTCCTGGGTGGAGGCAAAGTACCTTGCAATCACCTGAGAAGTCAGGGGAGAGATCCCCAATCTCTCCCCCCCCCCCCCTTCTTTCTTCCATCGATCCAGTCACAAAATAGATTTAAAGGAGGCGCATAAGATGACCTTGCCATCTGGGCCCAAGGGACACACACAGTGCAATGGGGGATTCACCTTGCCTTAGAGATGACAAAAGGCCCGTATAACAATGGCCGAAGAGACTGTGCAAGGTGTCTGGCCACTGACCAGAGGTCACTTAAATCAGCCGGCCAAACCACCTCAAATTGGCTGGGCAGGAAATAACAATAGGCGTGTCTTCATCAGCCCGAAGTTCAAACTAGCGGGACATTTTGCGGTCTGAGAAAATAGCCCGATACAGCGAATGTGCGTCTTCATCAGCTCGAACAGCCTGCTTCGGGAAATTAGTCCGAAAATTGACGCATGCGCACTTTGCAGTATTACTCTGCCTGGCTCGCGGTTCGAAAGTGGATTTCCCCGCTCAAAATCTCCTATATATCATCGTATGTACGATTCTACAACCAGGGAGGTGAGCAGTACAGCAAATTCTCTCCAAAGGGATATTAATAACGCTACTCTTTCTTCTGTCCAGTGAGGTATCTTATATGAAATTAACGAATTGCAATGTTTAAACAAATCCAAAATGCACACAATCTGCAAGAATCTTCAGCTAAGGTAGAGTGGACCAGAAGAAGAAGTTTACAAAAAAAAAAAAAAAAAAAAAACAGCTAGCATGCACGGCACTGAGTTTTAATGCAAGGGAGGTGAGAGAAATCACCTCCCTGGTTTTAAAGATGACAACAACAGTAGGCCTATAGTACACACATGTTATCCTTGAATACACCGTGCGTGTAATGTACTATACACAATCACTAGCTGCTTGTACTGTATGTGCTTTCCATTGCCAGCTGGCTAACCAGAAGCGTGGAGGGATCGAGAAAATTTCGGGCTGATGGAGACGCACCCAAGATAGCGCGCTATTTCACGAATTAGCGCTCTAGTTGACGAACTAGACCAAGATTTTGGGGGAAATTTTCCCGATCAAATAGCGCGCTATCTGCGTCTTCACTACACAGATAGCGCGCTATTTTGACATCGGACTAGTTTGGTAACCGCAAGATAGCGCGCTATCTTGAAACTTCGGGCTGATGAAGACACGCCTAATGGGGCAGTTGGTGGAGAGTGGGGCTGTGAATGGAGGGGTGGACAGCGCGATGAGAGATGGCCAGAACAAAGGGGGGACCTGAAGTGATCTTTATATCCCGCTCAGAGAGATCAATAGGGAAGAGTTTGCTGCATGTGAGTGACCAATGCCACTTATGGGGGATGGATGGGGGGGGGGGGGGGGGGTGGAGAGCTGGTTCTCCCATGCTTTCTGAAAGATGAGGAACAGTTAAACGGAGTAAAGCGCAAACAATGCAAACCTCTCTAGGAGGAGTTGCGTCATCCAACACCACTACACGAGAGCCGTAATCATTAATGACTTGTGAAAAGCCAGGTTTTGTCGAGCACTTGTTAGTTCCTCATCAGAGACACTTCCTCCTCAATAAACATCATACAAAGGGGACCAATCGTAGGAGAAAGAGACAATCCCAAACCACAAAAGCAAGTCAGAAACATAAAATCCCTCTCAGATCTAACTAACGGTTGTTGTAAGAGAGCCCCATTCTAATAACGACGGACTTGGTAAGGAAGAGTTGCCAGGGTTTATGTGTGCATGTGTGTGGTGCTAAGGCTGGACATGCCACTTCATCGTTCCCCTGAATTTATTGCCAATTGAAATTCTTCTTCTTTCCTCTTCATAAGTGTCCTTTCTTCCTTTTTAAACAAGTGTTCTGTCTGACTCAGTGTTAGGACAGACTCAATGATACTAAAGACTGTATAAGTGGGCAGTGGTAAGCCTGCTTTAATACCCATCTCGTAAACGCCTACATCATATTAAGGTATCAGATTATATATGCTTGTATATGAGCACCTCAGGGAGAGGGAAACAAATTTGCTGTAACATGGTGATTAAATTTGATCTGTCTTTTTTATATTCCTCCACACAGTGAGTAAAATGGCATGCCGATGGCACATGGCATCCAGTGAGCCTCCTTAGAATCACAGAATTGATAACAAAAGTGGACTGATTTTCATGAAGAACAAAAGAATTGACTATAACATTGTAAACTATGTCTTTTCCTACTTCAAATTGTCAGTAATTTTGTCTCCAAAGCTGAAATCATGTTGTGAAAACTGACAAATGATGCAGCCTAATAAATCTCAATATCTGTTTGTAAATACAGTATAGGCCTTCACTATCGCAAAAGCTTTTGACAGGAGTGATATCTACACAGGTAGCATTCATGGATTAGTGGTTCCCCGTTCGCTAACAAAATACTGTTTCATAAGTAGGATAGGATAGCTCTTCTTCTACTGCAGCAAATACAAGTAGGAACAATCCTCTGAACCAGCCAAAGGCTAGAACATTAATAATAATAATAATAATAATTGCATTTATATGGCGCTTCATACTGACGTTTCTAAGCGCACTTTGCCACTCATACAAATAGACAAAATTAACGTTAACAGTAACAAAAGAAGAAGAAAGAAAAGAAAAGAAAAATACATGTGATACAATGGTACAATAATTGATAACTGTGTGCGCCTCCAGAAAAAAAAAAATATATATTACAGCTGATTAAACAGGTGAGTTTTAAGAAGAATTTTGAATGATTCGACAGATGAGGCATTCTGAATATAAAGAGGAAGTTTATTCCAAAGAGTGGGAGCAATGGAAGAGAAGGCTCGGTCACCATAACGGGTTTTTGTACGTGGGCCATGAAGTAATTGGAGAGAGGAAGATGAACGGAGGGGTCTGGCAGAAGAGGAGGAGCGGAGAGAGACTAGGTTTTGAAGATATATGGGTGCAAGATTAACAGGCGCTGTTACAAAGTTTGATGCCCATCCACGTGGAAGCATTTCTCCAGGCTGTGACTTGTGTCATGACACAAATACACAAAGCATCCCCAAAATAGGATATCATTCATGCTTTCGCCTCTTTCCCACGTCCACTTTCGTCTGGCAAAACACAGCTTCTTTCCGGGGATAACAATAAAGATGGAGGCCGTGGGATAATAACATGGTCTTTCCTACTAGTGGCCAGCCGATGATGACAGTAGATGGCATTCATAACGTGTGGACAATGACCAAACAGGTCATTTGAATTCGCCGACCGCATGCCAGAAATCAATTCCATCCCTTCCTTGCAAATCCTTCATATAGAGACAAGGTCCCTGGATGCAACTGACGAGCCAATTCAATATCACCATATTATACAGATACATGCAAAAACAAACACACATATGCAAGACTTTTCTTTATTGGTCTAAACCCAAGGAGTTGCCATGAATTCAAGAGCATTTGAGTTGCCATGAATTCAAGAGTATTACAGGGTTGGGGAATCTGTGGAAAGAATTACAACGGTGATTGACTTGGAAGTTCATACAGCCTAAAGGCAACTCATGGCAAAGAAGAGTGCATCCGTAGTTGCACTCACACAGATTTCATTCATGTCTGTGCTGTCAGGTCTGCCAATGTTCACACATAAAACAAAGAAGAAAAATATTCAGGGGGTTTTTCACAGGGAGATATGTGAGTGCTACATACATCTCAATAGGCAAAAAAATAATCCCAAAATCAGGAAGGATTTGAATATTTTTGGTCAAGATATGACAGAGGGATATATCTTTTTTCAGGAAGATTCCTGCAAGTCAAAACAGCAAGACTTGGCGGCTACGTATCATATTCATTTTATGACACAAGTTTTACTACACGGTAAACTGAATGAACATTTCATTCTCTAAAAATAGAACAAATATGAAAGTGAGACTGTGTACTGATACTAATTGCCACTGAATAATCACCAGGAGCCAAGGAGGTCTAAAATTTGCTACAATCTATTTCAGTACCAAGTGAAATGGGAAGATTCTGGTATACTCAAATACAACAAGTCTATGAGAAGATAAGTTGATGCATTTTGAGATGGAGCTCACAACCAGATGGCTCTGAAAGTGAGATTTTTTTTTCCTCACATATTGCTAAGTTACCTTGAACCCTTTGAGTCCTGTGGGGAATTCACTGCAGAAATGATAATCTCCGGGATCATTATCATCATCAAATTGGCAACATTGATTTTTACTCCGTGTCCTCTACTGGAAAAATATTAGATGGAGCCGGTAAAATCATGAAATCTGTACAATTTTTTTTTTTTAAAGGATATTCTAAAAAGTTGCCGATTTGAGAGAGAAACAGGATCTTTTTTTTTAACATGTGTCCCCAATTACGAATCAATTATATATTTACCAATGAAGATGCCGTCGATAGATTCTGAACCACAACAATCGTGTGTGCCTGACACAGGGATCATACGAAAGATCTTCCTTTTAAATCTACATTGTACTTTATGAAACACTGACAATGAACATGAATAGCACCAAACCACAGGAATAATGTGGTTTCCAGGTTTTGATGGGCTTAAGAGAGTTCAATGGTACTTACACGAAGCCTGGGAAAAAAGTGGCTGTCTGCACAATAGAGCATGTTCTTAGTGGTGCTTAAAACCAATGGTATCGCTTGTTTATCTCCAAAGCTAATCACGCGAGAGTGGGCAATGGCTGATGAAGACTACAAAGGACGAATTTCTCTCTCTCTTCCTCTTTTCGTCCTCCTACCTCTGCGAGTGCGTCTCGGCATCCATCCGTGGAACGATGCCCATGCTATCGCAGGAAATGTGCGGCGTGACGCGAGAACAGTGCTCTGGGGTAGTTGCGAGCTTAGTTGGAGACGGGGGAGGAATTGCTCACTGACAAACGAGGCTGTGATTACCTTACGAACAGATACGGCTCATGAAAAAAAAAAAGAACTGAAGCAAAACTACGGGAGTGAAGAGAGAAAAATTCGACCTCTCCCTGACTCAAATGAACACGATCCCTTCTTTTTTACTTGACACTTCCCGACGTAATCCTAAGGAACCAATCATCGCGACAATCCCGGCTTTCCAAATACGGATTCCCAGGATGGATTATCTGTGACACTCGTTTCTCATCGCCGGGCCTGCTGCGCCTAAATCCGCAAAATGGATTAAAACATTGGGAGCATCTGTTCCAACTTAATAATTGATAATTCAATATGAAATCGTGTGAGGTGGCTCCCTTGAAAAACGAACTATCACCATCGACGCTCACAGGGCCACCAAAATCCTCCCTGAGTCACAGCTTCAGCATGCAAAATTTTCTCTCTCTTTTTTTTCAGGACACACAAGTCCACGCAAATTCCAACACATATTTGCCCTTCGGTTCTGCCAGTGCCCGTGGGAAATAAAGCACGCTAGCTTACATGTGAATTTCGTTGATGCCACTCCAGCCTTTGTGAATGAAGAAACTGCATGTGATGGCAGTAGATCTGACTGTGCTAGATAGTTGTCAAAGATGGCAGTTTGTTTTTCCGTCAATTTAGCAACATTCAACTTCTTAAATCTTCTAAAACATTTGTCTTTCCCTAACCCATATTTTCAAAAGCATAACTTGATTTTTTTACTACGGTTTCACATACACAAAATTTTCTCTCCCCATTTTATTTCAGGAATGATCTGTCAATCTTTCTTCTCTATATTCCTTCAAAAAAGACCATCTCCTTTCTCTCCCAATAATGGCATAGCAATGGTCCAAAACCATGGCAGGGCATCGGCAGCAAAGTATGAACAGACGCCATCTTATTCATAGTTCCTCTGAGTGAAAGCGTGTTCCTCATGATCTCGTGAATGAATTTGAAATGTCACTGGAGGTGTTCGGGGCACGTGAACAGGAATCTGACAAATTATGAACTTGTGAACTCCAGCTGATGGAGAAGAAGAAGAAGTTTTAGTCGGGAGGGGAAAAAAATGAGCAGCGGATCTGCTGGGACGCTGGCTGATGAGGAGGGACAGACAGACCTTATTCACCTCCAGGTTGAGTCGGGAGTTAACAATTCTCGCCGCAACCGCAATTCAATCACCTCAGATTTCTCGACGGAGGAAAGCTCAAGGTGGGAAATCCCAACAGCAGGCATGAAAAACACTCCAAAAACCAGTCCTGAGAAATCACAAGAGTGAAACATTCATCTTTTCTTCTTACATTAACAGTTAAGGACATCTAGCGGCATCGCCGCAAGTACGGCACAGATGAAAAGATTGTGACAAAATTGAAATGTTGATTACTCTCTTACTACCTAAAATCTTTATGAAGAAATGAAAATGAAAATACAGTCGTACTCTAATACATCATTTGAATATCCGCAAGTGTGTGGGTATTTGTCAACTTCCAAAGGCCACGAGTCAGAGGTTTAGGAGCTTATATTCACAGTGTTATTTTCAATAAATTAACAGAAAGTAGGTATTCCAAACTAAAACTTCCTTCTTGGAATCAGTTTGTATTGTTGTCAAGACTGGGCCAAAGGTTTATGCCATAACAAATACTATAAAAATGTCAAATGACAACAGAAAGTGGTATCAGTAATCTGGAAAAATCTCTCAACAACAAACTGTTTCTATTTGTTGTTCATTTTCTATCAACAGGTGTTGGCAGTATCTCTTGCATGTCTGATGTTAGCGTGGTTGCTATAGAACAGAAAATGATTGCTTGATATGCTTTGCCAATTTTTGTCAGTAATCCCAATGACCCTCACGGACCATCACAATTTGTCTGGATTTACTGGCAGACAGGAATTGGGTCACACTCAAAGAATAAGTCAGTTAGTGCTGCTCAAAAGCCTATAGATATGTAATTTCATATTCTGAGGAAACTTAAAAAATTGCTATGATTCATCTGCTGGGGGTAGTAAGCATTGTGCTACAGCAATGAAGTCGAGCAAGGAGCAGGACAGAAGAAAGAAAGTGAGAGAGAGAGCATGTGTAATGCATACGATGTATGCAGGAAAGGAACATGTTACTCTGAAAAACAAATTTCTTTCTTTGACATCTGATTCTGATTAAACTTTTATCATGCTGTGTGCATCTGATGGTACTCCACTAATAGTAGAGTGAACTTGAACAGTTTATGCAATTGTTCATCCAGTATATGAGGAAGGCATTGGTAATGGGGGGGGGGGGGGGGTGGGGCGGGAGGAGAGAGGGAGATGATTTGTTGTTGTTGTTGTTGACATCACACAGAGCGCAGCCTAATGCTGGCAGTTATTTGACCATTCTTCAAATCGCATATTTTGACAGCCGAGAGTCCGACGGAGCTCTCAAAGGTATCAGCCGAGGGTGCAGTCCCTCCTGACCACGCCTGTATACAATACATCCTCCCGCAAGGACGTTCGTTCGGAATAATTATGCAATTTTTTTTTGCTTCCTGTTGGACATGACCGCAAGGAGGATGAGAAAGATGAAGCTGAGGAGGAGGAGGAGTAGGAGAACCTGAAAGAAGAGGAAGAGGGAAGAGGGATGAGTTGAACCAGGCGCGCTGGTCAGTTGGCTGATTGTCCGCAGGGGGCCAGAGAGATTGATGAGGAGATGGGGAGACGATGGGGGGGTTTCAGACTTACAAAAGATCTTGTTTGTTAACGTGTTTACAAACCCATTCCAGGCTTTGAATCAAGTTACAATTGCAAATTCTGGGCGCAAAAGGGAATAGTGTTTCTCTCGTCAAGTTTCACCGATCCAGTTTGGCCAGTCATAGTCTACAGGTGTTTTAACCCCTTTTCTTAGCCATTTGGCACTCAAAGAACACACAGAGTTGAATCAGTCTGGGCCTGATTCAAAGCATGCATTTTAAATGTGAGTGGTTTGATCTGGAATACACAATGAACGATTGAGGATTCTGGACTTATGTAGTTTAAAAGCTTGTATTCACTTCGAAAATGGTGCATGCAAATACATATACATATGCATTGATAGATGTGTGTTTGATTGAAGGTGATACGGTTTGTGACATAGCTGTTGCGTGGGACATCCTTTGCAGACAGCAGTTGTCATGGAGACTTGAATCTCAGTGTCCGAACATCCTGTTAACTTCAAACACTTGCGGAAATGCATTCACGAAAACTGATTGAATACAAGTTCTGTCGCAAGTCTGAAACCCCTGGGGAGGGCAAATGGGGGGGGGGGGGGAGGGGAGGAGGGGATGAAAGGGAGGAGGAGGAGGAGGAGAAAGGAGGAAGATTGAGGAGTGATGAGGGTGTAGGAGTGATGCTGGAGGGAGGGAGATGGAATAGAGGACCTTGGGAGACGGATGAGGAAGATGGGAGCGATTACGTGGAGGCCACCCGGGAGCAAGCTACGAATCAATTTGACACTTGTAGGTGACCAAGCCCGCAACCTCAAAATCCAGATATCTTGGGGAGAGGAAGAAACTGGGCTTTACACCACTCTCCCAGAAAAAAAAGAAAGAAAAAAGAATCAATTATAGGCAACACAAGAGGATTATCGCAGTTGACCAAGAACTCTGAAGCATGAGCAGTTGGTCTTAATTAAACCAATATTATTTTGATCCTTTTCATTCAACCAATCAGAATCAAGGAATGAGGCTTTTTCTGACATCTGCAATACTTGACTGATATTCTCATATATGATCATAACTCAAATATTCTGAATTAGTGAAAATCTGGACAAAAACACACAAATGTTGAAAAAGTCACAATCATCTTGATGTCAGCAGATGACCAAAAGTTTGGCAAGCACATGGATACCTTGCTGTTTTCAAATGCACAAGTTGACACTGTTCATATCTCCTCCTTTCTTTTTTTTCCTCATTGTAAAAAAAAATAAAAATCCATAAGCCTTATACTTTCTTCTATTTCACGCTACTCAAGATTCTTCCAAGCATTTTTAAAAGATTAAAAATGCAGTGTTTTTCCAGTCATTGGTGATTCCAGCTTCGGAAGAAGTTGTTCGAGTTCCACCACAGAAATCATGCCGAGCATTTAAAGCTATGTTGGATTTCCCTTGCGCTTCTTTCGAGTGTTACCTCAGGTGGTCACACCTACCTTAGGCCTGCCCAAATTATTTGCAGTCTCTACTTGTAGACTCTCCACCAAGGAGTTTTCCCTCTACTGCTATTACTTCAAGTGCATAAATTTCAATTCTTTCACTCCATTCTCACTGCCCTCAGCACATGCGGTAACTTGTAAACATGCTTGGTTTTATTTTTATTTTTCCTCTTCTACAGCAAAGAAAATTAAGAATTCCATCTACTTCAAGTTTGCTTTGAGCATTACTTTGCACTTCATAAATATAAATACAAAACATATTTAAGAAATAAGAGAGAATAAGAGAGAACTCCCCTTCTTGCATGCATTATGTTACAGCAGATGCGATAAGCATCCTCGCAGTGTGTGCATTTCAAACGAGTCTCAAAATATTTGCTGGGATGCCGCGGACAGCTAGCAGATAGGGGTGGGGGGGGGGGGGCTGCATCAGTAACTTTCATTCCCCAGTATGCCTAAAAATACCAGCCCCTTCTCCAGGCAACTCACTCACTACCAAATAAAACATGACACATTGAAATTAACTGTGGAATGCACTATTTGAAGGTCCTCTCCCTGTATCGTTTTTTTGTTGTTCAGGCTCTCCCTTCATATCAGAAATAATCCAATAAAACATATCCATGCACTTTAGGGAGCCAGGAATATTTTCCATCGTTATTCATTTTCCTCGCTCTCTCCCCCCTCCATCTCCTTCATTCTCTGCAACCGGTGTAACCACGGATACTCCCCGCATCCTTATGGCGTGGTATCATCCCCTTGGCCGCATCACTCCAAATTGAAAGAGAACAGCTTTCATTTTTTCCCCCCTCATCCCCTTGGTCGAAGGTAAAAAAAAAAATGGACCAGACCCATGCATGCGAGCATGGAGACCGAAGATGGGATAAATAATGCTTTTTATCTCTTGATGCAGGAGTCACTGTCTTCAAACTAGGTCACAGTCAGCCAGGCCTATACATTTATTCAAAGGCCAAAACATGCTGCCATGTACTTCTGCTCGGAGAAAAAAATCCACTGGGTAGGACCTAACACACTTTTTCCAGGGTTCACTGCCAACTCATCTTATCACTTGCATGGCTACTGACTTTGAACACAGCCATATACGCACATGCAAACTAACGCATGGACAAAATAAAAACACACAGAACACAAACTGTGGGTCTTATTTAGTCCTACTGAAAGGGTATGTGTGTGTTTATATGCATATGTGTAGGTGTGTTGGACAGTTTTTTGGAGCTTTTTTTCACTCTATAAGAGATGAGTTTTATGACCTTCTTCACCCTTTTGCAGAGAACTAACACCCTTTTGGTTTCAAAGTAGCAATTTATAAAAACAGACCTGATGATGGACATCCTTTAAACTGCTACTAGTACTTTAATTTTCCTTATTAAGATGTCTTAAGTTGACTCTACCAGCATAACTCCGCTGACTACAGGACATTTGTTAAATATTATTTCCCTTTTTATGGATCCATATAATATCATCAGAGTGTGAGCTTGAGTTAAGCATAATTATTTATGGCTGTTATTCTGCACAACAATTAACTGTTGAGCACCTTATGGGGAAGTAAGAACCCAGGGTGCTCTACAAACATAGTGGTATTTCTTGATAACTTGTGCAGGCCTCAGTATTTATGATCACTTCAGTAGAAAGACAAAGCGAACAGTGATTACTCCATAACTATAACTTGCTGCCGCTTGCTGAGGTCAAATCCTGTCGCGGCAGACAACCAGGATTAGGTGAACAAACTGCGCTGGAAGGAAGCCATCACAGCTATATATATCCGCCCCACACCCAACCAGACGCGTACCAGTCAATGACAGCACAATCCTTCCTGTGTTATTTGGCTTTCCATTCATTCGGGGTCGATAACAACATCTCCCCCCTGATAAGGCCTTTAAAAAAAATAAAACTAATGGAAAAACAAACCAAAACTTTGCAGACTACAGACATCAAAGCATTTAGACCTTTTCTTTTTCTAAAGGCCACACAAAAACAGACAAACTGACATTATAGACATCAAACCTGCTTCACAGACACAACACTATTTATCACTATTCCTTCTCCATTTGTTGTCTCTGAAATGGCTGGTGAGGGGAATTAAAATTTGCAGCTGATTCTTAAGCTGTCTGTTGTATTCATTTTCTCTTTCCTCTCTTTGTTTGGAGGGAAACCTTGATGATTTCATTCCCGTCTCCCGCGCCACGGGATTTCGTGGCTCGTATCACGCCAAGTCCCCATGTCACTGCATACGTAAGTGGGGCGTAGACTGCCTCGCGCCTCTCTCCGCACTGTTTGTTTGTGCTAGATCGTTGCTACGGCAACCGAGCATCTTGTGTTAATCTCTGGACGCTTCCTTCCTCCACGTCGGGTATCTGTTGCTAAAAGTGTTTGGCTGAGGTTAGGTAACGACCGCTTGATCTGGCACCGATAGACCAACGAACCAGTCTTTCTGCTGTAAAGCATCAGTTTGATGACATCTTTGTTATTTTTGGTTGCACCCTACCATTTTCAAGATGGCCGCAAGGGACCTTAGATACACACATTATAAAATCCAAACTGCAATGATTACTCATCAAGGAAACAAGTTAAGAGAAATCTGGCAGAAGAAAAAGACAAAGGCAAAGAAAAACAACTAAAATGAATATGATGAAAAGCAAGTGAAGAGAAAGAGGAAAAGAAGAAAAAGAAGCCATGGAGAAAAAAAAAAAGTATATGAGAAAAAGGAAATGATCCTTGTTTTTCCATTGGTACATCCCATACACTTAGGATGATATTACATGTCTGCCTTTCAATGCCTCCCAAATCAAATTGACACTTTGACCTTTAAAATCCATCTGCTGTTGCTCAGCTACGCTTCATTTCAAGCAGTCCCAAGTCCTGCCTCTGTTCTTGCACAATGTCCTGCCCCCAACAAGCTCTCCTTACAGCCTTGCCAAGCTGTCCTATGCATAGCATTCATTTGCTCACTTGCCGAAGTAACATCGGAAGTAACGTCGCCCTAATAATTGTTGCTTTCTGCCATTTTGTATGTAAGCAATGATTTCCTTTTCCTTATATATGCTTCACTTAGGAAAAACAAAATCTCAGCTGACAGAGAATACAACCCAAGTTATTTCTGCTCCATACTGCTTTGCAAACCAGGGGAAGATTTAAATCACTGAGAGGACTAGAGTGTTTATGAGACAAAGACGGATTTAAAGGATTACGTGATTAAGGAGTGCTCAAGGAGTGCTCAGAATACAACCCCCTCTGATTGTGGAGTGGATTTAAGCTGACCACTGCTTTAGCTGCAAGAGATTTCTCAGTCATAATCTCTCTAATCCCTGCATTGTCGCGAGGGATCAAACAGCTCGAATCATCCCGCTCTGTTAGTTTTGACAAGCGAATGCTTTAGTCTGTGATAAACAGGTTTCAAGCCATGGAGGCAAAGCAAAATAGAGCAACAAAGTGCTCTCAACTGATATGACAAGCGAAATTTTGATTGCAGAAAGAGCAATATTACCTTAAATACTTTATTCTAACAGAATTTGATAATGCCCTGGACTTAGACTGGTGCAGTTTGCTTCATTATGTAAATGTGTATGCACATATGTGTTTGTTTGTATGTCTGTTATGGGGGTTGGCATCACATTCACATGATAATGACTTTGGAAAAGACACATCGAACATCGTAAAATAATGACCAAAAAAAAAAAAATCGAAATTGATACATAATTATGTCTCTGCAGTGAAAAATCGCTGGCAGCAACTGGTAGCAATATTAACCCTCATATCTGCCAAGTTTAAACATGTGTGTAAAACTATCATAACCCAAACAAAGTGGTTTTTCTACATCCTGTTGTCATTCAAAACTAAGCCCTAATATCACAAATCATAAAAAAGGGGGAAATATTAACCCGTAACATTTAGGCCCTATCCATCACAATGACCCCCCAATTGCTTTTGTCTACCTCCCAGAGCAACAAGAAAAGCTATAATCTCCCCCCATTTTTACTTCTTTTCCAATCTCAAATTTCAATTAGCATGAAACTGAAGATGTGGACTTCAAGTCTATTTCTTGCAATAGAGGGTTAGCCATTAATATCTCTCTATCAAATGAAACATTATGTATCTTATTAAGATTGCTTTAATCATGTAATCACAATGACATTGGACATTTTTAGTAATGAAGGAATGGAAATGAATTCTTCGAAGTCCTCTCCCTGTCTCTCTTCCCTTGCTTGGGTCAAACAAACAAGCAAACACACAAATGTATCATCTCCGCAAACACGGCAAAATATTTCCAAGCTCGTAAAGACGATAACGCCATACCAAAGAGCAAGCTTTTGGTGTTTTCGGAACAACGTCAGAGTGATCTCCCAGCGACCCCTCAAAGCCAGCAAATTGCTCGGCAGACTTCAACACGACACAAAAAGATACTTCAGTTCTATGTCACACGCATCACGAGGCTCGAGTATTTTCCGAGACTTTCTTCACCACATTTTCCACTCGAGCTGTGTTGTCATGGTACCACATGCATGAACTCACAGCCAATGTGCTAACATTTCCTCCCCAAGATGGGACATTATTCAGACCCTAGTCCCAGGCAGAAACCAGGACAAAACCACAACTGTTTGGGGGAGGGGGAGGGGGAAGGGGTTAGATGAGAAGAAAAAGGGGGAGGGGGTCAGGCATTGCATTTCCCTCCATGGCACTAAACTAACGAAGGGCTTTAACTTCACACAGCCTGTCTACATTCCAATCACATGATGGTAGTCGAGGCATTTCACACTCGCCTCTCACACGGCCGCGGTCATTCAACCAGCGCCTCAACTCTTTGCTCTGTACTTCTTCCAGCCGATACCAATCGAGAAAGGGCAAGCAGCGGATCAAAGATGCAGGCAAGAGCCGTAAACCCACACACACAATAGGAGAGAAAATTTCACAATTCCTCAGCAATCTGTTTTTCTATGAGTGGTGGTGGTGGGGGGGGGGGGGGGGCGGCGGCGGCTTGCAAGACTGAGTTTGATTTCCCACAGTCCTCTACAATGATAGTTCTCTTTTTTTAGAAGCTTGTGCATGTTTCCAATATATAAAATTGGGCAAAAGTGAAAATTTGTGTTGGAATGCACACATTAAGTACACACACAGACTGCATGGAGTTTTGACAGTTATACCTGTAGGAATGATTTCCTACGAAGCATTTTTGAATCCATATACATACAGCCAACAACTTGGTAAATAATGAAGCTGTTATGGACAATGTTTCATATATGAAATTTGTATGACAGTTTTACAAGTTTAACATGCAATGTACGCACATTTCCACTGCAGCTGCTGTTGAATGGCAGCCTGTCTACATAGTACATGTATCTATCATGACCACAAAAATAAAAAAAAATAATCCACTAGCCACTATACAAGAAAATGTTGGACTTTGCACCAAGATGCTTTAGTTTTTGCCCAGCACGCCAAGCACTAAAATCAAACGCAAGCATTGAGCCACTACCAAAGGAGTAAAATTGATCAACATATAAAATAGATTTCTAAAAAGAAAGATAGATGGACAGCAAGCTAAAGCAATAGATAGATAGAGAGAGAGGCAGAGGCAGAGAGAGAGAGAGAGAGAGAGAAGGAGAAAGAGAGAGGAAGAGCATGTTTACCAGTAGAAACATTTCTCAGCACTGGTTTCCTGTGGTTTGTGGTTACTAGTCATTAATGATTTGGCACAGCCTACCTCTTACCTTTCCTAAAATCAAAAAAGGCTTCACAGGATTTCCCTCTTTAAAGCGAAGAATTATTTCACTGGGAAAAGAGCCCAAGCAACTAAAAATATCACTGCTTCGTGCAGAGGTAGGTTCAATTGCAAAAGTGTCCAAAGAAAGTAGCTTCTCTCCATCCATTCTGCTCTACTGTACAGCTCCCTAATCAGCCATGCAATGGCATGTAGGTCTATACTCAGATATTGGTATGTGGGACTATTGTGACTTCGTCTCTTTCGAAAATAAAGCAGAAAATTGTTTGAATTTTGGTTCCACATCAATCTGTAACTGAATTTCACTTATATCCATGTTACATGACTCATTCTTTCACTTAAACCCGTTGAGGACAAGTCCCGAGTAATCTCAGGCAAGCCTCTACGGGAAATGCGTATGGTAGCAAAATCAGCCCGTCCTCAATGGGTTAATCACACCCAGGCAAAAGATTGTAACCCCCCCCCCCCCCCAATAGTACTATTCATTCTCTGGTTTCTGGAACAATGAATACGCAGTTGATTCTATCTTACATCTGATACCTGTGATAGTAGCACTGCCATTGTCTATTTAGAGTGGCTCCAATTTCCTCTTGCAATGAAAAGAGGGACTGGCATACATCCACCCACCCATCCATCCATCCATCCATCCATCCATCCATCCATCCATCCATCGCTATGGCGGCGACAAAATGGAAGTCGCCAACAATGAGTCGGGACTGTGACTGTAGTACACAGCATTTCTCTCCCCTTCCCTCTCTCACACTGCCACGACAAATCTCAAGCGAACAAATCTCACACGCTGCCGCCGGTAAGGACACCAACCAACCATCCCAGCAGGGGAAAGACCGAATGTGGGAGAAAGAAGGGTACAGAGATTGCGAGAGAAAGAACAGAGATTGCGAGAGAAGGAAAAACCGACCACACTTAAAAGGCAAAGTCATAACCTTACAGTGCTAACAAACACCGCAAGGTCAGCTGATGCCTCTCTCTGGGGAGGCAAAGAGGAAAGAAATAAAAAATGGAGGAGTAGAAAGTGGAGAGGGTACGGGCGGAAAGGGAGAAGGATGAAAAACAATACCGACTACAATGATCGAGTTGTTCTTATAACTCTGACGCAAATAGCACTCCTGACTGACGATGATGATAATATGGCAAGCCTAGCAACTCCACAATTTGTACAGGGCAGAGGGGTTTTTTTTATTCCTTCGTGTATACTCAAAGGGAGTGCCTGTGTGTTGGGCAAACAGGCCATCTAGTATACCGCCTTTCTCTCTATACCCCATGGCAGGGCTGGCACAAAATTTGTCATTGCACACACACACACAAATTATTCTTTATTCCCAATGATATTCATTTGCTTCCTATGAAATAATACCAAGAACAGCAATTCAACTCGTTATTATTACTGTACTATGCAACAAAAGTAGTTTTTTTAGTAATACACGCACAAATAAAACACACAAACAAACACATTCAGGAGTAGGTATACACACAACCACACTCACATAAATAAAACTGCAGCTTTTAACATATAATGCCAAAGAAATATGAATTAAGCACCTAGAAAGTATCTATGGTCACCAGAAGCTAGATAACACCAAGAAGTGAAAGATTAGCACTCCTCATAGAGCAACCTTTCATCATGTTTTTCATTCTAAAAGAGATGAAAGTAAGGTTTCCTCGAAGATAAAAGCCCATCTGTATTCATCACAACGTGTAAATCCTGTTCATCACCAGCACTGTCATTGCTAAAGTACGAGATGTGTACCACAGTGTCAAGGCAATGCATCGCTATTGCATTCAAAGAAAAAAAAAAAGAAAGAAAGAAATACAAGAGATCTAGGCACGGGGCTAGCACATTGACAACATGGTGGCCATGAGTACTGATAATTTTGGAGTAATAGCCACTGAAATTGATAACAGGATCATTCGGGGGTTTACTTCTAACTGCAGAAGCAAACAACACAACAAACCCAACAAAGCATGGTGTACTGAGCAAGGAATCTTTTTAACAGCAACATCAAAGAATTGTTTAAAGGTAGCATCAGCATTCCAAGGCAGAATACATCATCATTGTAGTTTCCATGGCAACCACAATCAACTGGATCCTAAACCGCTGCAAGTCTCTCTACAAAGCAAAGTGACTGTCATACCATTTTTTTTTTAAATCATTCGGTTTGATAGAATCCCAAATGACTTTATATTCGTGGCCGTAACTGATGGAAAAAAAAAATGTGCACAATTTTTCGGTAAGTGCATAAGACAAGCCCAACTCCTCTTTTCGCCACTCCTGAGTTGGTTAAAGCAGAGGCTCCCCACTAGCTGTGGCTTAGGCTAATCAGCCGAGAGCCGCTGGATTAGGCTATTATCTCCAAGACATTCATTCCCAAAGCCAGGAGGCTTATGACTTTCCTGCAGGCCATAGATAATGCCTCTCACTTCCTCCTCCCCCATCCATCTCACGAACGAACGTCGTCATCGTCGAGAGAATTACCGTCCACTGTCCACCTTCTTTATTCCATTCTGCTCTTTCCAGCAAAACAAAAGTCGGTAAGCACGCACATGGTTAACATCAGACTTAACTGCTGTGGTGCTACTGCAGTCTCGCTTGTTTATTTTGCTAATTCGTTAATTTGTTAATTCAGTCAATATTCTTTCTTCTTATTCTTCCGATTTTTGTTTTTTTAAATGCTATTGAAAAATACAATTTTGCCACCCCCCTCCTCTCCCTCCCCCCCCCCAAAAAAAAAAAAAGAGAGAGAAGGGGTATTATAAGAATGGTTAGAGAATAGTGGTCATTTTATATCACCTCCTTCACACTTACGTGAAAAATTGGACATTCCTATAGAGTTAGATTCTACCTTGAAATGTTTCACTTTCACAGGCACACTGTACATGTCAAACAAAAATTACACAAGACCCCATAAGACTGTAAAAAATAACAACATCAAAAAGTGTCTTGTAGAATTTCCTTCCGCTCTTTCTAAAACATTCTTTGATCAATGTCTAAATGACCCCTTTAAGCACTAATCTCTACAATCTCGCAGCTTTGCAGGGATGTCCACGTACTCGCTTCGTCTCTCTTCTATCTCTCGTTGCCACAAAATGATTTTTAATTGGACTCTTCCTGCGACTTTCTCCCCCGCGCGGCGAGGAATCGATGACAGAAATCTTTCTTTTATTGCCTCTTAAGTTTAGCAAGTACTCTATCAGGTAAGTGCTATACTCCCCTCGCGAGCCAAATAAAGCTATTCCATAACTGCTCACATACATACCCAAAGAGTTTGTGACTAATTTTAAAAATCACACAGACATTTCACACACTTACTTGCAAGTGGTGATTCAAAGAGTTAATCCGGCAGAAATACAGTGAGAGAATGTGGGAAAGATTGCATTTTTCTTTTTCATTTTTTTGAACGCACTATATCACACCCCACTAATCATTTAAACACTGAATAAAGTTCATTCAGCACATTCTGCTGAGCTTAAAAACTGTTTTGTTATTTTGCTGGAGGGTAAGAAAAAAAACTCAAAACAGAATTATTGGTAGCATTTGTCAAACTGGGCTTGGGAAAACTGGCTCAATACTGAAGCCTAAGGTATGCTACAAAGCTAATTATAACATATTTTCATACAGTACTCCCACTTGATTTAAAATAAAAAAAAATTCAAGTGAGTGTCTCTGTACCAACCAGCACTCCCACTTGAATAACTCTTTCTCTTTATACAGAGAAATGGTCCCTATATATTAGTATAAACAAACATACTCATAAAATATATGCCACACACAATTGCATGGCTATCTTGTGTGTGTGTGTGTGTGTGTGTGTCCCCTAAAGGAGCATCGATTTTCTTTTTTTAGTCCGTTCAGGATTGCATGAAATTGGTGATTTTTTTTCCCCCCTGTAGGAGTTTTCACAATCACCTCATTATGCCATGGTTTACCGATGACAATCTGATTTTCTGCCCAGCACAGCTCAAAGGCTGACAAAGGATGGCGATGGGGTGAGCGGTCCTTGTAACGTCAGACTCGGTCGGTTGCTTGTGACTGTCCTCGCGGTGCGCAGCAGGGAAGATTCGGCCAGCGCGCTCAACCTGGTCAAGAAGACTCTGCGCAAAGTCACAAAATACCATCTTTTTTGCTATTCTTACGGTCACCAAAGAGAAAAAAAATCCTGCACAAAGGCTACAACACCTTCTTCAACAACACCGTGGAGTGTGGTACAAACTTTTCCCTATTCTACACTATGGACAGGAGGAGTATAAAATTCCCACGCAGAAGTTCCTGAAAAGCATTCAGTCTTTTACATGTATATATGGGGGGGGGGGGGGGGGGAGAACAATTATCCCACAAAAGAAAAAAAAAAGATGCCCAGACACAATATGCTTTCACAATAACAATTGAGCAGTAAGTGTTTCTTTCACAGCGCTGCCAAAGAATTGGAAGAAAAAAAAAAAGAAGAAAAGAGAATCTCACTCAAGGACACAAACGCCCATTCTCACCTGAGAGCCCCAAATTTCATACCCTGGTGCGCTCTTTTGACACGGGGACTCTGCTCACATATCTGAACACAGGGCGTAGTTTGAATACACCTTGCCTGTAATCTCTGTTCCCTGCGTGCCCAAACTACGGTGGACAATGAAAAACTGCATGCAAGACACGCAGGGACACAATAAAAGGGATCTTGACTGCCTCTTGGATCTGTCCAGAAGTCTTGAGGTATTTGGCGACAAGTCTCGCTAAGTCTTCTTTCTTTTTCTGTTTTTATCTCTTTCTAAGCACAGGGAACTAAACATCTTCATGATAACTTCCTCCCATATCACGTTTGGTGTCTACCTTTAAGGTGATTGTTCACTTTTTTTTTTCCCCTCCCTACTTTCTGGCCCTATATCCTTGGCAGATCCAGTCTCCACTCAAATGTGCGGTCCCCGCATGTTGCCCAGCAACACAAATATGCCTTCACACACATTTCCCAGCATTGTCTACGGTATGACGTGAATCAAATGGTTCACTGCCCATGCTCGCAATCTAAAGACATTTCCATTTTTTCATGTGCTGTCATTGTTTTTGTTTGCTTTTCATTAACACTACTTATTCATCATGAGCAATGGCATTACACTGGTCACGTTATACAACTCTAGGTTCTGTTAAGACCTAACACTGTTTTGGTGATGGAAAAAAAAAACTTGAATATTTTCCAGTAATTGCTCTGAATGTCACGTCTCGGATGGCTGCATACCTCCAGATTAATTTTGGAGAAGAAAAAAACCTAAAATAAACCAAGCAACAATTGTGTGCTTGTGTAATGTGTCCTATAACAATGATAAACTCTTTACATAACAATAAACAGAACAATAATGAAATGATAACAATGTTTACAAATAACAAACAATAACTACAGTCTTTTTTTAAACTTGAGTAGTCTTTTTGGTGATGACACTATTCTTTTAAAGGGTGTGTCCTGACATTATCATCATAACTTGGGCATTATTTGGCAGGCACCCATGAACACCTGGCTCGGGAGGGACAATCATGGGAAAAGCAACTTCTCTGAGGATGAGTGCACCAGAGCGAGATTTGAACCTGCAGACGCCAGAGGGACCTTCTTTTGATTATCCAGAGCCCCATACCACTAGACCACAGAAGTGGGTCTCAACAGTTCATTTCACAGCTTTCACAATGATGATGTCTTACAAAGATGAACAGTTTCTCAATTTGGGGGCACTTTTTCATAAAACGGCAAACTTGCTTGTATTAGCCCTTTTGTTCTACTATACTGTCTCCCCCCCCCCCCCACACACACACACACACACTTTCCCTCCCTCCAAAGAGAAAGAATGACAGAAGAAGTGAGGATTGTTATTCTTCTCTTTCTGATGAGTCACGGCAAAGGATGCAATTTTACTGGCTGAGAACCCTGGCAATGTTTCCGCCATCAAAACCACAAATCACATTCTCAGCATGCAAACATGTGGTCAGCAAGGGGTATCAGGCAGAAACATATTCTACTGTTTACACAGATAAATCTAACACGGCATAGTTTGATGTCGACGGGAACCATGGCAACAGAAAGCAAGTCAGTGCAAGGCCTTATTCTATCCATATAACATGAGGTGCCTCCTGATTCTTGCATAGTTTTGTTTGAGAAACCCAAGTAGTATTGAATTCCAGGAGTTGAAATGAAAGGTTTTATATGAAGGGCTTATTAAAGCAAATATAAGGGTACTCTGAAACTACGATGAAAATGGTGCCAAATTTGGAATGCATGTTGTCCAAATCAAAAGTCAATGTGATGTTTAAAGTCACCAGTTAAATAATGTTGAGGGGCTAGTTTTTACAATACAAGGTCTGGCAAGAAATTCAATAGTCCCATACATTGAGTATGGTGTTGTTGAGTTTTGTAGGGGGGGGGGGAGGGGGGTGGGAGTTTACGGAGCTTTTATTCTATCTGCCAACTATTAACACCCTTGAAGTCATGTATTAACGATTTGCACGCACACCTTTCAGACATGCTGGTATTGGTTTAATCATTAAACCAAGCGGAAACTGCCTGGAAGTAAGACTAATGCGTCATTTCGACCATCACATTTCCTCAAGGGGGAAATCCCTAGAAAATAAATGCAGACTGCAGACCAAACAAACATCAGCAGATGACAAGAAGTGGAGACTTTCACAAAGGAAAAAAATGGAGAAAGAAAAAAAAAACCATGAAATTTGAAAAAAAAAAAGTCTTAAAAGCACAAGAGCAAGAAGGCTATCAACAAAGTTACAGTGTAGGTCCTACACCATATATTTCACAAAATTTTACAAAATTTTCCAAGTCAGGTGCTCCAACTGAACAACGTGTGAAAATATGGATGCTCATCCTGACATGAATGTGACCTGTACGTGTACATTTCTCCTTTCATTACTGTTCTCCAAGTCCTGGTTTATAAGCAGATAGGGTTGAAGAAAGAATGAAAGAGAGAAAATGGGGGGGGGGAAGAGACCCAAGGTGATTAACAGCGACCCAAGGGAGCACTTAAAGAGGGTCAATTACATAACTGATCTCCACAATGCCATGGATGCTTGCTTGCTTGCTTGGCTGGCTGGCTCAGTGCTGCATAACAGACTGACAATTAGTGGTGACCTCAGATAGAGGTCTTGGGTCTGTGTGGAAAGGGGTTGCAAAGCTCTGATCTTGGGCAGGGTGCTGAGGCTTGTACCCTCTGTTGGAGAGCACCAGACAGTCAGAAGCAAGTGGGAAGTGGCCGGAGACCAACAGGCACCACTGGAGGTGAGAATTCACACCAAAGCTAGGCTAACTTTGAGAGACACAAGCAACTCTGAGGACATCATTTGGAGAAGGAGGGGAAAACACCTCGAAAAAAGTATGCTGAAAGACCAAGATTATAATGTTGTTTTCAAAGCATCGCTCGACTTTGCAACTCTACAGACTCAATCTCCGATCGTTTCCTCATTGAGTTATACCCACATGAACTCAATATCCAAACAATTTGGTTGAAACTAGTCGCTCTAATGGCATGGCCACAGGATACTACGCACACATCACACATTTCTCTTTCACCTTTCAATTTTGCCTTCTTCAAAACAAAAATGAAAACAAAACAACCCCAACTCAATTTGCTGGCATAACAATAATCACACACTGTCAAATCTGTCAGGGACTATCTCTTCATGACACAACGTTGATTGCCATAAAAGAACAAGTTTTAACTACAAAGTATGTTGCTTTATCACCTTCATTATCAGATAAAAAGCAAACAGGCAAGGCCTATCGTTCACACCCAGAGCAATACAAGATACCGTATTAACTTTAATCTTTGAAGCTACTGCCCCATTTAAAGAAGAAGAAAAAATGGTTCCAGTCTGTTTTTGATTATTTTAATGGTTGGTCAGTTATGGCAAATGAACATGACCTTCGCTTGCAAACTTTATACAATCAAATCAACAAGCGTGTTCTCAAATTTTGAGTTATAAACAGAAACATGACGATGCAACAACAAGAACAAAACAAGAATGTAGGACTTGCTGCTTCCCTGCGCTGAAAGTAAATCAGGGTGTCAAACCAATTAATTCTATTCTTCTTTTTCTCTTCTTTTTCTTTCTCTCGTTCTTACTCCTTCTCTCCTTCACACATGGCCGAGCCAACGGGGTGAGAGATAGAATTTGGTGTCAACAAAACAAGAGTCCAGCTATGTGCAAATATACACAGGAAAGGAGAAAATTGATAAAATTGTCTGGGAACATATCAAAAGGCACACACAGGAGACAAAAGCATGGAGCTGTTGAGCAAACTAAAGAGACAAGCCAACAGAGACACAAATTTAGAAAGAGAGAGAGAGAGAGGTATATAGATAGAAAGAGAGGAAGAGAGGTATATAGATAGAAAGAGAGAGAGAGAGGTATATAGATAGAAAGAGAGAGAGAGAGATAGAGAGGTATATAGATAGATAGAGAGAAAGAGAGGTATATAGATAGAAAGAGAGAGAGAAGTGATATATGAAAAAAGATGTCAGGGTCGTAAGTACGAGGGCGTGAAGTCTCTCACAGCGCGCTCATCAAGGGTATGCGCAATTTGGTTTTCGAGTGTGTGTATCTACGTGAGCGCCATGGAATATCACAATCAGAGCGAAATTCCTCGAGAATGGAAGAGAGAAATAAAAAATATGCAACCACTCAGCAGAAAGTCCCACACCACACCACATGCATGCACACAAACACACATACACCTACACATCTCTTCAACAGTCCCTAAAAAAATATGTCCCTAGAATATTTTGGCAGTTGCCGTGTATATGCATTCTGCACATTTCAAAATAGTAGGGTGGATAAAAGCTTTTTTAAATCAGTGGTTCCACCACCTTACTGCTTAATCTTTTGGAATGTAGTATTAGTAACAATAAAAAAAAAAAATCCACTGAAATATCAGAATGCTATTGTGTCTGGCAATTCAATGCATAAGAAGTCAAGTGTTCTTGTACACGAAATATGCACATGCTCGCAGCTTAGAAATAGGACAGAAGTTATGTTTGTTTATTCCCCACTTCGGATGTGAACAGAATTCTACGAGCATAGCAGCTTTGCGTGTTATTGATATGGCATTCAAATTTTCAAAAAGTCATCCACCCCTCTCCTCCCCCCCCCCCCCCTTCTTAGAAATTCCTAATTTCTCTGATGCAGAGTCGAGTACATATCGTTGAATGCTGGCTTTTCCTTCTGCAATAAGTGATAATCAACCTGGCACGGTGTACTTCCATGCATAAGTACAGGACAGTTCATCATACATGAGTATGAGCTTGACGTGTTATGTAAGCGCTCGGTTGACTTGTAAGAAATTGTGGCTTTGTGCGTGTATGTGTGTGTGTGTGTGTGTGTGTATACACACACATATATATATATATATATATATATACATACATATATACAGCAAACGCATCTAGTATAGAAAATGGCAATTTATCTAAAAGGAATGAAACGAGCAGAGGAGAAAAAAAAAATCAGGGAGCAGGCCAGGCACGTCTCCGGAAGTGGGTCTATGTCGGTGTCGTCCGCCGTCCATCCTAGGGTATCGAAGGTACTCGAGCACGACAAGGGGACGCGATGACCAGACGACGTGGAGACGCGGCGCAGCGGTCGAGACTCGCGGTGGAGCCGACAGGATCGATTTCACACTTCGTCTACATCATTAAGATACGTTGGGGGGGGGGGGATGAAGGGGAGAACCCATATTTGTTTTTGTTCATCCTTCTCTCTCTTTTCCCCCACAATTTTCCCTCCCCCCCAAAAAAAAAAAAAAAAAAATTGCGGTTGTTGCTTCTTCAAAGATGAGGTAATGTATATCAATGCTTGGACAGAAGGACATTTTTTTACTTTTCACTCAGCCAAACTTACCATCAAATTTTTGTTTTTCCCTTTTTGAATAAGATGCAAAATGTCTGGGATGGGTCGGTGAGTGTGAGGTGAGTACAAGTGGCAACCACTCAAGAAAAAAATACAATCTCACCATATCAGATTGGGAAAGGACTACACTGTATTTGTTGATGTCTGGTCCTGACCTACTTTACAATACAGATTGGGAGCAGCCAAAAATGAATGATCAGCAAATGTTTTGCCCATACAAATTTCTCAATCAATACGGAGCCCCTTCATTCAATGAAAACTTCACTTCCACCAAAATCTTTTTAAAAAATGATAATAACTAGTCACATTGTTTGAAGAAGAAATGGCAAGATTCAAGCAAAACATGATGTGATTATGATGAAGCAAATCCTTATCTAGATACTATCATACGTGTAAAAGGGTAAATATTATAGTCTGACTGACAAGTAATAGATATGACATCTTATTCCTGTTTTATTATTCTCAATCTCTCCACACCTGATATACAGCATACATAACTGACAAATGCTATATGTAGCAAGATGGCAATAAAACATTTACTATCCTGAACCTAGATTAAAGAAAAAAAAAACATAAACAACAAAATTTAAATCCTTCATCCGCAGCATCAGACTGGGATGATTAGTTTCACAAAGCGCGATCCTCCCTACCATGTCTTCTCCCCCCCCCCCCCCCCCTCCATCTCCACCCCTACCCCATGGGCTCGCATTTCAACATGTTGCAATCTACATTCTCAGCTTAATTGGATCCCACTTATATTGAATCGCAAGCTTGCCAGAATTAGCCATTCCACATTCTGGGATGTACAATACTTACTCTAATCAATCAGAATGAAAGCCTGATACTGAATTGTAATCTTCATTTAAAGTTAAAAAAAAAAAAAAAAGGATGAATAAATAAACCTCTACTCCAATTCCTCATCCCAACTCTCAAATTTAGATAAGAGCATTCACTTAGGGATTTTGATACGCATTACCAAGAGAAGGATACTATTAGTGGTATGGGGAAAGAGATTAAGACAGAGAGATCCAGGAGTAACATGAATGAGATATAAAAATGAAGAGAAAAGTAGATAAAGAGAGGGATAAGAGGAATATATATATATATATATATACATATATCTGTATATGAAGAGTTTGTTTGCAAAAACCGATAAGTCCATTTTTGAAGATTTTGAAGTAAGGTCTCTGTCATAAAGTACAAAATAATACCTTTTAAATGATATATTGGTCACTACATATAAAGGTACACTTTTGAAGTTATGGTCAAAAGAAGCAAAAATTTTCTTATTTTTCTCTTTATTTTTCTTGACCTTCAATTGCAAATATCTCCATTTGACAAATATGGACTTATCGGTTTTTGCAAACACACTCTTCATATATTCATATATCTAAGAGAGAGGACATACACAAGTACAAACACACAAGACATAGGAAGGACACAGTAATGGTAGATAGTCAAAGAGAATGTGTATCTATAAAAAGAGAAGAAAGGGGAGAGAAAGAGGGAAAAGTAGAATAAGTAGACAGTTAGTTATACAATGAACAAACAAAGAGACAAAGATAGACAGACAGAAAGAAAAAAAAAAGATACCAATCTCCACCTCTCCCCCTAAAAAAAAAAGACAAATGGAATGGAAACAAAATAGATGACAAACTATGGGGGAGATTGATTGGAGGTGAGAGGAAAAGGGATGCAAGTTAATGTTTGTTAGAAACACCCAACTGTCAATCCCTTCCCCCCCCCCTTCCAGTTGTTGCTTGGCAATTTGAGTCGCAACACAAATAACTGCGACTATTGGTGGCCGTATGAATAAAATGATAATAAGAATAATATGAAATATTTATATAGTGCTTAATAAAATATGTTTCAAAGCACTTTACAATTATCAAAACAATCAAACAAACATACAAACAAATAAATCAGCTTCAATCAAACAAACACACAAACAAATAAATCGGCTTCAAATAAAAATCATCAATGGGCCTAGATATTTCAAACTCTGGTAGCAGGAAAAAGGTTAATGTTTCCAAACCTCCTGTGCAACATGACTGGGAAATCCCTCCTCAACTTTTCCACCAGGAATCTGACATGACGGGGCAGAGCACCACATACCAACCCTCTTCTCCACAGCCCCCTGATTCCATTCCTTGGGGTCAGGGGTCAAAGTCGGCAAAGGGCACAACAACTACCTGACAGTGGAGTGGGATACAGAATTAAATGACCCCCTAGAGACCTCCTGTCATATTTAAACAACTCTTTCTCTTCTCTTTTGTACCTCGCCCTCTTTCTATCCCCCCCCCCCTTCAAAGCACTCTCCACCACTTCACACAACAACAACAACAAACAAGCAAACAAAATGGCATGTGATTCATATCCAGTTTTCTAACTTTATAGCAAATTCTTTTCTTCCACTTAAAAAGCGGAGGGGGAAGACACGCATTTGAGACACTGAGAGATCACAAGCTTTATATATCCACTGGAATGTTAAATTGCGTACAGCGTGCGCGATAAATGACATCAGCAGTTTTCACCACAGCGCCATCATCCCCAGCTGCCGTCATTTGGCTAACGATGGTAATTAAGTGCTTGCATCATTACTGCCCGACACACACACGGTGCAGGTCGTTCACTCGCAGAACATTGTTCGCAGGGGATGGGCTGGGGGCGGGGTGGGAGTAGTGGTGGTAACAGGGGGGAGGGGGTAGGGAGGATTCACTTCCAATGATGGTGCATTTCTAATTCATCTGCCCTTGTGATCATTGCGATTCTAAATCCAATACCACACAAACTGTAACCACTTTTCCTCATATCAATAGACATGACAGCAATTAGGCTAAATCACTATTGTTATTGGGCTTCCAGTTCTTTCATAGCACTAAAATCATTCCCTTCTCCCCATTTTAATGTTTTTCCCTCATGAAAAAAAAAAAATCCCATGGACAGGAAGCTGTGCAAAAAAAAAACACAGATCATGACTGTTGATTGGCCAACTTGTGTTTATTCAGCATTGGGGTCATGGCCGAGAGAGGAGTTTCTATGGTAACAATGCAGTCCCTTGAGTGCTCAAAATCTAAATTACTTTGTTTCACAAAGCATTCCGTGATGCACACAACATCACACAGTAAATGGGGGATACATAGGGTTGGGGTATTAGGTACATGCCACTTTCCTTCTACGGCAACACAATTACATTTTTGTAGATGAGAATACCCTATTTTTCTCCTTTCCCCTGCCCCTTCTCTTTTTCTAGTCCTTTCAAAGAAATATCTCCCAAAAATTGAGTCAGGCATCTGATATGTTGCAATTCATGCCCTTTATAGCCAGCCTAAGAGATATGTCTAATTATCTCACAAAAGCAGGGGCTCTCTTCAGTCTATTGGCACATTGGTTCCTGGAGGAGAGGTCGTCACTGCTACCTCATCCCCAGGAGAAACAAAGGATGGAGGAAAAAACAAAAAAATCTTCTGCTACACTTAAGTAGCTACCTCCAGTGGCTGTTTCCAATTCAAACTAAATTTCAACCAGAAGGCTGCAATTTGTAGCGTGATTGGCACGAGTCAGATTTCAGCTCAACTTCCCTTCAGTTTCAAGCTAGAAAATGGAAGGATTTCTTAAATTTCCTTTTAATCATCAGAGTCTGTGAAACAGGTTTTTTTTTTTTGCAACCATCACCCCCCCCCCCCCCACACCTTGATTAAAGAAAAAGAATCATGAAAGGCTCGAGTACAATTTCAAAACTATCTTGTAAAGGGCAATGTATCATGTAGCTTCTACACCCACTTGTTAAAGACCCATAATGGTACAATGGTATTATGAAATTGGCAAAAATCTAAATTTTATAGATGATTCGAACATGTATTCACACAAGAAAATCTTTCCTATTGCACTTGAATCTTGCTTGAGAACCTGCCAAGCTGGCAAAGAAATCTCTAGTTCATATGCATCCACTAGCGCAAGAGGGGTATAAGACAGATCAAAGAATTGGTATAAATCTCAACTCTTGCAGATATTTGCCCCCCTGGACTACCGGTGGTTCAACTTTGGTCCCAATTTGAATAGTGGTGTTATTACCTCAGCAGTGGGTTGTATGTCTCATGGTGGCCATTCTGGGGGTGCAATTCCTCATGCCTATCTCCAATGGTATGACAGGGGAGGGGTAAGAAAATGAAAGGGAAGGGTGGAGACAGGATGGGGGAGGGGAAGGGAGGGGAAGAGAGGGGGATGGGAGGGGAAGGGGAGGGGAGGGGAGAGAGAAGAGAGGGAGGGGAGGGGAGGAGAGGGACGGAGGGGAGGGGAGGGGAGGAGAGGGAGGGACGGAAGGGAGGGGAGAAAAGGAAAGGGGACTGGGAGGGGATTGAAGAGAGGAAAGGGTTGGATAGGGTCAGAACATGTTGGAGAGGGTGGGTGGATAGGGGACAGAGTGGATCAGTGGGAGTTTCACACAGGTCAGAGGACAAAAAGTTGAACAAATATTGTTTAACCGCTCGACCGCCTACCCTTCTTCCTCTCCATATGAAAGCTACTCTCTTCTATGCAGTTCCCAAACACACTAAAGCTAGTAAAGGCTTCAGATACAAGAGCTATAACATTACACCATGTCCGTTGCTGAAGTCAGTTTTGAAAGCCTACAGCAATAATACCCCTTTCATAAACTCAATAATGCGGATAATATCCGCAACATTTGGTCGTAAAATCGGAGAGGGGAAAGAATAATGCGCATTATTTCGACCCTTCTATTATCCGCATAATAGCAGCATCGGGACCAGATTTTGAGTTTATGAACGCAAACCCAAATAATGCGGATAATTGCCGGGGTGCGGTCAAACGTCACCTGTCTTTCCCGCAGAAGGGGGGTGTGCAGTCACCATGACGATTAGCCGCCTTTTTCAGGACGGGGGCTCGTAAAAATAATGCGGATTATTTTCAGAGTTTGTGAACGCATTTTTTATTGAATTGTCCGCATTATTCTTATGCGGATAATAGGAGGATGAGTTTATGAAAGGGGTATTAGTGATTGCATGTAGTCAGATGACTGTAACCATGACAACATATCAACAAAACTTTAACAAGTGCCCTTTTGAACATTATTTCACAAAATATAACTAGCACTTGTCGTTGCTGAATTGCAGGATACATTTTCATTTCCTTCGTTATCATGTGTCCATGCATTAAGTGTGAAGATTTTCCTCGTTGTGGGTATATATACAGCTGTAGGTGTCACTCATCACTTTGAACCAGTGAAAGATAGAAGCAGTGATCTCCTCTTCTGATACTGAGGAAGATATGCGTGTTGAATTTGGGTAAATGTTGGTGAGGCTGTCTATCACTCTATAGATCTGTGTGTGTCTACCTGTATTCTCTGGGTGAGATTCTTTAGGCGACATTGTACGGTAGGACCTAATCCTTTTTAGAATAACGATGAGGATAATCTCTGACCCTGCTCCAACCACAGTGTGTTCTATCTAGTGTCCCACAAACAGGACCCTGGAATCCCTAAACCACATGAGACCCTTGGGATCCCCACCCCTCCCCCATATCTTGCAAAACCAGGCCAGAGACAAACCCATTCTAACATCACATAGATTTCAAGGGGTGGGTCTAAGGGAAACGGCGAGAGCTACACAGCTAATCCTGTGAGTCAATGGAGAATACTTTTACTCAGAAAAATCCGGGCAGCCAGAAAGGTCACTGTGTTTTGGCGGATCAAATTACAGCCTACAGAGCCAGAGAGTTAATTCCCCTGTCCTGCTTTTCATATCTCATCTGTAAAATGAGAGTTCACCTTGACAAATTTCAAAGGCCATTTGTATTTCATTTGGAGCAATGTCTGTATGGAGGCTAGTCAAAGGAGTGAAAAAGAAATACTCCCAATTTCGGGAAGTTCAATAAGGTCTGAAAAGGAAAACTGTTGGGGATGATAATTTCAGATCATCCCTGTCCGCAAGCCCACTTATCATAGCAAAAGTAAATTTCTAGAAGCCTGGAATTTTGTTCCACTGTTCACACTCGTACATACTTACAAAACAACCAAGTGAATAAAAAGGTAAAACCAGTGGAAGTCTGCTTGCACTCAAACTTTATTTCTCTGTTTTTAAGTTAGTAGTCTTCATTCTCTTTTCCCTGTTGATGGGGCATAAGTAATTCCCATCCAGGATGGAGGGTGCAATTGGAAGAAACAAGGTATTAAACCTTCATGCTAACATCCTGTGTATTTGTATATATCCAGAACGACAGTCACATGACTTAACAGCGGACTGTCACCAGTGAGAGGTGAGCCAGTGTGTACATTGGCAAACAACCAGCACAAAGGAGTTTCAAGAAACTGCAAGTTGGAGGTGAGATATTTGTTTCAGGGTGTGTTTTTTTTTCTCCCAAAAAGCTTCAGGCAGTTGCCTAGCAACTTCTGACGAAACCCTGGAATGTGGGAAAACCTTAGCTTTGTGCTGCCAACATTAACACAACTCATTTCAAGGAACACTCTATACAAATCTTCTGCTGTTCGAGATCTTCCACTTGAAAATTGTCCGAATCACATCAATTATAACATCTAACTTGTTTATACCAGCCTCCGCGTGTCTGGTCACTATCGAGTACACGGCTTGCATGTCTCGTATGCTACAAGATGGCGCTGCATGCGTGCATACTCGCAGAGATTTTGTTCTGGATGACATTTCACGGTAGCCGATCACAATTCCGTTTGTACTTCCATGATCTCAGGCATTCCCAATCAGAAGTGACATGGCCACAATAGCCTCAATACAATGCTCGGACCCTGTTCCCATACAAGCAAGCGTTTAAGATTGGATTTCTGGATGGGGTGGGTAACGATGCAGCCCAGTGTAGGAGTATATCCATCATGCTTTGTTCTCTTGGGATCTTATTACCAGCGGGAAAGCAAAATATAGCACAACAAGGAAAGTCATGGTCTTTCATTTGGGCTGTGGAGCCATTTTTTCTTCCAAATCGTACTTTGTCTTAGTTGATAAATGCCTCGGCATTGGTGGAGACTATCCCCTCATACAAAATATGCCTCGTCCCAAGGTACATCCCTCCCCAATATAATTTACTCAGGGGATGTAGTCTTCATTCAAGACAGGATAGAAGCATCTAGACTGTACATACATCTCTAGCCCATGTAGCAGTGTGAGATGCTGGATACCAGGCTAGCATCCAAGGAAAGGTAAATTTGACTTGAGCAGGTCCTCTTTATACAGACATGATCACAGTAGCCCCACCTAACAATTCTGCCTTTGTTGCCAATGTTGACGTGTTTCTCCCATCTGGGGTGGGGTGCGGGATGAGGAAGGGGAGGGGGAGAGGGTGGGGAAGAGGGTGGGGAAGAAGCTGGCAGAGAAGGGGATTGAGATGAGGAGAATGAGAGGTAAGTGAGGAGGGAAAAGGGGGTGGGGCGGCTGCACTCATGTTGTTGCAACCGCCTCTTGCCGACAGAAGTGCTCAATCGGAGGCAGTGTAGGTGCACCATTAAGTATTCCATGTAACATGTGTCACAAAAACCCTTTTCATGCCTGAGAGGTGTCACCGGTGGGGGAGAGAGAGAAAAACTGAGGACAGCTCCACCGTTATGAGAAACCGCGCAGGAATTGGAATCTTGAGTGCGAGTGAGTGTGTGTGCCGTGAGAGTGCACAGTCTTTGATGTGTGCATGATTAGAGGTAATGCTTGGATTCACACCTACAGTGCAATCACGAGGGCTATGGAAATCCTCAAGGCCAATTAAATGGTTGAGAACCCATGCAAATGTTTTGCAGGGTTTCCCTTCTCCTTTGGCGTCATGCTGAGAAACACATACCACTTTACTATAATGTCTCAGGGTTTACAGCTCAGACTAGCATCTAAATTGCATTTTCTTTTGATCAAAATTACACTAAGCTCTGGCATCATCCTGTCATTGAACTCAGGCATTCCTTATCTTTAATCCCACGCATTGACATTCCCTCCCCATCCCAATCATTTGGTATTTCACAGAAAAGAATGAAGATGTCTCCAGACTATAGGCCTATATATTAACCCATTTTACCTAAATAGGCTAGCTTTTTTTTTTTTTGGGGGGGGGTCTGACAACATACACATTGTATTCTACTTTGCTTGAATCCCAATAATGAGAAACTAGTACAATCAATACACATGGCTAGAAGGCCTCTGAATAAAAAAAAAAGTAAAAGGAAAAATTGGGACAAAGTGGAGATATTTCCAGATACATCATCTAATGGTAGTAGTAGACATGAGCCAAGGTATTAACCTTTTTTTTAAAATCATCAACTCGCAATGTATAAAAACAGAGTTTCAAGTTTCAAGTTTATTACATATTTCCACTTTCTCAGTGATGGGATTACAAAATGATTGACAATAAAACAAAAGTACAAAACATATACAACCATATCTTATGTTTGAGGAAAAAAAGACAAACGAACATTACACACAAATATAAATGGTCGTTTTCATCTGAGGCTATTACAAATAAATGTCAGAAATATGATGGGGCCTACATAAAAGCAATGATGCTTATAAAAACTGTAGGTTCCCGAATTTATAGGTTTCAAGGCAATCCACCGCAAAAATGGAAGCTGTGTTTAGAGGACACTGCTGCAATTTACTTAACCAATCAGCATGGAGATTTTAGCAAAATTCATCCCATATCTTGGCTGAAATTGTCACATTTGTGCAATTTTTCACTAAACTCTTTTCTTCCTTCACAGTATTCTCTTTTCTTATAATATTTTCTTCATGATATATTTCCCTATGCACAAGCGCATAAAGGCAATGTCATCCGAGACAACAGTCCCGCCAATAGGTTTAACATACTGTTCTCTATCTCCCTCACTCACAGGTATTAAACTTTAAAGCAGTATGGGTGTGATTGGGTCACATGACTAGTGGTAGAAGGAACAAGCCTCCAAAGAGCCATACAGGATGTTGGAAAATATTTTAAGGAGGTCCAAAGAAGGCCTATGTGTGAATCTAAGTGAAGGACGAGTATTTCTTTCTGCTTTTTGACATAGGCCTACATACTGTCCTAGGCTTGTCATAAAGCTCTTCACTGTGGTCTGCCTATAATTCATGAGATAAACATAGGCCTACATCCACCCTCATATTGAGGGATGTGAAGCTAGAATGTGAGCGGTACTATATCTTCATCTCGCAGCTGTCCTTAGTTACACCATGACGACACGGCCTGCTTGTAGCGACCTTACACTGCGTCCTCTGGGGGAGCAGCAGGTATTGACTGGCAGTGGCGACACACCTTGTGACGTGTAGGCCTACGTCCTTTCATTCGTCACTATGTAAAACTCCTAATGCAAAGTACACATCCTCCAGTGTGGAGTCAGTGTCTACCAATCAGACTCGCTTACGAATCTTTCTCAGAAACTCGTGCAAGAAGGAACCGAAATACACTGGAGCAGAAATATCAAACGTATCAACTGCCAGGAAGAGACATTCACAGAGACCCCAACTCTCCCGTTTTCGACGGGAGATCTCCCGCCGAAAACCCATTTTTGCAAAATCTCCCGTTCTCCCGTTTGAGATTTAATTTTTCCCGCCCTGGCTCTTTGTCTCCCGTTGGAAATGATTTCTTACATATTTCTATCGTATGTTGCAAAAATAAGTCTTAGATAGCACCAGAGAGCATCTAGAACCCTGGGAATTTCGCGCTTCACACACATCAACTTTGAGTCTCCCATTTGCTAGGGGTTTCAGGCGGGAGAATCTCCAGATCAGAAGGTACTTTGGGTTGGAGTCTCTGCATTCACAAATATTAACCATGTCATTACCATAGGCAACTCATTTGCACTGAATCTCAATAGCAGTTTGAGGAAGTGGGCTTATGGGGGTTATAGAGTGTAAATTAATGTCCACATTCATGCCAAGCAGATAAAGGGTAGAAGATATTCACGATAAATAAACAAACCCTGAAATTACAAGCAAGGGTTATTCCCCCCCCCCCTTTCAATTCTATAGCAATACCCTATAGAGAACAAGGTCACATATTGTAAGCTGTGGTCTACATTCACATCTGGTCATACAGAGTGTTACTCAATATCCCATGGCCCAGCCAGGAATTGCACAAAGCCAATGAGTGTGGGACTGAGTGAGTGGCCAAGAGGAAGCATAATGGAACACACGCTTGCTTGGATTCCGCGCTCCACCGCCGTCTAACCCAAATCTCCATGCACAGGCTGATATTTGCCCAAATTACTCTCCATATAGTCCAACCTTGGGAGTGAATACATAGCGGCAGCAGCATGTTTACACATTGTATACACCCTTGCCTCACATGCAACATACTGTACGGTACAAGCACTGGCCATAGAAGCATGCACCTAATGATACGGTGCAGGCTCTATACTCTACACTATATATCCCTCCAATGGCTGTTGACAGTCACCTGAAAATATTCAAGAAATCTGCTCTCTTTACAGAATCACTGATGAAACCATCACAAAATATCCACGTAAGTAGTCCCAGGTTGAAGAAAAAACAATCAAACATATAAATCTCACTTTTATCGTGCATAATATTCTTGCATTTGCAATTTCAGAATGCACTTCTTTACATGCTTACATTGCAGCTTGCATGAATAATCTTCATTTGTTCAAAAAGTGGCTCAACTTGGTACAGTCTCCTCATGTAGGACTGTCCACGCTACAGTCTTTACAGACAACTGCAAGATTTCCTCAGCTTTCAAGCAGCTCTAGTCTTATAGACTCCTCAAAAATACCGACAATATCAACATCTTCCAATTGTGGTTCCCATGGCAACAGATGGGCAACAACAGATAATTAGAGAGTTCAATTTTAGTTATTAACATGAAAAGTGCAATCATCACTTGTACCGAACAATTGCTCCATATACGTGTCTCGATAAATATAGGCCCAAATGAGAATGCTCATTACTCATTTACATATCTGCATTTATATCTGATGTCTTATCAAGCCAAGTGTTTTAGTGTATACCATTTCAGTGACACAAACACACTTGTCATATTCAATACATTCTACCACAAGGCAAGATTTAATCTATAAAAAGTATATAAGGGCATATTTTCAGAAAGTTTATGTTTTATTTTCAGAAAGTTTACGAACAAAAAACAAGTCAATCTCCATGAACACATTTTTCTCTTCCTTTCTCTTGGAATTGATCAAGGCATCAGTCTACATGTACAACTGAATTGCTGGTACTCTTGTGAATTCTGAAAGGGGAAATCCAGTCCAAATATAAGTTAGTCTCATAAAAAAAAAGAGTAAAATCTTACGAGTTCAACATTAAATATCTGACTGAAATCGGATGAAAAATAAGGAAGTTATGACATTTTGAAGTTTTGCTAATTTCTGCAAAACAGTTCTTGTACAGTGGATATGAATGCAAATGAGTGAGCTAACCATGTCATAACCTCACAATTTTCCATTGATTGTGTACAACAACAAAAAAATTATGAAAATTCAATGTTTCTGTCATTGAAGTCTGAAAGATGATGTCATTCCTGGTTGAATAACTTCAGAATAGTGATCAGTTAGATATACAAGGATTTGAGCCTGAATGAGTTTGAATGAAAAACTGGAAATTTCACAATCTTATGTGCAAACTATATGGCAAGTTGTGAGGGGATGACATGCTCACTTTGCCATCTGCATATTCATATTGACCATTCAAGAACTGTTTCCCGAAAAATTAGCGAAACTTCAAAATGTCATAACTTCCTTATTTTTTCATCCGATTTGAATTAAAATTATGCCGTTAAACTTGTAATATTTTACTCTTTCTTATCAGATTAACTTATATTTGGACTGGATTCCCCCTTTATAACCCTCACATCTCTACAGGGGGTGGATTTACTCCCCCCCCCCCTTTTTTTTTTTTTGGGGGGGGGGGGTAGATAGCTGTCCATAGAAAGTATCAATGGTATCTGGGGAGAGAATATCTTACAGCACAAACTTCCTTCAAAATGTATACTTTTAGAATACAGGAAGTGGTTATTTGACCAGTATCCAGTGATCAAGGTTGAGCCAGGCTTGGCTAAAGTTCCACAATTGGTTACTCAGGCATATCTCCATTTCTATTCTTTGTTTAATACAGCAAAGACTTTAAAAACCACACAACGAATGTTTTGGGGCAACTTGTATAAGTACCCTGGGGCAAAAATATGCCAATGCAAAATGCAATCACTTTCAAAATCTAAATGGCTTTCTGATTTTTTTTTTCAATGGAATTTCAATAAAACTGTCATTGTACTGTTTGACAATGCTCTCATTAAATTATTGAAGACTAGCCCAAAGTATACTCAAGAAGGTGTCCATGGGAAATACATGTTATAGTAAATAAAAAAAAAAATGTGTGATAATAATCAGAAAAATGATCCATCGTCAGCTGACTTGGAGAACTACATGTTAAGATTCTGATTTAAAAAAAAAGAAATAAATGTGAGCGAGGGTATAGACATGTAACAAAGATATATTTGTCCATTTTAATCAGAGTTACATATTTTCGTTTATTTTTTTCCCCTCACTACACTACCTTCACTGGGACATACACCTCTTCCTAAAGAAATTATTTTGTTTAGTTTGCTTACATTAAGAGCTGATATAATAACTTCTTATCAGCTGAGCAAACAAAAAGCCAGTGCTAATCTCTGTCCTCACACATTTCAGTGTCTGAAAATATCTCTAGCTGCCGTCACTTACAGTCAAAGCCGACACCACCTGCATTAGTGATCACCTGTATACAAAGACCTCTCTTACACGTGAATTGTGCATCGATAGACATTAATTTGAGTAAAGACCACTTGCGAATAACCACCACGTTTTGTCTCTCTTTGCACTGGCCTTTACGAACAGGACTGACAGGGGTATACATCACAGTTTACACCAGCACACTCTTCAGATGCTGAATGGCGTCAACTGTTTTCCTTAGTCTTGTCTTATCAATTGTCATAATATCACGTAAAGTACAGACTGTAACACATCATTAGAGATAAGCTTACATAAATTTCTTTCTGCTCTGGTTATGTATGTGGTTTACAACATTGTAAAAGAAGGAGGGTTAGTTAGTTTGCTTTTTCTCTCAGTACAAACTGTAGCTTATTTTACTTAAATTCTCATCAAAAATTTTGGGCAGCATGCAATGCCTCTTCAAAAGAAAACCTTGAAAGTTGTGTCGGGTGATATCCTCCTTTGTGACCACCACGAATCAAAGGGTGTGACTGACCAAAAAAAATGTTTATGAGTGATGTTAAAATACTATATCCACACTTTAAGAGTTGCCAGGAACAACTTGGCTCCACGCTGTACCCTGATTAAATATTTGAGCGAGCAAAGTCTGACTTTTGGGTTGCCCGATTCTTCATGGATGCTTGTGTCGCAAATATTTTCTTCTGTTGTAATGACTGTGACGTCAGGACATGCCCTTCATTCTTACAGAGTACCGTACCTGTACAATGCTCTGAAATTTGCTTAGCAGCCGGGAGTTAAACAGATTGAAAACCAATATTTCATTTCTACTAATCAAATAACAGATGATGTGGCACGTAGGCAAAGCTGGCCAATTATTTCCCCTCCCCAGAGCAGTTTAACCCCTTAGCTTCACAATGTAGAGATTACCAGACACCGTCAAAAGCTTAGCTTGACACAATAAAGTATGCATTCAAAAAAAAAATGTACAGCAAAAGATTATGATATCATTACCGATAGAATCATATCTTTTCTATCCCCACAGAAAAGCACCTTAGAAATGATTATGAAGATATACACATCAGAAATCCATACAAAATCTTGACTGGAGATATCTAAGAACATTGCAATGGCAACAAGCATCCCCATTATCTTTGAAGTGGCCCTACACGTAACAACACTCAATTCAAGACACGTAAGGATTTGTTCCTTTAAGTGGTTAGGATTATTGGAGGGGGTGGGGTGGGGAGAGATGATTGAAAATGGCTGAAACCAAACCTATTTGACCCCGGTCTGCGAGGTCGGGTTACCCACAAGGCCCTGGTGTCTCTCGCATACTAATCTTCCCTTTCCGCGATGCCTTCACATCCGTACCCAGTGATCCCCACACAGCCACGTTTAACCTGCTCTAAGCCACAGTACAATTGATCAGCGCACTGACAAATTCTATGTGGAACACAGGTGGTTGAAATTCTCAGTGGGAGCGCAGAACTATAAAACTATTCACATACCAGGAAGTACTTAAAATTCTTCAACGCAAGCGTCTTTTCACACCAGCATCTATTCATGGGATTTTGTCAGAAATAGAAATATTGGTTTGCCAATATTTATACACAAAATTTGTTGGTAGCAGTGCCTAGACTATATATGTACCTCTTTGCCACCCCAAATAATCACATCCTTAAAACGCTTTCCATAGCGGCACAAACCGTACACGTGCAAATATTTGGGTGAATCTGCCGCGGAAAAATGAATCCAAACCCATTCCCCGACCTACATCTGTGAACTGCCCGATTCCACATCGTCCTACACGTAACGAGATGCCTTCCCTTCCCTTTACCACCCTTCACTTTCGCCTTCCTCTTTGGAACGTGGTTAGCAGAGGAGGGACGTAATTTATGGTACCATTTACGGTTCCCGCTGGAGACGATGTGTTGGGGAGCGTTTCTAGTCAGGCGTGGGGTAATTGGTGAGCGGCTGGCATGCTCACGGCAGGAATTTATTGTGACTTCTCAAAACGGTGACTTTCAGTGCACTGATAAATTAAACTGCGCATGACCCCCCCCCCCCCAAAAAAAAAAAAAAAAAAATACAGAATCTCACTCAACTCATCATTTCAGGTATATTTTTACTCAGTCAGTCATTTATACTGTGACGTTTTAAACCACAAACTGCCAAGCCTATACTGAAATGTTACCGTCAATGTATTGGAATGGAAGGCTTCTACATTTGTTGCTCACACTTTTGATATAAATCAGAACAATTAATCATTCTACAATTGACTCAAATTTCTGACAATGTGTATATCTTACTATCAGTGGGTATTATCTATTCCCCTTAATTTACATGAGGAATTGGATGCCTCATATTTAATTCTGTATCTACATACACCAACAAATTGTCGACGCCGTAACAACTCCTTTACTTCCAAGCAACAGCTCTGATAAATACATCACTGTACAGATGGGTATATGGCATACAATACATGAAACCAAAAGAGTGACATTATAAATGCTCAACAGTTTAACGACCATGTCATTCACCACAATTGCTAATGACTACAGGAGTGACATTACAAATCTAAAATGGAATACATCCAGAAGCCTCGGTACATGAAGCCATTGCTGTATCATCATTTCCTGCATAAATCGAGTTAAAAAAGTGCACCCTTCCAAAGTAATAACACTTCAATTGAAGGCTCAAATATTACGGTATGGTGGCTCCATAAGAGCTACCCTACTGTTTCATATACAGGAAGCATTTTTGGGCGTGGTTGAAAACCTACATTCATTAACACACACACACACACACACACACACACACACACACACACACACACTGATATATATTCTACAGGCCACCAATTTCTCCTTTCATTTAGCTCAGTGAGATGATATTTGGAGAACCGACCCCTAGACAAACATTTGCTCTCCGTAATGGCTAAAATGGTAGAGTAAACAAGGTCATGCGTGTTCTCATACAATTCCCTTCCATTTCATTTTTGTTTTGAGAGTGTGTGAGCGCCTATACATGTGCAAGTGTGTGTGTATATATATATATATATATTTGTGTGTGTGTGTGTGTGTGTGCACAGAGGCTGTTTGTTCTAGAACCCCACCCCCTCTCTTGCCCCACCCCATCAAACTTTAACTTAGCTCTCACTTGCATACATAAGTTTCCCCCTTAAACAAATCATAATGCTCAGTGAGAGAAAAGAAAATATTTCAGTTTCTTCCATGAGACCAATTAGCCATGGTAACGGTAGTGAAGTATCAGCCATAATTTTCTTTCACACATCTGCCTTTCTTTCAGCTGCAGTAATGATAATAAGTCATTTCACTTTGCTAGTCATCTTTGGTAACTTCCCGGTTTCGGACAGAATATTTCCTTTTTTGTTTTGTTTCTTTGCCAAATTCTGACTTTCAATATCTAATCAAAATAATATTGGCTCTTTTCCCGATGGCATCTTAGAGAGGACAATGCTATTTAGTAGTACCTCTGTCATGACAAGGAGTAGCCACTATTTCAGCTATTTAACACCCAATTCATTCCATACAAGAAAACAGAATCAAGCACAGATCACATATTATTTTCTTTCATTTCCACTCATAAAGGAGCAAAAACCAAGATCTGATCTTACCTTAGGATGGGATCTCTTGGGGAACGCCACCTTGGGGTCGACCTGCAGATTGGAAAAGAAAAAGACAGAAATAACATTGAAAATGATGATAACTGTTGTCTCATTCACCAACACAAATCAAGGAAAACCGGGATATTCTTCTTCTGCGGTATCAAGCATCAACAACACCACCTCAAACTAAACTTTGGCTCTGATCCTGAAACAACCACCATTTTCTTGCTGAAAATTCTAAGATAAAGGGACAGTTTGGATGTCTGTACAACCAACCTGTATTTGATGTAATACCTCATACACACACACACACAAATTGTGTAATATCAAAGACCTTTTAAAATCTCCACATCTTGTTATCCTCTCTATCATTCATCCTGCCATACCTACGTTGTATTGGTGTTTTTCATTATTCAAGACGCTTTCATGACACGATTATTTCCAACCAGATTACTTGCACTTCACATTCTTCCACATCTGAGATTATTGCACTGGTGAAAGAAATACACAAGACTCCTCTCACACACATGCACGCAAAGAAATCCCATCACAAATATGCATTTATGGGACTAATTACACATTATAGTAGCTGCATACAGGTGTAGTTTCCAGATGCAACACTTATATCAGATTGTCTGCATAGTAAGGTATGAAAACGTTGTCTGCTTCTGTATCATTGATGCCTTTTTTGACAAGAGCATGAACATGAAATGAAAAAAAAAACAAAAAACAAAAAAACACTTAGTTAGATTCCTGCCCAAAGAAACTTCTAACACTAACAAAATGTCCTTGCTGGATCTATATATACTGCAAGAGAGAGCAAAATCTTGTTTTTTCTCTGCCTCACTCACATCACCTGCCGATCAAGACTCCGCTAACACCTGACTAATCAGGATAAGGCCCTCTGGTGGCGTGGAAATCAAAATATTTTGGCGGGATGAACGAGCATATCCATGTCATAGGGGGCCCCCGAGAAGACACAGAGGCGTTTTTATCATTCGCGAGTTCCACCGTCATATCAAAACCTCATCTTCCCTACCTCACTGCCCCGTTGCTTCGTTCATGTTCCTCCACCTTGTCGCCCCACCCCATAATTCCTCTCCCTTCTCACCCCCTTTTGTCCTCAAACACATTCTTGCATCTCCCGTTCTGTTCATCATCCGTTAGTGAACATATATTCTACCAGTTATGTCAACCTCTTGGGGCATAGATTCATCTTTCCCTCACCTCATCATTTCCTCCTGTTTATGTTTCCCCCATTTCCAGCATGCATTGCCATTATCACTTTTACCCATTGCCATGGCAACCCCTCCATTCCCTTGCTCCCCTCATCACACACATCCCTTGTTTCTAACCATCCTTTTGATTTATCATTGATGAGAAACATTCTTCTTCTCACTCTTAATAATTAACGCCTCGTCCTTTCTCCATCCTCAAACCAATCTCTTTGATATACCCTAGTTACATCACTCACTTACACAGGCCATATGAAATCACTATCATGGGATCAAATCTTATACAATCATATAATTGACACAATCCTGCAGAATGTTGACCCATTTCATAACTAGAAATGTTGTAACACATTGTATGACCTCACTACAGTATTTGAGTAAAAAAAAATTCCCTCAACTGACCCTGTCAGATATTCTTCCTAAAATCTTCCAGCGTTCTATCACTAGCATCACATCACCCAACCTGAATATTGATCAAATCCTGCTAACACAGGGGACTTGATAGTAAATGGAGGAAGTGTTAGCGAATGTATAGAGCAGGAGAGAGACAGAGAGAGGGAGATGGGTTTCTTGCAATGCTCATAGCTATTTACACTGTCTGTGCTACTAAGACGAAAGCGCACCAAAGTAATTTCCGTGATTGTTTGGCCTGCGATACTGTTGTCTCTGCGTGGGCACCAATTCTTCCCCCCCCCCCCCCCACGATGGGTAACACAGAGCTAGGTGACATTGCTAGGTGTGTTCACACTGACGGTGAAATACTGCTTTATTTTGTCATATGAATGCAAAATATACCACATAATATATCATGAAATACCATGGCATTTAATAGGATGGTGGCTCAAACTTCGTCCGTAATACAAACGAAAAATCTGAGAGTGAATTGCATCATGAAATACCACTGATCGTACAGCCATAACCTGGCACAATTCTTGTCTCCTCCCTGTACGACATACATTTATGCACAGTACTCACCAGAAATACCATGGTATTTTATGAATGAGAACAGAACCAAGTCAATTACTGCAGTATCTATTACCATGGTATTTCACCAATGAAAATACTGTAGTGTCAACAAATTGTCTTGATATTCGATACCATGGTAATTCAAATGTGAATGCAAGTTATGATGGTCAGACCCCCTCGCAGCATTTAATCCTCATTACATGAGAATGGGTCTGAATGTCGTTGCACTAGGCTTCGACACCCTTTCCGCTCACTGGGGCATTCTTTCATACCTCTGTGATTGGAAATCAAAATTTGTCGAGAACCTGGAAGTACATTTCCAGTTTTAGTTCATGTAGCGTGGTGCGGCGCGGGATGGGAATTGAGGGACCGGGAGAGGGAATGCGAATGGGGCTCGATGGGGCTCGTGGCGAGGTGACACGTGGAGGCGTAATTCGGCCTCTTCTGAAACGGTAAGCTCGCAGAGCAGAAGGCCTGTTTGTGTGCAGTGACAAGCACTTAGAGGAATGACAAATGTATTTCTCCCAGAGAACAATCACACCAACTCGTGGAGAAACCTGCAAGTATTGCTCCTTGAATCCAGCTCGGGTCGAACCTTTCCCTCTTTCTCTCTATCTCTCTCTGTTCAGCTAATAAAAGTTCACTCGATTTTAAATCTCCTCGAATGCACACGCAATAAAAAAAAAGGCAAAGTAACAAAAGCGAGAGAAAAGAAAGCACTTCACCCAGAAAGTAAATGTCATTTCGGAGATATTTACCTGGTGAACGCAGGGATGAGAGGTTACGAAATGTCAAGTCTGATCTTGTTTCAATTGCCTTTGAAATAACATATTGTGAGGATATTACACTTGCACATTGAGCCGAATTGCCAATTTGAGGCATACCTAAGGTGATGTCAGCTATTGAAAAAGTCCTCATATCCCCCACCTTTTCAATTTCTCTTCATAAAAAAAAAGAGAGAAAAAATCCTTTGCGACTTGTTTCTTTTTTCTTTATTCACCAGGAACATGATGCTTCATATGCTACCATCCCCGATTGTATCACAATCTACAACGGCAGCATCTTCCGCACAAGATTCCCCTTTCACTCATGCACCACACAGATGAATACAAACCCATCTCTCTTCATTTTGATAAGCAGGAAAATGTGCATTGATCAATTTGGATATCACGCACTGCAGAATCGACAATACTCACAGTTACTGAAACTTCATGTTCAACTCCCAAGTGCACACGAATGCATCAACAATTTGTGAATGAACTGAACTCGCATCCGTTATTGACAATGCACAGAAACAGATGAATTGCCTATCTACTTAAGCATGTGAGCACTATACAAGAAAATATAGATCTTTCTCTCTTTTGCATTATGGGCATTTGAGCAAAGGGCCCGACAGTGTATATACTATGGGAGTCTGTGAATGACAACGGTACCAACTGATATTCTGTGGTACCTGTTACCATGGCATTTCGCCAATGACAATGGTGCCAACATATTACTGTGGTATTTCATACGACAGGAACTCCAATACGAATGCACCTATTAGCGGGTTGTATTTGACCTGGGCAAGTGGTCAAGTAGGTTTGTAGTACCACGGAGCACAGTGTCAGCACCATTCCCACTGACCTTGGGTCAAAGTTCAAATTTAAGAGGAAGGAAGATCATGCTGGATGTTTTCAAAATTCATATATTTTCAAGGAATCATCTTCAAAATGTTATGATTCGATCAAACTTTGATTTATTTATCTGTTTATCCATTTTGGATATTGACACAGAGTACACAGATTTGCTTAAGTTGAGTTGATCCCGTTCAACCAATCCATTCAGGAAGTAGACCAGCCAGTTATAGCTGTGGGAACCACTAAAGGAATTTATCACTAGCCTCCCGCTAATCTCTCTCCAATGTCGACGTATCATATCGGAGCAACGACCTCACACACACGTACACAGCTTTTTCACATGAACGGCCAGACCCTGGATTTCAGATCCGATACTATATTTCCCTGACATGATTTCAGGTCAACAAGGCATGGGATTTGGTTGATCATGACCCTGCCCAGTTTTTCAAGTTTTGATCAAACTTTCACCTCTCTGCCCAATTTTGATCAAACTTTCACTTTTCTCTACTGCTCTTACGTTATTGTTACGTAACTTTTGCCATGCAAAAATCTGAAGGTCTGAAGACAAGAGTATACATTTTCATTTTGTATATGTAATAAAGGAGAAATTAACATATGTTATCATTTTCATTCACACTCGTATCTTTATTACTGTTATCATTATTTTTACCAACATCCTCATCACCAGTATACAATTGTACCTGTAGTGTAGATAGCATGTTTAAATACTATATGGTTAAAAAGTAAGATTTCTCTGCTGGTAACATAAGACTGAATTGGTACATAGGGATGCTTGGGGAGATATTTAGAGGAGAGGGGGGCTTAGGGGAGGGTATACTTCTTTAAAAAGGAGATGGTGGTATAAGAGAGACAAACAAAAAATAGGAAAATATCCCCCAATTCAAGGTGCGATGGAAAAAAAAGCATTTCCTCATTTCATGCTGAGAGAGACATGTGATTGAAGTGCTTTGAGAGAAAGAGCAAGAGAAAGGGAGGGAGAGCAATAGAAGGAAAAAATAATACTTTCATAATCATTTCCAGATGTGACTTCGGACGATAAACTGGTGCGTCGCAAAATAATGAGTCACTGTAAGTAGCACTTGGCTGCACTTGGTATGTAAAGACACTTTTGCACAAGAGCCAATTTATACTCCTTTCCTTTCTCCCAAACAAGGTGGGGGAAAAAAATAAACTCATGATGATATGACAAGCCCTCAACCAGCTGGGCAATAATATCTTTCGCGATAATTTCCAATACTTTATTCCCCGGCATTCAGCGCATATAACACCCCGAGGTAACAAATGCACAGGTTTCCATTCGATATTGAGGGTCAATACGACACTTCCTGGGGCCAGTTTGAAGCTGATATTTCCATTTCATAAAACACTCCTTATTTTCTTGGAGAATAAGAAAGAGAAAAAAAGAACAAAATGAATGAGTAGAAGATACCTATGGAGACAGCAATGATAAAACATGATGATGAAGAACAAAAAAATTAATAGAACAAAATATGGAAGATGCAGAAAGAAAGGAATAGAAGAAAAAAAGACGAAAGAAAAGGAAGAGGAAGAGAAGAAGAAGAAGGAAATGAAGGAGAAGAAGAAGGCAACAACAATGGCATAATATGACTCAGTAGAACATTGCAACCTGGAGAAGTACAGAGCTCCTACATAATCTAGGTACCTTCACAGAAAGCTCTTCAGGATGTTACCAAAGGTACAGACAGAAGGAAACCAGCTATTGGGGAGGTTATTCAATGACCAAAGTGTAACTTGTTCAGGGCAATTACCGCGCCAAAATTGTTTCCTCGTCGCGTCTGCGTAACAAAATTGACAGTCGTAAGGCAGGATGGGTCAAACAAAACAGCCCCATTTCTGAAACAGCAGGAACTCTTCGTACGGTCCTTTGTTACTATACTTTAAGTCTTGTCTGTTAATATTTAAACGATTCTATTCACTCGCTCATGCTGACTAAGGAGTGCAACTCCAGGACATTTCAGGAAATATCTGCTGTTTTATGGGCATTGCTCACTGCAAAGAGGGCATGAATTCATCAATCCACGAGGTTGGATCTAGGATCGAGCTGCATTTCCCGACCATTCTACATTGTACTTTAGAGTTGTAAATAAATCGAGCTGAATGCTGGTCCATTCAATCTGAATTGACTTCGCAAACCCCTGACCCCTGGACAAAACACACACAAACACACATACACACACACAGACAAACATACAATGTATGCAGTCCCAATCTTCCACAATGTTCACAATGCTATACTAACTTCACGTCTGTCATTTGAACATCTATATCACTTTCATACCCCAAAAATTATGATGAAGAACAATGACAAAATAACCGTTGCAATAACAGGAAATCCTGGTTATGAAGAAGAGGAATTTGGGGGGAAAGTAGACTGGTAGTATGACCTGATGAAACTGTAAGCAGGAAATGAGAATTCTCTCTTTTTTCTATCTCTCTCGTCAAGGAAGGCAAGCTTTTAAAGAATGAAGCTTACAATGTACTTCTTTCTGTTTTCAAAAACATACATTTTGCAACTGCTACATATGCACACACATCTGGAATCTATCTATCAAGCGACAGAGCCCATACACACATTCCGCTGTCTTGTAGCATCTCGACTGCATTCTCCGGCATAGTAAACCTTGGCCACTTCTACGACCGTTCATAACTTGTTAGCATGTAACCGAATACCTGTCACTACCAATGTTCCACAATCCCATTTCCATTCTATATTAGTAAGAGGAACATTGAAGGTAATCAAGATGATTCAATATGATGATGAAAAGTAACAGCGGAAAGAAGATAATGATGATAATAATGATAACAATGACCATAATCATAATTACAATCATCATCAACAACATAATAACAATAAAAATATTGAATATTACCATTATCACTATCATTATGATTATTGTAGTATTAGTATCATCATCATCAATATGACTTCCCTTCCTCCATACTGGTATCCTTTCTAGCCTCCCCCCCCCTCCCAAACACACACCATCACACCAGTTCCAAGATATGAAGAGAGTATGGATGACACCCAGGGCACACTTAATGGTCTTATCACAGAGTCAGACGTAGCACTAATAGTAATAATGAGTGAATTTCTATTCAGTGCTTATATTTCAACCATTGCTAAACTTCAGCATCATCTCTGCTCAACTGCAAATTTTTATCACTTTTTTTTTTCTTTTGACTGTTACCACGGATGAAAGCCCACTAATGTGATGGTGATAAAATAGCCCTTCAAAGGTGGGAAATTCTGGTTACTTTCCTTTGCTTGACAAAATTACTTACTGAGCATTTTAGAATAATGGCAATACACAGGAGGAAGTCTCGTGTGGAAAGTGAAAGACTAAAAGCTTGTTGTTTTTGCATGAATAGATAAATGAGGTAAAGGTAGTATGTACAATTCCAGTGCATCTTGCCGCTATGAAGTGCTGTTTTCAAATCAGCCACACATTATTGCAAGTGGACATTAAGTGTATCATGCAATTTTCTGGTCAAAAGGCACTGTGGCAATTGTAACTATTGGAGCAATGTCCGTTTATTGTGAGCGGACGTTAAAACTCTGGGCTTAGCGGATCGCACGACCGACCAAGCGTGAGCAGAATGCGAGAGTGGCCGCGAAGCGCACAGACTTCCTTCAAGCGAACATTGAAATGTGTGTCCTTGCGTCTACACAATGGTAGGACACGCAAGTATTTCCTACAAAGTCTGACACACCTAAGACTCTACATACTCATCATTTCACGCTCTGTGGATTTTATCTCCTACCATACCAAAAGCTTCAGACTTTGTACATATCTACTTCTGTGAGCACATCTTCATCTTTCAAATAGCCAAGGCCTACTGTACGACACTCAAAACTTCTTTTTCAATTCGACTTTTGCCTATCAAAGTATTTTTACTTCTACATGACTGATCCTTTGACAAATATGGATGGAAATACAGTGTTTTAGACTTCTTTCTGTCTTATGTGTGTAATTTGGAAACCAACAGCTCCATAAAAAGCTATGTGCAACGTTATCTCAGATCTTAAGACACGACCAATGACTCAAGATTTCGAGAATGCAAAAGAAACAAACCAACATGCGATGCTATGAATACCTATACAATGCCATAAACATATACTAGTAACTATGTCTTCTCTGCATCTATACTTTGCATTTCCTCCTTTAGCATCTTCTAGAATTTCTCCTTGTCCCTGGGCTTCTATGCAGGCTGCATGTACACCATGGCAACAATGTCTCATTAGATACGTCCCCTTTGCTCTCCGCCCTTTGTTTATCTAATTAGTGCGATCGTTTCCGAGAAGGCAAACGAAAAATGGGTGGTGGCAATTGCTGGCATCTCTCCCTACGCCCTGATCCAGTGGCCAGGGTCTAAGGGAGGAGATGCACGCAAGCGGTGCACAGGTATACCTCAAACTTCCTGGTTGCCGTATTGGCCCAGCTTGCACACTCTGCTGCCGCAGCATTCAGTAAAAGTCGAGGAAGGTCTGTTCTAACTCGCACACTCTCTCCTCTGGAGAAAGGAAGCACTCGAGGGTGGGGTTAAAAATAGTAGGATAGACGGGCCGAGAGACAGAAACAAAATCACTACTTCCTCCTCCTACTACTGTGAATAAATTGCAAAATCAAGAAGACTATCAACGATGAATTCCACATATGAGTAAAAATAAATAATCAAAATACTCTATGGCAAATTGATCATGATGAGAGACATTTTACATTTAACTTTTGTCCAACTCATTGCTACATAATCAAATGTTCAATGAAATTATGCTGATTAACATTTTTACATTGGCTGTTTTTATCCATAACTCATATCTGAGAACTATTTTGAAGCATTAAAGCTGTTTTTTTTTTTTTCATCTGTAAATGGTAAACGGTGGCTTTAATTCTTCAACGATGAGACTGAATGTCAACTTGTTTTTATCTTTGAGATATTTATCGCCCGGGGCCACATGTTGTAAACAGTGGAAATTGATTGCAAGATTGATATTAACCATAAATCATGGGGCTGACACGGTATCAAACAAACCGACAGTCATCTTCAACTCTTCAGTGACAGGGCGGTGCCTGGGACTGATGTCGCCCTCGAGACATCCATTCTTGGAAACGGAATTCCGCAACACCTTGTCATCATCGTCTATATAACCTGGCAGGAAGGTATAATTCAGTACAGTCGCATTCACACACATACACACACACACACACACACACACACATACACACAGAATTACAGTTTTTGAAAGTAGATTATTGTAACATGATCTGAAGAAAATGTTTAAACTCTTTTGCATGTGGACACACAACAACTGCTAACTCCCACGATATGCATCGCAATGCGAAAGTTGGTCCCGCTTGATATCGTTCGGAAACTCTCACAATAATTGCCCTAGCATGGCGTGTACGACTGGCACATCTTAAAGACACCATCAATTTGTTAAAAATAATCCCACGATGCAACTCCTTACACTAGGTGTGCATACTCGGGTGGCCTGTGGTTATGCTCCGGCCATTGTTTAGGCATGCACTGCCGAGAGATTCAAAGCTTTTCATTCGCAGCCCAAGTAATTTATTTATTTTTTTATTTTTTTTTTTTGCCACGTGTGAATGGTTTTCACATCCAGATGCAAAAACCCCAAACTCCTGTGTATGGATGCAGCTGGTGCATTCAGTCTGAATCAGGCATGTGTAGAATCAAGTGGAATGCAAAATGTGCACGCAGGAAGTTGTGTGTTTGTGTGAATTGTTTGTCTTTGTGTGTAGGAGATTCTGTGTGTGTGTTTATTTGTGTGTGTTTATGGGGGGGGGGGAGGAGGCCAGATGTAGAGTCACTGTTATTTACTCGTAATTGTTAGGGTACCGTCTCCACGCATCCTTCATAATGAAGTGCTTTTTCAACATTAATTGACAATTTTGTTTTTCCCCTTCTACTTACAGTTGGCCAACAGGTTGGTAAACTATGCAGTCAATTAACTCCAGCTGTGACCAAATGCTCCGTGCATTAAGAGTTTTATTTGGTTAATTGATCGAGTTCCATGGCAACACTGACACAAACGGAAAAGGCAAATGCCTGACGAGGAACTTGAAATTAATAAAAACATCCTCCAGGAGAAAAAAAAAAAATAAGCACACGGCCAAGTGGTTAAGACAATGGTGCCCTTAATAAGAAACTTATGAGTTCAAGCACCACGTGGCATTACGTTATATTAAGCCCTGTTGTGTGTGATTACTGCCCCATACATCTTCTATTATATAGTACACTGTCCTCAAATAAGTACAACCAGCTACTGTATACGCCATATATTTCGCGAGTGTAAATTTTCGCGAATTGGGAATTGCCGAAGATTTCGCGAGTGGTTAAATTCGCGATCGTGGAGTCCTGTACTGAACGAAGAAATGTATACGCGTACGTTAAATTCACATCGAGAATAGAGTTGATATTTTTGCGTGTCTTTAATTTTGCGAATAGCACCCGACTCGCGAAATTCGCGAAAATAAAAACCTCGCGAAATATTCACCGTATACAGTACCTTTCCTTACTGTTGTGCTGGCTGCAGTGACACACACTATACACACCTGCTCAATCATAATTGACATACATTGTACATTACAAATCAACATTGTGTGAGGATGCAAATTTTGTCACAGGAACTCCAATCTTCAGTAATTCATTCATTCATTTATCCAGATATTTATAGATCCATTTACTTAATTCTTTGTTCAATTATTCATTAATTTCATTTTTATTCAAAATCAAAGAATATTTGTAATCAAAACATCAACTCCTCATGAAATTCAAATCATTCTGCACTTACTGTAGTGATACTGACAGTATGTGCACCACTCCTTACCCATTGGATACAAACTTGTTCCTCCCATGCAGCAATACACATGACCCATATTTTCCCTACAAAAGCAAGATCTATAAACATTTCATGCAGGGCTGTCTCCTTTCTTTCTACATTTTTTTTTTCCTTTTACTATTTCTTCTTCTTGTTTTTAAAGACCTTCCTAGCAAGGTCATTGCTTATAGGGCCAGATGGTGAGCGTTCCCGAGGTTTGAATTACGAAAAACGATCACACAGCGCGGAAACCAGAGTCCCACCATGCTGGTATGTTTGCCTGTTCATGCTCACTACTTCCTACCCCACATCCCTCTCGTTATGACCAACAACAAACAAAAAGAAAGAAAGAAGAGAAGAATATATATGGGCCGTGACGCGAGAAAAAGGCCCTTAGGACATTTAATACCGAAAATGAGTTTTCCCCTCCATATTTTAGAAGAAATTCTGACGTATTTGGATATGCAAACCTTTTTCTGAAATTCCACTCCTAAATGCCACAATTACGACATTAAAAACTGCATGTTTTGTCCAAATCCTGTCACTTTTTGATGCGTCTATGCACGTGCGCGTAGTTAGCTAGTTGATCTTTTTGCGCGTACTGCTTTGTCAAACTTCCGCGCTGTTTTCTTGCGTTTGCGCGCAGCGGCGCTAAGGGCCCTTGTCTCGCGTCACGGCCCATATATAATTACATACCCCATGAATACATAAATGTATATAATGTGTAGGCATGTGTGTGTGTGTGTGTAAGTGCGTGTGCATTCATTGGCTCAGAAACATAATGTGCTCGGAGTAGGTACATTTTACTTCATTTTAAAGCCCCACAGTGGTTTTCAAAAGCTTGACATTTTTAAAATCTAAAGAAAAGAGACATTTATGGAATAATTTCCTATCTTTTTCTGTAATCAATTGAAAGAAATATGACAAAACACAAAGGCAGGAAAGGTTTTGAACTTCCTTTACAGAAAAGCTTCGGGAAAAAAAATGGAAACGGGTAATGTTAACAGAGTAAGAAATACTTTTTTTCCCCTTCTTTTCGAAAAGACTACATAAAAATTGGCATAGGATTTGACACTAGAGTGGACCAGTGTATACCAAGTGAAGATGCCAGCCAAGCCCTGCACCCGTAAACTTGCAATTTTGATGGGATTCCACCTCTTTACGTGATGGGTGGCTAATACCGAGAGGGGAAAGGAAGAGTGAGATGCAGTGCTGTAGATTTCATTTCCGGAAGAAGTTGCGCGCATCCTCCCGAACCGGGCTTCCTATTCTAGTGACAATTGAAGCTGACACGGGAAAGCTGAGGAAGTGGGTTCCTTTGACAAGGGTAAGACGCTTTTTCTGATTGTATTGCGTCCCAAAATACACCATGAGAAGGCACCTTCCCAGTCTTCTGTACCTTTTTACCCCCCTCCCCCACCCCCATCCCTCCAAGTTGCTGCTGCCAGGTTGATGTTAATGATCGTTGATGGGAGTAGAACTTTTCTTCCTGCACCGTGTCGCAGAGAAGATGCGGGGTCACTGTTTACCGCCAACAGCTGATACAATATTTGAACGTGACAGCAGGAATTAATGCCCGGAACGGGCGAACATGGCGCTGGTGTTCCTTTTAATTAGAGAGAGGGAGAGGGGTATATGGGAGGGAGAGGGCAAGTAAATAAGCTTTACAGCACATCTACCTATATCTTCCAAGATATTGCATTCTACAACCTGCGGTGCACCTGTAGTGCACCATTAACCACATCACAGCTCCCAATCAGCTCCATTTTATTGCATTCTACACCCTGTGATACACCATTATCTACACCACAGCTTGCTATATATCCTATCATATTCCACATCCTGATACACCATTATCTACACCACAGCTCCCTACATCCTATACATCACATTCTACACCCTGCAATACACCTGTTTTTCACCATTACCTAAACCACAGCTTGCTATCCCTTCTAAACTATGGTGTTCTACACCTTGTGATAAATCAGTGATGCCCTGTGATCTTCATCATCATCCTACACATATGAATGGACAGTCTCACTCAGTTTGTACTCACTGGCCCTTTATACCCACAACTCAGAAAATTGTACCAAGGGGTATTGGCATGAAAGAGGCCCGAGGCATGCTATAAGGAAATTAATGCTTCCCAAAAGAAAACAAATAAGGTTTCCATGGAAACCATGATGTTGTTTCAGGCAGATGGTGCATGTAGAGTTTTCACACTAAGTCTTTGGAAGATAGGGCCTCACCCTTAACCCCATGCCCTCTGCAAAATGATGATTCGGTACAATTCAAAAAATCTTGAACATGGCTTCTTTTTTTTTCAAAATTAGCCAAATTTATCTCGTTAGACATTTAGGTATGCAAGAGATTGTGATGACTACTAGATCATCATCTATATTTCCATCATCACCATGATCAGCATTTAAATCTCTTCTACTTGAAATCTGCTCGCCTACACACAAATACAACTCTTACGCACACACGCACGCTTGCATGCATGCCACACAACATTCCCCAATGTGCTTTGAACACGAAGTTCGTCGACATGTTGGGGTCACAGTATGACATTTTGGGCCGAAGATTTATTGCCCTCTGTTCGACAATATTTCTTCTCGTTATGGCAACTGGAGGCTCAAAGCAGCACAATTTCATTTTTCCTGGCACATTTTACCGCCTCAGTTCCTATCGATATAGAGAGAGAAAACTATGTAAAAATACATCCCCAAGATTTGTTTTTGCACATCTTCACTTGTCATCTGCGAAGCCACATATTTTGGGGGGCCACATCCCCAACTTGCACGGAAAGGCTAAAAAACAATACCCGGGCTGACCCAAATATTTTTCGAGATGACATTTCCGAACAGATTTCAAACGGAGTTGCAAATTGCGAGGGGATGGATAAGAAAATGGGTCAATTTCCCCGAAGGAGACGATGAAAAAGGGAGAGCTCTTAAGCCCCGCGACTGTGCCACGAAAGAGATGAAGAAACGAGAGATTAACTTGACATGTACACACTAATCATTCATGCATTATTACATAAAGACAGCTTGAATCGCCGCGCTATTAAAATTAAAACGACCCGGGGCTGCATTTCGGCCGCAAAAATGGGTCACATGCTGCCACGAGAGTATTATTCTAGTGCACGCTGCACTTCATACCATTTGCCCGGAGCGGTCATGTTTGTCACTTCCTTCACATGATGTCACATGACCTTTGGGGCACGTTAACTCTTTCCATGCCCCTCTTACCCCCAAATATATGAACCAAACCTCCCATTCCCACTAGTCTGCAGCCAATTTGCTAGTGATCTAAAACAAAATAATACGAAGACCAGTTTGTTTTTTTTTATGCTGCTATGACAGGCGAGGCTTTCAAAGCCCTTTGTATGGGTCAATAGCTCTCCCTGGTGCACGCAACTTGTGCAGCAGTTCCGAGACATTTTTGTCCGAGATTTATGAGGCAGGAACCGCGACACCGGAATCGAATAACGAGAACATCATCTAAACATTGCAGGTGATGTGACACACACACGCAGGAAATGTGGCCCAGATAATTTATGCAGAGCGGTGGCAAATTGCAGCCCCACTGGAGTCGAATTCTCAGAAAAACATGATTCCATGATACATGTACTTCTTCCTGGCTATGTTTGTGTGATCAAAGTTCCTGTATATCAAACCAAGGAGGATGCAATTTTTTTTTGTTTCCTGTCCTGTCTGAACATGCATTCCAAAATGAGAATAAAATGTTTGTTTCCCCAACTCAAGCAGCTTCTTTTTTAATGAAATAGGCTGAAACTATCTTGTCATCTCTGAATTGGACAATAAGCTACTAGAGTGAGCTGCAACACACACACACTCACACACACGCAGAGATATGTACGATTATGTTTGTGTGCATATACACACATACACTGTATAATCACTATGCCGTACACACAGAGACCATTACAATGCATTATGCGACAAAGTGTAGACAAATAATTTATTACCATTTGAAATATTTAAAAATTATCAAATTAACTAAAGAGGAATGGTGAAGAAGCACCAGAGCTATTATATTCATAAGGTATACTTCACTATAATATAATCGAATGGACAATCAGGTAAAATATAAACAAATAAAAAGAAAGAAACAGCCACTTGGAAAACTTTAGAAGAAACAGTACAGGAGATGTAGTGGTTTAGTGGAAAGGTCAATGCACCCTTGATCATGGGGTCCCTGGTTCTATATCACCCCCTTTCAGCCAGGGTTGTGCCCCTAGGCATTGCACTATGTCCTCATTGATTAGTCTTTCAGAGAATTGACTCTGACCTATATTTGAAAGCCTCCTTAGCAAGTACATTACATTTATTGCAAAATTAATTCAAACTCACACTGAATATACATGCAATTTATAAACTCAATTTTTTGTTCAATTAGCTTGAGTCTCCCTCATCATCAGTTTGTATTATAGATGAAAAGACATCCGAATCACAAACAGGTGACCTTGCATTCAATGAATTAATTTCATCAGAAATAATTCTTTTGGGATGCCACTTAAAAACTAAATAAATGCCTTGCAATAAAGTTGTTCAATACCTTATTCTTTTCTCTCTTTTTTTTTTTGATAGGAGGAATCTTCAAAGTTTTGTCATTCTCACAATGTTGTTAAAACTCTTAGAATAAGTAGCATATAGCCACTTACCACCACTTTATGAAATCATCGAACCAGAGCCATTTTGTTTGCAAAGGTGCAACATTTCAAGTTTCTGTCATACTGACTGATGTTAAATGAACATTGAAAGCGAAACTGGGAAAGAAATTAATGGGGGGGGGGGGGGGGAGGGGTAAGGGAGTCTGTAGATGAAACCCGATTCTATGTTTATTGACTTTCCAAGACTACTTCATTTGTTTTAAGGCTGATGAAGCAGGAACGGCGGAATGGAGTTTCAGTTTGTGGAGGAAATCACTAAATGACCGAGTTCACCCGGATTTCAGAGTTATCAATATTTTCATTTTTTTTCTATTACCATTAAGCACAACTTGCTCTACTTTTCATGGAGTGTGCATACATGATGTACTATGCTGTTGCTAGGACACAGACAGAAATAAAAAATAACTGCAGAATGATGAAAACCCTCTCTATTCTGTTCATTTTATATATCAGACTACACTTCAACATGGCGTCGTATTGCACTTTGAGGTCTGCATACTCTCTACAAGGGAAGGTGGACAAGGTAGCTTTGATAGATTACAGCATGCATACAGAAGGTTGAAGGTGCCACCCCTGTGTGTATAGCACCATGTTTACATTACAGTCAAACATTTCCATAATGCATACACAATGTCAATCCATCATGTCTTGTCAAATCCTCAGAGACAGAGAAGCCCCCACCCCCATCCTCCATCCCTCTACCCCTCTCCCCCTCCTTACGCATCCCCCTTTTCCATCTCCTACTTTTGTTCTTCCATGGCTGTATTGATTGATCTGCTGCCATGGCAACCACAAAGTTACACACTTACACATCACTAGTGATGACCACAGCGCTGCTTATTACATTTGATCCTGACAAGTCCTTAGTCCCATGCCTTCCCAGTCATGTACCATCTATATTGTACACTGGTTGCACACCAACATTGGCTGCTCCTACATGTATGTTTGCAAAGCAGTCATCAAAGCCATAAACATTCTTTACCTTGGTGATTTAACCTCGGAGTACCAAGTCGATGACATCCATTTTAACTACAAGCCAACATTTCAGTTGTTCAACCCTTCCCTCTATCCCCTCTTTCTCTTTCCATCCTTCCCTCCTTCTTTCTCCATCTCGTTCATTCTTCCCTCTTCCCCTCGTCATGCTGTGTGCCAATGGCCAGCCCACAGAGCAACCTCCATGATAAAACACACACTCTACACGTCTGCCGTGGTACAAAAGGAAACAGCAGGACAATCAGAGGACCAATGGTGCAACTTCCATTCTTCCCTGCTATAAGACCACCATCATTCTATGATGCAAGGATTTCTATCACATAACTGGTACATGGAAAATACTAACTGCCATGTCTCTAATCAACTATGACTGTTGACACACACACAGGGAGCCAAAAAAGATAGACATTTTTCATCACAGGGAAACAGAAAAGACAACCCCCAACATTCAGTTAGAAATACCAAAGGTTCCATACTTTTTCCTTTCATATTCACCCATCCCTTTCGGCTGGAAGAGAAAACCCTGGGGATCACTGGGTATTTTGAGGAGAGGACGGGAGTATTGAGCAGGGGGTGAGGGAAAAACAACAAGTGCAGAGAAACAAAACAATAATGAAGATCTTAATGAAGAGGCAAAGCGGGCAGTCTCACTGGGGGGATGCCAGCTTTTCTCTCTCCACGTTTTCTCTCATTTCACTTTGTGCCCGCGAGTATCAGACAACATCACATGCCAGGCATTCCACCGCTGGAGGACGACAGGCCAGGGAAAGAGATGCCGTAGGACCGCGTTCTCCCAGCGTCGCAGCAGGGATGCGGGCAGGAGGGGGCTGGAGCGAGCTGCGGAAGTCTGTGTTCACATCGACAGTGCCAGCATCTTGCCGCCGTGGCAACGAGATGGAGAAAGGAGGTGGAGTATAGACATTTTCACGGAAAAAAATCCTCCTGTCTAGTGCAGACATGTTTGATTGATACGCTGGGCAAAGTCTCATTGCTGCTGTTGTTCTTTGGGATATTTTTGGCTGAAACTAATTTGCGAATTTGGACAGCAGCAAAATGTAGCACTCTTTCCCCATAATTATGGTCACCTTGCTCGCAGAGTGAAATAATGATACATCTTGTGCAAACAGGTACGACTTTGCAAGGAGACAATGTTGGTCATGACAGTACAGATTGTATTTGGGGGACATCACAGTTTCTTTTTAGACCAATTTTCATGACTTTTGTGACACTACACATTTATCACTGTAAAGCCACATTAGTTGAGTCCATTTTGTTGCATTTTTTTTTTCTTAATCCTTCTGGCGACAAAAGCACTCAATAGTACAGACATCTATTCTATCATAACAATCTTGTTTGATGTCTTTGAGCCAGCACTGAAGAGATAATCCCTTGTTTATCTTCTTCATCATCCTCTTAGTTGTAACATCTTCTTCCTACATGAAGACTACATCTGAATGGTGCTGAATAAAGATGCATGTGAACTTTCCCACAAAAGTCTTGATGTGTGAAGTGATTAGATCATATGCAGCTGCCTCCAGGAGGAGGGGGCTACCACTTTAACACAAACAACCTTAAATATCGCCCGGACTTGAAGGTCAAGATTTGCATGATGTCTATCCTGTTGAAGAGCTATAAAGAGTAACTTTGATGCACCCTTGCACATTGGTGAGTGGGTGAGAGGCATTCTCCCCAGACCTGTAAAAAACTGTACATCTCCTCATAAAAATGCAGATATGATTAGCGAGGGGGATTTTGCTGTGTTTGGAGGAGGTTATTAAGGGGTTTACATCTCTCGGTTGTGGCCCTCCTGTTCTCTCGGGTCTGAACACATTGTCTGTCGTGGCAGGCTACCATTCTGTGAATGTCTACCAAACAGCCTTGTGGCCGCCGTAACCCTGCTGTGTGCATTGAACGCTGACAACAATTTGGCTCGCTGCCGTCTTCCAACCACCCAAGCGAGCATCCAACCTTTTTGCTTTTTGTTTGTTTGTTTGTTTGTTTGTCTGTATTTCTGTCTCTCTACATATATCCATGGACATGATTTATCTTTCAGAAACAGCTCTAAATGTATGCATTCCCCTTCGAACTGTCATTCATAAGCCGCCCCATTTATCCATCCACACTGTCCCCAACTGGACAGCAAAACAAAAACAAAAACAAAAAACAAAAAACAAGTCACAACCTCCCATCCGAACCTCACTTCACCGAAACCAGATGGGCATATCAGTCTGCTTTGCTTCCCCATGTACTAAGAATTCATCCCACGAATTCATAGCATAATTTCTCAGCCCGCTCCCCGATGCAACGCACCGCTCCCATATATACCTTGATTTGATGAGGGGTTTTTCGTCAAAATGCCAGCGACTGGCTGTAACCCCCCAATTCTCCAGTGCCATGTTGTAGCCCCACCCGACACAAGGCACAATTAGACAGAAGGGCACTAGCGAATCCAACTCCATGCCTCGAGTTCAAGGCCACCACTAGTCTCCACAATCAGACCCTAGCCACTGCCATATGTCAAAGCCATCAGGATCTTGAAGTCAAAGACACTGGAGAAATGCAAAGGAGATGGAAGTAGCACAGGAATCATCACATTTACCATAAACCCAGCTGGTTTGTCTCCATGTGACAGCAAGCCAAGATAAGCGAGAGAGAAACTTCCATGAGTAAAGATGCAAACAAACTCCTGGTTGGTAGACTACATCACTGAAGGAAAGACTTCCTCAAAAGGAACGCACACACACACACACACACACACACACACACACACACATACATACAAACACACACGCACACAAACACATGCACATTTGAAATGTATATCTTTCCTCCTTTCCGCTGGACGACGTTTCGAGAGGTAAACCAACCCCTGCCAAGGCATTTTTGCAGGCAGTAATGCAAGTCTGTTGCTCATCTGCCATCAGCCGCTTGTACACGCACACACTGCTGCCGTGAGGACCAACTGTGTGGGACTATGGCAATACAGTTTATCGAGGGGGATGATACACAACTGGCCCTTGCACGGAAGACGAAAGATGCTACAAGATGGGAGTTGGATGTCATAACAATCGAGGCAGAAGCACCACTCTGCGGTGCGCAGCTGCAGCAGCAAAGACACGATTTCCACGAAACTGGCACACATTCAGATAGTGTGCCAAGGAATATAAACAAAACAAAACAAAACACCCATTACTACATGCATTCAGGCAAGTCCGCAATAGAAAGATTATCCACAGAAAAACAATGTAGCGATGAGTAGAACAATTCAAAAAGACCCGAGGATGAGCAAAACTCTGGCAGGGCTGTTCAATCAATGAATGTTTTTGTAAAATCCAATGTTTAATTATAAAATGGCAAGCCACCAGGATACCAGGATATTCTGAACAATTGGACCCCATATCGGGCAGAGACACCAACACAAATTAACCTAAATAAAATCCTGTACATATACACTGTAGGGACTTAACAAGACAATTGCTTTTAGATATAACTAACGAAAGTTGAGTTGCCAACACAAAAATTCAATTAGAAAGGCCGCTGCAATGATCTTACATGACCAAATGTACAGTGTATATTTAAGCTTTTTCAATGTATAGATGTGGTTAATAATCAGCAAAACAGACATATTTTGCAAGAATTGTACATTTAGGCCTATATATCAGATAAATTACAAAAGGATTGGCACACAAATTGTAAACATTCAAAATTGTTTGAGAATGTAATATAAAGAATGTGACATAATCCCACGTCATTTGGGATTAAAGTCTTAGATTAAGTAGAAACATGAATGATAATAACAAAGACCAAGAATGTTTCGTCACACAATATTAAATGTCAATAAATTTCTCTGGAAGCATGTGGCCAACAGGACACATTTATTTCAACTCAATTAACTGGGTTATTTTTTCATCATCACTTTCAAAATATCAACCATCAATCACACACACACACAGTGAGAAGAGATGCTGAGGATATGAATTCATGAATAAATGCCCAACGGTCACCAATGACCCGAAACCTTCGTCCGATATACTGAATAACCTTTCCATTTGTGCAACGGAGAGCATTTATGCACATAACAATGACTCAGTCTTGAGGGTAGCCTAATTATGCCTTTCTCTGAAAGCGGGGCAGCTATTAGTCTTTACAGTCAAACTCCCTAATGATCATTTAGGAAATAGGAACAAACTGAATGGTGAAAAGGGGACACGATGCAAAAAACATATCACACCTACAAACTTCTCCAAATTATGACACTCTTGAATTCTAAAAAAAAGACCTACACTCTGGCAAAGTTTGAGCAATAATCTCAAACTAAAATGCTCACTTTTATCATTGGCTACATCAACACCTTGTTAAGCAACAATATAGAAAATTGGATCTAAACCCTTTGTATGTAATTTCAACACCAGGGGCAACTTTCCCATGGTAACGCTTTATGCATATCAAAATATGCAAGTCGAATGACAGAATATCTTCAAACCATTGAACACAAGCAATACAAGGCTTGGATATCTTTGCAATCAATTCTAGACGAAAACCACCCTAACATAAACAAGCCCTCATGATTTAAACTCTTTTCAGTTTTTTGTAGTGGCCTACCCTTACATACTGTAGCTTCACATCTAATGTGGATTCCCTTCAATCCTCAAAACACATCACATATAATTCACCAGTGAGGTCCAGGATATGGCTCTGTTTAGCCACAACTCAATCAATCGGGAATCAATAATACATAATTCAGTCGACCAACACCAAACACGAACAGCGCTGCTTTCAAGAGTGTGGTTGCTTCGCACATGTTAGAATGAAGCACAATTTTTTCCACAAGGGACTCCAAAATATAAACACAATCAGTCAAAAACTTGACAAGGGTGGGGTTTTTGTATGTGTATTTTTTTTCTTTTGATAACTGTGTTTACAACCCCACCTGTCTACATTCCACTGTACAAGTATGGAGCAACGAGAAAGAGTGCTCAATATATTTCTAGCAATTTAAACAGATCATCCTGGACTTATTTCATACTGTTGACAAACTAGTAAAATGTTTCTCAATAAAAAATTATGATCCTATGTGCTGATGATTTTGAAAATGAACAAGTCTGCTGCCAAGAACATTAACAGCATTCTCTCTTTATTTTTGTTTCAATAAAGTAGCCCTTTATTCATTCATTAAAGCTGTCAAATCTGACTTTTAAGAAATCAGAGTCATGTCTGAAGTTGTTGGTTTTTTTTTTTGTCTACTATCACAGACTCAACTTCCTCCTGCAGCTTGAATCCTGGGACTGCAGACTGAAGTGACCATAAATAGCACCACGGGGGCAGAGTACTGACCAAACGAGAAGGGTTAATGAGTCTGCCACATGCTCTTTAATATGCACAAACATTCTGTAGGTATAGTACACATGTCTACATATTCCCTTTCATGTACAACCTCCATCAATCTCTCTTTCTTTCAGTCCTTCTTTCGTTCTTCATCTTACTATCTATCCATCCATCTCCTTGTCTCGCATTCTCAATGATGTTTTCCTTTGGTGTATATTTCTCATGAATGAGCGTACTTCTTGACCCCAGTGAGAGTTGGTACACACTCTCATGCCTCACCATCCACCATGACACTTGACACACGTTCCCTACCACCGATCAGAGCCTCTATCAGCAACTGTTGTCAAACAGCCCTCCTTATCGAGGTTGGTAGGAAAAATATTATGACAGATGAGGTTTGTATGTTCCACATTGTCGTGTTTGTTTCTTTAGCATTCAACTACCAATCAGTGGCAATGCTGACATTATCAAGTAAAGATGATGATGGGGATGATAATAATAAAAAATTATGATGATACTGATAATGATAATGATGATATGATGATGATGATGATTATGAACATGATGATGAAGATAATAATGATAATGAATGCAAGTTCTGGGAAAGTAAATCAACTGATTGAAAACCACACACAACATGAATATAATACACCACTTTTTTAAATAATACACCACTTTTTAACTTTACATTAACATGAGAGAGCATAGCAAATGAAATGTGTAGACAAGGCACAAGAGAAGGAACATAATCTGTTTTTACACACACACATAAAAAAAAAAATCCTATACACAACATTTTACCCCTCTTTATCCACAGCAAGATTTGTTTATATTTAAACTTTCGCCCCTCCATGTGATCCAGATATACAAGGATTGTCTCATCATTGGAAGCCACAACAAATTTCACTCAGTTTATCTCTCAAAGTCCCATTTCATCGACTTATCCATGTAAGACCTTTCACTGAAATACGGCATCCATACAAGTGCTGTGTAGTGTGCATACAGTCAATGCCATGAAGCCAAATGAAATGTTTCCCACTGAATGTTTTCTGTTCCCTGAGAAGCTTCTTTTCTTCTTAATCAACCTTATATCCAACGCTTAAATTCTTTGCAAATGACGTCATCTTTGTGCATCTGAGAACTGTTCAGTTTAGTCTTCCTTCTCAATTCTCACACCAACAGCTAGCTTTCATTTTAGCCATGACAGTCTGTCCACCTCTTGACAACTTAAAGGAAATGGACATCTATGCAAAAAGAGAAATAGAGGGAGACTGGATTTCATGGGGGGGGGGGAGGGGGGGGGGGGACAATAATCGTCCAAAGTCTTGCATGGGATAGCAAACCCACTGCAAAGTGGGGATAGATGTCATTTCTTCTTTTGGTTGACCTCATAACCACAAAAACCTCAGGGACAAGAGGGTATGGAAGTAGGGTATTTGTCATATATTCAAACGGGAGTGGCAAGAAGTTACAAAAATAGACAGTAAAGATGAAAAGCTATGAATGAAAACAGAAGAGAACAGTAGATAGCCTTTGAATTCAGATGGAACATGAGTCATTAAAACTCCTTTGATGGTAAACTCTATTGAAATATAGAAATCCCCAACACAACTTTAATAACATGCGAACATCATTTATAAACTCTTTCACAAACTCTCTATGCATGATGCAGGTGGCAAATTTGTTATCACATTTTAATTTTATTAAAAGAAAGGCACCATCTGAAGAATAGACATTACTTCAAGAAAATGGGCTTTATAGGCTGAATAGCGCACAGGATGAATAATTAGGCCAAACTACCTAGATTTGAAAGCACAGGGAACTAATTTCTATGACTAAGTGCGGAGACGCAAACTGCACAAAATCCTTACGATCTGCTTCAGTCGCTGAAAGTGCATGATGATTGATGAAGGCGATTTTAATAAACACTTGTACTACTTGTTGGCGCCGTGCATTACATTAATGTGAACTGGCCATTGATGGGAGGTCTCTTGAACCCTAATTACAATCCAGGTTAATTCCTACAAGTGAATAGCCCCTAATGTGTGTGCCACTTCTCCAGCCCACCTTAAGTGTTAAACCACAATCATTACTTGTGGATTTCACCTCCAGAGTGCCTGGGAAACACGTACAGTAATCACCATGCATCTCATGTTCGTACCACTTTCCTTTCCTTCTCTCAATCTTTTCCTCCCCTTCTCCTCTTTATCTATCTATCTATCTATCTATCTGTCTATCTATCTATCTATCTATCTGTCTATCTATCTGTCTATCTATCTGTCTATCTATCTGTCTATCTATCTGTCTATCTATCTGTCTATCTATCTATCTATCTGTCTATCTATCTGTCTATCTGTCTATCTATCTATCTGTCTATCTATCTATCTATCTATCTGTCTATCTATCTATCTGTCTATCTATCTATCTATCTATCTGTCTATCTATCTATCTGTCTATCTATCTATCTATCTATCTGTCTATCTATCTGTCTATCTATCTATCTATCTGTCTATCTTTCTGTCTATCTATCTATCTATCTATCTATCTATCTTTCTGTCTATCTATCTATCTATCTATCTATCTATCTATCTATCTTTCTGTCTATCTATCTATCTATCTATCTGTCTGTCTGTCTATCTGTCTATCTATCTGTCTGTCTCTGTCTCATGTTCACTGCCCAAGTTAAAAACAGAGAGTGAGAGATGCCATGGAAGAAAAAAAAATCAGAGGAACTGTCTGAAACTTTGTTCTCAGTAACTGAATGAGCAGTATCCACACAAACACACTTGTTTGTTTGTGTGTGTATGTAGGCCTATGTGTCATAGTTTTGTTCTGTTTTGTTTTGTTTTGTTTTCTGAGGGGGAATGCTGCCGAGTTTTTAACCCACCATCCTTTTTTGTAGGAAATCATGTGGGCCCAACATTTCAAATGAACACCGCAGAAACACACATACGATGTAGTAAAACGACATAGAATGAAATGTTTGTGTCTGCAAGAAAAATTATATTCATCAATTTGATTATCAAAACTTTGGATGCACATACAGAGATTTCTGTTGAAGCCTTGCCTTCGAAAAGGTGTCACATGCCTTTTTTAGATCAACTCCGGGATGTTCCTAATACAAACCGACGAAATTTGATGGAATCATTTGACTAGTGTATGGGACGTTTCCTTGTATACAAGGACCCCTATACCTTGTGGTATGAGTCAAACTGATGATTTAGAAATTGGTGTGTATAATCAAAGGGTACTCGGCTTTTCTGACAAGGGTATAGCATACTCCGGCAGGGGTCTATGGGAAGTGTGTTGTGCGCAGCAAAATCAGCTAATCCTCAATGGGTAAATACACTCAGCTTCAAGCACATTTTTCCCTTCAAATTTTCATGTCTCCATCAAACTAATGACATTTCCTCTGAATAGGTCTGTTTAACGTGTAGGAAGCGTGACAAAAGATGAGAACTGCCTCACCATTACAATCACAGCAACAACAACAAATACATACTGGCTACACTCATTCCTTCATTTCTGATTTTCTCATCAACCTGTTACGCATCCAAGGCGACATACTTCAGTGACCTTCGCGAAACAACGAAAGAAAAAACAAATGTGCGAGGAGAAGGTTAAAAATGGGGGGGAAAAAAGATAGTAGAGTGAACTTTTCAATCACACACGCACTGATTGTTCCCAACAAGGAAAGCTCGCAAGGTCTCGTTCGGTGATTGGCATTTGGAAGAGACGGAGTCTGCAACATTTGACATTTTCCCATAGATGGGTCAACTGACCGGGAAAAATGGACCTGCGTCATGCCTGCATTTGATTACATCAAGAGTAATCTGAAAACAATATCCCTGGCTGCTCTTCCCGAAATATCGCATAAAGCGAAGACGGCCAATCCAGCGAGGATAACGTGCGCAAGCAGCACTTGGGCACCATTTTAAAGGCTCTGCTTGTACGGCATCTACCGTCTGCTTTACGGAATCAGGCATTCGGGAATGATCTTTTGATGGACCATCGATATGAAGTGGTATTTGTCGCATTATTGCCATGGTCTGGAGTTCATTTTGGCGCGTGAGCAGTCTGCCGGCAAGGGCAGCTTAAATCCAGTGACCCAGTCATGTCATCGACGATTGTCAGCCGAGCCAATCAAACTAATTATTCCAGCAATCACGTTGACATCCACACCTCGCAGTTGCACTGCCAACAACACAGGGACGAATTCCCTCTTTCCAACTCCCTCCCTCCTCCCCCCCCCCTCATACATTCCTGAAATTTAACAAGTCAAGCCACTGCTTCAAAAGTACCTCTGAATCACACATTCACCTATTACTCTCTGCACACAGACCACTCACTACAACTGCACTCACTCTCTTTACAAAGATTTCAATCAAAGTCAAGACCCATTCTCTTGTTCATACACATCATGATTTCAAACTTTACCATCAACTTGTCCGGCAATCTCATGAGTGTAACTTATCCCCAATAACACTTAGCCTAGGTTGGCCAGGCCAGCACTATAGGGTGCTCTCACACATCAAATCCTAACGGGAAATGTAGGCCCTACATTTATACTGGGAAAGTGATCTTCTTGTCATCATCAAATTGGAATAGAATTTCACTGCTTATCTTAATTTAGAGAAAGACAACAGAAACTGGTTCATTCCACTACACCTTCAATATATCACAGAAAAAGGAAGTAACATAGAGATAGGAACAAGAACTTTAATCTTCTCAAATGTGCTGCCGATCTGAGAATCACATATCATGGTACATTTAGGAGTAAAGAGGCTTTTAAAAATTCTCTGATTGAAAAGAAAATAATTTAGAATTATGAGCTGCAGAGGGCTCAAATGAAGAATTCTTTTTATAACTCTCCCTTATGAAACCCTAACATTAGATGGTAAAAATTAAAATAGATACAGCATCACCCCTTATTCCCCCCCCCCCCCCCAAATTAAAAAAATTGTTTTTTGGGACATGACGGGTTGAACAATGTGAAAGCTATTGTAATACGCTGTACATGAGTGATAGGATGGGTAAGGTAAGGCAATCTCTGTTCATTGCTAGTCCAGCTTCATGACATTTGAGCCAGTACATGAAGGAAGGACACCAGGCGTGGATGTGCTGGTTGGCAAAACAAAAGCAAAAGCACGGCAGTCGTTAAGGATTCGAGCAAGAAAGGAAATACAACAAAAACAAAATACAAAACTGGATGTCTATCTTTGGAATTGTGTCATGCAAGGACAAGGCAAGGACAATACAAGCCCTAGGTAACATCACCCAACATCCATTCATCAACTGAAACTCTCTCCTCCTTGGAGTCAGTGGATATGTGCATAGGATCAAACTCCAACCGCCTGCTTCTGTTTCTCTCACTAATCACTTCGAAGATGCAATAGCATGGGGATACCATGAAGTGGAAGGCTGGCCCTGCTCCACTACATGTATATATCTGAGAATCCCCATAACAAATAGTGTACAGCTGTATCACTGATCTTTAAAGGACAAGTTCACCTTCATTAACATAAGGATTGAGAGAATGTAGCAATATTAGTAGAACTCATCATTGAAAGTTTGAGGAAAATCGGACAATCCGTTCAAAAGTTATGAATTTTTGAAGTTTTTGTGCAATAACCGCTGGATGAGAAGACTACTGCAGTGTGTGAATAACTTAGATGTCACATGCATACAATATTATAAGGAAAATATAAAGAGAATTTCACAAAATTTCATCTTTTGAAAAAAGTACACATTCCCTTGACTCGTTACTGACATATGATACGGGTAATATTATTCCCATTGTCTCTAGGAAGAGGCAAGTCAAGTGCTCTTTTATTATGCGAAAAAAGTGAAAATATGTTGAATTTTCTTTACATTTTCTTTATACTGTTGTACTCATATGACATCACGAGCCTTAGTAGTCTCCTCATCCAGCGGTTCCAACACAAAAATTTTAAAAATTCATAACTTTTGCATCGATTGCCCGATTTTCCTCAAACTTTCACTGATGTGTTCTACTAACATTGCTGCATTCACTCAACCCACATGTCTATGAAGGTGAACTTTTCCTTTAAGTACACACACAGTTGAAGAAACTTGACTGGAGTGGTCCATTACCAATGAGCGTATGCCTTGATGCACACATTCGCTGACGGGCGCTATTTGTGGTTTTCAAATGTACCCCGGCCCACAGCGAATGAAGAGCAATTCCATCGCACCAACCGTGCTTCCCTACGCTTCAAGGTCTGTAAAGCTAGCAGCCCCCGTTACATAGCTCCAGCATACTAAACAAGATGAATGATATCTTTGCACACACATACAAAAAAAAAATAACAAGATCACAATGGCGCCTTGTCGTGACGACTTTCAAATTGAAGAGTTTGGAATTGAGTTTTTCTGACCAGGGAGGTGGGAAGAGACCTCCCTGTTTTGACTGTGCACTGATAATGGATAAAAAATAATAATGCAATATGCATTCTACCACTTATATGTGTGTGAATATAGTGTGTTCTAAATATTCTTCACAACCACATTTTTTTTCAGTGGTCCTCACCATCAGTGTTGTTCTATACAAAATGGTTAAAATCAATTCTAGTAATGACATTTGTGTTTCAATACAACCATCACTACCAATGATCATAGAACATTTTACGTTGATAGATATAGGCACACAGTGTACATGAACAGTAGCATATCTGCAGCTCAGAAAGGCAACCAAAGCCAATGGAAAATTCTTTTGACTGCTCAGTTTATAGCAGTTTTGACATTTCGATGAACAGCTACATGCACTTGAAACAAATAAAATGTGAAAAGTGTCATTCATATTTGTCTGTGCACAAGAGACTCAGGGCAATGTGAGTCATGTAGGACTCAACAGTGAATGAGGGACTTCTGTCGTCAATTTGTGTGCACATATAAATTCAACGAGCGCATGACCTCGTTCATTATGCACGGGGTAAATACAGTACGACCAGCGACTCGCCTTTGCAAGTTGCCGCCACAGCGGTGGTGGTTATCTCACACACAACGGCTACTGGCGGCGGAGTCATATTTTCGCATCAAGTCAAGCGTTCGTTGCCATTCCTCCCGAGATCGTGGAACCATTTTCACAGCCCGCTGGTAATCACTAATACGAGAAGGGACTGAGAGGCATGGCTTCGCTTCCCTGGGCTGTGCCGGGGCCGCCTGATGACCGGTGGCGGCGGCAGAAATGGTGTGGATGGCAGACGCATGCAGCTTTCCATAGCACTCTCCAAGGTCATCCGGCGTTCCATATCTCTCTCTGTGTCACACCAACGCACACACAGCACAGTCTTTCCTCTCTCCCCCTCTCTCTCCATCCACTCTCTTTCGATATCCCGATTGCAACATCTCGCTCAGGTCTCACGCCTTTATTGATCCCCGGCAGATTTCTGAAAAGTGGATTAATTGCTAGTGTGGAGTGGAGGAGGAGGGCTGGAAAAGACTGGGCTTGTCCTGTGGCTTCGTATTATTATTCTCCTTTTCTTTTTCACTTCCATGTTCCTTCTCTCATTTAATTGGATTTGGTGGGTTGTGGTAGAGGAAGAAACGAGATGGGTGGGGTGGGGGGAGGGGGGGAAGACGGGGCGAAAACAGGAGGGAGCTACATGTGTTGAACAGAGCACACATGGCGACCACCAGGCGAGAATACATAGGAAAGCTGTAATTAGGGAGACCGCGTCTAATATACAGAAAGAGAAACTAGCGAAAGAATACAAGAAAGACGGAGAGAGAGACAGGCAGAGAGAGGGATAGAAAGGAAGAGAGAGGGGGAGAGAAGATGAAACGGGGGGGGGGGGGGGGGGGATTGCTGGAGATAGTCTGCTTTCCTGAGCAGCTTGATACTGTTCCTCCACAGAAACAAACCTAACAGAAACAAACCTGTTTCCATGCTATTCATTAACCTTGGCAGCACTCTACCCACCTGTAGACTCAATATAATATATCAATCTAATATCATATCTATGGATAGCAGCATGTCATGCTCTATTCCTCTCAGCTATATGAGCAGTTTGAATGTTGATAAATTTTTATGAATGCACTAGCTGGAAATGGGGTCGGAATGACAGACTAGGATGGACTTTGCAGTGCAATGCACAAGCATAGGAAAAATCAGGCACATCTCTTAGGTTGTATGTTAGTGTGAGATCTCTCTCTCTCTCCCTCTCTCTCTTTATCATTCTGTTTCGCAGATCATGGTATCGAAATCCATCGCTGAGGACAGCGGGATTTGGGGACACACATACGAAGGCCACGTGTACAACAAATATACCACCAGCCGGTCGAGACTCTCGGGACACGTATATTCGGACAGGCACTGGACGCGCCACCTTACATCACTTTCCAGCAAATCAATACTGGACGCTTTTATTATCAGTTCCATTTTGTCGGCACTGCACGAGAGCCCCCTCAGTCAGTGACGATGTCAACTGTGGCAAAAAATGTGTTCTAGTTCTCTGCTTATTCCAAATTTGTATGAGCTTCACATAGGCCTATAGCTTCATATCTGCTGTATATAGTTTTTTGTCGAAATCTAACCAATCACAAGCTTATTTCCATTCCAAAATAGAGGAAGTAAAGGACCAACTTTACTTTATGAGTATTAAAGAAATCCTGATGAAGTGGTTAAACACACATATCAAAAACCTGCTAATGTACTGGGGTAGCACATTGGCCTATGGGTCACAATCAGTAAGTTGACTTTAACCCGTTGAGGACGAGTCCCGAGTATCGTAGGGCATGTGTCTATGGAAAATGCATGTTATAGCAAAATCAATCCGTCCTCAACGGGTTAAACTGCCTTTCATAGCAGACCTGGAGATTGCCAAAGAATTCAAAATAATTCTTAACTGTAATGACAATGTGAAGTTTTAGCACACTATGTATGTGATGGGGGTGAAACAGCATACCTCAGCCTCTCTGAGACCAAGACTAAATCCAATCCTCCATTTGGACAAATATAAATGACAGCCACAATTCCCAAAATACCACTCTGTTCTTCGATATCGTCTCTAAATTGTATCACTAAAACCTTCTACATTCGGCGAGGCTGGGAATCTAAAAGTAGAGAGAAGTTTTTGCGCAATTCACAGCAGATGCCCCTCACTCGTATTTCCACCGTCTTTCTCCTTGAGCAGCATATGTAGGGCAAGGTTCAACATCGCCTGCCCGTTTCTCTTAAATCCTTTACTATCCCTGCCCACCACTACTTCCTGTCTTTACTTTGGATAGCAGTCATTTGAGGCGTCTGCCCCTAGCAACAACCAACATCAAAAGAAACGTCTCTCTCAAAGACGAGAGAGAGTGGCAGTGACGGCTTTGCCCCATACACGCTTGAAACGTGACTGTGGGGAAACGCGGACAGCAGTAGGCTTGACAAGGCTCCCTCCATGAGAACGTTTCCAAATGACTCCACACGCTTTACTGAGGGGAAAACCGTCTTTAGCCCTGTCCTGCACGTAAAACCTACAGGGCAACAACGTATGCACTGGAACACAGGAACACATACACACACACACACACACATGCATACAAATACACACACGATAAATGCATGCACACTTTCTACACGAGAAAGGATACTGCCATGTGTACACACTCATACATGTACAAGCTCTTCATAGCTGCAAGTGTAAGACACCGAGCTATGCTTTGACTGCAGATTATGTCTTTCTACTCATTTGTATGTCCTTCTTCTATCTATATATTTTTTTCTCTTTTTGAAACGGGGGGGGGGGGGGGGGGGGAGGGGGGGAGATGTTAGTGAAGTGAAGCACATGCTTGTAGTCATTCTCATCAATAGATTTCTCTAAGTCCCTCATTAGCTCCGCGATGCACGCATTTGCAATAACAGATGATAAAACGAGGTCCGTATCTTCTTCTATTTTTTTCTCATTCTCTCTTTTTTTTTTTATTGCTTCGGGCTGTCTTGACTAGCAAGAAGAGATCATCCCCGCATCAGTGAGATGATGCTGGCTTTTTTTTTTCTTTCTTTTCCTTCTGAGGGCACTTGAAGAATTACCATTAATAGAAACGGTGGGATTCATAAACCGAGAAAAACTTGTAGGCAATAAGTGATGCTCTTAATGAGTGCTTGGATCGTGGGGTATATAATATGGGCTGAAATTTCTCTTTCTCGGGAGATGCTGGCCAACAGGATGATGTCTATAAATCACTGAATTAATGTTCAACCTGAATAGCAGGTAAACACAATCACTGGCTGAGATTATTTTTCCTTTTATTCTTTTCTTTTTTTTTTTTTTTTTTTTGGTCACGAAATGGCAGAATAGGAAAGGGAACGGCACCAAACTGTTTGGATGTCACAAGATGGTACAAATATCGACATTTTGCAGTTATTTCTTGCATAAAATTTGTAAACACATATTCTCACCTTCCCTGATATTCTTATTTTACTTTATTGATTTCACAGTGAAGAAATTTCCCAATGTACCTTGAAAAGTAATGCATCATTTCTTATATTTTGCATTACATAGCTAAAAGCAAAGCTAAAAATAATAACAATGATTCCTCATCGCGTTCACTGGAGACAATATCCATGGCAACCATTGAGAGCAATTTTGTCAGTTTCAGCATTTTGAATGCTGGTTTCTAGGAATACCAGGCACCTGTGCAGATACACAACCACATCATACTCATACACACACATTATATACAAACACAGACACAACAAGGTACAAAACGTATGCCAAATGACATTCAAATTTCATTTCACTAGTATATCAGCCATATACCATCCCACTTACAATGTATGTGCCAAACAAAGGACACAAGAGCTGCCCAAAAGGCTAACACATGACATGGAGGATTGTATTGTTTAGGATATGTCGGTCACAGCTGTTGTTTAACCAATGAGAGGCGCAATATAACACATCTTCCCCCAATCCCCAACACGTATTATAAAGACGAACACTCTAAACAGGAAATATGCTCCAATAAACATTTGAGTAATGCACTTATCCGCAATAGGTTAGCTGGCATACAACTGAATTGGGTGCGAGTTCTTCTCTCTCTTTTATGGGGGGGGGGGGGGGGGAGAGGAATAATAGATTAGATTATGATGAACTCATCAAAACACACCCAGCAACACAGAAAAAAAAAAACACTTTACCATAAAAAGATAAATGCCTTTTTTTTTACACGTGCCAACAACAACAACAGCAATACATATTAATATATCAAAACAAGTCTCCTTTGACCTACTATTATTCTTTCCTACTATGAATGCAAAATAATTACTCTGAAAATAGTTGTGACAATGAAATAAATAATCGATTATGATAATGATATAACTGCAATTCTAACACAGTGACCTATCAATGAGTAACAGCATGCTACAAGGTAGGAAGACTATGTTCTCTACACTCGACACAACAACAGGTGTGTGGGACAATGTATTATAGGTATTTTCTTTGCCCTGGAAAAAAAAAAAACAGTTTCTGCTGCTTGATTGCTACATTTTTAATAATTCAAACCTGCACAGACAATGTCAGTTGTCTTTTCTTGCACTTGGGCATACAGCAAGGCCATTTCTTATATTCTCTTTTCTATTTTGGAGGGGGGAGGGGCAGGGGAGGAGAGTGATGTGGCCTTATAAACCAAAACTACCCATGAGCTATCACAAAGTCCATGCCCACAGATTGTAATTAGTCAATTCATGCCCTGGACTGAAAGAATTAAAAAAAAAAAAGCAGAGAGAGAGGGGAAAAAAAACATACCCTGCTCTGATTCCCTGTGGCTGACCTTACAAGCCCCCTCTCTCTCTATCTCTCTCTCTCTCAATTCCTGGGACCTACTGCAAGTCAGGTCACTGACCTTATGTCAACTTTGGTGTAGAACAGAATAGGACCATAATTCACACCCACACAAATATATACACACAGAGACACACACACACACACAATCACTCACATCCTTTCACTCTCTCTCTCTCTAATCTCCACAGGTGAAAATCTCAATTACCGCTGTTCGCAATCTAGTGCAATTCCACATGTTAATCTATCCCCGCACAAGGCTAAACCTCAGCCAAGTATCACAATTTCTACGCTGGGGCAAGCACGAATTGCAAAAGCTATGAGGGTCACAGACGGTAGACATCGTATCTGCTGCTTTGGTCCATCTGTTTCATTTTGTTTGTTTGTTTGTTATTTTGTTTGTTTGTTTTGTGTGATTCTCATTTGTTTTTCATCCTCTATTTTTATTTCAAAAACATTGGCTTTGAAAACACAGGTTAGAGGCTATATTCTCTCTTCTTGAGCAAACTACACATTCACTTTGATTTTTGACCAATGATTTTAGTTTGTTTTGGTCAAAAACTGCCCAGCACACTCTATCTGGTAGGAAACCTTGTGCAGGCAGTTAACTTAAAGACAACTGGCTTAATCCGTAACAAAGATGTTGAATGGCAAGTCTCTATTAGTACATTTATATGTACATCCAAAAAAAAAATCTACTTCAGAAGCCTGAATTTCAGGAAGCAAGACATAATGAACCACTCACATCATTCACTGAAGTTGTTCCATACAATTTTGAGCGTGTGTGTGTGTGTGTGTGTGTCTTGTTAGCCTTTTCCCCCAACTACAAGCAAGTTTTTATGATAATCTCATACTCCAGGCCACACGATTCTCTCATAAATGAGAACTCACACCCCCACCCCCCCCCCCCCCCCCAAGAAAAAAAAGCAGCCATTCTGGCAAAGTTATGACAGTTTTCTCTTAACAAATGGTTACATTTCCCTGGAGTTACCATCAGCCGGTTGTTATGATTGCAAAGTTATCATTTTTCATCATGTATGGCAGGAAAAAGATGGATGCACCTGCTTGTCTTCCATATATCTCTTTTCCCATTCTTCAGCCTTTCCTTTTTCTTTTCTTTTTTTTTTCTTTTGGTGGTGGTGGCATGGAAGAAAAGAATCTTGTCTGTACACCATCGGAGAATGTAACCGAGGGTAATGTTGTGGTTTGGAAACCATCGTTTCTTTGGAGTGGATGTTTTTCTGATCAATGGTACCGGTTAATTGGCTTAACCCTTGATATATACTTCCACAAAAGGTATCCGTGAGGATGGTGATGTGGGCTGAGAGGGGGGTCTTCGGGGTATAAAAAAAGCCACAATACCTTATCCCATGTCCTCACTCCTTAGAGCAACATCATTAACATACGAAGGCATTTTCCCCCAAATGGAGAGGTTTGTTTATTAGCTAGGCAGAGATACCACACACACACACACACACACACATACACACACACACACACACACACACATACACACAACGGATACCCAGCTATCATGTTTATATCATGCTACAGCTGTATGACTTAAACAAGGATGCATCTCTCTTCATCTACAATAAATGCTAATCAGTGATCATCGTCTTACCTTTTTCTTGTCGACCTCGTGCGTTCCTCTCTGAATTACTTTCTCTACGGTGGCGGGATCCGAGAACGTGACGAATCCAAATCCCCTGTATTACGGAAGACAAAATAAAATAAAAAAAACACACACGTGTCAGCAAATATGTAATATTCGCATGCATAAAGCATATCAAATGTACCAAAATAGAACAGATATGTTTCATTTTTTGGTTTATGAGTGATTACAGTTCAAAAGCTCCTACTTTGTGATATTTCTCAACCATCATGACAATTAAGCCAGGATGAATGAGTGTGTGTGTGTGTGGGGGGGGGGGTGAGGAGCCTTGAAGATCAGAGTTTTAAAAATGTACTGCTTGGTAAATGGTGTTTTAAATCTTCTTCTGTTTTTTTCTCAATAACTGTACAAAGTTTGAGCGATGTACTAAAGTGAGTGATAAGTAATCGAAGCAGACATACTACATATTATTGTATAGTACATGTAGAAGGCAGATGCTGTGACTTTACAGAACAGAAGTAGTCAACTATGCAGGGGCCAGTTAGATAAGAAACGAGGGGGAAATGGTCAATTTTTAGCCACAAATTGATGCTCTGGTTTTGGCATGAACGAATGCAGCGGGGGCGCAATCAATGCCTTCGACCATGACCCCAAGCAGAGCAGTGTTGTGCCTCAATAAATGCTTCCATGTGGGACTGAGCATCTCTCAGTCCAAGAGGTCAAAGAACTTCTTTCACTAACATTCCATACCCCACCCTCCAGAGCGCCCACCCCCCCCCCCCCCCCCCGAAATAAAAAGAAAAAAAAAAATAACTCGGGCATGAAAATGAACAAAGCACACACAAGCACTCGCTAAAGTGAATTATCCATTCATTATGCCAAACAGCAAAGGCGAGGGTTGTCACTTTAGAATGTGCTAATAACAGAGATACTGCATATGATGGGATTATCTTCCAGTTTTGTGTGGATGGCATCCAATTATGGTCCAAGCCAATGACAGTATGTCCTAAATGCACAAAAAGGGTCAATGTACAGCCAAAGTGCTATAGCCCTCTTTGATATCATACAAACTATGTAATAAATAAATAAGTGAATAAATAAATAAACAAATAAATAAATAAACATATATATATATATATATATATATATGAAGAGTTTGTTTGCAGAAACCGATAAGTCCATATTTGCCAAACGGAGATATTTGGGATTAAAGGTCAAGAAAAATAAAAAAAATAACAAGAAAATTTTAGCTTCTTTTGACCATAACTTCAAAAATGTACCTTTATTTGTAGTGACCAATATATCATTTAAAAGGTATTATTTTGTACTTTATGACAGAGACCATACTTCAAAATCTTCAAAAATGGACTTATCAGTTTTTGCGAACAAACTCTTCATATATATATATATATAATTGATATATCTATTTAAATGAAAATGTGTTTTCTTTTGTTATCACTTTTTCTTCTCAACTGAAAAGATACTTTCACCCATTGCAAGCTAGTGGCTGCATCTTTGTAATATTGATGATTAAGATAATTACATTGCTGAAAACCTGAATCATCAGTACCACAATAAAATCATGGTCAGCTTTACCGCTATCATTTCACGATCTCCAATTGCTCATTTGCATTTTGCTTCTTTCATCCAAAATCATTATCATTCACATCTTTCTTTCTTTTTCTTTTAATAGAAGTGAGTACGGGAATACGATTAATCTGCCTTTTATCACATGCCCATCTCTCCAGCTATGCTCAAACAAGTCTTTTATTGGCAATCATTCAAGTTCACTGACACAATGTGGATATTTCAGGCATCACATTCATGAATAGGAAATTGGTTGGCACAGCGGAGGGAACGGCGAGAATAGAACGAGTTCCATTGCCGAGCTCGATTAAATTGGACGGAATGACATCGACACTGATTCCTCTCCTAAGTTGGCAGCATGCACATAATCTTTTTGTACACACGTCTCATTCTTTTACACACACAAAAAAAAAAATGCAAGGAGAAATCCAAAACACTGCTACAAAACCAAAGCAAACAAATTCAAGGGAAGAGGCTCACACACACGCACACACAAACACAAAGATGCACATCTGCACACATACACAATTATGCGTTGGGGCAAAACCACAAAACTGGTGGTAATAAATCGAGATGAAATTCATTAACTACAACTGCACGAGGGAGTGCTGGGTAGGGGCACAGTGCAGATGCAAGTTATAATTAATGTGATATATTATGCTGCCGATGAAATATAATCTACTTCTTCAACCGCCGCAGGTTCGATGAATCACATGGTACTGGGGCAGCGGGAGATGGGGAAAGAGAACGAGTGTGTAAGAGAGAGAGAGAGGAAGGGAGGGGAGAGAAAGAACGAGTGGGAATGAGAGATAGAAGGGGAAAGAGAGAGGGGGAGAAGAAAGTAGAGAGAGACAGATAGAGTAAGAGAAAAATATATGTGGTTATCCTGAGAAAAGGCTAGCAGGGAGAGAAATGGACAGGGGGATATAAAAAACATACAGCAGGCAGAGAGAGGGGAAAGAACGAGAGAGATAGAGAGGGGGAGGGGGGTAGAGAGAGATATCGAAAGAGTGAGAAAAAGATTACAGGTGAGAATTGCGTGAAATGAGAAATGAACATGCTTGAGGGGGCCAAGAGTGGGCTGTGGTGTGAGGGAAGAGTGGCCCCGGCTTCCCAGGTACTATCTCTCCTCCATTTGATTTCCATCTCACCATCCCTCCATCCTCTCCTCCTCCTGCTCCTTCTCCCATCCCGATTGAAATTGCACGATGTCGAGAGACAGGAACGCCACCAGGGATGAGAAAGATGAGCCAAAAAAAAAAAAAAGAAGCAGAGAGAAAAGGATGGGAAGAGAGAGGGAGAGCGCGAGCAAAGAGAAGGAAGGAGAGGGTTAGGGGGAAAAAAAGGGAAAGACCCTGGACAATGCGCATGTCACCTTTCCTGCACTTTCCTTCGGAGCTCTCCATTCAGGAGGAGAATTCCTCGGTGGGACATCTTTCTGTCGTGATGGTTTCACTCAGGGCACAAAAGTACAATTAAACTGGAACGAGTAACATCTTTCTCCTCACTCTTCCCCCCCCCCCCCACCTCCTCCTCCTCCTCTCTCTCCCATCTCCATCTCTTCATTGTGCTCCCCTCATCCTCCGGTTTCTACCCCTCTCTCCCCTTCTCCCGGTATCATCCATTTCCCGATGAGAGGTACTAAATGTAACACTTTTCTTTCTAGAGCTCTCTGCCGAGCACTTAGTGCCAATGTGGAGAATGGCCCCTGCCGCTATGAAGGAAGGTGTGTGTTTTGAGGATGAAATTTTATTGCCGGTGGAGGAGGATTCAAGATGAGGTTGGGGTGGGGGTGATGGTGGTAGGGGATGGAGGAGGTTGCTAGGGAGTGACAGAAACCACCAAAAGTGCCGAATTCATTCCTCCCATTTGCCACCCTCAAACCTGGACAAAAGTTCATTAGGGTGAAATCCGGAGATGCACTCTGAAAAACTGCCGGGCGCATCTTCTCCATTTCATTAAATCCAACCAGAATGGGACCCATCATCATGACATACCTTTAAGGTGAATACTGATACACACTTTGTCCAGGTCTCCTTAAATCTCTCCCTCTTTTCTTTCGTTAGCATTTTTAGGTGATCCGAGTATCCTCTCGGATCACCTTCTGTATCTGTACTGATTCTTTGTTTTTCTTCTTCTTTTTCTTTTTTCTCCTCAAAAGTTGTGCAGAGGAAAAGTTGTGCAGAGGTTAGCTCAGAAAGTTCTCTTCCTATCAATGTCAAAATTATACCATGTATGTATCATGTCCCAAAGACGACAGCGCAAGTAAAATCATTGTGATCAGTCGACCGTGAAGTCACTATGACGTCATTATATGAAAACACATTCTCATTCATATCTCATTAATGGAATGGAATTATTCAATGAAATTTACGTCACATATATTTCAAGTCAAGCGCATTCTACTCATATTCTCAAAATTCATATTTATCCTTAAAACGTGCGCGTACGCGCGCGTTGAAATATTTGTATGTTCAAATCGAGCTCAAATTTTTTTTGCATACGTTTCAGACAATTTGGAGCATTTTTTGAAAAATTGAAAAAATTGGACGGACGCGTACGTGCGCGCACATATACCCACGCACAGCTCTTATGCAATAGAAATTTCCCATTTTTTCACACTTATCGGATGCCTGAAATGTCAAGGAATATTTCTACCAAGTTTCAAGTCAATCCGACTCAATATGACGTCATACGGGCCCGTCAAAGTTGAAATTCCGCGCGCGCGTCAATGGCGATATACAGTGCAACTATGCCAAAAAACCGCCAATTTTAAATCCGATTTTACTCGTCAGAATGGACGGTGACCCCCCCTTTTCGTTACATATTCTGAAAGCTGATGAGTTGTAAATATCATTTCATGGGTTGGCGATGCTGGAAAAGTGATTAAAAAATATCAAATCTCTTAATAAAATAAAAGAAGTAAATTTTCAAAATTACGTCATCAAATTTCAAGTTCACTCGAGCGTATCTCACTTATACTTTGCCAATTTGTACCCAAATTTCAGTATGTTGTAGCTTACTAAATGCTCTTTCATTATTATAATAACAACATTTTGATTAGATGACGGCATCGCCTCGTAAAAATGGATTGAAAGTAATCTTGTCAAATTTGACCAGTTTACGTGTTATCTCTATGGAAGTGCAGTTTTTCTGGAAATGAAAATTGACATGACTATCTTTTTCGAGCACTGGCTCACTTATGCTTCGGTGAATTTCTCCCAGATTTTAGTATGTTGTAGCTGACACTTTGGGCTATCTTAAGTGTGCCCTCCATTTTTTCATACGACGTCGGTATCATGTCGAAAAACTTGGTTGAAAATGACACGAGGCTTCGATGCAGCGTCATTTTGCTTAATACACAGGGCCTATGGAGAATGAAATAGGTCATTGCGTAGCGCATCCGACTCGTAATCCTAAGGTCCCTGGTTCGAGGCTCACCCCTGCCAATTTTTTTTTTATTTTTTAAACATTTTTTTTTCTTCTTTTTCTTTAGTTAATCTTAATCTCCCTTTCCTTACTTTATCTTTTCCTGATTTTTTTATGCTTCTCCTTCAAATTTCTATAAAATAACAAAATTTTTTCTTTATTTTTCTTTCTTTCTACTACTTTCTGTGCAATAGATGAACAACAACAATGGCTATCAGTCCCATATTTTGCACATGTTTAGTACATGTCACGTACATTATTTCATAATATAACAACTACTTGATCGGACACCATCTTGGGTATGTAAATTAGGGTCAAAGGTCATAAATGTTTCATCCTGTATCTTGGTGAATACATGTCCTATCTTTCCCATATTTTGCACACGCAAAGACCATGTTACAAGAATCATTTCATAAAATAATCACTTTTTGCTTAGACGCCATCTTAGGTGTGCAAAGTGAGGTCAAAGGTCAAATATACTTCATTTTGTATATCCGTTAGTGTATACGGAATTCGGTACCATAGATGGCATGTCTCATTCCCTTTTCTAAATGAGAATCCAAACATCACACAGCCAATGTCCCGTCAACACAGATGAAACCTGTATGGTCATGAATATTTGGATCAGGACTCAAATCATTGATTTTCGAAGAGATCGGATCACCTAATTTGTCAGTCTTGACAAATTCCGAGTCTAGTTCTCTTTTCACTTTGCAGAGCTCCAATACTGCCTCCATCACAGATATCTCTTTTGAGAAAATTAAACATTTCTGATTTCAAATGGTCAATCACATGAATTCCATCCAATGTATTTCTTATCTAGTGGACCTTGCTGTGGTCAAATTAAGTATGGAAATATCGTCCCTCATGAATGTGGAAAAAATCTCCACTCAATCACTTCTGCGGATCACAACTCTTCTTCCTCCCCCCGCCCCCATTTTTTTTCTTTCTCTCTTTCTCTTTCTATCAGTGTAAAGAATATCAAACAGAAATGAAGATAGACAAATATTCTTGATTCAGTATTTGAAGAAAATTAAAATTCTCTTGGCGAGTAGTTTTCCATAATTGGGCTGGGAATATCAATTCTTCTTCTTTGTCCCAACAGATGATATGAGAATCAATTTTCCCAAATTCATGAAGCTTTGCTCTATTCCAAAAGGTTTCTGACATGGAATAACACACAAATGACTTAGAATGACATTTGTGGGCTGGTAATCACATATTAACCCTTTGCATGACAAGGCACAGAGCTTTAAATAACCGGCTAAGCTTCTCAACCAGTACATTCATCCAAACTTGACCTTGAGTTTTAGATTGGCAAACTCACTCCGGTGTAGCAATTTCGCCTCACAGTGCAATGGGAAGGGAATAGTGACACTAACAGAGATTAGGTAATTTTTTATCATTACAATCAGATTTCAGGCATCTCAGCCAAGTGGCGAACACACGCAGCATGGGAAGGGTTAAAGGCGCTGTTAATGAAAGCACATTGGATTTGGATGAAACACAATATTCACAGCAGATCGTTTGTCCCATCAGGTGTTATTGCACGACACTACAATATTGCGCAAGACCCTTATTACCCTCCTAACCAGTGCAGCTTTTGAAGTTTATATCAACTCAAAAGCACTATAAAAGAAGCAATTTCAACAGAATTTTAGTGCAGTTCTTCTATCCACCGTTCCATGGGCCACAAGTAAAAAAGGAGAAAGATTTGTAGTGTATGATTCATACATCCCTATGAATAAATGTTGATGTTCCTTGCATGCATCAATTCATATTGCAGAAGGCACGGAGTACTTATTACGAAATAAACCCCAGCAGTAACGATAACATGCTTTGCCCTTAGCCTCCATTATTGTCATCTCTCTCGGAGCTCATGGGGGCCTCGGAAGCGTTATTAGTCGTACCGCACTCGCCGGGGCATCCAGCCCCAGTGAAGTCAGACGGAAAACTAATGTGTTTGTTGGAAAACACGGGGCGCAGACACGCCGAAGCCCGAGTGGTCTTGACAGATCGCAGCTAATGACTTTCACACGTGCCCTGTTATGGGCTCCATGATGCACTCTGTACTATGTGCCAACAGCAGTTTGTGCACCCTGAAAAGCCTGCCCGAATCGCACAGCCAGCCTACTGCAAATTCGCATCCCAGAATAAGCATGTGGTCCCGATGTGGATGACCCACAATTCGGCTTACTCATGCGGTAACTCGTCCTGGTATCATCGCTGCGAGGATTGCATGGTCCCAGTGCTACTCATTATCATGCCACTGTGACAAGCTTACTTCTGGTGAGGAACATTTTACAGCCATCAACTGTCTTTATCCACACAAAAATGTGGTAGAAAACTTTGCCAAGACATGCTGAATGAGCCTAATTTTGTATTATCTCTAAAATTGTAAAATCATACATTCATATTCAATTATCTATATTATTAGATTATGAAGCATCTATAATTAGCAGCAGAATACCTCATTTGTTTGGGTTTTTTTTTTTCAAGATAATCTATGTACAAGTTTGAAAACTGCAGCAATCGAGCATACATACCTCGTACAAGCCCCTACAAAGAAATTACAACATTGGATTGATGAAGACAGTTTACTATCAAGTATACTATTGGCTTTTGGGTTTGTTTGTTTGTTTTTTTTTGCCTCTGTGAATATTTTGTCTTGGTTCCAAACCGACTGCTGAAAAGCAGCTCTAAATATTATGCTCCTAGTGATGAGACGTGACTCTGAATGAATGATCCTCTTGACTGCCAGAAATTGGATGAAATTTATCTATTTAGACGCTGACTGACAGATGGATGGGGGGGGGGGGGGGAGAATTGTGTGTTTACTGTCCCATAACCCTTTTCATTCGTACCTTGCCCTGCATGGCAACCAGGGATAAGGATGTGCCACTACCACAGAGCTGATGAAGCAGTGTGTTACCATGGAAACGGGGCTCTCCCCTGCTGGTTCTGGCCATGGGCTGTGGGTACGGTGAGGGGTGAGAGAGGGAACCGCACTCAGAATGGGGTTATCAATGGCAACCACTGCTTCCTGTCTCCACTGTCAAGTTGGGTCACACCCAAAGGTTGGGGGGGGGGGGGGAAGGAAAGGCTGCTAACAGCAAGAGGTGGACAGACGCACCTTGCTTGCATGCGACTTGGCTTGCCCCAGGTCACATGACCTTGCATGGAACACACACACACACACACATGGGCTGATCCATCCCGCAGCAGATCTCCACGAGATAGTGTCCTTCACCGAACGTCGTTCGCGTCATCACCGAAATTTCTGAAACCCAGGGCTGAGGGGAGTGACCATCAAGATAGCTCTCGTCCGTTCAACCTCAGTGGGCAGAGTATGTCACACTGGACAGACTTCTGCCATTTATACAGTGCAGGTTGAAATCATTTCTCATATGGCAAACACATTGTGTTTTGCCAGCAATTGTTATAAAAAAAGCATTTCCTGGACAAATAAGATCCTTGTCCCTGCAGCTGATTGGAAGCACATAATTCAAGAGCTTAAGTTTTGAAGAATAATGGTGCATTTCCATTCCCGTCAATCGAAATGTGGATAATTTGAGCAAAAAAAAAATATGAACTTACTATATCACTCTGAAATAAAATCACTTATGACAACAAATGGAAAAACTTAACTATGGGGGGGGGGGGGGAATGGGTGCATTTTCAGAACTACCTACAAGCACCTATTACTCTGAGGGATGGTTACCAGGAGGTAGCATATCTTGCGGCCTGTTTGCAGGGCATATATTTTCTATCTGTGTTTCAAAATACCTGGATTCCTGCGAAGCATGAATCAAAGACTGATTGGTCCCTGGTTAGACACGCAAGCCTAAACAAAGAACACCACCAAAGTTGGAGGCGACTCCGGCTGAGTGTACCATTTTATTTTCATTCCATGTTTTGTTTTTGTTTTCGAATGTTTATTTTCTTTATCTTCTATTTTTTCCCCCACGAGAGCACAATGCCCTGCATGGCACGGCTCTGTTGCTTGGTTTTGACGCACACACGCATTCTGCGTGCACCTGCCGGACAATTAATTAGCAGAACACCCTCTTTACAAGACCGGGCAATACACTTTACACACTATAGACTGCAAGAGAGGGAGAGAGAGAGGGGTGGGGGGGGGGGGGGGCAAACAACCATCAACAGCTCTAGCATGACCTGCACACTGAGGGAAGCCATAAATAGATGACAAGCTTGTTCCGAAACCCCAAGGATGAAAGGCTGAACAGCAGCGGCAATGCCTTAATAGGCTTTTGCCCCGAAATACTTGAATAAACGGGCAGAATGAGTGATTCACACTGGTACAAGCATCCATTTACGCGAGAACAAATTTGCATCTACCTCTGAATGAATCTGCTGAAAAAAAAAAGGAGAGCAAAAAAAGAGGTTTGAGAGTTTCCTAACTAGATTACTCCGTGATCATATATCGGTAGCATTGTTTGGAATTAAAGCATTATGCAGCTTCCAGAATAATGAAATGCCTTACAGCCCAAATGACTTATTACCTTGGTCATAAATGCCATGACAAATAGAGATCATACAATATTCAGCAATAGTCAACTGGGTCACTGGACAAAGGGGCTTGTTTGGAATATTTTGAATGCCGAGCCATAAAAAGAAATACGGTCAATAGCATCAATAAATCATCTCAAAACATTGTATATTACAATGATAACTTCCGTCTTTTTTTGACATAACTTTTTTTTTCTCTCTCTTTAACCACTCCCAGTAACCTTTTAATGAATAATTAATACAACACAATCCTTTTCAAATGTTTAAAAAAAAGAAAGAATTATCTTGGTATTGTTTCTTCTTTTAATCTTACTGAGGTATAACCAACAAACAAACATACTCTTTTGTGAGGGGTTGTTAATATTTTACATTTGTGACTCATTCATTTTTTCTGATAATAGATAGCCTTGAGACCAGGGTGAGGATCATCAAGGGTGAAGAAATAATAATAAAAAGAGAAGAAGGAGACAAATTATATATATATACCAGAGACTGGAGGCAAAGGCTATAGGGCTTTTTACACTTGTAAAATTTTGCTTAGCCCCGGACCAACGGTGGGGCTAAGGGGGGGCCTTAGCCCCACCGTTGATACGGGACTATCCTTAGCCCACTTTCTGTTTACACTCGTTTTTGCCAAAGTGGGCTAGCCCCACCGATAGTACGGTACTATCTGGCCCTGCAAAATAGCAGGGGTTAGCACCGCAAATTGCGGTGCTAGCACCGCAATTGCGGTGCCAAGCAAGTGAGTGTAAACAGAACGAAAAAATAATCCTGGGCTAAGCGACGGAGACGAAGTCCGACCCTCACTGACCAATCAGAAACGAGGTAATCAAGTGCTGCCGGTGAGTGCGTGTACGTGTACAGTACACAGCGTAATTATGAATATTCATGTGGTTTGGAAAGTCCGGGGCTAAGAAATACCAGTGTAAAAAGGTCATTTTTCTCCTTAGCCCCGGACAAGAGATAGTACGGGACTAATTGGCGAGTATAAAAAGCTGAAAAACTTGGTACGGGACTAACGATAGTCCTGGGTCAGAGAAAGTCCGGGGTTAAGAAATACAAGTGTAAAAAGCCCTTTTATCCCATTTTATGAGAGCGAGCACACACAGGGGTGAAAAACATACGGAAATATCCTACAGGTGGCGGTTATTGTACCAGATGAACCTGAATGGATGTTAACTGCACACCTTCTTATTATGTGGGCCTACAATGTAAACACAGATAGTGCTGAACTCCCCTCTGCCCCCCCCCCCCATCCCACAACTACCCCACTTCCTCCTTGACTCTAAATCCTCACAGACTCTGTACATGATCCGATGGGTTCCAGCAAGCGATGGTTTAACTCGCAATGAATAACGTGCTACTGATTGTCATACCTATACTGGCCCAGAATTACAGGTGTCATCAGCCAGTAAACGAAAACAAAAAAAGGGCAAAAAAAAAAGGGGAAAAAAATGGCTGTTTTTAAATAAATACGCAACATCCTGGACAAAGAATCCCCCACGCTTCCTCTTCCAAGGTGCAGCTGTTTTCTCTCTGCGGTATAGCAGGCATATATTTCAATATGAAACCAAAACCATTAAGCTGGACCTAGAGCACATGGAAGTATAATATTTCACTCAGTGGCAGAGATTTTTGAAATAACAACAACATCAGTTTGGTAATGAAATGCAAATTGTTTTCAAATAATATCATACTTAGCAGCACCAGCAAAAAAAAAAAAATTTAAAAATTGTTTTTATGACGTGGCAATTGCCTGAGACAAACCCCAGGAGAGCCTATTAGTGTGCCATCAGTTTTGTATCTAATAGGCATTGAGTACCAGCTTCTTCAGTGTCCCTAAACATTTATTGTGGGACAAACTCTTCATTTACTAACTGCAAATTACTGACAATATCATCACTGTCACTGGCAGAGCAATTGTCTTTAGATTATCGATCCTATCATCCTGACTTCATACAATCATTATCATCATTATCTCCACCATTATCTTAATCATAATCACACTGATACCAATCACTGTCTTCGTTATAAATGGTCAATGCAGGAGGGGGAGCAACACGGAAAGAGATCGAAAAGTGTTTTTCGAGGAATTTAGCTGTTAACTGCCGTGTCTCGTGCGTAAGTTAGAAGGCTTGCAAGGGCTGGAGGAAGAGAAACTTCCAACAACTTACTTCCTTCAAAACTACCTACTTCCTACTATATGAGTAGTATTTTTCAGAGTGGAAACTTTGGCGTATTTTCTGCTGCATGATTTCTACCCTATGCGAGATCATAAAAGATCTGCACACATTTTGTGACTTGGTACAATGAATATTTTGTTTTATGTGTAATATACACTAGTGCACTAACATAAAACTAATATCACACAACAATTACACAAGAACTGTCAACTTGCCAGCAATCTGACATATCAAATTCATCTGATGCAACAAGGCATGATATTAGCATAATTGTGCAGAACTTTCCGTAAATACTGAAACTACACATTGCAGATTCGTATATTATATGTCTCAGAGTGTAATAATGATTTCCATGCCTTTGACCCCGCACAGGCTCTGCCTTCAACTGCACTGGTGTGAAAATACGAGAGTACGATGACAAGCAATCACTTACTGCCTATGAAAACAGAGAATCAATTCAAAAGGTGACAATGTAGTTTGTAGCACCTTTCCCCATGATATATAGCACCATAACCAAACAGAAGAAGCATGCCACATCAGAATAACACACACAATATTTCTGCTATGTGTTGACCGCTGCTGCCCGCTTCACTCATCGTGATTATAGGAAGAGCACATCTTCATCGCAGCTCGTGTCAAACCTGGGATGGGACCTCCTCCATACTCGTAGACTCTGTGCACAAGCAACCATGTTCTTCAAAATATACCACAACCTTGTAGACATTCCTCTCCCACCAACCATTACCCCAGCCTTATTCATTGGTAGACGAGATCACTCCCTAAAACTCACCATTCCGGATGCAAATGTAGATGCCTTCAAGTATTCTTTTTACCCACGCACCGTCAGAATCTGGAACAAACTATCTTACGTAGCTGTTACTACACCCTCCCCAGCTACTTTCCGGGAAGCTGCTGTCCCCATCATTAGAAGCATGCAGCCTCCCCCTGGATTCAGGCTCCTGTAAGCCCGGTCATGTTTTTACTTGCACTTCACACTTTTTATTGTAAATATACTTTTCTAATCACTGTCAGCCGTTGACTGCACACATGCACATCATCCCGGTATAGCTTCCAGAGTGAGCTGCAAAAGGGATTACCACTTCAAGGTTCAAGACCGAAAATGCTCTTGGGTAAGGGGCAAATGACTTTTAACCCGTTGAGGACGGGCTGATTTTGCTACAACACACATTTCCCATAGACACCTGCCTGAGTATACTTGGGACTCGTCTTCAATGGGTTAATGCAAAATCAGAAAACCTTGTGGCATAAAACTTTTGTCAATCAGAGCCCAAGGTCTTTTTCGCAGCGTGACTCTTTCGGATATTGCCACTGGCATTCAGTGCATTGTGTAGAGATAAGAACTTTTGCATGCATTTTACTTTCAGGAATCTTCGCTCCTCACAAAATTCATGAAAATTTCAGGCATACAAAAATGTCTAATTTTACAGTATACCAGGTCAGTGCCCACTAAGCTCACATTTCTTTTTCCCCCACAGGGAGTATCGGTTGCCTCTGGCAAAGTGACCGTATACAAATGCCAGTTTGCAGCAGTCTGCTAGATATGAAATGATCGGGCTTTCACACAATCCGCAGAGAACATTAAATATCCAAACAATATCCCTGGTTTATCAGTCGAAATTCAGGCCTGTCCTTCGCAGAAACATGGCAGCGAAAAATAACAAAAACACAGCGTGACCTCAGCAACAATGAGTCAGGAAAAAAACCCCATGGCATTTGAGATGAGACCGGTAAGCCCTCGTAATGCTGACTTTAATTCTACACTAGTGATAAGTGTCAGACTGTTTACTCTGCCCAACTTTGACAGGATTAATGATCAACTGAACAGGAAACGGTTGACAAATTAATCTCTTTGTCGTATTCTCTACCATGTGAGGTCGGGGTGGGGTGCGAGGCGGGGCCAGATATTTTGTCACCAACACATATCCTGCAAATGTCAGGAGTTCAATAAATCAAGACAGACAAAAAAAAACCAAAGATAAATGTATTTCATTAGAATGGTCATGATGCTAATAAAACTGCTAGTGCTCCAAGGCTCAAAACTGCATACATAGCACAAATGTGTACATAACGCTACAAATATACACTGAATGATTGAGAGCACTCGAATATAGTTGACGCCTTATTCAACCCTTTCACAACTAACTGCCTAGATAATATCTGACTGATAATATCTGTTGCTGATGGGGCTTAAAAGAGTTAAGTGGTGAGGCAGCGAGGTGGTATTATCTCCAGTCTTGGGAGGAGTGGGGAAGACTTTTAAGACAAACTGCTATATTCTGAAATTATCCCCTTTATAACTGTGACGCCAAAGGTGCCCATTCCATGTAGCGGAATATCATGAATCTTAGCGTAAAGACAGTTAATCGTGCAGAATTTGAAAACATCTGGCCTCATAATATCAATGGTATCATCGACCCAATGTAAAATCTCAGCAGAGCATCTAAACTTTCTGAAACACCACGTCACCATAGTAACTAAAAAGCACATTTTTCCTCTTCTTCTCCCCCCCCCCCCCCCCCATGCAGAGGTATACCATTATAATATTATGTTTCCACTGCTTTCATGAACTCTAACACAAACTACAATGTAACACTGGCAGTGCTATAGGCCTACGTTTTAAATGCAAGCATCATATTCCACCAGTCTTTTTTTTTTAATCTGAAACTAAGTAATAATGGATGGAAAATTGGGTGGAAAAATGCTGAGGTAACAACAATGACCCCTTTGTTAACACACACATACATGGACTCTCAGTTTCCATATTCCTTCAAGCATTTCCCACTGTACTATATTCATGCTTTATCATAAATGACAATAAGATTATTGGTGCACGTTAGCCTCTTTCCCCAGCCATTTTCTATCTTCCGGCATAACAACCGTCCTATGCTGTATCCCAGCAATATTACATAGAGTCGCACCTTCCTTCTTTCAATAAAATCCTGCAAGTCCTCTAGTCTAGTTGCATTCACAAACTCTTCTGCTTACTCATGCAATTGGGATGCACGTGTTCGTAAAATGGTCTGGACACACAAGCCTAATCATAATTATGATAAATATGACCAGGTGGTCATAGAGGGAATAGACCTGTTCTGCACAGTCACAGTAGTGTCTATATCTGACCCCGTGTCAATAATTTAAACATTATCATGTAGCATATCATGGCTTTATTATTTGGGTATGAAGTTGTAGGCTACGTGTAGGATCCTAGCTCTCATGGTAAATGTTTGAGGCAGGGGCCCTCATGCCCAACCTACAAAGCCCAACACGTTTTGTTTACTCGCTTTTTTAGTGGACTGTTTGTCCCCCCTAGCTTTTTGTTTACCGAGCCCCAGTGACTAAGACCCACTCCCTAATAATATCTTCTATCAGTCATTAGTACCTCACAATTACTCTGAAGGCTATCATAGTTTGCTGGCAGGATTGCCACTCCAAATTCTTCATTGTCTCCTAGCCTAAGGAAAGAAAAAAAAAAAGGGGGGGGGGGGAGAGGAATCGGGGCCCAATAACATCAAACAGCTAGAGACTTGGCATAATTGATGGCCGTGTACATAAGGGTTTGTCCGTGTTATTCCTCCTCTTCCTCTTAATACTATGTTTGAGGAGAGGGGGCATACGAATTAACATCTTTACCCACCCTCATCCAAAATTTCCACCCTCAGCACAAGTTTGGCCACAATGCACACATGGCAGGCATCATAAACCACAGAACATACTACGGCAGGGTGATATCATGGACCCTCACATACGCTTCTTTGGTGGGCTATGCATCTTTACAAACCCATGCACTACCCACACTCTTGAAGTACCCATTGTCCAAGAATCAAGAAGTGCACACCTAGGACCAAACAACGCACAATGACCGTACAATGTACTTGACCAGTGCTCTGTTCTTGCACAACTCCCGAACACCAGCCACAGATCATATCACCCCCATGCCCCCATGAAGCTAGCCAGGCAGCCCTTCCTGGTAGGAAGACAATCCAATGCTCTATACAACATCTGGCTACACCAGCCCATACAGTCAGGGGTACTGTTACTACTCCTCCTAAGAAATAATTGCAAAAACCAATGCAAATTAGACTGGATGACCTGAAGGGGGAAAATGAAGTGTGAAGGTAAAAAAAAAAAAGGCCCACAGAGCCTAAACTGGCCTTTACTTGTATCCCATTAGCTTTCAATTCCATCATGTATGTGCTCTTTAAGTGTGGTCGATAACTAATGCATGCTACGGGGCTCTGTGGCCTGCTGTATAGGCTACCGACACAACAATGACATACACAATATCTGTGTGTACATAATATCCTTTCTAAAATGGCAGAAAATTTGCTCCGTCATTTGAGCAAACATTATCCACAGGAATATCGCTGACGCTCCAGGCATCACTCATAACCAAACTTCCTGAGAGCTCAGTCTAGCCTCATCTCTAGACCGTCAAGAAACAAAAGGAAAATGGAAAGGAAAGAGAAAATGAAAGGAGGGTAAAATAGAAATGCAATATGCTGCCAAGGAGAAATGTTGTCCGCCTCACGAGTTATGTGCCTGGACCAACACATCATCACTGTCGTGACACGGCAGGTTAAAAATAGGCAAACCATGAGCGAACAGCTTTCAATCCGTCAAATGGGCAAGATGATGCTCTACTCCTTGCCTAGTTAGGAGCATGTGATAGTCCCACTTGGCTCAAACGATGCTGGAAAAAATCCAGCAAGTTGTCCGCTAGCATCAAGGATGGGCTTGTCAAACATCTTCAGACACTTGGCGAAATGTCCGGCCACTGTGACTGAAGAAGGATTGCTTGGAACATTTCGGCTGCAATCACGGCACACTGACAACATACACCATCAAATCTAGACATAATATAAGCAGGGACAGAAAGAGTGAGTGGGGATGCCCCGCTATCACAGTTTGGCTTTAATCCCAAAAGAAGAAGGCCACAGCCCATTGGATCCCACTGTCCAGAATCGCTTTCATAGCAATGCTCAATTCCAAGAGACGTGGCCCAAAGAATAAAAGTTGATGTGCTCTCACTTTCGATGGCAGCTCAGATGCGAATCACGTCAAGTTAAGACTAGCATTCACAGGAATTAATTCTCTTCATATCTCAAGATTTCAAAAACAGAGATGGAAAAATGAATATATATGGTATACTACTATTCTTCATATAGCATTAAAATGAATTGAAATAAAATAGTTCACAATTCTATTCATATCTGTACTGCAACTGTACATATGACATGGGCATTGCAATGACAAAATTCAAGACGGTCATACTGCACTGATACTATCGAGCTGAAATTTTGGTGTGCTCTACTTTTGATGTAGTGCCACATCTGATGCAAAATACATGTATGAATGCATGCATATGACAAATGACTCTTCAAGACCACACGTCATTATGAATACATGGGACTGAGTCCTGTGAGGTAAAACATCAACCTCATGACCACTCTACACATGATTTTGAAAGAGGAGAGTCATTCACGAGGCGATCAAATTTCCCGACATGTGACTTCTTTTACTGGTGATCCGGCGAAAAAAAATAAATGAAAATGAAAACAAGACGGCAGAGGATGTCAATCCACAAAACTCATGGCGGTCTCCCGCCACGTAGGAGGAAAACGCAATGTACGTCGTGGAATGGTGCCAATCGCAGTGACTTGGCGTAATAGTTGAAGTGGACTGATTTTTGCAGACGTCCCAATTAGCCTGCAGAGAAACAGGTGCTCGGCAGAGGTTACGCGGAATCTTTACTTGGCAACTCCTGGTTTAATAGCGATTCATTAAAAACCTGCAGCTTATCTCTCTGCATGGGCCCTGTTCAATATTTATGGTTACGTTGGAGACCTCTCATTCAAGGGAAGAAGAAGGAACTCGAGGCTTTCGGAAAAGGACCCAGCAGTAACAAAACAAACAACAACAAAAACATTTAGTCAAAGAAGACAATAAAGGGAGGCACAAATATAGTTGTCTCACCATTTGTTAGACCATAAAGTTAGCAGATCAAGGAGATCTCAGAATTTGGTCGACTATACCTTCTGTCTGTCCACTCACTTTTAGTGACTTCTCCAACTCTATCCATTTTTATCCATTCATCAAACTGTCCAATATTTTCCATCGATCTACCATCTCCTTTACTTATGGCATGAATCTGTATCTATTTAATCTATCTAGCTATCTCTACCACTGTATCCAAATGTATAAAAAATGATTTATGGCTGACTTGATGGTCAATCACAACATGCCCATATCCATCATATTCAGATTTTATATCTTCTCCAAATCGCATATCAAAACAAACTTCCGACTCAAAGTTTCACATTGTTCCATCAAGACCATACCGGGCCTGTCATTATTTAAGCGGTCACGTTGCAAAACATTGTAATGGTTACCAATCACGGCTCTGAACAATTTTCCCCCTTTCTTCCCACCGATGATGCACCACAACGCTTGGTCCGTTGGAACCCTAATTCAACACAGCTATCAAAATTCATGAATTAATAGATTTGAAAAGAGGTACATTGTAAGTACGTGATTAAAATGTTTATCAGACGGGAGTAAGCAATAACAGGTAATAGAAACCAAACTCCCAAACTGATGGGGATAAAACATTTGCCACCAAAACTACTCAGTTTACCCACACCTACTGCTCACACTACCATTGAGAAATGAAAGAATTTTTAGAAAACACACTTCCTCCTTTTCCCACACCATTATCCTAGCATCTACATATTATGTACATGTATGTCTCAATTTCACTATGTCCTTGAACTAACTTAGCAATATAATTCAGGACAGGAGATGTTTTCTAAGTCTTTACTCCAATTATCAAGGGTTTTCTATTCTTTCCATATCTTCCACAGTGCTTCATAAATAAAAATTGCTGAAAACGTTTGAGAGTTTATTTTTACTGTACTGTATATGTTTGCCTGCATCTACAATGTATCTTCTTTTCAATTCAAAATGTCTGGCAGCCCTTATCACTTAATTGTCAGTCTATGGGAAGTTGTTTGGTTCGGTTCCAGACAACACTACGGAATAACCAACTTCAGACGTGTTCATTAACGCTGACACTGGCTACAGAAATACCCTCGGCAAACCACAGTTTCGTTCTGGGCAGCTCTCAAATACATGTAGTATTCCTTTGTCACTCCGCACCAACTTGTACATGTAGCAACAAAATTTCATCAGACAACCGACAAATTCCCCCTTTTTTTTGGCAGCTTCAAGATATCACAGGACAGCTTAAGTGATAATAATAGCTCATGTTGATCTGGCTATGACCTGTCCCCAGCATCAAATGGGCAATGTAAAATATATTTGTTCAAGGAGAAATATGACAGCGACTGCCAATGAGAGAGGGACATATATAAAACAAATATAGCATGCATTGCGAGAGCCTCTAAGTGGTTGAAATTATAGATTCTCATGTGACAGGAATAGCACCTTTTTTTTCGGGGGGGGGGGGGCATCCCTTTAAAAAAAATTGTGTTAATTCACTGAATTCAATATCTAATTAGATGCTGGAAATAGTGCAAAATGTATTTGTCATAAAGTGTACATCTTCAAATACATTAAAAAAAAATACAAAACATTTTCACTCACAATAAATATTCCTCTAGTTCTGTGGTTTGTTTACATGATACTGCAGCACACATGATCATGAATATGATGTCATACACATGGTATAATGCACTATACATGAATATGACATCATGGTATGGCATGCATGTACAAAATTGTATTTTTCTCAACTGGCATTTTGTCTCAACATAGCAATGTTATGTTTGGATGCATGACTCTAGTATAATGTACGTACACCAATCAACCAACAGGATTAAATAAATGACGGATACAGTATGAATAGCTAAAAATATACATCTATTTACATTGTAATATGTGTATAGGAGACAGTTTTAAAATAAGTGTGTATTATCAAATACATACAGTGTTCACAGTAACATGTCAAGTAGGTCTACATTATTTTGTAAAGTAAGAGAAGAGATGGGAACAGTGGTTTGTATGTGTCATGGCCCTTTTTAATTTGCTTCACTTGGACATAAAACTTAGTTTCCATGGAGAATAACATACTTTGAAACTATCATCCTAACAACATTGCAAGGATCATTCATCACTTAGTTACACTGTGATGACCCGTTTCCTTCATGCATGGCAACAGAGAAACATCTGCCACAGTATACTACATTCTGCTCTTTGCTCACATATGTCTCCTAAGAGCATTATTTACCATTTGCAGAAGAGACAATAACCCAGCTTTAGTGCTTAAAAATATTTCTAAAATATGAGTTAGGGATAGAAGCAACCACTGTAAAAATGTGAATCAGTATAATCAATGTTAAGTACTGTGAGATTTTATATACAAAATGTGAACAATAGTTTTATCAATTTAAAATGTTTCTAGACTAAACCGTCTACATTTATGGATTATTTAGAAAAATTGTGATATCTCCTCATATTTTAGGCTTTACTGCAAAGTATTGAAATAATAGGATGTTTTGTAATACAACTGACCTGCACATATGCATCAGATTTGATATCTTCATTTTTTTAAAATCACTTCTCCAAATGGTAAACAGTAGGCCCTACAGTGTACCTAATCAGAGCAACAACAACAGCGAAAAAAAAAAAAAAAACTTACACTGTATATCTAGTATGATAGTTTATGCTCTTATCTCAAAGATATGACTAATAGCTTCATAATTTCATTCATATATGATGAATTTGAAATTTTCAGTGTCATTTTCATAAGTTAGTTCTAGAAGCTGCATCAAAATACCCACTATTGTTCTTGGTGCCAGAGATACATTGTATCTGCTCAAAAAATAAAAATAAAATACAAAATCTAAATAGCTGATGACTCTCTTAAATCTTAAAAAGAGACAGTGGAGTGGTTTAAACTTGGCTGTCATGCCATGATTTTCCCAAGAAATGATGCAGAAGCAGCATAGCTTGCGTACCCCATGATGCCCTTCACTCACCCACACTGCCTATTGTAGTTTCAGACTGGAGACACATTCCACTATAAATCCCCATCGGGCCCTACTACATCTGAACTTGACAGCTCTCCCTGGCTCTACGGGCCGCCTCGCTCGCTCGCTCTCTCTCCCCCTCTCTCCCTCTCTCTGACAGCCCAGTGAGCATCGCTGCCTCCAGCTACGACTGCTGCCGACCGCGGACAGTGAGCTACACATAGCCCGAGACGAGGCAAACTCACTACGCTATGACCTCTCTTACGACTTAACCGTATCAATCACGCAGTAACATTTCTCGTCCATGCCTCCTCTTTCCCATCAATATCTTGTCTTTAACTATATTTCAAAATGGATCCTGGAACGCTCTAAAATTGTTGCTGCATTCTACACAAATTCTCTCCTATTTCAAGTTGTCTGTAAGTTTGTAACACCAGCATCTCGACTCTGTACTATTTCTAGTAAATACCAAAATCAAAATTATTCTTCCCAATCAAAATCTTCTCTAAAATTTCCAAATAACCACCACACTTTTCAAAAAGACACTCTTTTCAAAATTCATGCTCAAGCTTGTGATTAAACCTTTCCAAAGGAAATGGGTTTAATTTAATAAATAATCCACTATCAACATCCCACATTATATTTCTGTTCATGCTGTTTTGAAAGATATCAGGTTCAGCACAAATATTCCCGATTCTCAAGTTTGTGCAAATAAAATAAAGTTGTGGCACACTACATGTACATTTTGTACATCCATTACTTATTTCCACATAATCTGGGAGGAAATCATTACTACCAAGAAGGGGAAATTCCAATAGTGTTTATTCATCTTTACACTCTATCAACTCTTAGCATACAATGTACACTCTGTAGCTGCTTTACAACACATATACTGGGTCACTACAATCTTTCCCAAAAAGGTTAAAATCAATGGTTGTCCACTACCAAGGGGCAATGTCAAATTTATCAAATATAGTATTTCAGTTGCCAGATTTCTGAAATATGCTATTTCAGTTGCTAGATTTGGGTGCTGAAGGTGCAATTATGATTTGACATCTTCTGGTTTTGTTTTGGTTTTTTTTGGTTTTTTTTTTTTTTGTTGTTGTAAATTTAAATTTTGTAAAAAAATACTATGTGGCACACCTGCCATACACCACGTAGTTCGGAGGTGCGCCCCAATGCCTTTCTGTTTATTGCTCAATCTTGCGTGAATCCTGGCATTGATTATGGCATATTTACACGTTACAACTGTAATGCTTTGATATAGCCTTGAGCAATTCATAATGACTAGTAAACACACCATAAAAGGAAGCACATGGGGCTACTAACCTCTGGAAATAATGAAAAAAAGTCTGATGAACAGAAAAAAAAACTCAATTTGAAGGCTCAGACGATAATTATTTTGGTGCAACAGTGTAAAAATTGAACATACAACCATGCTGCAATACAACACTTCATTTGTATCAAATTTCAGGAAAAAAAAACATGCTTTTTCACTTTAATAACATGTTATCTTAGTTCATGTGAGCAGAAAAAAAGAAGAAGTTAATATTGGGAAAATATTATTGGCAGCTTTAAACATGATGTATTCTTATCAATACTATGCAATATGATGTAATATTATGGAATTATTTTTTTTTTTATTGATCAGTTATTTTGATTATGGATTTTGGGGAATATTTTTGAATCTTATTCATAATTAAAATGAGTTTAAAGTACCATTTTTCATCTACCTTGAGTTTTTGTGGCACAGACTTGCTGAAAAACAGCCTCTGGCTGATATTAATTTCGTGAATACAAAATGTATATAAAATAAATTGAATTGAATCAAAAAATTTTTGTGTGTGTAGTTTTGTGCAATATACATGTATGTGTGTATGAGAGACAGAAAGAGGTGTCAGAGGGGAGGAAAAAAATTGATGGCATGCATAAAGAGAGAGAAAGGACAAAAACTGAGCATGGAAATCACGCAGCAACTAACCCTTTGGCCTGCTTGCCAAGGGACACAAAAATCTTGCTCTTGGCCAGTAAAATTCCTGGGCACTTGCCGGCTACTGTACAACTGTGGAGACCTTGCCCCACAAGTATTCAATCAAGTGGAAGAAAAATGTTTTGGAACACCCTGGGTATGGAGAAACATGCAATTTTGTGTCGAAGGGGGTTTCTCAGGTTAGACTTCATTGCCAACAAGAGAGAGTGATGGCAAGGGAAGATACAGGTAAGTCTAGCAGATCGGTGCGGTCCGCGTTCCTTACCTGGAGCGCCTAGTGGTGGTGTCCCTCATAATGACACACTCCTTGACGTCTCCAAATTGACAGAAATACTTCCTCAGGCCATCTGAAAACAAAAACAAATCAGAGAGACACATGCATGGGATAATGGGATGACACTGCACATCACATACCTTTCATCCACTGACACAATAGAAACAAAAAGCTGCTGTAAACATTCTCAGGTTTCTGTCTTCTGGTAAAATCCAGATATGCATGACCATACACAAAAAGAGAAAATGAAGTTGCCAACCCAAAAATCTCCCTGAATATTAAAGATAAACATAATCTACATAACCAATTACAAGATTTGATACTTGTTTTTTCTTTATTGCATCAATCCACTTATTTTTCATGGGATGTACCTTTTGTACATTGTACACTGCACATCCACGCTATAATGCTCAAAAGACTGCCATACAGGGCTGACATACATGTAACTTTTGTGTGTCTGTAAGTAATCTGTAATCTGTAAGTGTTGGACACTTGTATACAAGTACTTGTACAAATTTTGGCTGTAAAATTTTTCTGGCTTCTCTTTCTTTTTTGTTTGTTAATCTTTCCATATTTTATTATTAGTCCATTATCAAAATGTCAAGTATAAGTGAATAGAATACCAAGTGACTGCCTCGTTAATTTGAGTGTGATAAATTTGATACAACAAAAGCGATCTTACACCCATGTAACATCACATCATTCTCATGTCATTACCACCAATTTATTTCTCATTATATTAATAACAATTTAACATGACAATTGTGTCTTCAAATACCTACAGGCATGTACTGTACTACATACCTAAAGCTGTATAGCTACCCACTAAGATACTTTCCTGCATACAACTTGCTACAAATGTAACCTTATCCATGTTTATTTCAGTCCAGTCTGTATATTACTTGTGGTGCAGACTTTTGAAAAGTTTGGTATTCCCTCTCCCTTCCCCTGATTAGCCAACAACACTGACATACAAAAAGGAAAATAAACTTGAATTATAACTGTATATTCTCCCTTCCCAAGTTATAGATGAACCTGTTTTAATTTTGTCAAATCATCTCAGACTTTGATAGGAGTTTTCTCCAAGTCTCTTGTTATAAACAGAGGTTAACAAACAGATCATTGGGTTACACATCATTTACAGCATCATGCACTTCCTCACAATCATAAAGGGTGCCATTCGCATCATGAACAGTTTTATACCGGTCCTTGTTAGGCACTGGACTGTTAAGTGACGTGGGCTGGTAGAAATCCCACGCCACTGAAATCGAACAAATAACAAAAGAATTCCTCATGGGTACAGAGCTCATTCATGGAAGTTTGAAGAGCTCATAATTCATAGTCTGTTTCACAACATACAAGTGTACAGTATATTAAATGGCCCTTGATTCATATGAAGTATCAGAGGTGAATACAATGTAAGCACATATACGTAGATCAGCAACACTCTTGTACACTGTATGTACCTCCCTTATCCTTCTACAATAACACTATTGCAAAAAGCACTGAGTAAACTTCATGAAGCATGTGGATTATCATTATTCCACTTTTCAGTTTTGTGTGTTCCATTAATAATTCCTTATTTACTCCATCAGGATACAGCTGCCTTGCCAAAGTATTGCTTCATATCTTTCATTCCATCTTATCAATTCAGCTTGTGCCGTTCAACCTTTACATGGCCACGACTAGATAAACAAAGATCCCCCACACTGGCAGGTGTTTCAAGCGGTATCGAAATCGTAGGTCGTAATGACAGGCACATTCTCCACCTGATGATCTTTAAATATGAGCTGCCATTTATTGGCCTACCAATTCCTCTTCCCTTTACCTGAAAATATATAACTGGTTGCTTCTCACAGGCACTTGTGTGGTTCAGTTAGAATATGGTGGACACAAGCTGACCATGACGCGACACTAATGTGAATATTAGATGTGTGTTTCTTAGTACAGTAACCAGAGATGGGCAGAAAGTTACATATGACATTCTTGTTTTCCTCACTAAATTAGATTTTTTAATGACATTTTTCTCACATGGATTTAACTTTGGGAAAATATATCATAGACCTGTTGTGTACAGCAAAACATGTAAATGATTTCTTCTTGTTGATTTCATGGAAAGATTTAGTGCACATTTTATCAAGACTCAAAAGCCATTTTGGGGTACTCATCAACTTTTTATTTAGCACATGGTCTGAGGCATATGACACATAATATAATCATGGTGTGTGCAATATGATGTTAATGGAGCTGGAGTGATCTATGGTATAAGAACATCTTATTTGAAACTCAATTATATTGAAAACCCAGGTATGCTTAGTATTAAAAAAAAAGAACATTGATACAGTAGCTTAAAAACTGAAAGATAAGGACAAGTATTTTTTTGTTTCCTTTCCACCTAAATTCAACTTACTACATTTTCAGTGATTTTCATGGGTTAAAAAGTTGTAAAATCAGTGATCATAAAGTACTTTGTAGTCCTATACACTATCACACTGGTATAAAAGTATCATGGGCCTACATCAACTGCCTGTTGTTGTTGTTGTTGTTGTTGTTGTTGTTGTTGTTGTTGTTGTTGTTATTGTTGATGTTGTTGTTTTGCTGATCACTATTTTCTCATTTTGCAAGATTACATGTAGCCATGTTGCTGAAATCTGGTATTCTATGATGAAATAATAACAATGGAGTCTCTGCTCAAATGTTCCAGTCAACTTGCATTTAATAACCAGAGAAAATCAATAAGCAAGTATTTACAATGGTGACCCAGTATTCTATGGACCATCATACAGTATTTTGTAGGATAAAATACAGGCTTTGAGCTTTTTAGGATGAATGTTACAAAATGTAGTGTTTATGTTAGTATTTACAGTTGCAAGTAGGCCTATATGACTGTTGTGATAGGATAAATGATATTAAATATACCAGTTGACAAAATCTGGAGACTTGATGGAAATACACACACCAACTTGAGAGTAGATATCAATATATTTGTATATATGTCAAATATGGGAAATATGTATCTATTATTAATGTGGTTCCATATATTTACATTTTTTAACACATTTGGGATGATACTGCTAGAATTTCATTGACCTGCTCCATATCAAGGTAAATAACTGTTACAGCTGCATCAGATAAGAAGGGTCAGTTACAAAACGAATAGATGAATAATGAATGAGCAAATTATTAATGAATGAATGAACCTGTGCAGGCCGTGTACGCCGATGCCCTAGCGGGCGGAGGATGTGTGTGGGATTAAATTACTGCTAGATCTAAATAATTTTATTTTGCTATGCTCACCTGTGCTTGTCTCCCAGCTAAGTCCTCCTACAAACATTTTCCTGTGGGTGAAAGAAAATTAGAAGCATCTGTGAGGTCCAGCACGTAAATATTCCACTTAATGGTTACGAACACAACACAACAGAATATATTTCCAAAACACTGCACATTCGTAGCACGGCGATGATCGCTTCGCTTCCTCGGCGAGCTAGCTCGCTGGCAGGCAACAGCAGTACCTCGTACTATACGTGCAACGTGTAGGGGCATTCCATTGTGAGCGGATAGCAGCCAGCTGTTCGTAGGCGAGATAGGTTCACACGCTGAGACATAAGCCTGCGGTAGATAATGCCATGCGAAATTCCAACTCAGCGGCTCAAAAAAGCTCACTTTTCCTCTATTTTCCACACATCCAAGAAGATCCATACTTACCCTGGGTCATGATTTCCATCAGCATCGTGTGTTGTCGCGTTTTGCTGGCTCGATGGATCCATTTTTTCCTATAAGCTACTAAATCCCTCCAACTAAAAAAGGCCCAATACTACACAGAATAGGCGAACGGTCCTTGTTGGCACATGGGTATGGGAACTACTGCGTACGAACGATGGTATGCACGCGATTCTCGGCTGGCTCGACTCGCTTCGCGTTTGTCGTGGGTGGCACTCCACTAGCTAGCTGCTCGCAGCAGAGCAAGGCTTCAATGTACCCGGCAAAACACAAAGGGAACTGATAGTCAGTGACCAGCAATGAAGGGCTGAACTCGGCAGCTGATTGGCTGTTCATTCCGGTCAATTCCCGGTCACTTAGCGATATAATCAATGAGTCGATGACGTCAACGGAGTTCCGGACACTCCTACTTCGTTCTATTTTTTTTTTTCCTGGTGCTGAAAAAGGTCGATTTAATCTTTCTTTCTGTTTTTTACACCCTGGAGAATCATGAATTGCACAAAACGAAGATGTACTAATATTGAAGTATACTATAACTCTTATCAATATGTCAAGAAAGCATTTTTGAGGGAAGGATTCAATAATGATAAGCAATATTACTGCAACACAACATTTTCTAATGTTTGTGTAGTAGAATTCACATTGTTCTCGTTTTGTTTGTTTTAAGAATATTCTTCCCCTTTGACATGAAATTGAAACTTAACATTCATAATTATGCAAAACGGTTAAATTGGCAGGAACATGGGGTAGGTAAGAAGCACAACCAAAGATAAAAAGAAAACAAGGAAAGAAACAAACTCGAGAAATATGTGAAATTCATGCTGAAAATGATAAATGAGGAATAACCCGAGGCGATGGAAGCATTGCCATTATGTTTTATTTAAGCCGCTGGTGGTGTACACTGACAAATTTCGTGACATCTCATTTGAGATCATAGCCTCCGTTAAAGTCGCCTCCTTTGACATGCACTTGAATTCTTCATTCAAGCGTGAAGGTTCGTGTTTGTTTGTTTGCTTGTTTGTTTGTGACCTCGCCCGCTTGCTGGCCTTGACGATGCCATAGCTGTCATGTCCATGCCGCTTTGTGAATCTAGATGAAATTATTATATTAGCTTCATTCAGCCTGGAATGAGACTAAGAACACCTTCCGAAACAGAAAGCACATGCAGGCTTTCAGTCGAGCTCATGTTTTCCTTTGCTGACATCATGAACTGCCCCGGATGTTTGTTTGTACACGTGTTCATTAAAACCCGTCTCACACATACAGGCGTTGTTGATTTATTCTTACTTCCTTCTTTGTACAATATAACGGTACAATTTGCAGCCTTATTTACAACCCGACTATAAAATATCGCACAGTTTCTGTTCTCCTTTTGTTGATATTGTTCAGTTGGGGCTTGTAAATTGAAATTAGGAATCTAAACTAGCCTTTTTATACGCTCTCTATGTCGCAATACACATTAAGCGTCTGGTGTCTATAATGAGTGTGTGCCTATATAGTTTGTTATGGTGGCTTGATTATGGAAGGTATAGTGTTAGTGGAGATGAGGATTGGGCTTAAACTTTTTGCGAGATACCAAGAAACCACTTATGACATAGTACAGAGCATACCATTCCAAGAGGAATTCAAAGTTTATTTGATTAAAATTGGTATTGGAATGGCTGAGACGTCCAAAAACAAAGTAAAACAAAGCAATCGTAATAAAAGGTGGGTCCCACCTTTTATTACAATCGCTCTGTTTTGGATATCTCTGCCATTTCAAAACCATTTTTCATCAAATAAAATTTGAATTCTTCTTGGAATTATAATTATGTTTTTCATATTTCAGTAAGAATTTTTCATCATCCCACCAAAAATGTTAGAAAAGAGAAGCTAGGTCTCAGCCAAAAACTGTATACGATCATTGTCCCTTATCATTTCTTAAATTTTCGTTATAACTTCATAAAGACATTCTGGTATTTGAAGAATCTGTTCTCGTACATCTTGATAGTCTCCCAAGCTCAATGATACTCATTAATGTCTGTATAACATGCCAAAGTCCTTATATGAACCAAAAATAATACTATGTTATTCCGAAGTGCGCAACAGTGGCGTATATGAACGACAATGAAGCAATGCACAGCGAGTGAAGGGCACGTCGACATTCCTCAACCGATAGTAGTGGATAGGCCTAATAAAAAGGACATCAGCGATATTTATTAATGATGTGATCGATGTTAACGACAGCAGTGATTATCGATATATCATCATGCTTTCCATTATCATAGCAAAGAAAGAAAAGAAGGACAAGATGATGTTGATGAAAATGGCAGCAATGACTGCGAGAGTGATGATGATGTTTAATAATATGATGATGATGGTTATTGTTTACGATGATAATAAATGTGGTGTAATGACAACGATGATAAAGATGATGTCGTACTTTGATTTCGATTTAGTATCATCTGAAAGTAATGCGTATAGTTTTGTTAGTTTCACGCATTTTTCTTCGTTACTACATTGTATTAATATTTTGTTATTTTATGTATGTAAATGTTTTGCTTTGTTGGAAATGAAATAAAAATGAAATGATATGAAATTAATGGCGAGGAAGAAATCGACAATGATGATAGGGATGTTGATGATGATTGTATAATTGCAATGAGGAAGGCGGCGGTAAGGATGAATAGAAGAGCTGGGATAAAAACTATAGTAGATAGGACCTATACTATATGATGGCATCTTTAGATAACACAAAACTTCTTCTTGGGAAAAAAAGGAAATTATACTTTTTTAATGTATAGAGGCAATGCTAGCATTCTGACTGCAAATTCATTATGGGATATTGCGTTAGATCTGGAGTCATTATTAAGTTATCACTCGTGACCTCACATAGAGGGCACCATTGCCTGCCTGCAATGTGAGACACCCCGGTCGTTTTACACTTGATCGTCATCTAATCATGCAGTGCAGCGATGGGCACCATTTCAGTTAAAGGAAAACTTACCCCCCAAACAGATTAAAAGAAGGCGGAAGTATCTGCATAATGCATCTTGTGAAATTTTGGAAAAATTGGACGACTCGTTCAAAGATTGTAAATTGTTATAATTTCGGTTAAGTCCATCATATTATATCATTCCTGATATATCATTCCTGGTGATGGAGAAGAAGGCTACAAGTTGATAAATTATAGCAGAATGATGAAATGAAAAGACATGTGAGACAATGCCACGTAGGAAAACCGAGAGAGCACTTGACAAGGACTTGCCTTGAAACTAAACTATCAACAAATGTTTGAAGCTGAAATAAAACTACATTTCACTCTTCATGTACTGATTTTTATGACGTGACTTTCAGTGCGGCAATCAGATAATTTTGTTTTTACCTTTTCACCCTCCAAAAGGTCACTACAGCGATAAAAATAAAAAAAAACAATTACCTGAGTTTTCGCCTAAATCTAAAATTCAGATATAGTTATACTGTAAATAGGAAACAGAAAATATGTCACGCATAACTTTGTATATGATGTCATTGAAAGAAAAGAAAAAATGTAATATTGAACTGTGATATTAAAGCTAAGAATCGAAAAGCAAAGCAAAACCGACAAATCATATATTTTTAGCTTATTTCCGAGTTGTCTTTCTTTATGTATTCATTGATTCGGTCTTCTTCAAAAAAAGGGTATTCCCATTCAGAGGTACAAAGCACTGCTTTACAAGGTATCCCTGCGACAATTTACATTACAAAGTGTGCACAATCAAAAAGAAAATGAACATGAATATGATACACTTGATAAATGATCAATTTGTAAGAACATAAAAACTTAAATATTGATATGCATTCATGTATATTATTCAGGTAAATTCTCACCTTCATCAATATCTATCTTTATCATTTCATTCTTATCTTTAACATCAGCGTTCTAAAATTGCGTTTAAACATTGATTATTCGTTCTTTTGTCTATGCATCCCGTCTGATATTGATTAGCTCATGACATGCTTTGGGTTTTTAAAAACATGTTCAAGATATTACTTTTGATGCATAGTGTAGGTCAGTTGTATCACAAAGCATTCTTCCGCATCATTTTTTTTTTTGCAATAAAGCCTAAAATACAAGGAGATATCACTATTTTTTTCATTAAACCATACCTGTAGACTTTAGTCTGGAAACATTCATATTATAACTATCGTTCACATTTTGTATATTTAAGAATACTTAACATCGATTATACTTGTTCAAATTTTTACGTTGGTTGTTTCTATCCCTAACTCACATTTTAGAACTATTTTGAAGCACTAACGCTGGGTTTTTGTTTCATCTGCAAATGGTAAATTATGCTTTTAATATGTAGGCGCCTGATGGATAAATGTAAACGATCCTTTCAAACGACTGCGAGGAGGCAAAGGGTCTCGGTGTAAGGTACATGCAAGGAGCTACTGTAGAAGTAGGTCACCCCGGGAGAGTTCAGCAGGAAACGACCCAGAATGCACTGCACTTGCCAGCAGTAAGAGCTGGAAAGTACCTTGACACCGAAGGACTTCGCCGGACATCGATGGTGACGAAGCTCGCATTCAGAGCGCAGTGATGATGTTCGCCACTGACAACGTTTGTACAAATGGTAATGATATAAGTACTTTTTTACTTCTATAGCCATTGATGATTATAATAATTTTGATGAAAACATAGAAAATGTTAAAAAGAAGTTGCTGAAAACTGTTTATTTAAGTTAAAGTTCAAGTTCAAATTCATTTCGTTTTTTCTTTCGTAAAATGATATTTGAACATAAATCTCACTTCCTTCAGTGACAGAAATAATGCATGTAAATTTGTACAGAGAGAACAATAATTGAAAACTTACAGTAGGGATTCATTGCAATGGTTGCTGAGGTATAGCGAAAGTGAAATACTTGTCAATATGCACTGTGTGAAAAAAAAAAAAAAAAAAAAAAACGTTAAAAAAATAACGGAAGACCCACTGAAAAGAAACCGGTTGTAGAGTGTGGGCCCCTCTCGGATAAAAAGTAGCTAGCCAGTGGAGCAAAATGGAGTCCAAACGAGCCTAAATTTTAGATCCTAAATATAGCAGAATCTTCTTCAGAGTATTTTTTTCTTTTCTTTTAAAGATCCTACTAGTATAGGATCGAAAGCTTAGGCCCATTTTGAATCCACAAATAAAGACATTGGTGAAAAAAAAAAATCATCAACAACAATACCAGTGATTATGATGACGACGATGATGACAATCATAATAATAACAAGAATTAGAACAAGATATCCTTATAGCTTCGTGATTTGAATTGATAAGTGATGATGATGCAATGGAGATAATAAAAAAAAAACAATGAGTTAAAGGGATCGTATACAGTTTTGGTTGAGACCTAACTTCAGGTTTGGTGAGATAATGAGAAACCTCTTATGAAAAAATGAAAGAGCATGTAATTCCATGAGGATTTCAACGTTTATATGATGAAGACTGGTTTTGAAATGGCTGAGATATCCAAAACAGAGCGATCCTAATGAAGTGCGGGACCCACCTTTTCTTACGCTCGCTGTGTTTCACTTTGCTTTGTATGTCTCATCAGCGATTCCAACACTGATTCTCATCAAATAAACTTTGAAGTCCTCTTAAAATTGTGTGCTCTGTACTATTTCGTAAGTGGTTTCTTGATATCTCACAAAAAGTTAAAAGCCTATATAATTGTCATCTCCACAAATACTGTACCATCCCTTTAACCTTTACTGTCAGTGAGCCATGGTGCAATACAAGGACTTCTTTAATTCTCATCTGTTGGCCTCATTCAGGGTCTTTCTGATGCTAAATTGAGTATTTCGTTGAACAATGAGTACATTGATGATGACTATCTCATCTCAACTTGTCTTATCTATTCCCTCTATCTCTCATCCTCTCTTCCAATCTCTTCCTAATGATACGGAGCTTCAGTTTTAGTTGTTGTTTGTTATTCTTTATGTGTCATTCTGGTATCTTGTATACTCTGTTATTATCATGTGTTTAATTGTCTCACTATAAAAATTTTTTTTTGAGGGCCTAAGTATTGCAAGCTGTGATTTTAATTCATGTTCACCACTCTGGTTCTTATTACTAATACGCATTGACATTTGTTGCAAATGTGTGTGTTTATGTTATTATAGTTTATGTCGATTATTTTTGGGGTAAAAAAAGGAAGCCTATAAATGCCCCCCACACACACACAAACACACAAGCACACACACACACCCTTTCACGCGAACAGCCTAACAATCAGAAAATTCATTGTATTGATTAACGACATGAACCTTGTACCTCCTTTGAAATAATCTTAATGACTTTCTTCTTCGAAAAACTGGAGGAACTGCGTCCCATATTTAGGTCAACTGACAAAAAGAAATGATTTAAAAGGGATGACAAGGTTCTGGCAAAAGGAACAACGTATAATAAAATTTTTCATATTCAAATCAACAATGAATATTCGACTTAAAATAATCTAATAAACTTTCACGAATCATATGGTTGAAACATAAATAGATAAAATTGGACTGTGATAAATATAAATACCTTGCATTCTTAGTTTTTAAAGTGGTTGCATATTGAAGTAGTATGGGAATGATATTCACAGCGCTTGATTACATGAATAAGTTTCTTCTAAAGCAAGATTACTCCATTAACATTTTAGCTTTCAGATTGTTCAATAATTTGCTTTATAAAATATACTGTCTTTCATTCACCCCTCATTAGATTTTATACTTTGATATAAATTACGAATCATTTTCACTTTTTGTGTAAATCCAATATGAGAGTTAAGAGACTATAATATGACGTCATCAATTCTCTTCATGTGCTGGCGAGGGTTGGCCGAAATCACCATTTTCTAGAATTGTTGGAGGAACCTTAAAATTCAGTTAAGATCAGTTCAGTTTATTTCTGCATTCCTTTTTCAATAAAAAAAAAAATGTACAACAAAATTTGACAATATGTCATAAATTATATGAATTGTTCCACTGACGCATTACTGCACATTGTGGGGCACGATTGCATAATGAAAACAAATGGTGAGAGGAATATAAAACAATGTCAGAATGAATTACTGTACGATAAGGAACAATTTGAATTGGGTTTAAAGAATTTATCATAATATAGTACACAATATCATATGAAATTGGAAATGCAGAGGACCACCTTCATAAGCAGAGTTTAACTAGGAAGACGGCCCGAAATAAAATACACTACAATTCAATCACTTATTATATAAACCAATTTTTAAGAGATTGTCACCGTTCTCTTTGTATTAAAGCATGTTATGTTTATAATGACAATATTTTCATTTATAATTATGTTTTTAGTTTTATCATTTATAAAGATTTTGCAATGATTTGTAAAACAAAAAAACAAAAAAAACAAAAAAAAAAAGATTCTGGCAAAATGATTTATATTCTTTATATGGAGGTCAATAAACCCCTGAAGTAAAGTTTCATTTAATTTACCCCCCCCCCCCCCCACGCACACACACACTTTTGTCCATGTACTATTTGTTGCTAAGATATGGGTTTTGGCTATCTTTCAACGTCACGAAGAATGTATCATTGTATTGAAATAGTCATTGCAATTCAGTATTTTTTTATTTGTTTTTGCGAACACAAAGTGGAAATAAATTCATATCAATCAATCAATCACCCTACATGCGAATCATTATTTTGCCTCCAGTATTTTGGTAAGAGATGGTGATAGATACCAATCCCACACAAATTCTCAACCACTGAATGAGTACAAAGTGAAGTACCAAATACAAAGTCTGTAATAACACTATCGCCATATCATTGTGCCTTGAGCGAATTCTACATATTCGCGAATGAGAATGAAATTGTTTTCGACAATCACACAACAGGATACAGAATAATTATTATGAACTTTCAATGCCACAGAATATTCCCTTACTCCCCCCCCCCCCCCCCCATTCACGTTGGGGTGGGGTTGACTGGCACTTTACTGTATACCATGCAAGACTATCTCACGAATCACATTTTAACCTACATAATACACATTTACTGTGACGTTGTTTATAACCCCTCGTGCGTAAAACCAAGATAATCAGAGAGCCAAAATGTTATGAATCTCACAACCTCGATCAGTGGGGATACTACAGTGGTTTTGGCGGGAAGGCAATAGTTGATCAATATCGGACCTTATCAATACGACTAGGTTTAACACACACACACTCACACACACGAGAACTAAATGAGAAAGTATGTGTGTGTGTAATACCTGTGTGTTCCTGATCTTGGTGTTTGTTCAAGCGTGTGTGATCAAAGGACGAACGTGTGCTTGTGTTTGTGGGTTGCTATTTGTTCAGTACGTCAATATTTGTCTTTTCTTGAAATGTTCTAAGCAAGGATTTTTCGATTGCTGAGATTTCTTCTTCTTCGTCTCTCTTTCTCTCTCTCTTCAAAGCCGATTATACAGTCAGGTTATCATGAATTGGATTGCTTTTGACATTTCATGTCCTTTGTTCAAATGAGATGTCGTATGTCAGCTCTTTCGACCATCAGATCTCACCTCGGTGTTAGTGACTCTCAATCCGACAAGACGGAGGAATACTCGTCAAATTCACTGTCATTTTCTAGCTTATAATGAAAGAGCGCTTGACTTGGCACTTTCAGAAGGCAAGGGGAATAATATTATCCTTAGCATGTGTCAATAACAAGTCCAAGGAATATGCACTTTCCATTTATAAAATGAAATATATATTTGTAGGATTCTCTTTAGAATTTCTTCATATTGTTACCCTTCTGTGACATCACACATTGGTGTAGTCTTCTTATCCAGCGACGACAGCACACTGATTTAACCAACAACTTTAAACATTTTTGATATTTGAACGGATTATCCGATTTTCCTCAAATGTAAATTGTGTATTCTGCGTCAAATATTTCTGCATTTACTAGATCCGCGTATATGTATCACAGTACTGGAGGTATACTCCCCTTTAATGTGATATCATGCCAAACAAATGATTAAAACAAATATTCGATTTATTAAAGATTGCGCAAAATCAGAGAATCCATTCAAGACTTAAAGGGACATTCTAGACGATTTTCATAATTTCACATCATGTAATACATAAATCGACAACTCCATGTATAGATTTGTGGAATTTATTGTGGTTCTTGAGCAGAGATACAATACTTTGAAAAACCTTAAACAAATTACACTGAACAAGGATGATGACATAGGAGGTTCACATATTTCAGAAATGTAGCTGTGTAATTCCATTACAATACCGCTTGCTTGCGAGTTCACCTGTGTATAATCTATGCCTGCCTTTTTCTTCTGTTCTGCTTCCTTGAGCCCCAACTCATGAATTCTTATGGTGACTCTGCCATGTCATCATCCTTGTTCATTGCAATTTGTTCTAAATTTTGAAAATATTCTTATTCTTCATCCCAATTATCATAAATTCTGAAACTCTGTCCTCAGTATAACTAATTTATATTTGTTCAAATGTAAAAATCTGAAAATCATCCGGAGGTCTCCTTTAAGACAGTTTTAACATATCAACGTGCTGCTCTTTCTAGATGGGAATTATACAACAATAATACGAAAATATGAAACGAATATCACAAACTGTTAATTTTGAATAAAGTGCTACACTTTCTCTGGACTTATGTAACTGAGATGTCATGTTTAGGCGGATAATAAATCAATGATTCATTTCACTTCATGAATAAGCTATGTTAAACTATATGCCAGTATTGTTAAAATCATGTTACATCTATTGTTTTGGGGTGACACCGCAAAATAATGTTCACATTCCGGCACTTTAGAACACTTTAGAACTTCATAACTTTTTAACGGGTTGTTGATTTTTCTAACACTTTCATCGCGCGTTTCATAAGCTTTCTGCATCACAATCTTTATTTGCAGAAACTTCCCCTTTAACAGCACATGAGAAATGCAAACTATCCACTAGCTTACTAGCAACTATATTGCACGGATACCGATATTTTTTTTGCAGTTGAAGCCTAATACTGAGTATAATCTCTCAGCTTTGCTAAACTGAAAATGCCACTGAGTATACGATTTCCCGGACTCTGGTTGACAGGTTTTCAATCTGTCCTGCAAGACGTTGAAGAAAATAATGTTCTCTTCTTGTTTCTTTGGCGATTTCATGGAGAAACTTATTTCTCTCAAGAAACAGAAGTGAATTCCGTGACTTTTTATAAGGACCATGTTATCACTTTCTTATCACTGCAGGGGCTATAACTTCGGAAGAAAGTGTTATTCTTTTTTTATAGGGCCAAATAAAATAAACTGACGAATTGGTTGGAAACAACCATGGCGCGTACCATTTCAAATTTAAAAGAAGTAATCATCAACCCCCGAAGAGACACACTTAAAGGTATAGCTCTATAAGCCAATTGAAGAATTACCAGGACCTCTCTTCAATTTACGTCTTCCTGGGCGATGGAACATTATAACTAGTTTGACAATCTCACATGAAATTAATATGTATTATTATTGTCATTATTATTATCATTGTTATTACTATTATTAATTATTATTATTATTATTATTATCATTATGTAATCTGATGTTTTCATCAAGAAGATACTAGAGTAGATATAGGGGAATGACATGGGTTGATTCACACGTGGATAGGCTATATATACTACTATGAGTAATTGAGTAATATATTCGGTCTTAGAATAATATCAGTACAACTGAACTCATTGAATATTTGAGGCATTCTGAAGCTGTACATTGAAAGTGTGTCATAACATAACGGCCTTGTGTCAGATAAATTCAACCACTAATGCAAAGCTTTTACCGAGGAAGACTTCCATCGCGAGCGGATTGACTTGACCCAGTTAGTAAAATCACAGCTTGACCTCACATCTAATCAGACTCAAAAGCGTATGATGGAGGAATACCCGTTTAGTTGAGAGACCTCATCAAGCAAAATCTTAGGGTTGTAGCAACACCTCTCGGTGATATTGACACAAACTCGTATTTATAATCATCAGATTTCCTAGCTAGCAGAAATTGGAAGTTTCTCTCACCGATATTCTTTTTATACATGCTTTATGTTTTGGTACGTGACATACAGGGAAAGTCTGGTGATAAGCCACCTTTCCTTACATGTTTGTGACACAGGTAGATTTCACGCGCTCTATATTTCGTGCTGTAATTCTGTTTGTTTGTGCTCGTGCCCCAATTTCTTCCTCGGATCCCGCATCTCATCTGCTTTCTCCTTCATCCTGCGCCTTTCAATCCCCAGGTAATTTTTGACACGTCTCGCTTTTCTTCTCCCCCTTATCCACCCCTTTATCGGCCTGCATCTTTCTTTCTCCTTTTTCCCGCCGATCGATGTGTCACTGGGGCGAATAAAGGGTCCAATCGCCTGTCTGTTATAACGATCCGGCCATTGTTTTCCGATTGCCCGCGACCAGGTAATCGTCTCGATCGCTGCCAACAAGGCTCTGTTGTCTGGCCGATCGATCGCTAATGTGTGGTCGATTTATCGGCGGGGAGCGGGAGCGGGCCTTTCATCCGCATTATTGTAACCACACCTTGCAAATCGAACTCGGCAGTCGCGGTTTCGCAGGTGCCCCGACCACTTTCACCTAGTGTGTGTACTTATGCATGTATGTTTCAAGCACAATAATTATATCCATGATTACTTTCAATTGAAGATATTAGGAACTATTTGACACGATGCACACTTAAATTTCTGAAATTATCAATTAAAAAAAAGTGTGTGATATTCCTTATAGCCCATTATTATACCTACGACGTATATAAACACAGGTAGTTTTCCTCGTGTGAAAATGATCGACGCGTCTGGATTTTATAGACTACGACTGAACGGCCGCAAGGACAGAGGGCGTAACCAAGAACTTAGAGGCGTGAAATAGCTTTGACCTATGACACGCCCACCCCTCTCTCCAACTCTTTCTCTATCTCTATCTCCATCCTACCTACGTCATTGTCGGTGATTGGCGTGGAGAGATTTTGGCTTAGAGGTGAAAAAGAGAAGCACTTGACCCTCTAATGATGACAAGCAATTCAACTAACAAAATCCAATCATTTGCTCAAAAATGTGTCAGTATAGTTTTGAGTCTTATACCACAATCCCAGCTAAACCTTTCTCTCCCAGATTAAAAAAGGTCAACCCATTTTCATGCCTGCATCCTAAAAATAGTTGCTTCGGTACAAGAGCATTGCTTTTGAATTGGGTTCCGCCACGTTTTGTTTTGATTGTTTTTTTTTTAATGCTGTTATTATTGTTCAAAGTAAATTATAACAGATTCCCCTTCCCCCCCAAAAAAAAAAAGACAAACTTTGCAATGTTATTTGGTGCTGAAGGCCGGAGCTTTGCGTTTCAAATTTTTGCATTGACATATTTTTTTTTTTCCATTGAACGTGTATTTGAAAAGAGAAACAAAGTAGAAATAAAATTAAATAATTAACATAATAACTCAACTCAACTCAACAAAGATGAGTAATATCCTGTCTGGTCACATTTTTGATGCATAATGTTACCAATCAACTCATTCTCTTACCTGTCTCCCACTCTCCCCCCCTTTTTTTTTAACTATTGTCTTCGAACAATAGAGCATGTATTCATTCTGTTCTCAAACAATAGACTTATTAATTATGAAGTATTATTTATGTAATATGAATATCCATTATGGATGTCATATTTTCAAAGATAGAGATAAAAATTCATACATTTATGAATAATGAGAATATTCCCATTTCAATAATTAATGTATAAATTTCTTATCGCATAATTCATGATCATATGAATTCTTAGTTCGATTTTTTTTAAGTATAAAATTTATAAAGATATGGGCATATTTTTTCCATATTTCATAAATTCACAAATCATATTTCATAAGTCATTAATTGCATGAGAACAAAAGAATATCATATCATATTGTTCGAAGACTTGGTATGAAATTTTATATAATGTACTATGGAGATTATCCTTTACTACCAGCACGAAACATAGTTATTGTCAGATCAGTAATATTCATGTTTCATATTCAGCCTGTGCTCGCCCTTCCCCATCAAGTCTCCCTTATGATATTTTGACACCGTGCAAGCCCATTTATACCCGGAGAAGTCTTCTCCACAGAAGATTGGTGGCGGAAGTTCATTAAAGTAGTTGGAAGTTTAGCCAAAAAAAAAAAAAATCAACAACATCAACAATAATAACAACAACAACAACAAAATACTTCAATCCAGTTCAGTCTATTTCACGTCATTTTATTTTCATAACCTAACAAAAGACAAAACCTATATGCATATGAAGCGGACATTTCATGATCTTACATTATATCAATCAATATTACGTTATACTTGTATTCATGATGACTTGCAATGATTAAGCCATTACGTAGAGTCAAATTTCGGTACATCCACACATACATACTACAGCAATACTAGTACTACTCATATTACTACTACTACTATATACTAATGATAGCGTGATTATGGTAGTAATAATAACAATGATAATGACAAGAACAATAATAATAATGATAATAATAATAATAATTATTATTATTATTATCATAATAACAATAATAAAAATGATAATGATAATGATAAAAGTGATATAACCAGTAGTACATAAATTGTGTGCATGATAATATATCGAAGGACGCACTGTGTATGAAAAATGTGTAGCTACGTGTGTTTCCTCTCATAATCATAATCATAACTTAAACTCCAAGTATTGCTGCTCTGAATGAAGCAGGAAGCTGAAAGGTACTTTGCGGCTGAGTTTTGAATTCACGAAGTTTCACGTCTGTTCTTTCGACCTTTGATCCCCGTGTGAGAGAGAGAGCAGCGGTTTTTGCATTATCGCAATGCATAATGTCATGGTGGCTGTAATATGAACCGACCATAAAGATGATCGACCATGACACAGAATGAAGTTAATGGTTCAATTATACCAAGATATATCTAACTTTGTAAACTACATAGATATGCATAAAAAAAAAACCATGCACAATACAGAAACATGAGCATATTGCATATACTTATACACTTACACCATTACGTAAACGTACACCGATAGACGTTATATACATTATGTATACAATATATTGTATTTCATTTGTTTGTGGAATGCCCTGTGGTTAAACCTATATGGGATCGGATTATAAATTTCATTAGTAAGAAGACAAATCAAGTTATGAACCCAACAGTTTTTGAAAAAATGTTTGGTTATGAAAATGATAAATTCGTCACATTTCTGTTTCTTTTACTTAAATATTATATCTATATTTGTAAATTTCAAAGTAAAAATCCATCTTTGGAAGGATACAAAACATATGTCGTTAGTATTAAAGATGTAGAATATGCTATTGCAAAAAAGAATAACAAATTACCTTTTCATTTTAAGAAATGGAGGTTTAAATTATAAATATTTCATTATGTAATATACATGTAGTTACTGCTTAATTTATGACTGAATTCAAAATGACTGCCAACAAGTAGCTTAAGTGGATATATTTTGTATTGCTGCTTAAAAATGTTAAAACAGTGTTTTTCTGGGGTGGGGATGGGGGCTATGTTTTTTTTTTTTTTTTTTTTTTTTGTTATGTTTTGTTTGTTCAATCATTCCGAATTGTTTGTGAATGCTGTAATTCACTTAATTCAATAAAACACATAAAAAAAAATTAAAACAATATATTGTATTAATCTCTCTCCCTCTCTATATATATACATTTCTATATATATACATATATATATATATATATATATATATATATATATATATATATACGCACACACGAACAGATGTTTTTGTGTTCTTATAACATTCAGAAATAAATGCAATCTCATCCTCGTCCAGGTCAAACTCTTCTTATGATGACGGTCCCCTGTATTGATTTCTTTTATGTTGTTTTGATTCATATGTCATTACAGACTGATATTCTTATGAAATTGACATTTCTTGTATTGATTTGTATGTTAAACTCTCCTTTTTTGCATACTCTGTATCACTTTGTTTTCATTTGTTATTGTATTTGGAGAAAGAAAATGCAGAAATAAACCAAACCAAACCAAACCAAACCAATCCTCGTATCCACGTAAGCTTCACTTTCATCTTTAGTTTTTTTTTACCTTTTTCATGAATTTCAATTTATGTGGGATTGTTATCTGTACCTGATTGGTAGATCATAGCAACAAGCCGCATCTTTTTGGCAAGACATGTTTATCATCACATCATATTAAAGGGCATATACGTTGTTGCATACTCCTTGTGAGCCTCGAATACTCCTCGTCGCTTCTTGTGCCGTTACATCCTGCCACAGCACCTACTCCTGGAGGGGAATTCTCTGCTATCCACCTCTCCGGTCCAGTCCTTAACCATTCTACCATCCCTTACCATCCCATCATTCTATAAGGAGGATGCGGCCTGAGCCACCCAGGGAGAAAAGCAGTCTTCCAACGCCCTCTTGTTTGACTCTCAGCAGCGCCTTATGTTTTTGACTTTGACGGTTACTCCCCAAGACAGGTGCTTTGATTACACGGTAAGTTTGAAGGAAGTTTCGATACATTTCGGTCACGTATTACTATCATTTCTCCTCCCTTTTTCTCGTTCTCCCTCTCTTACAGGCCATGGAGTTCCTGCCACTACCAGTATGCATCCTAACCGGAAACGAAAGACAGCGGCGCAGGAAACCGAACAGACTAAGCAATAAACACGAAGGTGAATTTGGACAGAGGCTAATAAAAGAAGGGCGCGCAAGGCAGGAGGTAGAGAACGACTGAGGGATAGAAAGAGGGTGAGAAGGGAAGAGGAGGGAGAGATGAGGGGAGAGAAAGAGGGTAGGGATGGAGGATGGGGGATGAGGATGGAGAGAAAATGGAGGAGGGCGAGGGAAGAAGAGCGCCTTAGTTTATTTTCTTTTCGTCACCGCGTCCTCGTTCATCAAAGTTAATGAACAACCGAAAGATCATCGCAGCCACAAACAATACCATCGCAGGGAAACAAACGATGAATTACCTAGCGCTAGACGACACAATACGAGAGGTTTCGCAGCATTTCCTGTACAACATATTGGTTTCAGGAGAATAACGCGAGCTGCATGAGGAACTAAAAAATCTTAACAACGAAGGTGAGAATTATTTGCTTGAAAGCGCTTCAACTAAAGTGAAAGAACACGCTAGAACACAACACTTGATATGTACGAGCCAGCAAAACATTTAACGTTTCATTTTCGCTTCAAAGAGAGTGTCAAATTGACTTTCATAACTTACATTCTGGTTGAATTCATCTACAACATTATTTTGCAAGTAAGGTATACCAAGAATTCAAACATTGAGATGTGCTATAACCTGCCTCGTTTTACATAACCTGTAGTCAATATCCGGTGCCAGAAAACAATCTGTTCAAAATGCAGTCTTTAACACTGTAATGTTTTTTTTTTTTTTGGTCATTTCAGTATCGATGACTGTATAAGCAACATACGACACCCACACACGTGCAAATATACATACATATATGTATATACATGTATTATATAATTATATGGATAGATAGATAGATATAGAGATAGATTGAGATAGATATAGAGATAGGTAGATAGATAGAGATACATACATAGATTGATAGATGAATAGATAGATACATAGATACATACATATATATATATATATATATATACATACATATATATACATGCATAGATAGATAGATAGATAGATAGATAGATATTGTATTCTGATGGAAATACATGAATATGACTCCTTTGAGGAAAGCTGAACACCCTTATTTCTGTACTTTACATGAACGGTCGGATTGGATGAAGCTGTAGTAAGCCGGTAAAGATTATTGAATACAATATAATTTCACGCTTTTTCGCTGTTGTTCAGTTTTCCAGGTATAGTATGTGCCTATTCTTATAATCTTGTATATAAGAATACTAAATTTCCTTTCTCTTTTTATTCTGCCTTTTTTTTTTATGATGCAACCGTACATCATCGAGATCGGCTATTGAAATAATAATTTCTTATAATTCTTTCACAATAATACGTAATGTGGAATGTGATTTTGTGTTGATTATTTTTTTAGTCATGTGAGTGACAAAGTTATCACACAGCTGTGTTTTATGATTTTTTTTTGTGTGTGTGTGTCGTACTCCGAGAAAAATGCAGAACAGTGAAATGATGCAAAGGAACATAAAATGAAACGAAATGAAATAGCAATAAAGGAACGTAGACATGATGTTCGGCCATCAAGACAAACTAAATTTCCATGTTTATTTGTCTGCCTTCTTGTCAATTTTTATTTTGTCCTCCCTCGCTCCAGTTAACCTCCAACTCATGCTTCAAGACAAATTGCACGATAACCATGTCATCTAATTTCATTTCAATTACATTGTATTTCATTTCCGACAAAACTGCACTTGCAAATAATCATTTGAATACATGTACACTGTAATGATAGGAAATCAATACAACATAGTGATCAAGAAATGAGAACCATCTGACTGACATTATATTTCAGTACACCTCCCTCCCTCTTTTTCTTTCTCTCTAATATATATATATATATATATATATATATATATATATATATATATATATAATTGTGTATAAATACTTGGTGGATGTGGGTGTGTGTATATTTATATATTCAAAACTGTGTTAAGTGAACACAAACACTGATACTGACACACACACACACACATATACACACCAACATATATATATATATATATATATATATATATATATATATATATATGTAATATAAATATGTGTATACATGTACATAGATGTATATAATTTATATGATTGCATGGCCTTGTCTATTACAACATCATGTTGGCAGTATATAGCAGAAGGAATAGGAAAACGTGAAGCGATAGCATTATTCATCTGCCCTTATAAAAAGAGAATATTTACCAGGCAATATTATGTTTTCCGAAGTGGAGTGCAGGGTCTGATGGTATGAGGAACGAAATTAATTACTGCTCTCTTAGAAAAAAAAAAAATATCTTGGAAATGAATTACACGTGCTTGGAAGCACAGAAAATTATAACTTTTCAATAAAGATGTTTTCTGAATGTTTCGGGAAAAACTGTGATGGAGTTTGCAGATATTTGATTAGAAGAACAACTCTAAAAGGAGAAATAGTTGTAAGATGTGTTTTATTTTTAATTTCGTCTGTATCTGAGAAACCACGCCGACGTTGGTGGAATAAATAATTCACAATTCATAACTTACACACACACACTCTCCCTCTTTTTGGTATGTATGTACGTATGTATGTATGTATGTATGTATGTATGTATATGTATGTATGGATGTCTGTAGCCGACATTGGCTCCATCGTCGCGTCGCCATCATCGTACCCCGTCGTTATCAAGTTGTTGGTGTCATCACCATCATCATCACCGCCACCATCAGGAATTCTACCGAGACACTTCTCCTCATCGTATTACAGAACACTCTGACTTTTATCTCGCATTCTCCCAGCAAGTCTCGGAGTATTAGTGATTTTCTCATCTCTTTCCTTCGCCTTCTTCTTTTCTCTTCTTGTTTATCTTTCTTTCATGGCGCAAAATAAGATATTTCGTGACGCCAGAAGCAAGCGGGGCCAGGTTACCAGATTTTCTCCCCACGGATTCTTGCGCAAGTTTACTCAAGCCCCGGTGCGCGGGCCGAGTCTGTCCCTTCGACCGAGTTAGACTCCAGCTGCGCGGTGTATGTTCAACTGTTTCATCTTTCTGTATCTACACAAGAGGATCCCGCATGTATGTCGCTGGCCTCGCGCTCACACCGCGTCGCGGGACCGATGGCTTTCCTGGCTGATTGCACGGGGGACTCGAACGCGACTCAACTGCGCGGGTCCGTACATAACATATATATGCATCTTTGTTACTTTCTTACTCGGTCTCTTTTTCTGTCAATCGTGTCAACTCTATTCTTCTGTTCTTCATTGTCTGCCAGTATTATCGGCTGCCCTGATTCCTATCTCCCTGTCGAACCCCACACTAAGGATGAGATGAGAATGATGTGGGAGAGAGAGGGGTATCGCAATTCTACGCAAACCTTGCTTTTTCTCTCTGCAAACAAGAACAACTTTTTCGTTCACTTCGTTCACCTTCTTGGAAGCAGCTGGCTAGTGTAACCTACTACGAGTACGTCAGAACCCTCGAAACGAAGTGATACCACATTATACCACACGATATCATGCCATAATTACCATGATGATTTTACAATCAGAATTACGCCGAAATTTCTCTCTCACAACACACATTATATATGTTACATAAAATGCAGATCAATTACCAAAATTAGTCCCATTCCCCAAGCAAAATAAATAAATAAATAAATAAATGAATAAATGAATAAATGAATAAATAAATAAATACATAAATAAATACATAAATAAATGAATAAAATGAATAAATAAATTGATAAATGAATAAACAAATAGATTAATAAAAATAAATAGTAATGAAATAGGATATAATGAAATAGAAAGATAGGAAAATAGATAAATAAGTAAGTAAATATGAAACTAATTAAGATAAGAATGAAATAAGATTAAAAAATCTAGTAACTTTCATGTAAAAAATCATGTAACTTTCAGAAGATCTTCCGTTTCGTTTTTCTTTGTTATTTTCTCCCTTTTAATCGAAATGAGTAATGTTGACATGTTTTACTTCTTTGCCTTCATGAACTAATATTTTGTTTGGATGACATGTCCATTGGAAACCTATATAGGCTTTTTGACCATGTCAATCATATACTTATTATACCTTGTATAGTGTCGCGGTACAATGATTAGCAAATGGTATCCATCTAGGCCTAATCAGCAAATCATTATCAATATCCATCCGCAGCCAAACGTCCATATACCTTATACGCAGCAAAACACACAACGTATTACGGACATCTACAGATACATGATACATAATACTTAACTATGATTATAACTATGATTACACATGTGTGTTTATAAAGGCAAAGTCGTACAGTCCCAATAACATGAATAAATGGGTTAACGATAAAGGGGAAGTATTTATCTATTTATATTTATTCAATTTTATTTTAACAGGGAAACCCCGCAAGTGTAGGTAACTGTTCTACCTGGGGGCCCTGAATGCATACAATCACACAATATCTAGACAATGACATTTACATTTTATAAGTATATATGTGGGGAGGTACTGTATGTAGGCGCTTACTGTACAAGTAGTATAGATAAAAAGGTAATCAAAAAGCCAAAATTCATAAACAGTAAACATAATGCACACATTCCAGTAGAAACGAAAATATTATACTGGCAAACAATGACATGCACACGAAAGCAACGTATTGTATGCCCAGTATTTTTTTTTAAAATCATGACTGCTGCTAAAAAGCTGATTAATTCGGTGCTTATTTACGTCGATGCAGGGCAATTTGTCAATCAGTTGCAATGAAATCAACGCATTAACTACACTGGTATTACATCACCACATGATTACACGCAAAACAACTCATCATACACGAACACGTATTGCAACAAACAAACCAACACATTGTGCACAGGATGCTGCACGTTCGCAACAGTGACGTTCATTCATGTAATAACGACAAAGTTACGAAGCATACAATATTATACACATAACATGTGTGAGCCTTCGAGTGTTATGCAGCTCCACACACATCAGACTTAGACCACACGGCCCGTATGCCCCTGTATGCTCTGGGCAGTATAGGCGCACAATGTGAAAGCATTGATTTTAACATCTTGTCCAACCTGATAAGTACATGCAAATCGATAATCCCCCGTAAAGTGGTCATCAACATTTTTTAGTGGTAACCAAAACAACTCTCTCCCAGCAAACTGAGTGACAAGTTATTTCGAGAGGGCGGTCGTTCAATACAGGATTTAGTTTTTTTGTTTTTGTTTTTGTTTATTGTTTTTGTGAGAAGAAACTTCACAAGGAATAGATCAGTATAAAGTCTGAGATACAAGAACAAGAATTATTCCATATCTTACTGCTTTTATGCACTATGCACTTAGCTTTGTTGAATATGATAAGACAACACCTTTCAGGTTGACATTTTTCTTGTCTTGCTCTCACGATCCTGTGAGAGCAAGGCAACAAATTTTGAGTGGTTCACAATCTACAAGCTTGCTTTTTAGTGGACCTCTCAATTCTTTTTTTTTTACTCAACTGAAACATAACCTTGTATAATTTTGCAAGTAAGCATGCATTATATATATATATATGTATATATATATATATATATATATATATATATATATATATATATATATATAACACTTTATTTGTGTCTTTTGATATCATTTGCAAAGTTGTATGTATACGTTTGTGATATAATTCCTAATTTATACTGTGCTGTGTTCTGTTGGAAAAAAGAGAAGAATGAAAATAAATGAATTGAATTGAATTGAATTGAATTGAATCCTGTATTTCCTTCTTGCAAGATAGAAATCTATAGGTAAATACCAGTGAAAGGGACGATTCTGCTATCTACCAAGTTAAAAGACAAGTTCACCTTCATTAACATAAGGATTGAGAGAATGTAGCTATATTAGTAGAACACATCATTGAAAGTTTGAGGAAAATCGGACAATCCGTTCAAAAGTTATGAAATTTTGACGTTTTTGTGCAGTCACCGCTGGATGAGAAGACTACTGCAGTGTATGATGTCACATGCGTACAACAATATAAGGAAAATATAAAGAGAATTTCACAAAATTTCATCTTTTGAAAAAAGTACACATTCCCTTGACTCGTTACTGATATATGTTATGGGTAATATTATTCCCATTGCCTTTAGAAAGAGGCAAGTCAAGTGCTCTTTTATTATGCGAAAAAAGTGAAAATATGTTAAATTTTCTTTACATTTTCTTTATACTGTTGTACTCATATGACATCACAAGCCTTAGTAGTCTCCTCATCCAGTGGTTCCAACACAAAAGTCTTAAAAATTCATAACTTTTGCATCGATTGTCCAATTTTCCTCAAACTTTCACTGATGTGTTCTACTAATATTGCTGCTTTTTCTTAATCCTTATGTTAATGAAGGTGAACTTGTCCTTTAATGAATCAACATCATCTCTTCTCCTTCGTCCCACTCCCTTGTGCATGAACTTATTTTGTGTTAAAGGCATTATTTACCATTTGCAGATGAAACAAGACCCAGCTCTAGTGCTTCAAAATTATTCTAAAATGTGAGTTAGGGATAGAAAGAACCGATGTAAAAATGTTAATCAGTATAATCAATGTTAAGTATTGTTAAATACAAAAAAAAATGTGAATAATAGTTATGATAAAATCGTTTCCAGAATAAACCGTCTGCAGTTATGGTTTACAGAGAAAAGTAGTGATATCTCCTTATATTTTTGGTTTTGTTGCCACTTTTTTGTACATGTAAGATGTTTTGTGATACAATTTTACTGACCTACACATGTGCATCAAATGTGATATCTCGAACACTGCTCCCAATGGTAAACGATACCTTTAGTTTAATGCATAATTCCCAGTATCATTGTGAAGGGTTTTGAAAGACATGTTTTGCACGGACCAAATCCTACGATAAGGTTGATGCTCTTAAATCTTCTGCTAGTATACATCTACTACTACTATTACCATGAATTGAGCTATTTGCATACTATTGTTATATTTTCATTTCTACTGCTACTACTAAACTAGGTCTACTATACTACTACTAGTAACTACTTCTACAACAACAACAACAACAACAACAACAACAACAACAACAACAACAACTACTACTACTACTACTACTACTACTACTACTATTACTACTACTACTACTATACAATTGCTGTACTATACTGTACTTATACTCCTAGGCTAGCACTTACTACTAGGCTACTACTACTACTACTACTACTACTACTACTACTACTACTACTACTACTACTACTACTACTACTACTACTATTACTACTACTACTACTATACTAATTGGTACTACAACTGTTACTACTTCTACTACTATTATACAATTACTATACTATTGTACTTCTTCTACTAGGCTACTACAACAACAACAACAACTACTACTACTACTACAACTACTATACTACTACATGTACTACTACTACTTGAACTAGTATGCCACTGCTACTATTTACGACTGCAGTAACCACATACTACAAATACTGTTATCACCGCTCACCGCTGCTACAACATATCAGCGACTTCTTGTTCTGCCCTGCAACGTACTGGCTCTGGTGCTCCTGCAACAACTATAGGCAACATTAACGTCAGACACTATACCCTTTCAACTACTTCTTCTACTACTTCTACTATTACTGCTGCAACTACTGTTGTTACCGCTTCTAACACTTCTTGTTCTGTTGTGTCCTCTACTACATTGCGAGTGTTCTGTTAGAAGACGAAACGGTTGAGTTGGAATACTTGCGTACGAGAAAGGTGCGATTTTTATCCTGGTATTGATATCATATCATTATGTATTTCAACACTTTTAGCACCAAGTTTTGTTGAAAAAAAAAAACAACACACACGGTAAACATGCTACTATTGTCATCATTGTGACGTCGCCGAGATTAACGTCTGATTCATAACGTTTCCCTGGCGTTTAATGCAATGCATCAGTAATGTCACGAAGATAGTTTATGCATTATTGTCGTGTGTAATATTCCATACTCCTTGTATATGATGTAAATAGCAATCTTACGTAATTACCAGGACAGTTAGCTGTGGCAATAGGTCCCAACGAATCAAAGAACTGTCAACGAGCTGACATATACATTAAGCTATGTAGTTGGAGAAATCACGACAGATATAGTACTACTATGTTCGCCATGTTTTAGCAAGTGCCGAGATTATGTCCGTGATAGTGGTAACAATTAAATGCTGATCATAATCTTGGTGAACCATGATCACACTTACGATGATTTCTCCTCTAGACCTCCTTTACAGGTATCATTATTTTAACATCAGAAGTTCGATGTTGATGATTATAGAGCAAAGATGACAGTCATATCGAAAATTATATTAATGATCGTATATACATAGATATACCATTATTACCATTGTGATAATGACATCAGTGATCACAAAATAATGGTTATGATGATTATAATAATGATGATAATTGTTATCACTATTGTTATTATTACTGATATTTCTGTTACTATTATTGTCATTACTATATATTGCAATAATTGGCATCATTATCATTCTCCAACTCCATGTTGATGACGATGTGATTCCATGTGGTGACTGTGTGTAAGATGCTATGGCAGGGCAGCTAGAACAGGACAGTGTCTCTGTAAGCTAGCTACACAGAGTAGTGATAGGTCGCCATTCCTTACATCATCACATCACTGAAACAGGTTGATATAATGCTTCAAAGTGGTCTTAAATAGGCTGATTACTAGTGCAGCGCGAACGCAAAACATTAACGTCGATGACCTAATAAAGAAACAACAACCACAAAACAGCAACAAAAATACCATACTCACCGTAATGACTATACAATTGCTCGAGATTCCCGCATTAACGTCGTAAAATGACATAAAAGGCAAATTAGTAGCAATATAGCACGGATTATACATGAATCTCCCAAAAGACTCGTTACAAAGTCTTCTTCTTCTTTTTCTTTTTTTATTGTTTTTTAGGTGCCTGTTCAGAGCAAAATATATCCTTGATGTGGGTATAATCATTCCACACAATGAAGTGATTAAGGTCCTAAATTAATGTGCCATTAAATCAGCATAGTCAACGGGTCATTTGCTCTCCGTTATGTGTAGCTTTTCGTTCGATCATCTGTACAGGACACGGTCGATGCTTGACCCTCATTTTATCACCGTTTCAAAATTGCTATATTATCATTGTACACGAATAGGCCACCTCATGTCACAGCATGGCACACCATGGATGCGAACGTTGACTCCGATTGACAGAGTACAGTCAACCTCATCTATTAGTCGAATCAAAAGAACCCGGAAAAAAAAACCAAAAAACCAAAAAACTTCGACTTATGTGAATTTCGGCTTACACAAGAGAATAACAATTGTTTACTGTAGATTATCCACCCGAGACTAGAAATTTTCTCTAACTTAACCATTTTTTTTTTCGACTAGTCGACCAGGGCATCGTTTCATGAAAGTTGTCAGCCCTGACAAGTTGTCAGTCTCTGACAACTCCAGTAAAATCCTTGGTTTTGATTGACTGAGAAGCTCTGGTCACTGACTGTTACCATGGTGATTGTCAGAGAGTGACAACTTGTCGGGGCTGACAACTGTCATGAAACGGTGCCCTGGGAGAGGTTGAATGTAAGGTAATAAATCAAGAGAATGACATATAATTTGCATCGAAATATATAGAACTTGGCATACGAAACTGATAAAAATGCCGAGTTTACCATGTTTTCACTCAACGACAAGTCGTCGCCATGATGAAGCACTTTAGCAGAGGTGATGATGTTGAAGTTCCATGTTAGTCTACATAGACCTCCTCATAAATCTTCACTACTAAGTTTCTTTTTTTCTTTCCGTTCTTTTTGCCTGAAATAACAAAGAAAGTCTGCAGCCTTAGTATCAATTTCCTGATGACATTAGCCTATCAGCTTATTTGCATAATTTATGTGCTTCAAACGAGCTTGTGAAACACGCGTATGGCAATGTCGGGCACGATGATCATCAGTGTGATATAAATAGCATGGTTTTTGGTTTACACCAGGACGGTGAACTCCTTGTTTTCTCGTAATTAGTACGCAATATCAACAGGAAAGATAGTGATTAAAGTAAGAATCACGAAAGTTCATATTAGTGCAATATTGGTAAGTTCCAAAACAATAATAATATTTTACACCCAAAAGTTAAAGATTTGGAAGTAATTAATGTCTAACATTTGGCCCTTCGGATATTTATCTTCAAATTCAAATTCAAATTCAAATTCAAATTCAAATTCTTCTGTGGTTTTGAAGTAGTCTATGAATACAAATAGTCTAAGAATACATTTTGTTCTCTCAGATCAAACCAATGTGAACAGATTATGTGTTATTGTGACAATGAAGACAATAGAATCGTTGACATTGCTAAAACAACTGTTCATACGTCTGCAGAATGTCGTTGTTTGTTTTTTTTCACTATCTGTATTTGAGAAGAATCTGCTATATCCCCGAGTATTCTTGCCTTTTATTTTTATTTTTGTTTCCTACATTTTGGTCCTATGTTGCATCCGTGCTCCTCATCTGTTTGTTTTTTTTTTAAACTCTGTTCAGAATTTGGACCTACGCTTAACAAGCTTGCTTTTATGTAGGTTTCATCTTATTTCTTTAGCATTCATATATATATAGAGCCAAACCTACAAAGATTGAACGCCATTTTCTATGTGTTTACAATAGTTTATTGTGCATCCTAGCCGGATATTGTGTTTCACTTTCATTTACTTTATTTGATGTATATTCCTTCATTGAGAAATGAGAAAATAAATTGAATTGAATTGAATTGAAATGAATACTAAGTAGATGTCCCACGATGCCGGATGTGTAGTATATATTTATATATATATTATATGTATATATATATATATATATATATATATATATATATATATATATATATAATATTTATATTATGTTAATAAAATATACATGTAATGAATATATATATATATATATATATATATATATATATATATATATATATATATATATACAATAATATAAATATAATATATAGGATATATGTATAGAAATATATATACACACAAACATATATACATAAAAACATAGGCCCGGCCTACATAAATCGTGGGTGTGCAGACATGCTTAGTGCATGGGAAAGAAAATTCTTGCTGAGGCACGTAATCAGAGTCGGTATACGTGTTTTCCCTTTCATAAAATATGAAGTTCGATGTTAATGAATTCTTCAGAAGTCAACGTTACCTGAGATAAAAATTACCCACGTTTTCCTCGGTGATCCGGGATTGTTTTTGTTGTTGTCTGGGATGAGTTTGATTTTTAATCGCTACAACATACCGAAGATCTATCCACCATTTTATATTCCCGCGTGTATTAGTTCCAACAAAATCTGCTGTGCGTGAGTCATCGAGACATTTGATGCGTGCTTTTCTAATCACTGCTCTGGGCCGCGCACTGAATACCAGAAAGGCCGAGTTTACATGGGCCGAGACTGCTTGACATATCACGTTTAATTAATATGCAAAATTGCGCACAGGGGGATAACACCTTAATGACTTTCCACGTGAATTTTCCGTTAATCATTTACCTCACTTTCCGATCCATTTAACAGTCAAATCATCATCTACTCTATATACCGTCAAAGAAACTGATCATTTTCAGAGTTTATCTCGGACAGGACCCCATTTGATAAAAATATTGCCAATTATTGTCAATATCAATAATTGCAAGAAGCACAGGAAAAAAAAACACTCCTAAGACATGGTGATATCTGATTGGTTGTTGCTATGCTTTTGCCATGTGGTAGCTGGGATTTATGTTTTGCATAACTTCTGTACATTCTCCATAAGCTGACTTTCAAGAGAAAGTCAGTTTTCAGCAAAATACGTCCTGTATGTGATTGTCCAGGGGGGAAAGAATCTTGAAACTATTCTATTCAAGTCAGTTCGGTGCAGTTGTTTGTATCATGTCTGCATGGTAACTTACATAGACGAGTGATATGTATGTATGTATGTATATATATATATATAATATATATATATATACATAGGCGTGCATATGACATAATTATGTTTGTGTATGTATGTATGTGTGTGTATGTATATGTGCATTCACACAATATTCTTTGCATACATAGACTGTCAGACAGGAAGAACATATAACTTTGTACTGTCCGATGATATGTTTTCTGTAAGTCTTTTTTTTTTTTGTTCGTTTTTCACATTGGTTTTTACAAGACGGCAGTAGATTAATGTGACGAAATCAGAAGGAAGTAAAAAAAAATGATAATAATAAAAGCTCAAGAATGCAGTTAAAGTCAGGCAAATCTATGTCATTGTAATAATTTCTTTACTGGCAATAACTCTTTGGAAACTAATGTCTCATCCTCATTCTTATTGTGCATGAAATATTACTACTTTTATATTAATCTTCTCCTTTGCTCCAGGCAAAGTGTTAGAACATCATCTTCTCAATCATTTGAGATGAATCTAAACTTTCTGCTCAGATTAAGTTGTGGGTTGTGTGCTGGAAACTGCATAACTCATTTGAACCAGTGTACCCGAAGATCCATCGATTTCATTTAAAGGACAAGTTCACCTTCATTAACATAAGGATTGAGAGAATGTAGCAATATTAGTAGAACACATCATTGAAAGTTTGAGGAAAATCGGATAATCCGTTCAAAAGTTATGAATTTTTAAAGTTTTTGTGTAGTCACCGCTGGATGAGAAGACTACTGCAGTGTATGATGTCACATGCGTACAACAATATAAGGAAAATATAAAGAGAATTTCACAAAATTTCATCTTTTGAAAAAAGTACACATTCCCTTGACTCGTTACTGATATAATATGGGTAATATTATTCCCATTGCCTTTAGAAAGAGGCAATTCAAGTGCTCTTCTATTATGCGAAAGAAGTGAAAATATTTTGAATTTTCTTTACATTTTCTTTATACTGTTGTACTCATATGACATCACGAGCCTTAGTAGTCTCCTCATCCAGCGGTTCCAACACAAAAATGTTAAAAATTCATAACTTTTGCATCGATTGTCCAATTTTCCTCAAACTTTCACTGATGTGTTCTACTAATATTGCTACATTCTCTCAATCCTTATGTTTATGAAGGTGAACTTTTCCTTTAAGTTAAATTCTTCATTCCTCCGTTTGATAATCCTCCTTCCTTCTATCCTCTCCCCTCCTGATGCTATCCGCACTCATCCACGTCGCAAAATCCCGTACATTGGGCTGTTTGCACGACTTCAAACAAGGTATAGTTTAGACCCATCACTATACGCGATGTCGTCGTAGGGGAAGAATTTTGTCAGACTGAAATCCTAAAATCTTTCCTCGTCGTCCAGGACATTTTGAACCGTAGTCTGCTCGTCACAAAGTTTCTAATCATTTGAGATTTCGATTCTTACCTGTGCGATGTTCCGTGTAAGAGAAAGTTTAATTATAATCTTATGAAAACTTCATAATGAATAATATTTACTCACAGAATTATGGCATGTATAAGATTGACAGCAAACTGTTCGATGAAGTACCAGTGTGTGGTATATGGATATAGTACTTTACAACATATTATCCATTTATTATTATTATTATTATCATACATAAGACGCTTCTTCGGCTTGGTCATGGTAAACAATCATGATGATACCAATGACCAAACAAAAGAGATGTAAATTAAAGAAAGAAGAATGTAAGGACAAAGAATGTAATTGAAGATCCTAAGACTGCTGATTCTCATCTGCGACTTGCAAAGGATTTGAATAGAATTGAATTGATTTGTTCAGCATAAAACATCAGAATGACAATGATAAACATTCATGACAAAGCACAGAGTAAAGACGGTTAAATAGATTTATAATAGAAAATGATAAGCTGAAGGGGAGCAGCCAATGAGGAATTAAAGTTTCTTTAGAATCTGGCCGACCCAGGCAAGCAGTGAAAAAATGCTGTCACGGTAATCATTTTCATATTTTTATACAAAGAGATGAAAGAACATATACAAATGAAAGAACAGAACAAAAAAACAAATACAGCAATGATAAACAAGCACTACATTACATTACAGAGACAGTACAAAGCGAATAATAATCTGTATACATGAAACAATGCCAGCCGAGCAAGATGAGAGATTATGAACCATAAGTTTGTATAAAATTCTCATTAAGTTTACATTTGAATACATTGAAAGAGGTAGCCTTGCGAATATCATCTGGTATTGAATTCCAATTAAGCGGGCCTTGATAAAAATGTGATGAAATTGACGTCGAGTGTTGACGAAATGGTGATATGATTTGTCGTAATCCGTCAAAACTATGCATAATAGACAGATAATGAGTCTTTCTCGGCAATTTTGCAAGGCCTTTAAGCCCCCCCCCCCCCTCTATTTTGCTCAGGGATTGGGGGGAGGGGGGTCTCAACGACACACAATCTCGTCGTTACTTGAAATGACAACTCAAATAATACAGTACATTTATTTCAGTGTCGTAATATCGATAACATTCCTTTTTTTTTTAACGAGACTGAAAAAAAGCATCTTTTATTTTGCAATTGCGGGGTGTCCAGCTTACCAAGAATATTACATTTCATGAACTTGATGATAATGAATGCTGTAATTGACCATGACATAATTATGCATGCTGTTTTTTGTCCCTTTAATGTCACGTGATAAACAAGGGGCGATGCACTCAAACACGAGCTCGAAAGCTGCCTCGCGTTCAACCAGTCTCGCAGCCAACATATGACTCAGACATCAGGCTCGATCCAAATTATTGCAATATATAAATTGATGTCATAGTTTTTCCATACCCCGTTTTTGTCTAACGCCTTTCCTGGATTATTGGCATGATTAAATCAGAGCGCATGGAATATTTCTCCCTTTTCTCTCACATTTTACCCCAATGTTGATGATTAACAGAAAATTGAATTTTTTCATTCCGAAAATTAAATTTGGTTCTTATTGTGTGTTTTTTTCTTTCTCTCTCTTTGGGAGGTACCTCGCACCATGTTGCATTCTCGTTTATTTTCTTGTGTACACAAAAACACTGCAGTTAATCAAAGCAGTGCTCTTTTTTTTGCTTGGAAATCTGTAAAACGTGGGAATCGTACCGCCATTATTTTAGGTCACTAATCAGAATGGAGCTCTCCAATTGGTTGGTCGTAATCAGTATATGAACATAATTGTTCAGCTAGATCATGCAGTAATTCATCAGTATTTTCACCCCGTAAACGTGAGGCCCTGTAGGTAGTCAGGTGGAGGAGGTGGAGGGGGGGGGGGGGGGGGGGCTGCATGCAGGATACTAGTACGTCACAGACTTCCAAGCAATAATGCGTCAGTGGAAAGCCGGTATACGTTATGCCCATGAAGTTCCCTGAGACAGAGTATGATGACATGTGCACGAGCCAACATTCAATATTACGCTGTATTAATCCCATTCTGCGAACGAAGCCCAAATTGTGTTACTGTCACATGTGCTGGATATTGACCCGAGGGATCTAATGCAATTATAGGTATCAATGAAAACGCGATTTGTTGGAGGAAAATGCGCGGCAGAATGCCGACAGGATAAAAGGAGACATTTAAGTGCACATCTCAAGGATTAAGAGATGACTGTATGTTACAGTCTAATTTTGACATCATCCAATCTATTTAAGTCTTTAAAGGGGATTTGTTGTACAAAAAAAAAAAGAATTGATGAAAAAATTTAATGAAATCAAATCAAAGGTTCAGTGCAAGTTAGTGCAAAATAGGAAACGGTTCTCCTAAGGACATGGGAGTTTTAGGGTCTGCCAGTCTTGGTAACTCTTTCTAAAACGGTCATCTCGAAAGAGCGGCCTCCGTCACTTGGCTGTGACGTAACTCAAGTAATACCGCTCTATTAGTTTCGAGCTTGAAATGTCTTTACTTTCAAAATTATCTCGATCTACACTTTGTCTTACTGACTCATGGAGGGTACCCATTAATGATTTGAAGCTGTTTCAAATCATTCCAATAAAAGGAAACTATCGGAGGATTTCAAACCGTTCAAAGTTTTAATATCAGTCGTGTTTCAGGGGGCAAGAGTGAGTCCTTCAAACATATTTTGGGAGAATTGAAATTACGTTTTCATCACTATGTTAACTGAGCAAACACACACACACACACACACACACACACACTTTTTTAAGTCTTTATTCGAATTTCGTTATATATTATATCACTCACGTACGCTGCTTGATCACATAAATTTTGTAAGTGCCAAGAAATAATTTGTACAGAATCATATAAAAATACACACACACACACACACACACACACACACACACACACACACACACACACACACACACACACACACACACACACACTCACTCACTCACAAAACAAAAATGAGTTCCAAATGACGTTTCGTTAAACGAACATCCAACGGACCCATAGTCCCTAATTCATGTAATTTGCAAAATGTGTTGATGGTGGTTGTCAAGGGGGAGTTACAGGATATCTCATATTGAAAGGAGCTGATACAGAAGATAAAATCGTGCCAGATTTGGTTACCACGTCATAACTTTTGATATCTGGCCGTGACACAGCAAAAAAACTCATCCATTTCACACGTCATTTGTCTTGCGTTGATGCGACACGTTGCCTCCAGCCGTTCGTTTGGAAGGGACAGCAAAGATTGGAAACACACTACAAAGTCCCTATCCCCATCTTTGATCTTCATGACAGTTGGTTGTACATTTTGACCAAAATTCCTCTTTATAGCAATTTATACCACTTCTGCGAATATCATCTGGGCCCCATTTCATAAAAGATGTTGGCATATAGCAACTCTTGCTGGAATGGCAACTTCCCATAGCAGCAGCCAATCAGGAAGATGGATTCTTGTCGTTACCATGACAATTGCCATTACAGCAAGAGTTGCTATCATGTCAACTTTTTTAATGAAATTGGGGTCCCGGTCTTATTGACCCAGGGTAACAGCTTCAGTGTACGTGGCCTCCTGCTGGGCACCATTACCCCATTCTTACTAGGCAACGATCTGGGTGAGGAGGGCACACTATATGGGTCAAACAGCTTGTCAAAAGAGGTCGTATCAAACGCCGTGTAGTATGCGAACCCCAAGATTTCTCGCGCCCAGATACTTAATCCACTGTGTCCCGCTGATCCCGCTGTACAATCACGGAAACTGGGAGGATTGTTTAAAAGAAGAGACGGTACGAAAAAGAATGACGCCGGTTGAGATAAGCAAATTTTTTATTGTCGTATCAGAGAGAACCATGCTAGACAACCGGACATGAGATTGCCATCATTTTTTTTTCATCACTCCTGTATGAAGTGAGAAACAGAGTGGAATTCACACCCAAATATCTAAAGCTAAAACATAGTTCTCAGAGAAACTCAAAAATTCATCTTCCACCATTTATAGGAATTTGCTTGCAATACGTCAAAGGGTCTACCAAGAAACTTATCTGGATGATGAGTTGTTTTTCGAGTACTTTGAGACCAAACGTGTAGCATAATTTTGATTATAGTACACGACTTTTATCCCAAAATAGCCCTCCCCATTCAGTACTGTGGTACTGTAGAACATTACGTGATGATCGGTCATGCCTTTGCAATCGTATTTTCCAACAAGCTGCATGCGATTCACTCTAGGGCCAAAGATCGCCGTGACCCGATTTGTCTATTATCGATAATCAATTATGAAAAATTACGTAGCAACCACGGTCGGTTAAGTTCTAAGTTTGGGGACTTCCGGCGAACTTTTTTTTTTCTTGCTAATATTTCACATTTTCGTCGTTACCCAACTGAAATCGTCTTATCAAAGAGTTATTTCACACATTTTTTATGCATACGTGTATATTTTGGAGCGAAGATCGACAGTATGTTCTGCAGGCATACGAGAACTAAAGTTCTGGCTTTAAATTTCGATTTGGTAATTCATGCGCGCGTCCAATGCTGAACGCTCGCTATCACTCGCATGATGTGCAAGCTATAATGACTTTGCACACCTATATCTCGGTTGTTTTATTAAAACTACACCTTCGTGAGTCTGGGCCATAAATGATTGTTTGTGACAAGCATTCCTAAACCGTAAAGGTCTCTCGCATTTCAATCGTAGGTGTGAAATATTTATGTCACAGATTGTTTATTTCATTTCAGAGGATTAAGCCATAGAAAACACCAGTGATATTAAGTTGACCACAACTCAAAATCAACTAACGCATGACCACTCTCGGAATTATATACTGAACTTGTGGCGAGTCACACACATTCAACAGAGAAGTGTTATCTCATGCTCTTGTGTAGATGACGTCACAGAATGGTGTCAAAGCCCTTTTTATATCGTCACTTTACTGTATTAAAAAAATACCTCCATTCACTTTTTTATGATTTCCCCCTGGCCGCATCTTGAAAAACATTCGGACAATGTAAACACATGCACACACACACAACCATAATAATTAACAGTCAGCCGCACAAACTAATACCACCACGCACACACACAGACACAGACACAGACACACACACACACACACACACGCACACACACAAACACACACACACACACATATATATATATATATATATATATATATATATATATATATTTCCAATTTCATTGCAAATCTCCCTCTCCTCCCTTTTGAATGGCGATATAACTAGTCCTTACAAGTGTTGTGCCATGCGCGCCTTATGAGAGAAAGTACTAGATGAGAGAAAATAATTGGTACTTGTTGAGTTTTCATACTCCCACAAAATGTCTGTTATATGAATTGCAAGTATGGTGACATAATAATACAGGAATAAAATAGACATCTTTAAATATCTTAGCCTAATAAATGATAACCTAATAGGCCCCATATTCTTTTGCGACAGTTTCAGGGCCAGGGAAGAAAATGACGTCTTCATTATGTCATATCTCATGAATATTCATTGCTTATTATACCACTCTGTCTGCTGTAGGTAACTGGAATCGTAATAATTTCTCATAAATAGGTTTATTGGTGGATTATCAATTTTCAATCTCCAAGACCTGGCCAGCGAATGATATTTGATTTATACGAGTTGACGTTGATAGGAATCAAACCACGGGGTATAATAGTCTAGGTTAGAATTTGTTTGTTTGTTTGTTTGTTTGCTTTTATTTCTGCATTCAATCAGATGCAATTTGAATGCAAACTTCAAAAAGTACAAAGACAAAGAATAACAAGTGCAGTGAAATAAATCGATAACAGTACATAAATAGATTCACATAGGTGATTGCATTGAGCAATGTAGATACACAGAAACATGAAATAAAATATACAGTATTTTTCAGTAAACAACAGAGATAATTGAATGCAGGAGACCACCATCATAAGCGATTAAGCTTGAAATGGATGGAGGCCTCATTTATTATGATATGGCTACAGAAATTTACTATGATATGGCTAAAGAAATAGTAATAAAAAAAAAAGTTTTCATTTCCTTTGACACAGTCACTTCTGCTGATCACGTCATTCCTACGCCATGTCTCCATGGGCCAGTGTAGTTCATTTTCCATTCGGTCCCACACAGTCAATATGATGCTGCATTTAACAACAACTGAAGAACAGATTTCCACAATAAAATCAAATGTTACATATACGTTTGCAAATTCCATCTTCAAAGGGAGATCTTGGCATTTCTATAGGAATATACAGTGTCCATGCAAAACAACAACAACAACAACAAAAACATTTTCTGTTTTCCTGACCCAATCTAAATAGATATTCCATGTTCCTCGATAATCGTGTAGAGAATACCTTGTTATGACTTATTACTCTCAATTCGGACCCTAATATCTCTGATTAGAATTCCATTGATGGTGAAGAGCTTAAGAGAGAGAGAGAGAGCAAAAGGAAGACGAAAAGAATAATTATGATTTCGGCAGGGGACTTAAAGCAATTAATCGAGACTAGGCAGTCACGATTAGAACGCGAAAATTAAACTTTTCAATTTACCTGCAAATCAAGGAGACAAGATCTGAACAATGTTTCCAGTAGCTACGGTCTCGTTAGGCGACAGTTCTTTTGATTAATTAATGTACTACGGTTTTTTTTTTCTCTCTCTCTCTATTTTTCTTGAAGGTGAACTTCATTGGGATGAAACATCGTACGTCTGGCTTCATTTGCATATGTCAATCAAGGAATGTATGAAGACTCTTTCCCAAATCATGGGGAACATACACACACTCCTCCAGCAATAGAGTCATTAAAAGGCACATGAATATTCGCCGCGCAGTAAGAACGGTCGTTACAATTGACATGGTGCAGAATTCATTTCAGATCCGATGTGCCACTTGCATTTTCAGCAGATTTTTAAAATCACGATGGCTCCCTGCAACAACATAATCTCCAGCGGAATTGTATAATCTTGCTGATGTTATCGACAAAAGAACGCATGAAGAACAATCATCGAAAATGTCATGAATTTGCCTGTGGCAGCTTTGAGAAGAATATAAATGATATGTCGCTTAAAAGAGACGAAGGAGAAGAAAAAGAAGAAGAAGAAGGGGAAAAAGTCTTCTGCCCTCGCAACATTAGAATTTTCTTCATTCACTCATATTCACTTCAGAATGAGAGTGCATCATCGTAATTAAACGTCATTTTCCTCTTTTTCCCCCCATGTCCTGCGTGAGGGAAAAATGTATTGATCTTCTACCCCCCTCAAGATGTTTATCAAAATGCACGCGTAAATGTTTATTTTATTGGAGCTCGTAACAATTACGCTAACCATTCTGATATTCATGATTTAATGTTCGGGTTTGGCAACTGAAATTGCAAATTGACTTGACATCATTGAGGCGCTGACTGCTCGCTCTCTCACTAACGATGATGGTCGCAAGAAATCGCAGCCTTGGCATTTCGATAAATGGTGTCAGTTCAGCCCCGAAACATTCTCATAAAAAGGGCAGGCCACATAGAAACTTTCACAGTTCAAACAACGCAATGACTGAGTAACTTGCAGAACAGCACATAACACCCCCCCCCCCCCGCAAAAAAAAAAAAATAGATAAATAAATGAACGAGGCCCAGTTGGGGTTAGAAAAGTTTGTTTTCAAAGATGAGGGGAAATGATCTTCTCCTAAAAAACGTGCCTTTTCTCTCCTTGGCCAAGTTTTGTTTTGATAATGATATATACGAGCGATGAGTCATCTCGGGAACTATATGGAAGCAGCGAGGAGAGGGAACTCATAACGGGCTCGGATAATGACACCACGACGGACGATTTAGAGAAGAGAACGGGATGAGCAGCGAGCACGCACGAGATGGGGTCACGCAAGATAAATTTCTATCCCCCCCCCCCCTCCTCCTGTCTTTTCTAATCAAGAGCTTTAAAAGGACATCGTAACACAGAACATTTCGAAAATACTTACTTTGATTTTCACTTCATAATCACAGTGAGAAAAAAAAAAGAATATTATATATATATAGAGAGAGAGAGGAAGTGAGAGACGACTAAAAATAGTGTTGCTATTATGGTAGAAAGAGACATAAAAGAGAGAGAGAGAGATGGGAATAGGAAGATATTACTTCCGCAGGAAACAGAGAGAGAGACTTAACTATTCATCACAGGATAGAAAGTTTTGATGCAAAACAGAATATTTCAGAAAATATGGTGCGCGTGTTTATGTGTCTGCACAGTGTGTGTGAGTGTGTGTGTGTGTATATATATATGTGTGTGTGTGTGTGCGTGTGTGTATGTTGGTTGTATAGAGAGCGCTTTTACCTTGCTGTTTACGGCGCCACCAACTATGGATGAATAGATAAAAAGTAGAATTCATGGCTAACTATAATTAGACATTACTTTTCTACTTTTCTCAGCGCAATGGTATGGGATTGTGTGTTAACGACATTAAATGAAAAACCTTGGGAGACATTGAGATCATCCCCAGCCTTGTTCTAAAAGGTCTGTCCTATACCGAGGCATTGAAAGTGGTTCCAAATCACTTTAGCTAGGTAGACTCACATCCAGGCTTTTCCAGAATACTTACGATGGCGTCGCGTAAGTGTACGAATGCAGCACTGTACACTAATCATTTTTAGCTGTCCGTGCGCTGATGATTGCATGTCAACGTGAATGCCATGGCGTAATTTCTGTTCCTACCACAGCTGAGCTGACAAAAATATTGACGGGGAGAGATTTTCATCGCGCACACTTTGAATCATGCTGGTGTCAGGGCTGCTGATTGCAGGCTGACGGACCAGTATATTTTGTTTCCCTCACGTAAAAGTTGTCGAAAGCTTTTCTTTTTTCCCTTTTTTTTTTACCTCCCAGATTTGAGAAGCTAGCGTTGAGATTATTAGCGGCGACATCGATCATTTAAACATTGAAATCAATTAGGAGTGTGCCAATAGTCACACGTGACCGCTGGGTGCACGTTCCTGACATTATTATTTGCTCCTATTTCAGTCCTGCCTTATACACGTTTAAGGGCGCCGCGAGGGAAAATAGCAGCGATCGTCTGCGGAAGCCGTCAACCGATCGGGAGCTCAAAGCTCTGTCACGCACGATTTAGATGGCAGTTAAGACTGATAGATTTTAACTCTTGCTTGCAGTGACTGAAAAATCTTACGACGCTGGTTACATTTCGTTTGGTCCAAGAGAGTCCAATCCGGTTTGGTAAAAATTAACGCATTTTTCGGAGGTTGTTTGTCTCCCTGTTCGCCATTTGTTTCATGTCATTTTTCCCTCTCCTGTTTTCATGTGCGTCATAACGCTTCAATTGTGATTCGTTCAAACGAAACACGTTTTAAACGAATCACTATTAAGAGCCAACGATCCGTACCTGATTGTGGAAAACGGCCACAAAAGGGTCCATTTATTTGCAGCCAGCGTTTTTCTTTGTTTGTCAATGTTTTGTGGGGAAATCGCTAACAGCCTTACGTGATATCAGGGACATGTTTTTCTTTGTAGTTTCAATCATCATTCTTTTTCAGAAAACTTAATTCATGACGTTACCACAATATACGATATAAATTCCCCCCCCCCCCCACTTAACCACAACGACATAATGGTAATGTTCTATTCTGCAATGTTTTCCACAATCTACTCGTTAACGCACTCGTTCAAATAGACACGAACACACACACAACCAGACGCACACGAGCGCACAGACGCGATTCATAACCAACAAAACATCGATATAAAACACACTAGGATCACACACACACACAAACACACACACACACACACTCACACACACACACACACACACACACACACAGAGCACGAATTATATCGTTACACACAACACTACGAGCATATACACAACACACGTACGTTACCACGCACATAAAAACCTATGCATTGTTTCCTTGTTTGCCTTACATTAGGTTCGCCAATAGAAGTCATGTGTATTTTGTTCATTGTGCAAACTGAAATCTTAATCTTCTCAAAAAATCTTTCCATCATCTCTGATTATTTGACCAAGGATGAGTCATATTGCGTCCAATCCGGGTTTTCTCACGCTATTCAATGGCGCCTCCGATAAACACTGTGGAATAGTGGTATACTGCTCTGGACTCCCAGATGAGGGATCTCAAGTTCAAAATCATATTCTGTCTCGCGTGGGTACAACCCATGGATAAAACATTTTGGCCACACCGCCGCCCCACCTGACAAGTTGTATTCACAGATTAAGTGGGAATGATATAAGCCCTATGGTGATAGGGTGATAGCAGAGCAATGTGGGAGAGTATAGTGCTGACACTGAAGAGGCTATTTTGGTTTTATAAGCCAGTTCAGAGTTGCATTCTGCGCATCAGCAGATACGGATCATCTTATAGCTAACAACGTTATGAGATAAAGTCGTCACAGATTTGTTATAAGCAATGTTTTTACTTTCATTTTAAATTTCAGTTCATTTTCATATTTCTCATGAAAATGTCACAAAAATACAAATATACAATACCAACGTTAGAAACCGCAAATTAGGTGAAACTTCACAACTGTCCCAATAAACCTAAAGGTTTGTTTACAGTAGTAATGTACTATGTTCAAAGTATGATAAATATGATGGGGCCTACGTAAAAGCAAGCTTATTCAGTTGCAGGTCCCAGGATAAAATCTGGTAAATGGAAATATGGAACACGGATATCTATTCAGTCTATATTATTACTGAGGGAAAATGATTTAAAAAAGGGCAAAAACACACAAACAAAATAGAACACACAGAGAAGCCAAATGATGTAACAGTATCAGAAATTATTACTACTTATAAAGACATGGAAGAAAGCAACAATTTAGGTTCAACAATTCAAATGGGTGTGGACGCAGATTATTTCAGTGTGACAGGATAGCATAAATATATAACTTAGAGCGCTATATACAGCACCTATGAACGGTTTCTTCACGGTACGGTGAAAGAACAGCTTTACAACTGTTTTGTTTCGATGGTTTAAAATTCAGCACCTAATGAACTATCGCTTACTACAAGCTGGACATAGGATCATCACTTCTGTCATTCTCAAATACATGTATAGAAACAGTCCATAGATATTATTCTCTCGCAGTTCAGTTTATAATATATGCTTGCTTTAATAAATACATCACCATCATAGCGCAGATTTAACCCGTAGCATTAAAAACGACTTCTATGTTGTTTCACAAGAGCGCATCCTGAAAGTCTTCCGTATTACAATGATTGTATTTACGTTCTCAGAACAGAACATCTGATGGGTGTTACTTCTTTTGCTGCGTTTGTACTTAAAGACGAAAGTATCCACTTGCGACAACACTGCAGCTGTCTTGTTTATAAATATATGGATTACGAAAACGCAAATTTCCGTTCAATGTCAGAGACACCAAGTAAAGAGTGATTTCATTTAAACGCTGTATGACCGTAACCTGTTTGTAAATAATGGCTAATATTTTGGAACGGTTGTCCTTCTTTCATAGCGCAAACGTAAAAGGAAGCAGTAGCTTATTACGTATGGAACACATTGATAACACAACACATACTCCTCACGTAACGTTGACAATTCCGGCTACCATTACTATCTTGTGTAACTCTGTCTTCTTTATGATGTAGTCAATGCGTAAGGCAATAATGATATGAAAACGAGTTCGAAATCGTCTGAAAGATGACGGTGATATATTTGTATCCATTTTCTTGAGAAGAGGAAATACATATGCAATTAAAAAGGAGAGGTAAAAAGGCTAATATAGAACACAAAATAAAACGCTCGGCAAACACTCCGCGGGGACGCGCGAAACATAAACAGCCGAAAACAACTTTTGTAGAATATTGTTAAATCGTTGAATGGTACACGTTTTATTGACGTTCGACTGTTGCCGCACCATGTCTCCGTGAAAGGATACGCGCTTTTTGCTCGTGACGTAGACACCATTCTCTCCACAATGCTTAATACGATTCATCGTGCACGCTTGCATCCTGTGGTCACCTGGCAACGGCATCCAGCATGGTTTTGCATCTTTTGAAATATCGGCCTCAGTGCGTTACTCCGCCATAATGGCCGTGGAAGAAAGCCTCTGCAAATATTCCAGATGAGCATCACCGATGTATTGCCACTATCTATAAATGGTAATGTCAGGCCCAATATAATCATATATTTTTCAAGTTTATTACGCATGTCAACAACAAGAACAACAAACAAGTACCCCGCTTGACTGCTAGAACGGATAGAAGACCCCCCTATATGGACTCAAATTCACTGTTCTCATTCCGTTGCAATTCCATTATTGTCCTCAAGGCAGCCGACACTCTCTCAGGGGGGCTGAACACAAGCCAACACGAAAGCTTGCTCCACGACTCGGTTAGGTTAGTCTGTCTTCAGGCGCTAGTCACATTCAATAAAGTTGATGTTAAGAATAGAGATAGAGTACACCTTTATACATCCAAGATGTTGACTATTTTCCCCATCCCGCATAACTGTAAAATATGACATTTGTTTCTTGAATGGACTAATAACGCGCTGTATGGATCAAGGCAAATGAGTGATATACACACCTGCATGGTTATACTATATTTATAATTACATATACATATAGAATATATTAAAATTATACACGTATATCTTCGCCAGACATTACACTCTGTTTATTAAATTCAAATCGAAAATGTTATGGAGTGGCACTGTAAAGTGCATATTGAAAACTGTGAATATTCCTTTTTTTATTTATTTATTTTTATTTTTTTTTGATAGAGGAAAGGTTTAAGCGAAGCACAAATGCAGTGTTTATCTTGGGAAAACTGAGGAGGAAAAAAAAGAATGTTTGTTTGTAACGCTTTTGTAAAATCCTGCCTAACAGCGATCCTCGTTTCATTAGCATGTTTTGCAAACTGAAATTTTTCAAACCTTTTACTATTTCCTTTACTCCAAAACTGGCTGAATATCATTGCTGCTGGCAGTTATCGCTGTTTCTTGCTGTTGATCAGCGATGATGACTGTTAACGATTATTAATAATGCGATCCCTATCAATAATAACGATAATGCTGCTGGTAATAATGACTTCCAGCGTTATCATTTCTATAGATATCATTATCAACATAAGTGCAACGATGGTGATATATTGTTACATATAATTTGAATCTCCAAAAGTAATTTTCTACCATGAATGACAAGTTTGTCGTTTATGACGAAAATTATTTACTCTATTACTACTTTGGTTTCTTCATTCAGCCAAAATGAGACCACATGTAAGTCAACAACAACAAAATACATAATGGTGCATGTGCCTGAGTTCATCAACAGAATATCCTGCTAGACTGCATGGAAAAGAAAAGAAATATAATTATATTCACTGTAACCAGCTCAGTTTCCCTTCCAGACAAAAAGAACCTTCTTTGGAGAACATATTGTGATGCAATCATGAAAAAAAAAATAAAAAGGGGATGAAAAAGGGGAGCAAGAAATAAGAAGGAAAAGCAACAAATAGCAGGAAAAGGAATAAGATATTCCGAAATTTCAACTAGTTACATTCAACGGTGAAGTATTGTCCATTATTATGTAATGTCACATCCGTCAACCTGTCAAGAAATCAGAGTATGATATGATAACAATGTACCTGACAAGATCTGGTGGAACTATTAAGCAAGTAGAGAGTGGCAAATATATTGCGTTTGAAACAAAGAAGAGCAGTATCGAGCAGTATTCGAAGTAGACAGTAAGAAATCACAGAGGCAAGGCACGACCGCTTCTTTGCGCAAGAATGGGAAAGGACAACAGAATTCTACACCGCCCGCAGTCAGACTACACGCCTCCTCCAACCGCTTCTATCGGCGGCTGAAATGCAAGATACAAGTAGGCTGAAATGTCAGTATCTTAATAGAATTGGTTGTCGAACTGAATACTCCGAAACAGCACTGCCGCATAAGGGTAAGTCGATTACTGTTGGCATATTGCAGTACCAATCCCAACTTAAACAACCAATTCAAGGCACACCTATCACTCGAAAGTCTTAAAGGCGCTCTCTGCCTGACAGGATCACACATAAAAAGGGCCTTAAATTATCCTGAAATTGAGCACCAGTGACGACGAGTGCACAAAACTAAATATTCTAAACGCTTTCTCAATGCTCCTGCATTCCCCTGGGGTTGTTACGGAGAGGAAGTATTGGCTGCTATTTAACAAGAATCGGCATCTGTCGCATTCCAATCCAATGTCTTTGTAATAAGTATCTAGCATTTTACTTCGTACTGCATCTTAAATCTGATTCCTAAGCTACTGATGTTTTCTATTCTATTTCTATTGTTCCCTAATTCATTGAAAAAAAAAATCAACTCTTCAAATTGCTCTTAATTCTCTAATATTCTGTAATCAGGATGAAAAAGACCTTTGTTAAGGCTCACGTTCAATCAAAAGATGCTAGGTCCCCTGCTCATCAGGCTCATGGCGAAGTATTATTTATCATGGCATCAGACATTCACGTGACGGGGAAGGTGATACTAAAGCCTGAAGTTCTGTATTTTTTTTTTTTTTGCCAACCAATGTTTGTTTTTCCACCTGCCACACCGTCTCCCCTGCTTACGGAACTAATTATTCTCCAACAACTTTGATTATGACACCAGACGGATTGCTCGCCTAGCTACGAAACGATGAAGATGAAAGGCGGGAGCGTAATACTCATTTTTCCTAAGCATTTTTGTTCTTCTTCTCTCCCCAAGTATATTCTCACCGGTGCAAATTCACGTTTACACCCATAACATACACATACAGCATTCAAAGAGATGCATTACCCTCTGTTGAGATCTCATCGTCCACATTCTCGTCACTGCTGAAAGAAACTCGATATGATTGTGCTGCCGCAATATTATCATCCCAATTTGCTCGACAAGACGGATCATTGATTGCACTGGGCATTTTTTGAACAGTCCCTTTAAACGCAGCGACATTTCAGTACTTGACAGAAATACAGTGTGAACCTTTGTAAGTAATGGGAATGAAATACCGGGAGAATAGGCTGAAAGGGCATTGGTGTACGAGAATAGAAAGAAAGAAAGAAATAAGAAAAGAAAGAAATAAAGAAAGAGAGAGAGAGAGAGCGGTAAGATTCTGAGTTGGGGGAAAAATTACCTGGCAAATAACAGCACACGACAATGACTACTAGGTGAAAAAAAAAAGGGCGAAAACATCACAAAGCACTCTGCTGACCAATGAGAATTTCTGACAATGTTTGTGATCGTGTGAGTGCATTATGTATAGGACAGAGAAAATGGAAGGTGTCAATAACCGTCAATATCCTTTTAAAACCACGTATTTACATACCATGCAGAGATACTCACCCTCAATCGGCCACACACTAATGAAAGTATATATATATATATAACACATTAATGGCCATATACATATATATGTATATATATATGTGTAATATATATGTATACAGTATATATATATATATATATATATATATATATATATATATATATATACATGATTAAAAACACAAAAATACGTTTATGAATGCATATATGATTTAAGTACACACAAAGTCATGTAAAATAATAACGTGTGTGGAAGGGGAAAAGTGAAAATATTTTAAAAGTAACATACAAGGACAGCAGGAATGTTGTGGATGGAGTAGATATGGATTTTCGTTTGCGCATTAAAAATGTCGAGTTTGGATCAGCCTTAGAGGAAGGGAGAGAAAGAGAGAGAGAAGGAGAGTAAGACAGAGAGAGGGAGAGAGAGGAACATGCCGTATCACGTGACAAGCAATGACTTTCCCTTCTCACAAACCTGCTGACTGGATTCACGCCAATCGCGCGTAGTCTCCATTAAGCAGCCCCCTTTACAACTTTATTACCACTCCCCCCCAAAAAATCACAATTACGCTTATCAATTAAAAAAAAAAAAAAAACCCAAAACAAAGATATTCAATTCCGGGTAAGTCACTTTCTTCTCTTCTATCGAATCCCCCCCCCCCCCCCAAAAAAAAGGAGAAAATTACACTAGCACACGCACACAAACAAACAAAGACACACACACACACTCACACACATACACGCACCTATAAAAGAATAAGACCATAAAAGTGCTGTTACCATAATAGCAAATATACCGTGCCAGAATAAAAAGGAAATTTACTTGTCTTGGGATATTGCAGAGTAGAAATGGAGGACAAAACGCACTAATAAGAATGATCACCTATTCTCACAAATCGCGCCTACGAGCTAATCTTGAAGAAAAAATGAAACGTTTAATTTTCTCAATAAATAATGAAGGCTGTCAGGAGGCATGGAATCAAATGATGCCCCACTTGGAATATTGTACATAACACCACTTTATCAGGAGTTAAAAAAAAATTCTATTTCATTTATTTATGAAAGCTTCCAATTCTTACATAAGGTGATTTATCACTTATTATGTCTAATAATGTGATATTATACTATATCAAAAACAAATGAACAAGACAGAGTGTTAGAGCTTAAGTATCTATTAAGCATATACTGTTACACTAACTCATTCGGAGAAAATTAAAACGTGTATCATCACATGCACGTAATATATATATATATATATATATATATATATATATATATATATATGTACAGCACACACACTCACACAAAAAAAAAATACACATAAACACATTAAAGGGATGGTACAGTATTGGTGGAGATGAGAATTGGGCTTTTAACTGTTTGCGAGATAACAAGAAATACTTATGAAATAGTACAGAGCATACCATTTTAAGAGAAATGCAAAGTTTATTTGATGAAATTGGGTTTGGCATTACTGAAACAGCCAAAAACAAAGTAAAACAAAGCGATCATAAAAAAGTGTTGGTCCCACACTTTATTAGAATCGCTGTGTTTTGGATATCTCAGCCATTTCAATAAGAATTTTCATCAAATAAACGTTGAATTCCACATGGAATTACATGCTCTTTCATGTTTTATAAGAGGTTTCTCATTATCTCACCAAAAAATGTTAGAAACCTAAAATTAGGTCTCAACCAAAACTATATGATCCCTTTAACACACATACACACACACACACACACACGTAATTACACACAAGATACACATTAACTTTCATACACACACATACACACTAGCACGTTATACCCTAACACAATACACTTACACTCTACCTATAGCTAACACACACACACACACACACACACACCAAGCAGAAGAAAAACAAATCAAAAACAGGGGTGAGGTTTTTACAGCCTGCGAAGACATGAGTGCGACGCCACGCGGCGCGCACATGACCGTGACCTTTTTATGCACATGAAGAAAAAGAAGTGACTCGGGGGACGGCGTCTGCGCGAGAAGACTAGGCAAGTGGCGCCAAACTTGCTATCGGGAGAAGATAGCGAAGTAGCGCGGGATCAGTGAGCGGGACGCTGGAAAACCCGACTTCCCTCTCAATGGACCAGACTTCTCCGCACGAGATAAGATTACCAAAACAAACATTATGCTGATCATCCGCGCTCTACCACCATAACAGTGCGACTGAAAAATGTGCAAAAATGTTCTGCGGGGACATGCGGCATTAGAAAGTCATTATCACGGAGAAAAATGATGTCTCGGTATAATACAGCTGCACGCTTCTTTGTTATGTGTGTGTGTGTGTGTGTGTGTGTATGTGTGTGTATGTGTGTGCATGTGTGGTGTGTGTGTGTGTGTGTGTGTGCGTGCGTGTATGTGCGTGCGTGTGTGTGTGTGTGTGTGTATGTGTGTAGAGAGAGAGAGAGAGGGGGGGGGGGAGCTGCAGATTTGGCAGAAGAAGAAACTAGACGTGCATGCGCCTGAACTTGTTAATTTATCTTATTGCCTGATGGCACTCGTCAGTCAAAATTTGTTCACGACTGTAACTGTTATTACAAGGGGGAAAAAAGATATAATGATATCACATGTTCGAATATTATTGCCTCTGTCCAATAAAAAGAATACACATGACAGTTCATGCGAGGTCTTGCATATTCTGACGGCCATCAGATTAGGATAAACTCAGGAAATATAGTCAACACTTAATTATCTTTATAGTGTCTCCATGAAACAAACGATCAAAGCTGTTAACTTAATCAAAGACAAATACTAATAATAGTCATAACAGAAATTATGAGGTAATTACGTGCTATACTTTATAAATGTCAGCTACGTAGTCATGAAAAGTCATCTTTTTGTTCTAACCGTTCTTATTTTGTCATAAAAATCATCAAGTCATTGCCTTTGTTGTAATAGCATCAATTGACACATTTTTGTTTCAATAGCGATGTATTTGGATATCAGATCCAGTTTAATTTTATTTGTCACTTGTACAAATGCTTAAGATGTAATAGATTAACACCAAATTAACGATGACAATGACAAGATCAGAGACGACTTATCCTACTCGTAACATAACATAGATATACAGGTACATAAAAGGAAATGACATATACGTTTGAACATTTATATATTTCGAAGTACAAGTGGAGGAGACCGTCACGAATAAGCAATGTGCTTGACTGGGATGACGGCTGGCTTTTCAAGTTCTACACAGCACGCTATTTGAAACATATCTGATTGATGCATTAATTTGATTACATCTTTCACTAACCAAAGAGGACACAAGCGTGTATTCCTTTCAATAAGATATCACATGTTCATGAGCTGAACTTTGTGATGCGTTAAACCCTCCGACAATTATCATTTATCAAGATATTGTCGTGAGCTATTACACTCTTAATAAGTTTTGTACTATCTGTATTTACGTTACCACTTTCAGTGAAGTCTGTTTTGTGTGCGTGTGTGTGTGTGTGTGTGTGTGTGTGTGTGTGTGTGTGTGTGTAATATGGAGCCAATGAATGGATTTGCGGTAGACTGATGTTGATCAGTGTACTGTGTGAATCCGTTACTCCTTTCAAATGTAGATTAAACTTGTTACTTGATTGATGGAAAAAATGACGGGATTTGTCGTTCAGTCTTGAATATTGGCAACTTGAAAAATTTTCATAACAATGTCGGAATTTCAGAGCTTGGGTATTTGTTGTTTTGTTCCATGTTCATCATGTCACTGCCGGCAACCAGGGACAGCCTGGTGGTAGTGTTGCTGCCCGGAAAACAGTAGATGACCGGTTCGAGTCCCACTGGTTCCTGTTTTTCCGACATGTTTGCTAATTTACATATCAGCAGTTGCGATCTTAACAAATTTCATTTGTAGAGGGAGACAAATTGAAGAAACTTACATCTGAACCTTCACCCATCTGAACAATATCTTGCTTTCATTGAATATGCCGTGTTCGCCTTGGACTACTTAACATAACAATGTTGGAATTTCGGAGCTTAGGTGTTTGTTCCATGTTCGTCGTGTCACTGCCGGCAACCGGGGACAGCCTGGTGGTAGTGTCGCTGCCTTGCTTTCATTAAAAATTGTTCTCAATAATCTCACAATTAATATATTTCAGCAAAGTGGAAAAATGTAACCGCACAGTTTTTTTTTTATTTCATTTGGCGACATCTTTCCATCATTCCAAATCAAATCAATGTTTTGAATTGAAAAATGAATATTTCGTGGTGAACATTGAGCCCAGCTCCCTTGAAGAATTAAAAAAAGAAAAAACTCAGATGCCGAAATCACCTCGTAAAATACATACAGGACAGACAGCCAAGGAAAGTCCGTATAATCTTCATATCAAACCTATCATAAACAAAAGTGATTTAGATATTGCGATCAGCATTTCAGAGCAACGTAAATGAGCGCTGTCGTAAAACACCCTAAAAGAAAATAAAGCAAACCACAAACAAAAAGCGAAATCCATCCATAGAATAAAAATGTGCCTTGTGAAGCAACCGCTTGCGCTGGATTTATGCACTCTTACATTGAGAAATCCGTGTAGTCCTAACCTTCGTAATAGCTTTGTCGGCAAATATATCGACATTATGCTACGTTCATATGGCATGTAATCATCTCGGGAAGATATTTTGCTGGCGGTAGAAATGTCAGTTTTGCTCAATTACATCCAACGGGGGAAAGAAACACAAGTCGAAATGTAATATCTCTGCAGCAATTTTTCCGAATCATTTGAGCCCATGAAGGGTCCTTCTTCAAGCCGCTTGGTGGTTTCTCGTGATTCTATCTTTCTCTCTCTCTCTCTCTCTGCTAAAATGTCACTCCAAAAATAATCGTAGAAACTCAAGAGCTGCCAACAAAACACAAGAACACCACAAAATATCTATTTGCTTGTAGCATGAGGATAATTCATTCAAGCGCCATGCACGTGTGCAGAATAAAAAGCAGTGAGACGAAAAAAAAAGTAACGAAACGAAAACAAACTGAATGTGTGCGCAAAGTCGGAATCATACTATTGGGCAGCGGAGTGACTGCGTAATCAATCTGTCGTGATAATTTTATCATCATATAAATGCAAAAGACTCAAATGCCACCTTACCATAATATACCATTATCTCTCTTCTCCCCCGTCCGACAAAGATTAAATACGGGAAGATTAAGTTAAAACGTAGGCATTGTAAACCACGAAGACCAAAACTACACGCACGAACACCTCACTCATAAAAATAATATATCTTTTATTTTTTACTGCACTCATACAGTGGCTCAATGGCGATACGATAATGTCTCTACGAAAGTAATCTGACGTAAGGTATTAAATTGACTTTCTCTCTTTTTGTTGAATTGAATATAAGAGCCGTACGATATCAGTGCGTTAAGTAAATCCAGAGAATTAATTTAAGCCTTTCCTTACCAGGGAAAAGCAAGTTGATTCATTGCTTTTATATCTAATGCAGAACGTAATCGTGTCTATTTTAAAATGTCCTACCACAGTAGATAAAAGAGGGCAGTTCACTCACTGTTCATTGAGTCTGACGCCCACATTCTGTCAGCCAGAACACCAATGATGAACTGCGTGTTTTCTGACATGTATTTCTTAATTCTAATACTTTCACAAAATAAAATGATAATAAAAACCGAACTCATCTCATTCTAACTGTCTTGAGCTAACATGGTAATCGACATGATACATCCAAGACAGAACATGATAAATATTCAGTAGGTATTGTCTTATACATACCTATATTTGCTCTCCACCGATCATATACTTTTACCTACATTCAAGACAGAACATGATAGTACATGTCTTCAGTAGGTATTGTCTTATACCTTTACCTATATTTGCTCTCCACCAATCATATACTTTTACCTACATGAGAAGGAATTACATAATTACACCTCAAGATATTTTCTGCCAAATATGCTTGATAGAGAACCTAATTCACAGGAAGAGAAGTTTGTTATTTCATACATCGTGTTCCCGCATCTTGACTGCCAATCGTAAAGAAATTATGTATCATTTTCCAATACAGCCATCTCTGTTTGATCCTTGGAGACAGAGCCCAGAAGTGGGCCGCCTTGGCATCTTACTTTTCTGCTGCACGCGTGATATTTCTGAGTCGGAAGTCTGATGATATCGCGCGAAATGTTGAATATTTTGGTTCATTTCCTTGGCTCCCAACAGAGCAGAAGATCACCAGCAGAACGTGTTGCCAATCTATATAGCGATATCGATTTTAGCTGTGATTATTTTCGAAAAAAAATCTAGAATGCAGAAACAAAGGTATGTCGTTTGCTCTGCCTATAGGACATGTGATAATTCGCTTTCCAGTTCGATTACATAAATCGATAATGTCTTGTTCAGTTTCAAATTGATTCTCTTTTTAATCAACAAAAACAAAAACCCCACTTCCGTTTCTGATGAGTAACCTGTCATAAATTGTCATAATAATGAACACCAAATGCAATGATAAAATTCAGTTTGAAAAGACAATATTAGACTACTATTTGCAATGACATTGTAATATCACGGTCGAAAAAAGAAATACAGTTCTTTAAATACTTCATTTGGTATTAGATCAACGCTCGTCAATCAGCTGTTGTCGACCTTATGGAGGTCAAGATTACACCTATCTCTTTCTCTCTCTTCTCTTTCTCTCCTTTGCTTCTCCCTCCCTCTCTCTCTCTCCCTGTCTTTCTCTTTCTCACCATTTTTCATAATAACATTCATGTTCAGAAATTCAAGCTGATTTCTTTTTGGGTTTTTTTTTTCTTGGTTAATTACGATAGTTTACTCGTTGTAAGTGCTCGTCTAATGATATTCACATTCAAATCAAGCTTCTACATTTTTGGCCATAATTTTTTTTTTTTTTCAGGTTGAGTGTATTTTTTCGAAAAAAAAATCTAGAATGCAGAAACAAAGGTATTTGTAAGTGCTCGTCTAATGATATTCACATTCAAATCAAGCTTCTACATTTTTGGCCATAATGGTCCTCCTCCGTGATCTTAAATATGTCACCAATCAACCCGCTAAGATGAACTCTTTACTTACACAACAAATGTCCTCTTTTCAGAATGAACAGACTCTAATCAACACCTGGGGCGGATCCAGGAATTCTGTAAAGGGGGAGCGCAACTAATATTTCTGGTGCCACTTCCGGGTTTCATTTCATTTTTTCTTTTTATTTCTTTTGTTTTAACGAAAAATAAGGGGGCGTGCGCCGGTTGCGCCCCTCTGGATCCGCCACTGCAACACCGCCAGCTCATCCAACAGTCAAATTTTATCACAGTACTTAAAGGGGGAATGATACCAAAATTAAGTAGATTGCGTGAATGCAGAATTATCACCATGTAACACATCAGGAAAGTTGCTTGAATGTAACTATACTTTAAAGTTTCGGTGCAGAACAACGATATATCGAAAATGTAAAAAGAATTTCATAAAGATTATTTAGAAAAATAGGAAAAGTACATATTCCCTCAACTTGTTACCGACATATTATGTTACGGATAATATCATTACTTTGCTTTCTGAAAGACGCAAGTCAAGTGCTCTTTCATTATGCTAGACAGATGCAAATAATCATTATGTTAAGATCTTTGCATTTTCTTTAGATATTTGTCCTGCAGTAACATCAAGAACTGGTGTAATCCTATCATTCAGTGATGACGACACCAAAACTTTACAAAATCAAATTCTTTATTTTCGATTTATCTACAACTTCATTAATGTTTTCAAACTAATATTGCTGCATTCAATCGCTCTTCATATACAGTTGGGTCTCATTTTCCTTGAAAGTCCGTCTGGTTCCACAATGATATGCATTAGTGGCCTGCAGTGCTAATCCTGGACAGTTACCATGTTCAGTACATAATGACAAAGATTGTTAGTATCATGTAATGCATAGTCAGATTAATATTATGGGTTGTTGATGTTTTATCTCTGCAATCATGATGATAATTGTGATAAAGTCTCATTAAACATTTTGTTTCTAAACAAAATTTATAAGTGTTACGCCGTCATTCCCTTACGTACATACAGTACGTAAATATTCTCCATCGGTGTTAAAAGGTTATCGACAGAGAATACCTTTAATCGCTCTGTGAACTTGAGAGTTTTAGTAGGTCACCAAGGAAGAGAGTTAATTCATTGTTCCTTAGGGCTCTGTGACTGTTGCTTCGTTAGCTACATACAATAGTTCATACGGACATTGAGTTATTGTAACGACTGGCTGACTTTTAAACTAAGTCATTAAACAAAGTCGTTGAACAAAGTTGTGAACAAGTGGCTGGAATCGAAGTCTACAGACTATACATCACACGTTAACTCTCTTACAGCCACGACATCGAGGCTACTGATATTGTGTATACGTTCATGATGCCACTGGTATAATGACGAAGCTAAAGGGCAAATCTGCTAAACACATTTCTCCTGATTTTTTTTTTCCAAATTAGAAAACGACACGATCATTCTGATTGCTTTCTGTCCTCAAGGAAGAATAAAACCGGGGGTAAACTGTAACTTTTTGCAGGGTGAGCGAGCCTGGCCATTGTAATTAGTCGCGCAAATTGAGTAGTTTTAGAGCGGTATGATGGACGATGTTTCGAAACCTTTTATCTGCGAGCGCCAAGATTGATTTGTTCGCCCCGCAGAAATGACCTGAATGTCTTTCACATTCTTGTTTATTACCCGTCAGCTATAAAAGCTCCCATTTGTTTCGGATCTAGACCGTGTCACAATGTATACTCCAGGGACAAAGTATATATTTGAGTCGCAGTACAAACTCATAGGAGAGAAAAACAAACGCAAACATCTTAGCACAAGTAATCACGCTATTTGTTCACTCACACAAAAACACACATATTATGAGAACACAAACCTTAGCATATGGGCGCGTTAAAAAGCGCTCACATTTATTGATATACATACGCAATAGTGGCGTTTGATTGGTACAGTGTTACACTTTTTACGTTACAGTGTTAACATTTAAGTACGCGATAACAATGTGTCTTTTTTTTTCCTAACGTTTCTGAAGACTACATAATACAACGGTGACATGATGTATCAGGAATTGTATGAACAACAATACTACCAACAAACTTACAAATGGTCCTATCATAAGTTGTGAAGTAAACACGCACAGATACACACACACAGACACAGACACACACACACACACACACACACTTATATCTATATCTATATCTATATCTATCTATCTATATATATATATATATATATGATCCTTATCTGTATCTAATGTGAAGTGTTTCATCACTTCGAGGAGCATGAAATAGTGTTGACTACAACACAATGTAGAAATGTCTGCATTGGCTCTCATTTGTCGCTGTGGTATAATATATATATATATATACGAATAAAGATATTACCAATGAGAGAATACGAAATGTAAGTTCAACATATCAAGATAAAGCCGCAGATTAAGCAAAAACTAAGCAAGCAAAAATAGATACCACAAAAACATAATTCATCAGCAGAGAAGAAGAACGCACTCCTTACTTTCAAATATACTTATCTTTAGATCAGACCTCATTTCCATGGAGACCTTTAGAATAAGAATATTATCTCGAACAGAAAGAGACATAAATAAAAGGAGAAAAAAAGAAAGAGAACGAGAACATGTGATAAGGATGGCGGCAGAGATGTAGCGGAGACAACACGCTTCTGACGAAAGAGATGGACAGGCAGGAGAAAGGGAGAGAGGTATATTATACTAAGAGGAATAGAGAAAGAAATAAACAGATTTAGACTAGGACAAAGGGAAAAGCAGAGAAAAGGGGAGAGGAAGGTGGGAAAACAGAACAGACAGACAGACAGACATAATATTGTGGGAGAGAAATAGATGGGCTTTGAAGGAATGAAGAGATGGAAAGCGAAAGGGAGATACAGACAGACAGACAGACAGACAGACGGACAGACAGGAAAGGAGTAAGGTATATGAATAGATTGATTGTTTGATTGATTGGTTTTAATTCATTTATAATTTGGCCGTGGTTCACAAAAGCAAAGAAAACACATACTGGGTATATGAACTGAGTTACAATAATTATTACTTTGCAAAAGCATTTTATAATTTTTTTTAATGACGTACAAAGAAAAGGAAAGAGTAAGACATACTTAGTAAACTTCGACAAAGAAATAAGCGGAGAAAAGGGGGAATACAAAAACATAGACATACAAACATAAAAGGGAGAGAGAGAGAGATTGACATGAAAGAGATGAAGAGAGAGAGAGAGAGAAATACAGACAGACAGACAGACAGACAGAGAGAAAAGCAAAGAGGCAGATGAACAGAGAAGGAAAGAGAAAGACAAACTGGGATAAAGAGATGAGCAGAGATAAAAGAGAAAGAAAGATAGAGAAACAGAAATATAGACATAAGAGTGAGTAAGATAGAAGGACATGAAAGAAAGAGAAAGATATGAACTCACAGAAGGAACAGAAAAAAGGGAGAAAGAAAAAGAGATAAAAAGAGAAGGAGAAAGACAAAAACAGAGACACACAGACAGAGAAAAAGGAATAGAGATATACAGATGAAAAGAGAGAAAGTGAAATAGATGTACCGACACATATAGAGAAAGAGAGAGGAATAGATAGGAAGAAACAGAGAGAATGAGGTAGAACATCAATGTGGCGCCTTGCGTGAATATCGATTCAGATATTTTGTGCCGTGTTATGACGGGGTCCCGCTCCGTTTGTTGACCACAGGATCGATTAGGTAGTTAACCTGCATTAATGCTCCGTGAGGTCACACGCCCGTCATTACGGAGTCCCAACACGGCGATTACCGTCTAATGATTATTTTTCTCAGGCAATTGTCTCCCGTCCGTATACTTGGTGCGCAGTGGACGTCAACCGAAACCTGGCGTCGGTGGCGGGAAGAAAAAATATACAGCGGACGCAGACATCACCCGTCTGAGGATCAATTACACGATCACACGGTCGCAGACTTACACATCTCTTCAAGGGCATGACCATTTCTTTTTTTTTTTCCCGCTCATACCTTTCCAAAGCGATCGACCTGTTCTTGTATAGCATTGATGTTTGATCTGTAAGCATTAGCACAGTATGATAAGAACCTGTTTTTATGCCTTACGACACTCTTAAAAGAAAAACACTTCATGAAGAATTCCACGTATCTTAACATCATAATCATGATTATTGTCATTATCATTTTAGCATTATCATTACCAATATCATAATCACTTCCATGAAGTACCCTTAATGATATTGCATTTCTTCTGGTTTCAAATTTTGTGTTTTGTTTTGTTTTGTTTTGTTTGGGGAGGTTAATTTAATTCAATTTTCTTATGATGTTTCATGTATCCCTCATGTCTTTTTCAACAATATTTGAAAATGATAAGAAAATTATTTTTTAAAATGTCATAATAATACCGCATTAGATTTTAATATAGGTACTTGTTCGTACACCATTTTACTTTCTTGTAAGGCCAAATAAGAATTGTGGATTCAAAGGAGTAAGTTATTAGCACTGTTACATCAAATTGACATAGAGAGATTTTCTTTCTTTCTATTTTTTTCCAAATCAGGTGTTAATCTCAGATCTCTCACACATTCTTTTCAAGTGCATGTATTGCTTAGTACCCTTAATATGTATTGTTCTCCCCTAGTTTTGAGGACTCTTCCATTTTTTTTTTTTTGGGGGGGGGCGGGATTTGTGACTATGAGATGCATATAGTGTGTCACGAATTACGTAGACGTGGTATCAAATTTAAATGGAAATTTATTCTTCAACAAAAATGAGACAATACATTTTTTCCCCACATGCAGAGCTCCTTATCCTTCCAGGAACAATATACCACATTTCTCGTTAGGACCTGTTACCATATTGACGAATCTAATGAATTTGTCATATTATGGAACGGAAACTGATCTTTTAAAATTTAATGAATTCGTGAATGAAAAGAATAGACCGCAAACATGTAGACCAATTCAAGCTGTTGTGATGACCCACCCCCCCCCCCCAAAAAAAAAGAGAACAAAATCACAATATTCTCTGCATCACTTCAGAATCTCTTGCTGAGATTTTTTTTTTTTTTTTTTTTTTAGCCCTTTCTGTGCCAGGGACTTTGGACCGCGTGTACAATGCTATGGGGTTTTACTGTGCGAATCGGCCTTCAAAAGTCACAAAGGGTTAAACATTTATTTTACAATTATCCCTATCTATTCATTTCCTGACATTCTTCTTCTCATTGAGTTCACGACGAGATAAAAACAACACAAATAAAACTGTGTTTCCAGTTTCATTCAGTTGATGTTGATAGGAGCACTTTCAAGTTTGCCGAAAATGACAAGGGATAATTACAGCCTCCGTAAAATTCTGTATACTGGTTCATTTTAATACGATGAGACAGAAGGACTGATTTAGTGGATGGGGACAAACTGCAGCCAGAGCCTTAGCGGTAGGGAGCGTCTCTGGTCATAATCAGGTCCGTAAGCCCGTGCGATAATCCACAATAGTACGACACATATCTCATCAAAGAGAAATTTGACCTAAGAGATGCATGGAAAAGTTCGACTGATCAATCACTATTGTTTAATTTCCATACGCCGATGATTACTCGTAACCAACCCCCATCCTCACCCCTCCCCTCTTCATTTTTTTAGGTATTAGACAGATTTGATCACGTGAAAGTTAATGTGGGGCCCATCAAATCCATCATAATAATATACAATCTCTTAAGCTCCAACGAACATTACCTCATTACATTCATATCATCATTTCGTGCGAGGGCGCGCGTGTGTGTGTGTGTGTGTGTGTGTGTGCGTGTGTGTGTGCGTTTGTGGATGTGGATGTCTTAATGTGAAATTGTCCGAGCGCCTGTTGGCAACTGTGCATGTTCAACTTAATGGTCTCGTTTAATTACCATGATTGGACTCAAATCTTCAGCTGCATTAAGGTGCAGTGAGGAAAAAAAAAAAAAAACGCACACAGGCAGGGATTACAAGCAGTCCCCTACCCCCGAAATAAAGTTTAACCCTGCCAAGACATTGTAATTCCTCATAGAATTAATACATGACCATTAAGCTGGTTCAGTAATCGAGGGTTCAACTTATTGACATATATTCACTGATGGATGCATCACAATGGAAAAATACAAGTGTAGAATAAGTTTTATCGTTATTACCTCCTTGTTTATAATACTGCAAGAAATGGATGTGTAGTCTATACTTTATTTGTGTAGAATTGTGTATATTCATAATAATTTGATGTTAGAATACCCTCTCAGTTGTTAGAAAGCACTATTTAACCTGTTATTGCCATGTTTATTAAATATACTGACCCTGAAATGTTGTCGGCATTATTTCATGGGATGGCCAAAAAAAAAAAAAAAAAATGTCTTTTCGCAGTAGTTGGTTGAATATGTCACCGATGTGGACACTATCAATCTGTTATCCACTATCAAGTGGTTGGTTATAATGTGACAGTTACAACAGGATACACTAAATGGCTAGGAATTAAACTTTTATTTTGACAGGAAGGATTTTCGAAATGCATATATCTTGAGCTAGATCTATTTGAGATATACGAGACTGAAAGTGGGATATTCTTCATTTTCGTGAGCTGAGATATGGCTTTCAGTGTCCACTCGCCATCTTGAATGCTGCCCAGTCGAGTGACGTATGGACTCTATTATAGTGACCAAACCGAAAGGCCACTTACATTAGGCGCCAGCATTCCAGTATCAAGAAAAGCATTCCCTGAATGCAAGTGAACTGTTATGATTTTTTTAGCCAGTGTATATTTCAGTGTGACAGGATGTATGTAGCAAATATCACGGGCCATCTCTGTGGCTCGCTTGAGGCGAGGGACAGCTCGCACGTGTTTGAATTTAAGTTGGCCTATTACATACCTTGTGTGGATTTCTGTTCTCTATGTATTCTATTTCCACAGAGAGAGGTACAGGTATATATTACGTATACAATATGTTTTATATATGATATATATGAAATATACGTACAACAATAATACACATGTGGACACAAACACACGCACACACGCATTATATATATATATATATATATATATATATATATATACATATATATATATATATATACATACATATATATATATATATATAGAGAGAGAGAGAGAGAGAGAGAGAGAGAGAGAGAGATAGGTAGAGATAAGTAAATAGTGATGTGTAAAATACATGTAATTGTACTCACTTATATGAACGTGTTGCATTTTAATTGCTGATAAGATTTATATCAATCTTTACAAATATATATGATAGCCTACTATAATACACGCACGCACAAACACACACACACACACACACATACATCTATCAAAGTACAGTACTATCAATACTATCCTCCCCCTTGTACGTCCCACCGTTAAAGACAGAGTAATAACTCTGCTGAATTCCATATACTTCGGGCGACCAATGGGTATATTATGCTGGCTATATAAGTCTCACAATAATGTCAAATCCTGCATTATGTATGATAGCTGAGAAAAGGGGTACCGTGGAAGATATCATCGATGTAACAGTACTCCATTTGAGCGTCCGATAGAATGTTTGATACGTCGCTGCCATTTCTGTCAAAACTCCCTCGCTCGTCTATATAGCCACGAGGTATTGCCCGCGCAGTTAACCTCATAGCTGCCTATGATATACGGGGAAATGTTTACAACATCATGACTTAGTTCCCTTAAAGGCGCACTGCCGATACATTAAAGGTGCACTACCCACAACTTTAACGTAAACTCTGATATTGTCTTATTTTGCTCCTCGCTTTCACGTGTATTATCGCTAAATGGCTGAAGAATGTTCCCTTCTTCGACAACTTATAAATATCTTATTGATGTTATACTCAAAGGAAAAATTACCCTGATGTCAAGAAATAAGCTACACACTGAAATTTTCTTCAAAATGATTCTGGGGAAAAAATGAATTATGAAAAAAGAATAAGAGATAGAACAAACCGAGTGAGAGGGAGAGATGGAATATATTGAATAAGAGTATAGAATATATTATATTGAACTCAGAGAGCGATTGAGATAAATCAAAGTGTGATGTAGATTATAAAGAAAGAAGAGTGCAATATACAGTGAATAAGAGTGACATATGTGACATAGAATGGAATAGATGATAGTATGATATGAAATGTAAATGATGGTGTGAGACATAGAATACAATAGATAAGAATGCGATAAAACATATATTGAATGATAGTCGCACGGTGCCAAGGAGTTAGAGCAGCTTTCTGATGGAATTCTATTTTTATGGTAACTCAATCTTCTTCAGGTGTTCTGAAAGATTGTCTGTGATCATGCGTAATGCACAGGGACTACGTCTTCATATTCAACGATCTCCCAAGTTCTCGTTGGAGGTATATACATACATATATAATATATCCTTGCTCATTTTCGTCAATCCTGGCATTATGGGATACAGCTACAGTAATTCCGATGAATTGTTTCTTCAATCTGTCCGCCAGTGCTACATCCAGTCTTCGAGTCTGGATTTCTGGATTTGTCTGGATTTTTGAAGTCCCATTGCTATGTTACGTCAGCGTTGTTTTCAACTTTAGCTGGCTGATGGACAAACCACGTTCTACAGCTTCTAGTCCATGTTCTGTGGCCTAGTTCCAGTGTGTAACTCTGGCTACAGCGCTGCTCCGTTGATGGCAAAGAACTTGCGCCATTTTACTGCCTTTACAGATCATGTGACCCACTGCCTGTTCCTTTTAACACTCCACACATTATAACAATAACAATGATGATGATGATGACGATGATAATAATAATAATAATGATAATGATAATAATAATAATAATAATAATGATAATAATAATAATGATAATAATAATAATGATATGGTCTTATTTACCCAGGGTAGCCTCTTCAGTGTTGCCACTGCTCTACCAGAGGGCCGTGCTATTATCATTACCCTAGCGTTGCCAGGTATTCATCTATACACCTGGGTTGAGAGGAACATAGTGGGTAAAAACATCTTGTTCTAGGACGTAAGCGCTGGGCGGGAATCGAACTCGGATCCTTCGGTTGAGAGTCTTGATTCTTATCCCTTATACGCCACAGCGCCCTAACATTCTGCACCAGCATGGGGGATACATCGTTTGTTTTTCAGTGCCCGCCTTGAATGCATTTGTCCTAACTTCAAGTTCATGGCCGCGGCAATACCCCCCCCCCCCTCTCTCTCTTCAATTTCTTCAGGTCCCTCCTACTCATCCGCTCCCATTACCCTTCAGGGCCCTGTTTCATAAAGCTGTTCGTAAAGTTACGAACAACTTATGAACGACTGGTGTTCAATTCTGATGTGCTATACTGTGCTATTCAGCACAAGAACTGATCACCAGTCGCTCGTAAGTCGTTCGTAACTTTACGAACAGCTTTATGAACACCCCCAGGTCTCTTTTCCTCGCCCAGTTCTATGACCTTTGATCCATGACATTAGACTGACCTATTAGCTTCTCTTTCCTTAGATATCTAGCTTTCCAATCCGCTTGTTTCTTTTCCCCACTTCCTTTTGTCAGTGTGTTCCTTTCTCTACATTCCCTAGATACAGAACTCATCTCCTCCTTCCGTACACTGTCATCTATGCTAATCCGACCGGACTCCCAGAACATCTCGGCAACTTAAGTCGGTCAACCTGTCTTTGTGGATGTAGTAATCCTTAGGTAGTCAATGCTTCCACGCTTATTCCATTTTCTAGCATGATTACTCTGTCATCACAATGTTGGGACTAAAATTTGGTTCATTTAAGCTTTTATGTTTTGTTACATACTAAACTTGTAATATTAACTGAATATGATCGGAGAAAATGGAGGGACCCTCAAATACGTCAATACCACTCAATATGAAAGTATAGAGTACGAAAAGAAAGGAAAGGACAGAACGAAAAAAAAAAAAAGAAGTACAAATGCAAACACGACATAAACGGCTACAAGTCATCTGGTTCATTGCTGTTTTGTCCATGGCATTTTATTTCTCCCTTGTTCTCTTGTCCTATTCGATCTCCATACCACGCAACAGATTGAGCTAATAAATGTATTATAAGCACCGAGTATTCTTTCCGTTTAGCGTCCACTTCAGGGCTTATCAAATTTAATTCAATTCAATTCAATTCATTTCAATTCAAATTCTATTTCATTTTTTTCGAAAAGAACATAGACATTTCACTTTCTTTGGTAACTGAGTATATAAGGTTTCATAAGCAAAACAAAGTAAACAGAGAAGAGTATGAGATAATTGTGTAACCTTGTAGTAATAATACGCTGTCATGAGAGCTGAAGTGATAAAGATGAAATAACAAAACGCAAACTTCGAAATATGGAGGAACCCACTGAAATTATTCTTCATCTTGCAGAAATATTCATCATCATAGACCACCAGACTCAAACTATTTGTGTCCATCTGCGCAGACAGAATCATTGTGTGTGTGTGTGCGTGTGTGTGTGTGTGTGTGTGTGTGTGTGTGTCTTGCAAACACACCAGGTACCTTGGTGATACATTCAATCTACACTTATCTTTCCTGCGTGCTGGAAAATCCCAGGGATTTGGCATTTTCTCGCTGTTGTCACTAAATTGCGCCAAGCTCTGGATACAGCCCGTTCTAGTCTGTCCGTCACACGCAGTTTGTCTGTATTGGTTTATTCTTTGCAGACATCTCCTCAGGTAATAAAACAGCAGATTAGCTGTAAAACACTCTACTCCAGGGCCCCATTTCATAAAAGAAGTGAGGATGGCAACTCTTGCTGGGATGGCAACTTCCAATAGCAACAGCCAATCAAGAAGCTGGATTCTTGTCGTTACCATGACAATTGCCACTCCAGCAAGAGTTGCTATCATATCAACTTTTTTTTTAATGAAATGGGGCCCAGATCTTAAATGGCATTCCTCATCCCCTATGAACATTGCCCTTGTTTTCTTCTTTCGTTTCAATTTGGGGTAGCCCGCTTATTCTGTTACCTTCATGCTTCCTTTTTCTCACTAGCTTTTCCTTCTTAATTGGTGTATGCATGTTTGATTGAATTAGAGGGGCTCTTCTTTTCTGCAGCTGGTTGTACCTGATAGACCAAGGTTATACCCTCACCAGCAGCTGCTCTTGATCGTAATGTTTCTGGTGATGACGGTGACACAAGTAGTCCTAATATAAATTCGTATTTCATCCACCTTTTGCACGGTTTCTTACAACTGCTTCTAAAGACCTTTTTGCTTTGTAGAGATTCTGTTTGCTTCTCAGTCGGCTCGTCAGTATTCTGAAAGTAAAACTTGCTACTTTCTTCCTCATAAATACCCCTTTACCCACTGATGTGTAAAACCAAGTTGAATTTTCCTGTATGAAAGTTCGTATATGATTTCCGTAACGATAATATGCTCAGGATGACAGTAAAATCCAAGTAAATATCAATGTTTTGTAGCTGATTTTCTAGCAATAATGTCACCCTCGGTACAAATGTTTGTAGGGTCGCAACTGCTGATCTACATTTCAAACATGTGTCGGAAACAATACAGAGGGTGACAATTCCCCCCCCCCCCCCCGCAGAAAAAAAAATAGCCTTAGCACATCTTTAACCCTCTACATTAATAATCTCTGTCTCTCTCTTCCTCTACCTCTCGTTCATTCAATATCAATGTTGTACGACTTACTCAACTTAGGGTATATGTTTACTGCATTTACGCAAAATCTTAATTAAAATGCATCGCGCACGATTTCTATCTCAATTGCTGCCGTAAATCACTCTCAAACTGTCGCAGTTCTTCACCTCGAAGTAAGTGACCTTTTCATTCGAGTGATATTATACATGGGGGCCTGTAAAAGGGGGCAAGTCCTAGATGTTGCTCATCAGTACTAGAGCTTGGCTATTAATCTTACACGACTTGCCACGCGAGTCCCCAGCCCCTCCCCTCGCCCAACCCGAAGAAAGCCCCTAATAACAACAAACAAACAAAAATTTCCCACTTAGGGGAAAGTCCCAAAGTTCGAACTCCTCCTCTCTAATTTGCGAAGGAGGAAAATTGCAAACCACGCGGATGAATAAAGCAGATATCTCAGCGTATTATTTACTAACATTTTGATTCGAGGAGATTTAGGAGCGACAGCGGAAAAAACGACCTGCAGTTTAAAATATCGATGAATGCCATCGGTGGGCGAGGATTTTTTGATAATTTTTACACCGTATCCGGGCAATTACCCCCGGAGGGCAATTACCCCCCGGCCAAATACTGGTTAGTGGTAAGGTAAGAGTAAAGATTAGGGTTAGGGTTAGGTTTAGGGTTAGGAGTTTGGGTTAGGGTTAGGGTTAGGTTCAGGATTAGGATTAGGATTAGGGCCAGGGGAAGGGTGAGGGGTAATTGCCCAGGGGGTAATTGCCCTAGACCCTTTTTACACTTCGTGAAGACATTCTTGTCAATGAATCTCGGTAGTGTTTTCAAAAATACTTATGATCAAGATAATCAAGACAAATACTAGACTTGGAGGATGAATCTCGACAGTAGTTGCAAAAATGAATTCGATTAAGATAATCAAGACATATTATAGACTTATAGAGGTGACAGAAAAAAACAACAACAATAAAGTATATTCCATGCTAATGGGGTTGTTTGTGAGGAGAAGTTTTGCCTTGTTTTTCATTTGGTTTGGTTGTTGTTTTTTTCCACGCCGTTCTCTTGTTAAGGGCTGACAGAGCACATCAGTAATTCGAAAAAGGACACTCAGTTCGTGGCTGGGGAACGACTTGCACACTTATTTTCTTGACAGGTACAGACGGACCCCCATGTTCCGGGCATGTGGCACAAAGCGGGCTGTGAATGTGTGGAAGCGCTTATAGCGATGATTTGCATCGAGTTGAAAGCGGAGCGCGAAAGCAGTTTGGCTTTGGTGTAGATTAAAGTTAATTGTGGGCAAATGCGCGGAAGATGTGGAATGTAAATGATAGTGTGCTGCCGATGATGTATAATAATGTTCTTGCTCTTCTTTCGCTTTGACATTTCCAGGTGGGCAGACTAATGACTCGTACTTGGATCTACGAAACAACACGTGTCTTTGAGCGATTACAGCACATCTCGAAAGATTAAACGCCTCATTTCGATGCCACCGAACCGCCTTCGCGAATAACCATCAAGCTATTATTCCGCGCACTTTCTCAAGGTCGCCCAAACTACAGGTGGGACAAAATGCGGTCATTAGATCCTTTATGGCTGCACTAAGCGCAGCATTACAACACGACGCTATAATCATCTACAACATCTATGACACGGTTAACAGGAATAATATTCGCGCCTCCCGTTAGGTTGTAGCTTTATCTGACAATGCCGTAAAACAGGTACTTTTCTACAACATTGCATTGATTTTCACATTTTGTATACCATGATATTATTGTGTATCACGATGTATTGCCATTGGTTGAATGTATCATAATTATGATTATATATATATATATATATATATATATATATATATATATATATATATATATATATATAGGCGTACCTGTGTTTTGGTGCCTTGTCTGCTACCGGCGGTTTCACGCTATCGCGATCCTCAGGCAGACTGGCAAAGTGGTGTGTTTCTGTGCTCATGTGGCGCGGTGGATCGGTTTGACGCTTGGATGATTTTTCTTTTCCGGTGTCTGCATTTGGATATGAGCACTTTTCAATCCTCAACAAACTTCATATTCCCGACGGATATATACCAAACGGATATATATATATATATATTTGTGTGAGTATTAAATATTGTAAGATATGATATAATATATAAGATAAAGGACATAAAGATATGGTGTTACATGAAGCTCACTACGAAGAAATTTGTTAAATTAAGTCATCTGCCATCTCATGTATACTTTGTGTGTGAATTTACTCATGGCAACTTCGACAAATTCAAGAGCAATAAATCTGGCTAGCGCTGATTTATTGACGCGCAGAGCAAGGCATGAAATTAAAGTTTCTGTCTCCGGTCTCCGAGCAGATTATAGCAAACAGCTTGCAACACGCGAAAAGAAAAACCTTCTTTCCCCCTTTTTCTTGAGCAATCATTGTGAAAACTATACAGTTACCACATGGTATCATGATTACCTGGTACGTCTAAACGGAAATAGTAGGCCCATTTCGACTCATGTTTGTTTTGGAGCTCACATTTCCTCATTGCACACGTCCATGGACAACTGCTATCGCGTCATATAAATGCAGCGAGCCGGGATAGTCATATTTACATTCAGTATGCGTTGAAAACGTGATTTATTGGCTATTTTGCCCTCTTCATATCAAAGACGCGTGCGCAGAAATGGAAATTCCCTAGGACTGGTGCCTGCGCGCAAGTCTCTTCGCGTTGCCTATATCAAACGCCCAGGTCACATAGCAGTGGCATGACAATGCAATTCTTTTACGCCGCGTGCTGGAAATAAAGCCATAACATCACGGGGGCCAGGTTCCACCCAGCGGACCAATGCTCCAAATATAGAAAGGCTGGATAAATCTCGCAGCTTATATGGGGAGAGCGCGGCTCATCCTGATCTGTCGGGGAAACGTACGCGTCGCGGACGAAATTAATATCGTGGTGCAGAATTAAATACATGGGGAAAATTTCGAGAAGGAGATATTGATATCATGGACAAGGTGTCACAGACAGTACAAAGTACAACGATATGTAGGACATGAAATGCTAACATGACACTACTTAATCTAACACACGCTCGCACGATCTCACAAGCATGATTAATCAGACATCAGGTTGCACAGGCAGACAAAGTTTATACAACTAACAAGATTAATTTTCATAGGTTAGAAAAAAAACTGTCGATAAGGAAATAATGGTACATAATAATAACAATAATAGAGATGATAATATCAAAAATCTTGAACATATTCATTGCTCAGCTATTCAAAGTTTATACACTACTGCGCATTATGAAATGAATCCTAACAGACATAATTCAAACTACGCAGCAACAGTACTTATCAATATATACATCTTTATAATAAATCTATGTCTGTATGTGTGCTTGGAAAGGTAGATCTAATTTATCATAAACACATGCAAAAGTTGTAGGGTAATAAAACTTACCTCGTCAACGGAAGGAATGATTTGATACTTCAAAAATGAAGGGGGAACTTTTGATGACCCCGAATCGCAAATTTTCGAAAGAAAGATGTTCATACAATATATAGATATACATATGCATATACATATACATATACATATACATGTCATATACATATTACATGTTCATATGATATGTATGAACATATATTATATATATATATATATATATATATATATATATATATATATATGTATATATATATATATATCACTTTTGACTTTGATAGGTTGTTATGTATTTCCGATTGTAGTTTTTCTCTCACCGCCGTTCTGTTTTCTCCTCATAATTGGCAATTACCAGTCGCTAATCATCGGGTAAAGTAGTCAATTACGATCAGTCGCTGGAAAAAAAGGCGCGAGAGCCCTTGGCTGGCTCGTTAGAACCTGCCTCAATCGTCTGCACCTATGAAAGCATTCCGACAGATGTTGGGCGAAAATGGCGCCATCAGGACGTGCATGCATTCCGCGTTGTCGTCCTTCGTTGTCTTTGTTATTTCTCTTTTTTGTTTCCTCGTCATCCGTCAGTTTATGAACGATAATGTTCTCATTACTATCAATCTATATATGAGGACGGATGCTTGAAGTTGGAAAGGAAAGAATTGCCCGGATTCTTCCGTATGGGACAAGATTTGTTTTGCAGGTTGATTATTTGCAAGAATGTTTGTATTTTTATCATCTTCTTTACCAGACAATAACTGCCTGGCATACACCAAATGACAATGCCTGCAGACGAGAATGTCTGTAACGGCTGTTTTACACATTAGCAGAACAGGATATAATTCCCGCCATAATGATATGATCTGTATTGGGCATGAAATCGTACAGGACATTAAGTTGTCATCGAAATGCAAATAAGCAGTCTTTGTGCCAACTTTGCGTGTTATTTCTTTAAGTGGACTACAACATTTCTCCCGCCTAGCGCATATTACGTCATAAATCAAGTGCTCTTGAATTCATTTCGTCTAGCTCAAACGTATCACCACACGTTTTAGACTTTTCAACCCGCAAATGAACAAAAATGACTTAATTATGTTTAGAATGAGTGATGATGGTCATACTGAAGAAGATGACGACAGAGTAGAGATTATTTTTTCGATGATTACCCCAAACATATTTAAGGCTATAAAGAAAACACCACACAAAATAAGAATACAGCTGTATCTCAAATGATGACATACGAGGAAGAAGACAGCGTTGATTTTGAGCAAAGAGTCAGCTTAAATGCTGCCCTTTCTAAAATGATAACAGAAAACCGATAAGGGGGATAACATCATCTGTTTCAAATACGCAGGCAAAATTCAATTCATGAAGTATACTCCAAAGTCGCAAGTCTGTAAATCAAGGTGCTGAGACCTTGAACATTCAGATAAGATGAGAAATTAAATCACACGCGGACCCTTTTGATACAGCTAAAGCGTGGTTGGACTAACACGTTCTATAGAGCTTTTTCACTGAAAAAATGTGTTTGATTAGAGATTCCTTGATATCTTAAATGCCGTCGAACTGGAATAATCATAATCATCTACTCACTATTGAATCAGAAATTTCTTTCACAAAACCAATTGAATGTCATTTACTTTAAACAAATTTCACTTTTGTCTTCTCTTAAAAAGGTATATATATTTCTCTCTTGCAAACATGGGTTCAACGTACAAAATTTTTCTTTGGAGCTAGTGGGATGGTAATGAATATTATAGACCTATAACATTGAAACACACGATAGTTTCTGTCGGAGTTCAGTTTAATGTATTATATATATATATATATATATATATATATATATATATATATATATATAATATATATTTATATAATATATGCATATATAATATGATATATGTATACATATGTGTGTGTGTGTGTGTGTCTGTGTCTGTGTGAAAAAAAAAACACTTCAACATTTATTACATTTTATCTTCGTTTCCAACAATGGTGATGGCATTCACATCCTACAATATGCGTCACGCGAATCTTTCGCGCCGATTGTCGGATTTGAATAGATCGATGAAACAGTGCAAGGCTTCTCTTTTTTTCTCCCCAGAAGATGAACTAATTTTCCTCCAAGTCCTAATTGTATCCTTCAGCTTGTACTCAAGGAGAGATACATGATTCTGAGGTGTTCTAATTTATCGAGCTACTTTTGTACTGTTGTGACGGGACAGTGAACTGAAGCCACGCTCCTCGGCATGCGATAAGAGGAACATCTGTATTAATCATCGACAGACGAAAAGGCGACGGTAAAAGCATTAAGACAGGCTTTTTCTTTCGTTTCTACTCTGTGTTATTTCCACTTTATCGTGATGCGACACTCTCGTTATATTACTGCAAGCGACAATGATATCGCGTGGCCCTTTTGAAAAGCAAATCTTACAATATATATTCAAGAGAAATCTTCCATCGTTACGTGCTTCTCTCTATGGTCGGTCACAGACATTGGACGAATCCTAAAATCACTTATGACCTTCTTGCTATAGTTTGCTTGATATCAGCTATTGCAGTCAGTCAAACACACTTACATCACAGAGTGTATAGAGAATCAAGAGACATTAAAGCAACATCTACTAAAATTTTGTGTTTGACAATGTAATTATTTGCTTACATCATTATAGATATTAACTTTTATTACAGGAAATATTTTGTAAGCTGGAAAGACTCGTTATGCCAAAGTAGCCGTGAATAATTGCTGAAGGAGAGAGGCTGGCGGAATTAAAGGGGATTTTTCATAAAACCTCACATAAAAATATGTTGATTTGTGTGAAAATATGTTGAATCAGTGAAGTTTGAGGACATTCAGATAATACTATTCATTTCACTGATCCCTTGCCTTCTGATCACACTTTGACGTCACAAGGAATTAACCAATTAACTCTTAATGAGTCTCAACCTGTGAGGTAATTACTCGATCTTTTTGGAAGTACACTGGTGTGTTTACCGATATTACTGCCATCAGTGATTATTTTATCATATACATTTTCTGGCAAATTCCCCTACTGTGTGAAAGCGTTTGTGGATAGAATGAAAGTAACAGTATTACTGGTTTGAAGAGTGAGACTACCTGTCAATTTCAGTGTATGACATGATGAAAACAATAACATTTATCCCTCGAAATTTCTATCGCAAATGGATGTTTGATATTCAAAAAATTTTGTGGGCCTTTCTACTGTAGCCGTGTGTTACGTATCTCCAGCCTTTTCATGTCCGTGCTATATGACTATGAAATATGTTTGTGTTTTTTTTTTTCTGAGAAAACCGCTAGTGGTGGTATTAGAATGATTGTAAGCTTTCTTATGCAGTGAGTACGCAGGTGATATCCTGCGTCTCTTTAGTATGATAGTCGTGTAAAGGAGCTATTGTCACTGTTCTTTGTTAATACTGTTCTCGATAAGATACTACAGTTACTCCTGCAGAACGAGCATGAGCTGTCAATCCCAAAATGCAGCCTTCAATCTGATGGCTCGAAACGCCGCGGAGAAAAGAGAGATTTAGCACCTGAGTGAAGTAATCCTTAGATTATAGTTGTAACAGTATCTGCTCTTCTAAAATAAAGAAAGCCCCCTTAAGAAAAAAAAAAGCACAAAGGTATACTGTTAAGAAGCAACTGCTTTCTCTATTACTTCTATAACCAGTGTATGTGTGTGTGTGTGTGTGTGTGTATGTATGTGTGTGTCGTGATACTTTTACTTGATATTCACCATCATAACGTGTCAGCATAGCACAGTGAACTAACTAGTGTCACTTGTACTTGTTGACACAATGACGAAAGCGTATATAAGTACACCAGACATCATGGACGTGTACCTATATGCTGCAACAACAGCACGTTTGCCACTACCGTATCTGATTCGCAAGCATATTTAGAGATGAAATAATACATGTCTGGTCATAAGATATCGCTGTTGACGTGATATCTTTTATGATAAGAGGATCCAAGTTGCCTCATCTTGGAAAGGCTGGATCTGTATCCCTTTACGCCCTCCACTCTGGCGTGCGAAAGTGGTCCGAGGCGTCTCGGATGTTTCGGACTCGTCGTCTTTAACCCGATCAGTGCCAACACAGACAGATTTCGAACCTTGCATAATGCCGTGAAGCGCTCGCTATTCGGATTGGCGTATTTTCGATGGCTCGACAGCAATAGATATATATTAATATCACATTAAAGTCAAAGATCGACTGCTTCATTTCTAAGAGATGGAAGACTGGAAACGTGGGGGTAATCAGACCAGATCCGACTAATCCATGTGCACAATGTAGGCCAAAGCCGTTTGGGGTTGTTACCATTGACTACACAGCAGTGGCAAGTTCGGAAAGCGGTCAAACTTTTCGCTTCAACCCCATATTGGTAATAAATTGTCAACACTGAGAACTATCTCCCTGAGAGTCTGAACTATAATTGTTTTTGTTATCAAAGGCTGCGAGTCATTTTTTATTGATTTTTTTTTTCTTCATCAATTCCTGCGTCTGGAACGAAGACAATCTACTCATCAAGTTTCTGTGGGTAAAGGATCAGAACATCCATAAAATATCACATGGATAAGCCACCCGAGGAACAACGTGTAGTAGAGATCAGAAGTCAAGCCAGTATGATATTTCCTCCGCGTTCACCAACGTAGGATGGTGACAAAGATGTGAATATTACCGTACGATCACCAGCACAAGTTTCTGCCTACGGCCAACTAACGAACTTCATATCTTACAAAGATATGAACATGGTTGTAATGACCATACCTTGTTTTTCACCAATTCATATCACTGTGGGGGAGCTGTGGCATAGTGGATAAGACTCGAGTTCGATTCCAGCCCAATGCTTACGTCCTTGGACAAGATGTTTATAGCCATCATGTCCCTCTCGACCCAGGTGTATAAACTGGTACCTGGCAATGCTGGGGTAGTAATAATGACAGGGCCCTCTGGTAGAGCAGTGGCAACACGGCAGAGGCTACCCGAGATAAAGAAGACCTTATTCTGCACTGTCTTATTGGTATCCCTTTTAAAAAAAAACAGCAACAAATAATACAAAGAATACCAAGTGTATAATTTCTTAGCGTTCTTAGCGTTCTGAGCTATCTTTGGCTTCATTGTGTTCTGTTTTAACATACCAAATAAAAGATAATTTCTGTGTATCGGGTATGTTTGGCTGTAGCACGATTCATAGCAAATACTATTCCTTTTCCTTCCCCCTTCTCAAAGGTTCTACGGGTGGTTTTTTTTTTTTAGGGATATGGAAGAGGTGGTTGTAAAGGGGAAGGGAGGGGGGGGGGGGATAAATATCACATCAGCGTCCTATCCGCTGAGAAGTAGTCACAATCCCCCAAAAAAAGTTCCAGACGGAGGAAGATTTTCAAAACATTATTCCGCTTGGAAGCCTCAGAAGTCCAGCCCCTATCCCCGCAATAAGCCCGGCGGGCACCGTGGGGTATCGGACCCACTCCGGGAAGCCGTAATTGGGTCGCTTTAACCCCCTAGACATCACGGTAATTGTCTCATCGATCGGAAGCAAGCGATTTCTGTACGATGAGTTCAGATTGTCCCGCCCCGTGTCCGTCACATGCAAATGCGTAGAGTGGGTGGAAACGAGAAGTTTGGCGTGTTTTTTCCGCTTCCTTCTTCTTATCTTCTCTTGTCATCCTCCTCCTCCTCCTTGTGTATATAGCAGAAGAAGAAGAAAAGGAAGAAGAAGAAAAGCAGTCTCCACCTTTTGTCGGGCCCTATTTTATATTTCCACATTGTGCTGCGCATTTAAGGAGATGTAAATGAAGGCGAGATATTTTGAGAGATTTCCAGGCAGATTAGCCCGTTCCTTCGGGGTGGCGGGAACGATTATTCAGTTGGTCGGCTGTCGAGGGGGAAGAGGCAGCCGCGCTGGCGCCGCGTGAGCACACCAGGACGGGCCCATCCTAAGGTAGCGGGATTTATCTCGCAGACGACGCACAGCAACAACGCACGCACATCAGCCGCCTCCTTCCATACAACTTTATCGCACTACTGCTGTAGGAATACACACAGTGAGTGGAGCGCGCACGCTTTTTTTTTTCGCCGTTGTTTGTCGTGATGAAAGTCGGGCGCGGGAAAGTATTCTCCGGAGTGTTTATAGCTCTCTTTAAGAAAGTCATTAAATGTGGTATGTTGTAAGCTGACCACAATTTTCGTCATTCATCCAATTTAGTGTACATTTTAGTAGCTTTGATTCTAACACGCCTCTGCACTTGCAAATGTACAGGCAGTTTAATTTTGAATCGTATTTCCCAGAGGCTCTTACAAAACATCTACTAAAACTTGTTTTGTTATATCCCGACGGGCGCCCGTACTATATATGAATTTCAAGTCGTAAATCAATTCGTAGACATACAGCAGGCAGGGGTAGTTTGGATGTAATATAACGGTTTGTCGGTGGAAATTATTCGGCAAAATTTATGAACTGTGAATGAACCGAAAGAAACTTGGCAACCAACATCTGAGAGTTTTCAACATTGCATGGTAATCCGTGGTGACATTGTATATACATTCCAATGTAAAGTCCAAGTGAACCAAGTCAATGTCACTCATTTTGTTAGATCAAGCATGGTCTGTTCTCAGTAGAGAAAGCAAAAATACAGCTGACGTAATCGACGCATTTATCAGAGAAAAAAAGTATATTTCTAAAAATAAGCGTATTTCTAACATTTAATTATCTTCCTTGACACCTGAAAGACGCACCTCTCAAACACCAACGCGCTAATACACTACGACAGTTAATTGACTGCTGGACAGCTTACCATTATCAGCCATAGGATTCATTTCTTATTATGGCATCATTTCTTCTCGAAACATTCAGGGCAACTAAGGAAATTCTGGATGAAACCCTTTATGAGAATACCACGACAAGACACCTTATGACAAGGAATAAATTTGACGAAACTTGCACCAAACAGCGTTAGATGAAGACGAAGCTTTATTTCCCTTTTTCTCTCACCTTTCGCTATCCGTCCATGACGGTTGAAAGGAAAAACCAACCAAGCAAACAAACAGGCATTAAAGGCACAGTTTCTCTTGTTTTTCACACAGATGCTCTTGCAAGTAGAACATGACATTAAAAAAAAAAATCTTTTTACATTCTATTGATATACACGAGAGAACATATTCGACAAGGCTTGCATAAAAGACGTTAAATTCACCGATCAAAGCGGCTGAAGAAGGCACTCAAAGTATGATAACGAAGACGATGTCGAACAGACCCTAATTCGTGTGGGTATCTAATAGTGCACGTAGTCCTCGACGACTTTCTTAAATTTTTCTCCACCGAAAAAGGGGAATGTTTCCTTTTTTACAATTATTTAAAGTTAAAACATATTTCTTCACTAGAAAAAGCGTTTGTTTGTTCTTGTTTGTTTCTTTGTTTTGGTTTTATTTGGCTAATATAAAGCATTTGTGCTTGCGCAATGAGGTCTAATATTCCCCCACCAAAAACGTCGATATTAACGTAGTGATGTGTTGCATAATATGCATTCTTCGGTAAGACAGGTGAATTATACAAAAGACGAACTTGGGCCGTGCATAATCCAACCTCGTATGAATCTCTATTTAATATTCCCTTGCATGACCACTGTGACATTGCCTATCCTAAGATAAGAGTTTGTGACAAATGGCGGAGAGGGGTTACAAAGAGTTCTATCACCCCTCACGAGCAGTTTTCTTCGCTCGGTAAAAAACTTGGATTACTTCTAAAATATATGCCTCTTCGATATTTCGGAGAAACTATTCCATTATGCCCTATAAAAGATGACAAGGAAAGACACCTCGCTCGTGGCAGCACGCTATACGTATAGTAAGCCAGTGGGAATGGCCCTCCCACCTTTCAACAGCTCGACGGGAAAGGATGGGGTGGGGTGTATACAGCCTTGCCTAGCATTACAGGGAAAACGTCGGCATTGTGGCGCCTAGCGTGGGGCCATTTAAGGCTACCATAGACTGCTGACGACAAGACTGTCGCTGATTTCAACTGCTTGGGGTTTTCTGTTTCGCGCTCTGGCGTTGAATGCGGGGTCTCTTTCTTTCTCTCTCCAGTCACTCCGTCACTCTCTCCCCCCTTCTCCCTTTCTCTCTATCCCTCTCTCTATCTCTCTTCCTTTCCCTCTTTTCCTGTATCTTTTCCCGCGGTTTTTTCTCTCCTTTGTTTTATTGGGCAATAACGGCAGACATGCTGCAACACGAAAAAGCAGGCCGATGTTTCACCGATTTCTTATTTCCTTTATGCCTGGATAGCTTTATGTGTGGACGGTACGAGTCTTGTAACGACACCTGTTCGAGCGTGCAGAATGCTAGAGAGAGATAGTTTGAAGTGGGAGATGGAATTGAGGAGTGGGGAGTTGGGGTTGGGGGGAAATAGTGGTTTCATCGAAGTAATCCAACAATGGTTAGTTGTCATTGGTGTTATTCAGTGACGACAATCCTACAGCATCGCGCAGGGCTACAGCGTTGCCATAGTTACCTGCCTAAAATAGAATTATTACTGGGGTTTTAGGATGGAACCTCATAGAGGTGCCCTAAACAGGGGACGATGGGGAAAAGGGTCTTATGACAGCCTTAAGGTAGGTTTTGCACTAATGACATAAATTTCAATATCGGGAACATAAAAAAAAAAGCTACCTAAGTTATGTACTGAAAAGACAAGAAACTCAAGTTGTTTGAATCAATCACTTAAATTTATGTAGTTATGCATAAATATATTGTTTTGAATGTAAATGTTATTACAAATCAAGAGATAGGGAATGATTCAAATCTTATATTACCTATGAGTGAATATCATTTAAGATCAAACAAACAAGAAAATATTTATTTGTCAAGCCTCTAGTTATGATATTTCACAAAAATTCTTCTAAAATCTCACAAACGTACTCATAACCTATGCAGTTCTAAAGATACTCTTCTTCTTTCTACAAATCTCACCAGGTAAACAAAAGTATTATAAAGGAGACAAAAAAAAAAAATGCCCATTTTGCAGTCCCCACATTGTGGAATAACTTTTCGTTAGAAATCAGGAAATCCCGAACTGTAGCATGATAATGATAATAATTTGCATAGGTTCTGCACTTTAAAATTTATTGATATATTATTGGTATAATCAATGATGCATGTACATGCATTTGTATATGCATATACATGTTTGGATGGAAACATACTATATACTTCACTCTTTTCTTATTTTGTATCATATTCTAATACAATAATAACATATATTTTTCTATTTGTCTTTCTATTCGGCATTGTCTTTTGGAAGGAAGAAGAGAATGGATGTATAGATGGGAAAAGAGAGATAAATGTCATCAAAGGCGATGGAACCATCCATCTCCGATTAAAACGATGCAGTCCGAAAGGCGCTGCGAACATTGTCTACTATCACTCAGTTCCGTCTTTCTAAACTTCAAACCGCCCACCACAGTTTATTTACGGGATGCCGTTCGCGATTTTCCGTACCGTTTCCGTTGTGCGTAGAATTACGGGCACGTTTCCGTAGAATGTGTCCAAAACATCGACATAGATCTTCCCCATTTTAATTCCACTTTGTATCTGATAACACAAATTCTCTTTTTATCCTATGTCCGTAGCTTAAAAAGAAATAGAAGTAACACATTTACGAAGCAATGGTAATACTGTATATTAAGTAATAATCAAACAAACAAGAGAGCTATCAAACGCTAAAAAGTACATTTTTGCTGGTATAAAACTCATTCCAGAGCAACAACTTCGATTACTTCAACAACTACTGTTACTATTAGTACTACTGATGATGATGATAATAATAATAATAACAACAATATCAATATTAACAATAATAATTTGTTTAAAAGATCCCCATAATAACACTACAAATTTTTCATTAGATCTCATAAAGTCGCAGACAGTGCTCAGTGCACATGAATAAAAACTAATAGCAGTCACTCAAAGTGCGATGCCACATTTACGGTACGGAAAAATCGCATTCCGGTCATCCCTTTCGTAACGGGAAAAGGTATTGTTTTTCACTTCGTGTCCCTGAAAGTCGCCCGAGACAAACGTGTCGCACTCTCGACTCGGACAATAATACGATCCTGACTGACCGCTCACCCGGCTCCTGTCTTTTGAGATATTCAGCGAAGAAGAGGAGAACGAGGAGGAGGAGGAGGAGGTGGAGGTGGAATAAAGATAATATAAAAGAGGAAGGAAGAGTTAAGCAGACAAAAAAAAAGTGGCTGTGGAATTTCCTCAAAAAAGTGGCTGTGGAATTTCCTCAAAAAAGCGGTTGTTTGACTGAAAGCACAATCGCTCAGATGGCGACGAGGCGACTGTAGGCCTGGTGTTGATGGAACAAAATTAGCTGAGAGCGGGAAAAATATGTACCAAATATTCGAGTCACGAGACTGCGAACGACATTAAGACCTTTTTAGGAAAAAAGCGGGGGGCTCGATTGTTATGGAAAACAAAATGAGCAGACAGCTCCCCGTGTCTGCATGATGACACGGTTGATGTCTGGTGATGGACGGTTATGCGAATTATCTCGCTCTCTACTAATTACGAATGGCATTGTACTTATACTGCACCCACCATGCGCGTTGATATACACTCTCTTTTTATTACGCGAAGCTGTCATTATTGGTCAACGAACACTTAGGCGCGACGCCGTGATTGGCTGAACGAAAAAAAAAATGCAACATTAGGGGGGAAAGAGAGATGCTAATGCAGAAGGAGGTTAATGCAGGATCATTAAAAATCATGCGATGACTTTGTTGTACGACTCTATTTGGGGAGGGTCTTTTTTTTTCCGTCTTAAAGTGTACTCTAACTGACCAACTTCGGGTATTTCGTGTTTTCCTTTTAACTGTCCGAATACATGTATAACATATCGACGGGAGAGGAAATATTACATAAGAGTGCATGACAAGGTATAATGTCTGTTTAACAAGAGGAACAGCATTTGTCAGCATTTGTCTCATCTTTGCAACAATAGCAACAATAATGACTACAACAACGAAACCACAAAGAATACAACAAAGACGATATAATGCAAATCTGTCCGTCTTCTACGCCTTAAAATTTGTTAGATCTGTCCGAAAAAACCTGATGCAAACATACACTCTGGAATACAATCCATCACATTATTGGAGAAGAGGAAGAGACTTTATTTGGTAATTTAAAGATATACCAGTACACGAGCCTTAGTGTGCTGCTTTTTAAACCCCATAGGTCTATTCCTTTGCAGTATCTTAAGCAGAAGAGTTGCAAGTGGAAATGCAAGGATTAAACAATATAAGGTTACAGTTTGTGCGGTGCAGTGCTTCTAAAGAGACTACTGTGTGTTTGTATGTTCGTGTGTGTTTGTTTGTGTGTGTGTGTGTGTGTGTGTGTGTGTGTTATATAATGTGTTATCCTCTCATCCCGTCGCCCGGATGTTGATGCACTGTAGCGGTCGTTGATCCGCGAAGCATGACGCGACATACGCACTCTTACACAAGCGACACTTTTTTTTCTCTCTCTTAGGTAACGTGAGGCCCCTCTCGTGTTTAACTGAATTGACGATTCAAAATGCATTATCAATTCCTGGGGATTCTTTCGTTCTTTTTTTTTTTCAAGTAGATGTACAGCACCACCTCTTCCTTAAAAAAAAAAGTAAATTTCTCGCTCAGATGGATTTATTGTAGACTTCAGCTGAAGTGAAGGAGAAAGATATAACAATTTATTCAGTAGTCGGGTAACAGAAAAACATATTATGCAGTTTAGATTTGCCTTTTCTTTTGTCTTTGTATTCTATTTGTATTCATGGATGTGTCTGTGTGTGTGTGTGTGTGTGTGTGTGTGTGTGTGTGTGTGTGTGCCTTTCTGTTTTATCGAACAATTTAAGCAAAAGCTATACGTTGCATGCGAGAGAGTGTATTCCGAACAACGAAATATTATTCTATTCTGGTTTTCATGTATCTCCAGGTTCCCATAAAATATGTAGTGTCTCGTTTGGACTTAGCGAAATTTCCTTCTCCTTTTCCAGAATGATATCAGTATTGAAAATAGTCTGAACGCCTTCGCACCTACTCTGAAAATACTACATATATTCATTGCAATTTTTATGGTTATGATACGAAACAAATGTCGTAGACGGATGTGATATTTAGGATATTTTCCCTATATGCTTTATGCATTGTTTATAATGTTGTGACATTAAGGGGAGATAGGTGTCAACGTAATTGGTATGTTGAAATCATAATTTAGCTTTAGCCTTGCCTTTGTTTATTAGATTTAAGTTTATCCTCTATTCTACTTCCTCTTCATCCCTCTCTCTCTCTCTCTCTCTCTCTTACGATGCTGGACTTCTTACACATTAAAGGAATAGAAAATATCGGGATAAAATTAGTTATTTTTTCCCCTTTTGGTTCATTTTTATGAATGAGAATGATTGTGTGATTTTTGCTGTTCATATAATCTACTGACACGGGAGCCAGTTTCATATTCCACTGTTGTATTTTTTTTTTGGCAATGTTTTTGAAAGTTATTTAGTTCGCCTGTAAATACGGCTATGTTTATATCTATCAAGGTTTTTTTTTTTAATTTATGATTAAGATTTTTGAGTTCATGATTTTACATCATTGTGAAGTAAACAGCAATCGAGCCTATTGGCTGCTATGTTTGACTGTATACGTTTGTTATCAATAAACTATTTCAATCAGACATTTATCATTTTCTTTGCTAACATTAAATATCATACTAAATGCCATATAAGAGGAAAGAAAAAGGAGTTTGGTAGTTCACAAGTGCATTTGACATTCAGAAAATTCTTTTATCGAGCAGGTTTAATGACTTGAACACAAACACACACACACAGGTGTTAAAGCACACGCATCCACCAATCTACTCTAACATACCTAGGAAGGGGTGAAACATCACACACACTCACGCTTACACTCACACACACACACACACACACACACACACCTGGCAAAGCACAAACACCAATCTATACTCACAGACGTCAGAGAGGGTGGGGGAGAAGGAAGGAGAAATCACACACACACACACACACACACACACAATCTACACACACGCGCACATGCTTTCACATACATTTCACCCCTACCATGATTGTGTGAGGGCACATAGTCACCCCTTCCGCAATCGAAGACGGAACTGTTAACCTCTGCAACAATCCATGTTAATACTGACTAAGGGGTGGCTAGCCGTGTTAAGTAAGATGCAACGCCACGCGTTTGCGCGACACAGCGGAGCTACTCGTACCTCCCCGGACACACTTCCACACATGCAGCGAGGAGAACAAAACAGGGAAAAACAAAAAGGAGGGGAAAACCGCTCAAATTCCAAGCCCGGTGTTTACCCTCTCCTCCAGCTCAACAAATTGACCACTTACACCGATAAATAAATGTCAAGGTTCGAGCCATCGAGCACGTGACCTTGTGTTCCCATGGCAACGATGCTGTTTGGGAACTGAGCAGAATACAAATATGGACAGGGGGGAAAGAGTGTTGGGCAGAGGATGTACTGCCACAGCGGGAAAGGGGAATAAATCACTGATGTTGTAAAGGGCAGAAAAGGTAGAGAAAAAAAAGGAATATAAAGACAGAAAGCCAGGAAACGTGCAGAAAAAAAAGGTGGACTGAATTTAGAAGAGAGGCCGCATCTTCGGAAATGACTATTTCGATAGTAACGTTTCGGGCATTATATCCTGCGTTGTACTTGCTACATTGCACAATCTTAACTGATAAATGCTATCTACTGCTGATATGAACACATTCGCTGGTATTTTCATCTCAATTCAATTCAAATGAATTTATTAGGAATTTTCTGCATCGAATATATATAACAAATGAAATACATGTACAGTCATTTCTTTTTGTTTACACGACAATAGAACATACAGTGTGTACATCCGAATAAAAAAAAACTGAGATACAGGTGTACAGATTTAAAAAAAAAATAATAAGAGAACACGTCAATTGGGAACCACTCGGGATAAAGTAAATCAAATGATCTAACTGAATTATGGCACATGTATTGGGAGTGTGAATGCAGAAGACTGTCGTCAAATAAGCATATAGCTTGAAGATACGACAGCCTTGAAAGAGAAAGAAAAAAGAAAATGGGCAAAACATACATCTTGTAAACTTATCGGAAAGAAAAGAAAAATCGAGAAAAAAAAAACAGTGACGTTCTGGCATCACATTGCAACAACAAAAATTGTATAGACACAATATATACAGAAAATGAGGTGAGTGAGGCGAGTACTGGTGCAAGTGGAAGAGCCCAGCAGGCGCGCGATAATCTGCTTCTATGGCTCAAAGCTTAGAGTGGCTTCGTGGTAAAAGAACTTACTTAATCTGCACAACACGCTGATGAGATAGACAACATTGTGGTATAAAATACGTGGCATTCCCATGGTGACTGCACTTGTTATAGCTTAACATAATGTTTGAGAGTGTTTTTATGAAACAGGATTTGCAAAAATGTCCGTTTACCAACTTTTGTGCAAGACACCGTATATCATTTTGAATACCTCTACCTTGGCGGCCCAACTCTATTTATAGTGATGGCATTAAACAAAGTTTTCACACCTGGCTTACCATTTAGGAAAAATGGGCAACAGATGGCAAAATGACATGGCATAACATAGTCCCTCCGAAAGTCATGATATTTGATGATGACGATCTCAACACAATACTGCTATTACTACTAATGATAGTTCATAGTGATAATAATGGCAACATTGATATACTAAGAATTACAGCAATAAAAGTTTAAAAAGAGAGAATGTATTTCTCACTATTATCGTAGTAATGATAGCGAGAATAATAATAGCAATGATTAAGTTAGTCTTCATAACCCAAGGTGATGGCCTCGTAATTTAACTTTCAGCTTTGATGGGGGGGGGGGGCTGTCATTATTATTACACTATACACTCCCACACATGGATTGAAAAGAATCATAAAGGCGTTACTCTTGGGACACACCAAAAGGACATTTTGAGTGGACATTACATCGACTCAGGGAAAAGTAGAAGGACAAGTAGAGACCCTTCGAGACCGATACATCGACTCACCATTTCATAGCAACTACATTTCTGCGGTTAGGTGCCGTATCTATTTATCATTATTCTTACTAACACAATCATGCGGAGCAGAGACAAATTTTCTTTCATTTGAGCACTCTTTCTGTTCACCGATTATTGTCAAAAACCTCTTAACTGCTAGATTCATAAGTGATTCATCCGTTGGCAACACATTTTAGAAGATTTTGTTTAGAGAAAACTTGTTAGATAAAAGTTCCTGTCTAGAGAAGTGTGTAAATGAAACAAAAAAGTTGAAGACGTTTCTCTTTCATATTGGAAAATGTGTATAAAGTTCTTACTGATTTTGTGCAGATTAAATGAATTAAACAGATCCAATAATCTGCCCCAAAATAAATGCAGTAAATTCCAGTGTTGCCAATTTGATGATGTCAAAGCAATTATTTCTGCAGCGAAATTCACCACGTACCTGATTGGTTAATAGACACATAGGATTGAGTTGCTGAGCTGAATCTCAGTGAGCAACTGAAAATGAAGGTTGGCGTGATCTCATTCGTGTCAAAGAAGAGCATACAGGTGAGTTTGGTTCCTCACTTCAAACAACAATTATGTTTTGGGGTTTTTTTGTCATTAAAACCCATTCAATTTATTCCAGTATTGTCTTTTATTCCCTACTTTCTCACTTTTCCTTACGTATACTCTTTTTTTGGTAATCATATTACATTATTCGAATTCTAATTGAATAAAATTGCTATTTCGGTGTTTGTTGAAGTAAATAAATAAGTTATAAACCCGTAGCGGTGACTTGTCTACAAGCACTAGGATTTAACAAGTACCTTAATACTCTTCTGTGTCGGTCTCCAATCGGTGTCCTCTTCATTATATGTGGGGAATTATTTTAATGTGTTTTTACAGCTGTGTGTCGTATTTTTTTTTTAATAGCTGAAATGATTTGAATCGAATCGAAGTGGATTGGAATGATTTTACACTTAAATCGCTTTGCGCGTGACTATTGCTGTCCCTTCGTTGTATCTATTGCACTATCTCTTTTTTTTATCAGAACGGACATGTGTGACTCTTCCAGCACTCAAATAAAAATTCTTTTTCTTTTAATCGCCAAAACAGTGCGTAAATCATTTTTATGAGCATAGCAGCAATACGATAGAGTGAAACAATAAATATTCCTCGGTAAATTCATACTCACGTCGCCATTCCCTTGCAAGCCATTCGTGATTTGGTTGCTTTTAACATAAACTTGGCACAGAACATTGTAGTCGTGGAGATATGACTTGAAGAGACAACATTCTTAGATAACATTACATTATTATTATCTAATAGTTTCAATAGTCCTTATTCGTGTTAGCTCTTTAGAAAAATTCTCTGAATCGGCGTGCATAATATCCAGCCCCAAGAGATGGCTTCATGAGGTGGTGAAAAGGGGGAAATACGTTCAATATACATAAGAAGTATAGTTGCGATGTAAAAGCCTATTAGCAATGCTTACACAAAACAATCATTGCAATAAATAAAGAAAAAAATTGGATTGCTTGAACTTCATTGGTTGTTGCATAATTGTTAATTATCCTCTGTTTTTAGCATACTCTGTATCGTGATTTAAAACACTAGTATGCATATATTCGTTTGTTGAAGTTTTTTTTTCTACTGTGGTAGACTGAAATGAAATAAAATAGAATTGAATAAAGCAGCAGCAAATAAGTATGATAAATTGCATCTTTTTTAACAAAGTTTCTTATTTAAACATTTTTTCAGTTCTGTTGATAGAGGGGTGAGAAATCTTAGGTCAGTTTCAGTTTGATTATAATGTCTGTTATATTTTATAAATCTTATTTGAAGATTTTATACATATATTTTATGTTTACACTATATACATATTACATTTTGTATATTTCAGAGTCATATTTCACAGACAATTCATAATCTGTCACTTTCGGCTTTCCATCTAGCTTTTTTTTTGTTTATGTCTGGATATTTTTCCACATCTGACTACGTCATACTGATTTCGTACAAAAGTTTGTGAAATTCAGGAATAGTGTAAACACACACACACTCACACATATATATAAATATATATATATATATATATATATATATATATATATATATATATATAATTATAAGGAGGTATGAACATTGGTGCTATTTCTGAAATGTTCTAATTGTAATAGAATTATTGTATGATACACACACATTGACATAATGCATTTGCATGACTAGCGTTATTTCCGAGCACACCACATTTATAAGAGCTGCACAGTGTAACATAACGTACGAAATCGAAAAGTAAAATATAAGCCGTTTATATGCATCATCCATATGGTCTCCTTTATTTGGGGGTGGGGGATGGTCGGAACGTCATGAGGATAAAGTCGCAAGTGAAAGAGTGGAGTGAGTGATGACGTAGCAACCTGGTTTTGACAATGTGATGAAGAGGAACAATTTTAGTGTCACTATTCACTTTGATGAGCATCTTAGAAAAGAACCAAATTTTACGACAGGTTAACTTTAAGTTGACAGTTGATAATATGATGAGACAATGAATTTATTGATAACTTTCTCATCTTTAAAGTCAACTACACTGCATTACATCATGATGCCCATGAGGTTTTAAAGAAGTGGGGCTATTACCATATAATGTTTCACCCCCTTCGATCCCCGTCCACCCCCGTCCCTTTCCCCTCTTATCACTACATATACATTACCGACTATTGACGAGAACACGAAGGAAGTTATGGCGCCAAAAATGGCCACTTTAATATCCCCATTAGCTGGTAGAAAGTCCGGTATGATGTGTGTGCGCCTCCGTGAGTAATAACTGGACTTGGAAACGGTCGGTGCCTAAAAGCTTATGTTCAGTTTTACACTTGAGGTAGCGCAATTTTAAACTTCCACGTCTGCTATGCCAAATGTAAACAGAACTGAGACACACCCCCCCCCCACACACACAAGCATACAGACACAACCTCACGCACACTGAGACACACATTTAAAGCTCAAAAAAAAAAAAAAACAGCCTCGACAGCTCCCACGTTGGAGCCAATTTAGCTATACAATTGTGTCTACAAATTTCGCTCGCACAACATTATTCGATTGTAAGACATCGCGTTGATAATACAAAGGGACAATCTGGCTAAAAGGGAGTAGAATGTGTCCTAACTATTTATCACTCCTTTGCCAGGGATATATATTACATGATGTTAGTAGCGACATGCTTTAGATTACGAATCATAAATTTCTTTTCAATATGTGTTTTTAAAACGGTGCCCGATACTAGCCATATGGAATCTAATTTGTGTTAGTTTCATTCAAAAACAAAGTTGACAGAGTTTGGTAAGTGCAGTCTTTGTTCAATGTATTTCCAGAATTCGTTGTTCAATTTTAAGAATATTGATGTCATATTCTTGGAAGATGAGAGAAGAGAGCTGAGCATAATAAATGTATCTGCAAATAGTCAAATAGAAAAGGGACAATAATGTAAACATATATGTCATATTATTACATGATATTATTTTGAAAAATAATCAAATTCATACCCTTATTTTTTATGTTCTTACATGTTTCTCTCTGTATGTTTTCGAGAATGTTTTAGATATCTGAAATGAAATAAAGTCCCTCGAAGAAGGATAAAGAAAAAATAAACATATACATTCATATCAATATGCGCGCACACACACACTATATAGGCCTAATAATCATATCATATTTGTAAATATACATAAAAAAACATATATAATAAGCAGTTGTTATAGTGAATGAAGACTTTAGGGACTTTCTTAGCTATTCTATAAAGCAACATAAAAATATTCAATGCGTGCTATACAAGATAAACGAACGTGTTCACGCCTAGTCAGGCACCAGTATCCCAGCATTACCAATGGTCCTATGAATGGTATTACGTAACTATACCCCTTCTTCTTAAACTGGTCCACAGATGCTCTATATGAATATAAATACAGAGTCTGTTGGAGAACACTTTACTGGGGCTAGATCGTTTGAATCAAGAAGTAGGCTCAAACCCACTGTTGAATGTACTGACTTTCAAGATGAGTATAAGACGGCTTCACAGAGTCTTCACAAAGACCCGAACCGGGTACATTCAACATGAAAAGAGCAATATGTAGGCCTATAACCAGACTTTGCATGTGCAATATACAATAGAATTTTTTTACTCTGTTATCCTCTGTGTCAAGACATTAAAAAAAAACAAAGTTTTGACACAAAGTTTTGGATTTTTCACCTTGTCGTGCTTTTCTGAAATAACCAGCGACGAGTTTGAATATATTTCCGACTTTGCCAGGTGAAACCACAGTTTCTAAAACATCTGATGATGTCTTTCAAAATAGGAACAGTGCATGCAATGGCCAAGACAGGCTGGGACAGGGCACCAAAACTACGCGGTGAGGCGCAGTATGGATTGACAAGAGTGGTCGCGCATACATACATACATCTAATCCTGTTTGTCCTCACGCATCGATGCGCGCTATGCATTCCGTCGTAACTAATTCGGTAGCGCGCGCTTCGCTGTACACCGGCACCGACGCTTATGGCGCCACATACTTAGTACATGTACACGAATGATCGTATTCCATTGGTGCAGGGTCAAGCACAACATAAAAAGGTCATTGACCCGTGAAGGATGAGGGACGTGAATTATGCAGGAGAATAATTAATACACTGTGTTCAGAGTCTGATATTGAGATATAATGTAAACCTAAACTCTGTCGACTTCTCAGAGGCGCCCAATACTGTATCAGCTTCAAAGCGTCTAACCGTTCTTTGAAAAGACGCCAGAAGAAAGCTGATTTCTAAGCAGCGAACATCGCTACTAAGGCATTAAACGTTGTATTTCCGTTTTTGATTTGGAAAACACAAGTAGGCCTACTGACGCGACACTTTTGGACACAGTCTGTGATTACTATATTCATTTGAGATTGTTAAGCAAGTACAAGAATGCATAGTACTCGAAGCGTTAGGTTTGGTTTTGATTTTGTGTTTGCTTGTTTTTAATGGGGAATTTGGTACACAAAATGATAACATTTTATTGCACTTCAAGGGCTTTGACGTAGAAACAAAAAGGAATCACGACTCTTGTAGTAGTCAAGACATGGAGCATATTATGACAATATATGCAATATAAGCTTTATATTCCACGTATAAGAGGCAATATCATTTATTCATAATTCATTCATTACATTTATTCACTGTACGTGTGCTAAAATCAGCCAGGGTTGTTTTTCAGTCATTCAAGAAAATTCTAATTCAAATTCAAATTTTATTTCATTTCTCGACAAAAAAAAAAAACCCTGTAAACATCACTTTCCTTGGTAACAGAGAATAATTTAGGTACATAAAACTATGCGAAGTGAAAAGAGCCTACAATAACTTTGGGAACCTAATGTGTCATGAAAACTGAAGTGATCAGAGTGAAGTAAACCATACGCAAAATTCGGAAAAGAATAATCGACCCACTGAAAAAAGACAAGTCCGTGCAAGTTGGCCGCCGACATTATCTGTATGAAATTACATGGCTTGCAGAGTATGTAGCAAATGCGAAAATACTTCGTTGGTTTGGCATAAATACAAATCAAACTACAGTTATCAGCGTGGCTAAAAAAGGTTGTAATGATACTAACCCAGAATTAGATATTGCCAGAAACAAACAAAAATAGAAAACCCAAACAACAACAACAACAACAAAACAAAACAAAACAAAACAAAATAAAAAAAGGGGACAATTTCAATCTTGATATACGTTGTGATGACTTTAAAAAAGAAAGAAAAAGAAAGCACACACAATCGTTGAGAGACACGTCCCTGTTGTTGGAGCGACAGAGTTGTGATGAACCGTGATGGGAAGATTGTTCCGTCGAGAGTTGATTAAACTTTTCTCTTCTTTTCTTTTTTGTTTAAAATCTTCTTCCCCTTGCCTCGTTCGATGCCTCATCTTTCCCAAACCATTTGACTTCAAAAACACGAAGATGAGCTCTTTCTGCAAGCAAGTACCTCGTAATATCACTTCACATCCCCTCGCTCCTATTCTTCTTCCCTTTTTTTCAACATCTCTCTTTTATATCCTCGCTCATCTCTTCTCTCACTCTTGCTATATCTCACTCTATCTCTCCTTCTCTCTTCCTCCCCCTCCGTCTCTGTATATTCCTCATTTCCACTTTTGTTTTATGCAGGCAGGGCCCGAGGTTTATACGGAGACACGGTGTCTCACATTATCACGCAATTAAACAATTTGGAATCGGGCGATCGGTTTCTTGGTGCCGCGCGGGAAATTACCCCGTTTTGAAGCGTGTCGCGACCGATTTCACTATTGACGGCTTTTGCCCGCATACACACACACACACACACACACACACACGCACACACACACACACACACACACACACACTTCTCTCTCATACATATAAACACACAAACACACACACCACATGCGGTGTGCACAACAAGCCCTCCTACATAATTGTATTGGATAAAGTGCATTAACGCGGATGCGCCGACAAATAGTTACCAACACACTATTAACGCTATACCTTTGCAAATTGCTTATCGAAACACGTTGAAGTACACTCAAAATTATAAAAAAAAGGTAGGAAAACATCAAAGAAAATTTCAGTTTTTAAGTAGTCCTACATGAAATATGCATCCCAAACGGATATACGGCGGCCTATGTGAAACATACTTCTATCTCAGACACTCCTATCACTACAACTGTTTTCTCCACAAAGGTGAAAGATAACTTCTTTTTGAACTTTTTTGTGGGGGCACGAGGTAATTCCAGTGTTAGCCGTTGAATTCAGAATACCTCAAAACAAAACTAAACAAGGAGATGAGGAAACTCGACTGTGCCACTATATCAAATTACTTTGAAATAGGAATGTATCTGGAGGGGAAACCCCTAGTTTTTGAAAGCCCTTGAAATGTATTCCAGAAGATTTGATCTGGCGACAACCTTTGTTGGTGGGGGATGCAGTATCAATTTTACCTCTTGGGACCTAAGTGACACAAGTTTTGCATTTGCTGATATGATTTGTCATGGCCGAGCGTTCTTAATTTTCGTCTCATTCTTGCATTTTGTTATTGCGTCAATGTCATTTACACTTTTTCTGCTCATGTAAGTGCATTAAGTCCGAAAGAGATGTGTTTCAATTGCCCAAATTGCCGTTGGACCATACTAAGAAGGAGACATGAAAATATTTATTTTCTCTCATTAGATATGTTTTTTTTTTCACCTTGCGTCTGAAAGAAAGAAGGAAACTTAAAGGTAATGTTTACCATTGGGTGCAGCGATTTAAAACATCCTCGAGTTATGTAATTTGATGCATACGTGTAGATCAGATGTATCACAAAACATCTTTCCATATAAACATTTTGCAATAAAGCCTAAAATATAAGGAGATATTGCTATTTTTCTCACTAAACCATACTATAGACGGTTTAGGCTAGAAACAATTTATTACAATTATTGTTCACATTTTGTACATTTAACGATGCTTAACATCGATTATATCAATTAACTTTTATTCATTGATTGTTTCTATCCCTAACTCATATTTTTGAACAATTTTGAAGCACTAAAGCTGGGGTGGTTTTTTTATCTGCAAATGATAAATGATGCCTTAAAAACAATGTTTAATGGGCGCGTGACATACAAACTCTCACCAATTTTAGAATGATATAGCGCCTTCCTGAAATCCCTTGTTACTTAATTTGAATTTCAACGGCAGCTGGCAATTTGTCTAAAACATTTAACATGAAGTTTTCTCCTCGATATACACCTTTGCCACTTCGTGAAGGCTGGAAGTGCAAAGAGTGAAGATCTTAAATATATCATAATAACATCACACAGAGAGAACAGCTGAAATATTTCAAGAGTGGGTGTAAACTGACTTCAAAGTTACGTAATATTAAAGTTTCATTTTATTTTCATGGAACAGTCATGTTGGTCTAATTAATACAATACACATCCGTATGCGAATTAAAATCAGTATGTTGTGATGGGGCCATCGCATATAATCATAGTTTGGTACATATTATGTTACACCCACACCACACACACACACATAAACACGCCCACACACAGATGTGTAACTCCCACTTAATCAAAATAGAGTAATTTTGAACGAAGGGAATTTTAACAAAATAATTTGCTGGAGTATAACACTTATTGGCTAACTTTGCTTGAAAAATTTAACGAGAATGATCTATTCTGTCATGCATCAGTGAGCACACATTTAAGACAAAAATAAAATGGCCACTTTTCAAAGTCACAAGAGACATTTCTTTCTTCTTTTTTTTTGGGGGGGGGGGAGGGGTCTGTAAAGCATCCTGTCTGGTGTATATGTTTAAGTGTTGTTGTTGTTATTGTTTTACCATCCATCCTTTGACTCCCGCATTTATCTTGACACTTTTCATGTATTTTTACGATTAGGTGAGCATGATTTTAGGGAAATGGCTTTGTTCAACTCCGCCCCCCCCCCCCTCCTCATGCTGGAAAATCGATTCTGAATTAACATCTTAATTGGTACCAACATGTAAAAACACTTGTGTGAACACAAGAGGATCCGTGGTTGAGTGAGCACACTGTAAAGATGGAGAGAGAAATGCTAAAACGTACAGTTAATGTGGCATATTTATAGGAGGTCAAACAATGCATGATAAAAACCTATAGGGATTCACCAGAAAAGGATTTTTTTTTTTTTGGTAGGCCCCTAGAGATAACTTTTGTAAATTGTGAAAAAAAAAACTGGTCATTTCGCCTTTAATAAGGCATGACTCAAGCGATCACTCTCATATTCACGTAGAAGTGAGTCAATAAGTGTACAAAGAATATCCCTGCCAAAGTATTTAGCTCAAAACGTTTCCTTCAAGAATTACGACATTTTTTAGTAAGTATTTAGTTGTTTGTTGTGTGTAGTTTGGCAGCTATTGCACAACCCTCCGATCAATAAAGTAATAAAAATGTCTACGTAATAGAAGTGCGGGGAGCTCGATTAAATTTCTTTTGTATAATTTCATTTCAAGAGAAAGGAAATATTGTTAAGACTTGTTTATAGGCAATCATAAGACTTCATAATAGTAGCGACATCATCAATTCACTAAAGTATATTATTTTCATTTTATGGTTGTAACCGATCTGACTGTTGTTTCATGAATTAATTTTATGTAAAAGTTTGGAATCTCGTGAAGATCTTATTTCATGTCCGACTTGAATAAAATGTCTTCCGTCTTGTTTGATTTTTATTTATTTATTACATTTAAATAAGCATGGGGCGGCTTTAACACTTTAGATGTATGAAAGTAATCTGGATAATTTCATTTATTCTGATATGAAGACGTAGAGAAGTCTTTATGAAGAATAGATGGTATCACCATCAACGAGAGAGGTATACAATCACGTGGTGTAATGACGTAATAAAGAACACATGAACAGGTTTGGCGCCGCCTTCCCACCCCTTCAAACATTAAATTCTCATTTCCCCCCACGTGACGCCTTCCTTAAAAAGTCTGCCGCGGAAGCGCACACCCACACACCTGAGACACGCATTTTCTTTTCCCACCCATTCTCGGTTGTCTCCCTTCTCAAAAGACATCCATCGTTTACTTCATTCCTAAATCCAAGACCAAATTCGTCCCTCTAGCGGTAAGATGAAGTATGCATCTCTTCCCCTCCGAGAGTTCTTTCATTTCACTCCTCCTAAATTACCTCACACTTTCGTCTATTACTGGGATTTGGTATCGGAATCGCATGTGTCAATGACAGGTCAAAGTTTCTTACGCTTCATATAATGACACGCCAAAAGATATTTCTGTATACTGTATTCCCACTGTTATCATTCGGTATTTGAGTCATTATTATAGATGACATGTTACAATCACATTTTGGCAAGTGACCAAAAGATACCCCTTAAAGCAGTACTTTGTATGAGCCGAAGTGGGGCTCAGCTTAAAAAAGAAAAGAAAAGAAAGAAAGGCTGAAAAGCGCGGCATTAAAGCTAGCTTCTTCCATACAGTAGCGATTTATGACTTGAAATGAGAAGACCAAAAAAAAAAAAAAGTTAAGCACAGGTCTTCCCTATCGATATTCATGTCACGTGACACTGCGCTTGTCGGGTTAAGCAACGCGCTATGTCATACCGCCAACCATCGAGGTATTACTATGCCTAACAAGCACCCTTCTTCCATCCAGAGCGGGGGCTATCACTATCACCCCTCTGGAGGCACAGCGCTCTTCACTACATCCTTCCCAGCCCCCCTCTCTCGCCCCTCCTCCTCCTCCTCCTCCTCCTTACCCGTCTCATCTCTCTCCCCATCCTCAACGAGAAGATTTAGAATGACTGCACTGACGCTCGCTGATAGATTTGTGTTATGTAATGCAAACAAAATGATGGATGCAACTGCGATTACTCCCAAATGTCAATTTATTTTCCCCAGCTCCAAGCACTTAGTCTTTTCACCGTTCTCCCTCGGAATAGCTCATCTCCGCCCGTCCACAAAAGGCATGCACGCCCATTCAAGTGAAACGCGTGTATTGTGAGCGATCCGCTCTACGTGCGTGCAAGTTCAGGTACGGCACGCTCGTTACGAGGGACAGCACAACAGCTGCGGCAAGGCGCGCTATTAAGACACACACACACACACACACGCACACACACACATGAGCGTGCAGTCCCTCATGCACATATTATATTTACTTCATTCTGAGATTGTACTAAGGTATAATAAGGTAAGATATATAATAATAATTTTACTCGGCAATTGGTTTCCAAAACATGACCATAACCTGGGTAGATTGGCACAAAAGTTAAATCAATTAAATTCAGCGCAGTTATTATCTAATCAAGTACGAAACAAGGGACATAAGTTTCGTTTAATTCATACAGTGATGGTACATGGATTCGAAGATTATAATAAAATACACACAAGTTTTATCCATTTAAACTTTTTCCTTAAAACCTGAATGCCAAATACTATGAAGAACCCCCCCCCCCCAAAAAAAAAAAAAAACCCAAAAAACTACTTTCTCTATCAAGACGCGTCATGTCACTATGGCTTAAAAACAAAATAAAACAAAACAAAACAAAACAAACTTCTGCAAACCAGTCCCTATTGGAAATAGGTTTATTGTACCTTAAGGTGGCTACGCATGTGATAAACAGAACTGTATTTGATTAACGAAAATAATGTCTTCTTGAATCAAAGTATAATGTTTACCCAAAGGTGATTCGAAGACGCTTATGGATAGTTTGACGATAAAAAGGGAAATTAATGCCACGTTTTCCCTTCCTTTAGTATGTTAGCAGCAGACATTTAGCCCAAGGTTTCTTGAGGAATTTCAATTTCAAATCCTACAATTATGTGTGCTGCTACCCGATGTTACGCTGTCGACAAGTTTTCCATAAGCGTCTACTATATACTCCCTCTTTCAATCTCGAAATTAGGAGGCACTGTATACTCTTGCGTTGAGACGGAGGTCCCGAGTTCGAATCCCGTAAAGTGTCTAGACCCTAGGTACGATTTTTAAATTATTTTTGTTGGTTTGTTTGTTTGTTTGTTTTTTTCATCCATGTCCCTCTCGACTCAGGTATATAAATGGATGGTATACCTGGCAACTTTTGGGTTATTATAATGTAACTGCAGGACCCTCTGGTAGAGCAGTGACAATACTGAAGAGTCTGCCCTGGATAAAGAAGACCTTTGTTTTGTTATTTATCATTCTTAATGTTATCATTCAACTTCTTCTTCTTCTTTTTCTTCTTCTTCTTCTTCTTCTTCCGCATCATGTTTGGATAGAGGTTGACAGCGCGCAATCTTACGAACATAGGCCTAATGGTAGAAGTTTAATCAAAATGTGACCTAAAGTATGAGCAATTGTGGAATTTCATATTTATCCATGCTTTCGCGAACCCGTTAATAATTATTATAGGCTACCACTACATATTCAAATCTGCAGATGTGATATTATCTTGACCTAACGAGTCTTTCATTGAACTAAGCAAAAATATTCGCTTAAGTTTCCTCTCCCAATTTGTTTGTTTGTTTGTTTATTTATTTGTTTATTTATTTATTTGTTTTTTGTTTTTGCTTTTACATGAACTCAATACAAGAAATGAGTATTCTATGTATTGACTGTGGTATTGTAATCATAATGACTTTCAGGGGGACGAGATAGCAGTATATAAATCATCGCAGATAAATCATCGCACTATATATCAAATTATAAATCATATTCTTGTATGCAAATCAAAGGGAAAATTTTGAGGTTAGGGCATCAACACCTATGCAAAAATCTCGTGTACTTGATAGAAATATGTGACAATTTAAATTCTATAACTTTCTGATTTTATGTCCGATTTCGATCATTTGAGTACTCTTTCTATTAATAGTCGACTTGGACGTGATATGGCATTGCACTTTTATCTAACAGGAACCTTAGAATGAAGCAAAAATTGTTACAAAAGTACTGTTGAATGAGCTCAAGGACAGAGTCGCTTGGTAACAAGTGATTGATTGATTGATTGATTGATTGATTGATTGATTGATTGATTGATTGATTGATTGAATGAATGAATGATTGAATGACTGATTGATTGAGTGAGTGAGTGAGTGAGTGACTGACTGACTGACTGACTGACTGACTGACTGAGTGAATGAGTGAGTGAGAATGTGATTTCCTTTTTCAGATATTTTTCAGATATAAATGAAACACAGAGTCATTTGAGCAAAGTTATTGAATACTGCTTGGATCTAACAATTGAAACAGGTAAGTGATAAAATAAACCGTATGACATTATTCCATCATAATACAAAATGAGGATAAGCCAGGTGTTTTTTCATGCATATTCAAACTGAAGAATATAATATAAAATCTCTAAATCCACGCGTTTCGTGTCATAAAATCCACAAAATTATTTTTTTTTTTTAAATCCAAAGAATGATTGTGATAAGGGATCATGTTGCGGACCGTGTGAAGCAAAAACTGCGCAGCATAACATGCCAATGTTCCCATGCTTTTACCGTTAATATACAAGATATGCCAAGATATATAAGATATGACAAGATGTCTAACATTATATGTGGAATCATCTTAAACGTAAAGGTTTCATAGTTCATATTTCAATTCGTCAAGCATTCCACTTCGTCAGTTAAAAAGAATAATCCGAGACCGCCTTATTTCCCCTCATGTATTTTCTTCATCAATCATCAAGCCACAGAAACTGAATACACTTTTGTGGTTTATATGCTGCATCTATTTATTGCAACGCATATCATTTACGGGTAATGTTTCGTGAGGAAGAGCAAAATTGTGCTTGCAGTGAAGCCTTATTTTAGCAATAAATAGTTATTCAGTGGCAAAATTATCAAAAATTACTAAATCGCATCAAATTTACATCTCATCTTTAAATTGACAACACATTTAAGAAAATTAAAATTTACAGCTTTCTCAATCTTGTATATTTTCATAATCCTTACCCTGATTTTGTGCAGATTTAATTTATCCCGTTTCCTCTAACTTTTCTTAAATATAAGATATGTAGCAAGTCAAAGGTCATGTAGGTCAGAGGTGCCAATTTAGAGATTATGAGATAATAAATTCTGACACTCGCTCCAACTTTTTAATGAGTAGATGTAACTTATAAGAATAAATATATTTCTAAGTCTTTTGATAATTGAATAAATATATGCTTATGATTTTTTAGTATGTATAACTTTGTGATTGTGTAAATGACAATGTACGTTCTCCTATGTAGGAAATAGGGCCTACCTCAAACTTTTCTAAACGTGCTTTTATTACATTTGACAACACCAAATGGAACTGCCCAAAATAACACTTCACGCATAATGCAAAAATGTTATTATGCATTGACATGTCTTTTCAAAGTTTTAAAGAATGTTTACACAAGCTCTGTATAATTTGAGGATGAATAAAACAAACAAACAAACAAACAAACCCAGAAACGCAAACGAATAAAGACAGAAAACTTTAATAACGTGAGTGCGAACAAACATTGTGGCCACAAGATAAAGCCTTCCCAGATCCTTTCGTTCTTATACTAAGGAATTGCCAATATGTGTTCACTTTTAACTTGCTGATTACAATTCATCGATACCTATAGAAAAACGCATTGCGTCATGCCCTTCAGACAAGATGTCTGTGAAAGTTATTTTTCTGCGCCAAGTGAAGCACCCACAAAAGATTCCAGGCTGTGTTCTTAAAGACACTCTTTATCCTCGTGATGATTAAAATACAACAATTATCGAACTTTAATCTTCGATTTTTAACCAAGATGTATTTGAAAAGATATCACTGATGTAATAGACCATTTACCATAAGTGGTTGATCCTAACCCAGCTGTATATTAGAAACATCACGTATGATAAATCAAGTCTCTCACAGACCTTTTTTTAATGAAGCATTAAGCTCTTTTTCTCAGCCTCCTTTTTTGTCATAGCTTTTTTTTTTTATCATAGCTTCATATTCAATACCAGAGACTCGTATTAAACCTTGCAGCACAATATATATATATATATATATATATATATATATATATATATATATATACATATTTAAAGATGGAACATTGTAAAACAGTGCATTTAAGCAACAAGGATTTGGCTGCACGTCGTTGCGAGCCCGGCTCAGAAGGCGGACGATGCATGGCCCGCCATCATGGCCAGTCGTCAAATTGTGTGATATTCATGTCATCGCAAAATATCGACGTCATTTCCGCTGCTCTGTCATATGTCTGCGTAATCCCATCGAGTGGGTTTGACAGAAAGCACGAGATCAAATCAATCACGAACCATTACATTCTACAAGAGGATCCCAGAGATAGACAGACGGACAGTTATTAGAGAGAGAGCGGGAGATAGACTGGGGAAAAAGTAGAGATAGGGGAGGGGATTGATAGACAAATAGGACAGCTACCCCTACTTTCGCAGTGTTCACTTCTTTCCTAGCTCACTTTCCCCCCTGAGCGACTGCGCGAGTCCATCGCGTTACACGTCACTTATCGTCGGGAATGCCGCTCAATTATGTCAGCTGTTGGCTCTCGACTTCGTGACGGGGCATCGGGGCGAGCACGTGACACGACATGTCCGAAAACCAAAGCGACGTTGGCGAAGACACAACGAGCACCTTACTTCTTTCTCTGCCCTTGTTTTTCGGCGAGGGGAGATTCGCGTGTTTGTCAGTCCGCATGAAACCATCTCGACCTCCATTCACAATTGCTGGCTTGATTGAATTAAACGCTCATCATCCATTGAGATGCCAGCCGCATTTTTCAAAAGATGGGCCTCGCGTAATATTTGAGGAGGCTGACACAAAAGACACGCACGCACGCACACACCCACACAAGGTTTGGACGTAAGAGGTATACGCAAGTGCACATTCCGCATTCCGTAACATAGTGTATAGGACTATAGCAAATACAAAGAAGTGCACAACGAGCAAATTCATGGCGAAAAGTTGGTTGCTTGGCGGTTTTATCCCCTTGTTGTGAAGTTTATTTATGATGGAGTGTTTGCTTAAGTACATTAGATGAAGCAAGGAGAGAGATGGTTATGGAACCAAGGATGAATATCACATTGTTTGCATTACACCGGCACGTTTACATAGTTGATGGAAATACGTGAATATGGCGCATGACATATAGTTTGAATAGGTCTTTTTTTAAAGCATTTTGTGTTTCTCTAATCGTAAATGGACCAACATATAGAAATGTATAGCACCGTGTTCTATCTATAGCGCAACTATTAACAGAGTGGTTTTCAAAGTCAAATCTTTATTATACATTAATTGATATGTAGAAAGAATGTACGTCACCAAAATGGGATCGCGTACAAGGACACTATATTCATACCACTCGGAAGTCTTTCAATTTATCCAGTAGGCATCCTAAAAATGATACGTTTTCCTACATGTGTATTCTGGGAAAGAAAAGGCACCTTTCACTAAGGCAATGGGGATTTTGTAGAATAGTGGTACAAGCTCTTGACTCGTAAACAGGGGAGTCTGCATGGATTCGAATCTTTCTTGGTGCTTATCAATTGTGTTGGTACAGTATGATAATCATAAGCTATCATATAACCTGTAGAATTTTTACAGCATTGAGATTACACTTCATGCCACATTTCCACATGAGAAATGTGACCACTCTGTCGGTTGTTTTGATACTGTCATTCCCAGAGCATCGTCATCACTGATCATGATAACTCACGACAGTACTGTACAAAACACCACCATCGACATCTCACTCCTTACGGTCCCCATGATCATTTTCTTCCCAAGATCATCTCATGAATACACCTTATTTTGTACAAGTGATTTTTAAAAACAACCTGATTTGTGAATAAACTATGTAATGTCTGACACCCAAGCGAGCCAGGCAGTCGTGTCTGATTTCTTTTCTCGAAGTCAGTCAGGTAGAAATAGACAAAATTGGCGACAGAGATGGGATTCGAACCCACCCGTGCACAGTTGGGCACAGTTTGTGGTTTCATGTCTCCAATTCAATACCTTATAAATACACAGAAGTGCCTAAAGCTGGTGGCAGGGTATTTTACCAACTTTGAGCCTCTTGCATGAGGTGATTAAAATAATTGATACCGGATCAAAAAGTCGAACGAAAAGGAAAATCATGCTCTGAAAAAAAAAAAAACTTCTAAAACTAGCTATTTGAGCCTAGAAATCATCACTTCGACGGGGTCTTCTCCATATTTTCCTGTCATTTATAAAACAATTTTTCGCGTAGCACAAACTGTAATTAGAATTTGCTTGTGATCAGACATCTATAGGACTAACGAAAATAAAGTTGTTTGTTTCGTTTTTTTTTTCTTTGACTGTCCAGGGTGTCTTCCAGCCCTCTTGAAAAAACCCCAGAAATCTAGGTGATAGAGAAATTGACGATGTGTCGGCTGCTAGGTACAAGGCATTGTTGTTATTCATGTCCCCTTTCTACATGTTCTAGTGAATCAAAAGTAAAGTCAGCCCTGATTTCTCCGTCGCTTTTCACATTGAATTTATTTAAATCTGTCTGATGAATTTAGCTTTCTTTAGCTCTTCCTCCGTTTTTAAACTTACATTCTAAATAATAACCTCAAACATTACAAGTTTAAAACGATGATTTTAAGATATAAACATGATCACGTGAAATTTCCAGTTGACATCAGTCGGGTTTCAACGCACTGTTCTAACATTTGAAAATCAAGTATATAAATCGTCTCGCGAAAATGGCGCTTCCAAGTTCGTGAACGATCACACATTTTCTATGTAGCGTTTATCTTTCCAGACAAATCAACGCCACGAAAATCAATGTGACTACGATGTAATGTCCATAGCCAACATTCAAATGCACATAAAGCGGTAATTATAGTCATATCGGCATTGTACAAGGCTCTGTGATCAAACGCGTGACCCGCAGTAGTGATCGGAGTGCCAGACGAACCAACGAGAAAGGAGCCCCCTGTTCTTTAAGGAGCTTGCAGCTAACGAAAGCTCATGAAATTTATGGAAGGGCCAGTTTATCACCACTACCGCCATCCCTTCCCCTCATCCATTCCCAGACTGAAAGAAGAGGTTGTTGTCTAAAAAGGGACATTTTATTGAGACTGGCTTTACGGTACTCGAAGTAGCTATCTTGTTGTAACGGTACGAATCAGTTAGAAGCGAATCGGGCCGGCACTTAATAGCTCTCTACTGAATTGGGGTATACAGTCTTGTTGTTCTTGTTCTTTTTTTTTAATCGCAAAGTAAAAGAGAAAAAGTGGGTGAGAAAGGTGTGTGAATGAGTGTGTGTGCGTAGGGGTGAGACTGCTTGAAAGCTTGTCAGATCTGTGGCACCTTCCCGCCAAAGTTGGTGCAGACGGTCATCAAGAAGGCGCAAACGATCACCCGGCGAAAATCAGTTCAGGCGAGCGAAAGGGTTAAAGAAAATGGGGGGGGGGGGGGACGTGGACAGCTCCGAGCAGAGCAATCAGGGGACGGACGGAAATAAAATGTGGAGGCCCTTTTGAGATTTCTGGTTAGTGGTAGGAGCTAAGTAGGGAGCTTTTCGTAACGAACATTGAGCAGAATGAGAGCGGAATTGCTCAAGGTATCCTCTGTTAGTCGCTTTGAATACAGAGGTCGCGTATTATGACAGTATGAGTTGCTGTCGTCTGGCACATCTTTCCCGCCAGAAAGCTATTCACACATTCATTCTCCTTCACCGTTTTACACAGGTATTTCTTCTAGTCTGACAGGAACCTAAACAGACTAGATAACACGTTGCATCTGACTAGCCGTGCTTTCTCTCCAGTTCCCGTTTCAAGGACCAACTTATACTGATTGTATCAGTGTGCACTTTGAGAGTTTTCAGTTTGATTTTTTCCCCGAACTAACAATCCTTCCTATCTAATCCAAAATCTTTTCGGTTGGATTTTCCATTACGAACTGTGTAAATATGTTTGATTAAGATAACACGTTACTCTATGATACTGTATTGTATAGGAAATCTTCTGGATTTGACAAACTGTTTGGCTGTTTGAGTCCAACAGTTTGAAAACCTAAAAACTATTCCTCGTCGGGAAAGTTACCTCCTCGTCACAGCATCCATCAAATACTGTTGGCGAGAACAGGGCTATATCTTCCAAAATTTCCCATAATTATTTCCAATATAATTTCATGGGAGATGTTGTAGATTAGAAAAAAAGAAAAGAAAGAAAAATGAGACAGTCCGAGTGCTTTTTTATGACTATCGAAAATCATCATAAACAGCGCACTGCATAAATCTCTAAATTGGCAACAAAATTACATGGCCAAGATATCACTCCTGCATTGCTGTTTGCTCTGTTCAAAGAAACTTAATTCATCGCAACCTTATTGGAAACCACACCAATCATAGAATCAAACAAGGCAAATTAAGTTTTGCCAGTTTTTCCTAAGTCAACCACACCGTGTAATACAATCACAGTGCAAGGCACTAAACAAACACGCCTGGCTTGCTTTCCATGAGAATTCTCATAAAACGTGAGAAGAACTATACTGAAACTACAAGCCATGATGTAAAGCGACTGTAGCTAAACTTTGGCACGCTGATAACTCGCGCGAGCATCGGCTTTAAAAATGTAAGAATTGAAAACGTAATATCTTCACGAGTTGTGTGATGCAGCGGCGGAGAAATGATTCCCTGCGGTTTTTTAAGGGTCTGCTATCTACTGCATCAATATCAATTATCTGTCTTGCACGCATGAATAGAAGTTTAATTAGTGGTAGTTTGATAGCAAACTCTAGAGATGGATTTTTTGCTTTTAATTAAGGAGGAAATGCGTAATTAAACGATGAGATGTATAATGAATGTATATATTGAAAAGGGGGAACTAAACAGGGAGAAGCAATATCAATGTTTACACGAACACGTTTATATCCATGAGATATTAATCGTAAGAACAGAGGCCAGCTCAGAGATTCTTGAGAGTAGTGATCAATAAATCTTTCATCGTGATGGAGAGGGAGTATATAGTTGTGTCCTATATAAATGTATACACATTTCCTGAATAGCCATAGGACGTGCATGGGAGTGATTACGAAAATATGAGCTCTCCTGCACCCTACTCGCTCCGCGGTTACGACCCCGAGTATATAGCTCGCATTCCTCGTAATTGGTTCTCATCCACTACATACGGTCGCAGCGTGACCTTAGCTGGATCATCTTGAGTAGATCGTAAACTACCCCAGCGCTTGCCAATAGTCTCCTTGCCCGGTAGAACCTACGTGCGTGCCGCATGACCACTCCACCGCCATAACCACGGGGGTACCAAGCAATCAACCTAGCCCATCACTTCAAGGCGGCAGTGCCCCCTTAAAGCAAAGTTAACTCCCTTCTTCCACCTTTCCGCTGTTACCTGAGATACGAATTCTGGAGATTTTGTTCCAGGCTGTTCAAGTTCGCGAGCGAGCCGTGTCCCCGCCGTATCAACGTGCGGGATCTTATTTTTAGTAACCCTACGTGCTTCCAGAGAGAGATTACACATTGGCGGGAAAACGAATACCGCATGCCGACCGACTTCACTCTAATTGGTTTTGTAGTGCTTCATGACTTTCTTAAGTAGATGCCCTTTTGTGATCTGTACTGACGCAAACTGATATATTAGTCAAGGGCAGCTCTTACACTTCTCACACGCGATGGAATCACTACCCTTCCAAGTTTCTTTCGAAAATGTCCCCCCCCCCGACTCAGATTTAAAGCGATTATCCCTTTTGAAAATGTCTACACCACAAATAAGTCGTCAAAATCAAGTCATGAATTGATTTTTTTTGGGGGTCATTTGTTTTATGAATCAATAATGTATTTTCTACTAATGAAAATTGACATTGATGCTGATGATTTTATCGATTCCTGTTACCCAACAAGACGAATTACATTGAGGAACTGAAGCTTCAACTGGATATGCTTGCACCTCCCAGTCCTTAACAAACAAACAAACAAACAAACAAACATAGAGACAGACAGACAAGCAAACAAACAGACAGACTAGATAAACATCATCCATGCCATTCCTCTTCCCTGTGGGCGATGAGTTCCTTAAGTGTGCACCATAATCTGTTATGCGCTGTTATTGATATTGTAATCTTCTAGACCGTGGAATGGGTAGCAATGCAGTTCTGTTTTGTTTTGTTTTGTTTTGTTTTGTTTTGTTTTGTTTCCAACCCCTTTCTTCGAGACATGTGTGTCACGCCAAATTGGGACACGACACACATTCGAGACAAGGATATATAGGAAGAATTTCTAGGGATGATGATAGCGCGTCAGCTGCATGGAGGAAACAGACATGAAAGGAAAACGATCGCATTATTGAGGAGAGGAAAATATTCAGCTTGTGTGTGTGTGTGTGTGTGTGTGAATGCATTGCGTTTGCCATCAAATATCTCATACACTCACACACACACACACACACACACACACACACACAAACACACACAAAACACACACACGCAGAGGCACCCATACATTCAGACCTCTGTGTGTGTGTTTGTGTGTTTGTGTGTGTATGTGATGGAGACTACTGCTACCGAAAAATTACCATTATCGATAGAGTATTGATCACAACAAAAACAAGAATGCATGATCAGTTCGGCAGCTTTGAAAATTAAGCCACACAGCGATTTCGCACATGTTAAGAAGCTGTTAAAAGAAAATGGAGCGTAGAAAATAATATGGATCTTCAATTTATGGAGTGGTATATGTTTGAGCATGTTATAATTTCTGCTCTAATTGGTTCGTTAGTGCTTTATGGCTTTCTGAAGTCCATCCGGTATATATGGGTAGGATCACCAGAATTTCTTCATTACCAATTTGCTGGAGATATTTGCAGAACGGAAACTCGCCTGGTCGGCTGACTTTTTTGTTCAGCTTAAGGAACTCCTGCAGCTCGCAACTTACATCCGGCATCGATTCTGGGTCCCTTACAGAGCGGAGAATGACATCCAAATCAATCGCTAATTCAAATTCGACCGTTGACAGTCATGTTGCATTTTCAGCTCCAAAATTGACATTTTCGATCGGGGTTGCTATGTACGCTTCCACCCTCCCCTCCACCCTCCCCTCCAACCCCCCCCCCCCCTTCCCACCACCCCTTCCTAAGGTATCCGTCTCCGCTTTGAGATATAGCGGCGAGCAGCGCACATTAGTATGAAAGTAGGTTATGCTAACAGAGGAGAAACACATAAATGGGACGAGTGGATTTAACGAAAGAAATGAAAGGACGCCGAGGGATCTGACTGCTGCGATGGATATTAAATGTTCTCGATTAAACCTCCGTTTTCTAGTTATTGCTCTGCTTTAAAAAGCAATGGCATCTGACATGTTTTTATTTCGTGTTCTTGATGCTGGAGCGGTCCGCCATGGAATGCGACTGATGTTGATATCGCTCGATTGACAGTGAATGTGCTGGGGCAATCCAAACGGGAGAAGGCCGAGTTTAATAAAGAATGTCCCGTGCAATGTATAACCAGAGAAGGCCACAGAGAAAGAAATAAAAAGGTATAATATCAAAGACAATCTGACAAGAAAGATGTTTAGAAAGTAGAAACTGGTAGAATACAAAAACAAAATGCAAAAGAAAAGAACTCAAGCAGGAAAATAAAAAAGGTATAATCCACGTATATTAATGATCACTTATGACAATGCTCATATTCATGTATATATATATATATATATATATATATATATATTGTATATTACAATTAAATCACATTACCTTGCTAACATTTTACCGATACACTTGGCAAATTTACCTGTCACTGTGGATATTGACGTAGTCACTATTTATCAATGGAAAACAAGGATTATCACAATCTGAAACCAATTTTGATGGCAAAAAAATTTGTTATGAATGCCTTTTCCTGCAATTTTTTTTTTTTGCCTAACTATACAGAAACTGATTTATTTCGCCCCTTTATTCTTATATTATATCTATATTATTTTGACTAGCTGTAGCAATAAAAAAAAAAAAGAATTGTTAAGGTGATATAAATGAGAGCGTAATATCTTATAGCAAGAGAAGTTCGCGGAGCAAAATGATATGAAACCCACAATGATCAAATTCTACATACTTAGTGCTAAGAAGAAAAAAAAATAGAGAACATTATCTTTTATCTATTGCTCTGTGGATGATTGACGTGCGACCTAGATCAAAATATGGAAGAGGAAAAAAAAAACACAAAACAAAAAGAGAGTGTAGAAAGAACTAATAAGAATCAAAATGGCGGAAATGCAAAAACAAATGCCACGCTAAATTATGCCACTATATACTGCTAGGGCAAACACGATTTCTCATGACAGAAATTTCATTCAGACAAACCATTCTAGGTCAGACTGAAAAACGGAAGCGAAGGAAGTGGAGACCATGCAGGACAAATATTATGATTAATTCATTCATATATACGAGCGTAAGGGGGAGGGGGAGGGGGGCTGTCACTAACCCTGCGTGTTCTCCCCCAGGTAGCTTGAACATTACTGAAGTACACGGTGCTTCAAATTGGCAATGTTATCATTTGCTCACCTTCTTAAGAGCGACAAACACAAAACACTGCGATACAAATTATCCAATGTGAATCATAATACATGTATATTGTTCTGAGCTCCCTTCGCTAAGATGTTGGAAATGACTGTAAGTTGTAATGGTTGAAGTTACCATGGTAGCACCCCATGCAGGAGGAATTAATCTGGGGGGTGTTTCATAAAGCTGTTCGTAAAGTTACGAACAACTTACGAGCGACTGGTGATCAGTTCTGATGTGCTATACTTATCAGAATTTCCATAATTCAGCACAAGAACTGATCACCAGTCGCTCTTAAGTCGTTCGTAACTTTACGAACAGCTTTATGAAACACCCCCGGCTCTGAACATTTAAGCTGTTGCTGCGGTACCAACCATTGTTAGAACTTCGCACACACCTAAACGGAACAGTACCCTGACATTTGTTTACATGTAGAAGGGAAATTTGACAACGATTCTGAAAGTTGCACAAAAAAGTTTGTGCCGTGCCAAACGTCTGACGTGAAAACACCAACAGCAAATATAAACTCCTCCAAATAAGTTCTGCAATTAAAGTTTGATATATCATAATTTCTCTTATACCCGCTTTATCTTCATTAAATATGACATCACTATTATTCCCCATACTCATTCATACTGTGCATTCCAGGAATACCCAATCATAGCAAGTGAGGTGTCATTTTAAAGATAATTAATCAGGCTTTCTTATGATGTCATATTTAATGAAGATAACGTGGGTATAAGAGAAATATGATATATCAAACTTTAATTGCAGAACTTATTTTGAGGAGTTTATAAGGATTACATTTATTGGTCAACAACCATCACTCAGAATACATTTTTCTTAATATAAAGGAAAGATCACACTACTAGGCAACGGAGTCACAGGTGGGGTAACATGAGAGGCTAATAATAGGCAAATATTCTTCTAGGTGTATAGAGAAGTGAGTTTAAGTAAATGATTCATTTACTCGCGTGATTGTTGCATTTACACAGTTGACAAACAGACTGACACACAAATCAAAAAATTTTCTCTGGATTAAAATGTGACTGTGTGTACTACACATTTGCACACACACACACACACACACACACACACACACACACACACACACACACACACATATATATATATATATATATATATATATATATATATATATATATTATGTCAACATCAAAGGCATAATTAATTTACCATTTGCAGATGAAACAAAAACACAGCATTAGTGCTTGGTTCTAAAATGTGAGTTAGGGATAGAAACAACCACTGTAAAAATGTGAACCAGTGTAATCGATGTTAAGTACTGTTAGATATGCAAAATATGAACAATAGTTATAATAAAAAAATGTTTCCAGACTAAACCGTCCAAAGTTATGGTTTAATGAGAAAATGGTGATATCTCCTTACATTTTAGGCTTTATTGCAAAACATTTATTTGGTAGGATGTTTTGTGATACAACTGACCTACACATATGCATCAAAAGTGATATCTTGAACATTTTTAAATTCACTGCTCCCAAAGGTAAACAGGACCTTTAAGATTAAAGAGTAATAGATAATTGTTCAAATTCATGAAATCAGTTACATAATAGATTATTGTAGTTAATATTGAACACACAGTGGTATATGCGTGGATGTAAGCAGAGAGAAACAGACAGATGAAAGAGATATATGATAGGACAGAATAAAAAGAGAAATCACATCGGATGTTGTCAAATTTCACCGCCGGCTGTTTAGTGTCCTCTCCCTCCCCTCTTTTGACGCCTATTCTCCTCCTCTTATACTCCCCCCTCGTGAGCCCTCCCTCTCCTGACCCACCCTGTACAAATCGCTCTCCTGACGGACGAGAGGAGAGAGAGAGAGAGGGAAGGGGGAAATGCGCTAAGAGGAATCGAGGTTGATTTAGGTTAGGTCACGGGCGACAAACTCATACCTCGGGCTGGAACGCGCGAAACGGCCTACCATGCCAGAGATGCACCGTTACAGGGGCACATGAAAATATAGGCTAAGACGCCTACAGCCCTCCCATAAATGAAAAAAAAAAAGTATATATATATATATATATATATATATATATATATATATATATATGCTTGTCATTATGTATATAATTTATGATTTATATATACATGGAAAGAGAAAGAGGAGCAGAAAGAAGAGAAAAAGAAGAAGAGATGAAGAGATAGCAGACAAGTTTATATAGTGCAAGGGGCACGTACATCTATGTACATGAACATAATGTGGAAATCTACGGAGTGGGAAAGGTGACAAAAAAGTGAGAAAGAAAATCTGGAGAGAGAGAGAGAGAGAGGGGGGGGGGGGGAGGGGGAGAGGGAGAGATTTCGAGGCTATGAAAATACTGGAAATGGAACACATGATTGAATGATCAGCGCCCGTTCCGATTGGTAGGCCGAACTCCGTATGACGAGTTCTATCATGGAGTCAGCAGGGATGGGGGGCCTGCTGCGTGACGATGGATGGTGCCAATTTAGCGATCAGCGCCCGATGAGAGATTCCCTTTGATGGGCCACTCGAACCACAATACCACGTGGAGCAACGAAGATCAGTGCTAATGTATATCTAGTGTAAAAAAGATAATATTCTATTAATTTTCCTCGATCATTTGCAACGAATGTGATTGGCTTTAAACACTTGACTGTGTGCTAAAACGTTCAACGAAGACGTACATGAAATGCGGTAACTTCTGTCATTGAGTGTGGGGTAAAATGGAGGAAAATCGTATGCATACAAGTTACGATAAAACGGGGATGACACGAATTGCCCTCGTTCATGGCAGAGGTGACAAGATCACGCTTCGAATAGCTCTCCCATCTTCCTCTTCCGGGTCACGGGGGAGTCGCACGGGGGGAGATGGACAGCAGGCGGATATTTTGTTACAGCTTGCCCTCGGTCCGGGGCACACGCCAGCCGCAGCCACAACTCCGCTAAGATTCAAGACGCCATTAGCCATGCATTATGATATACGATTTCAAATAAACGCAAACCGCTCTAAACATCTCCCCACGAGCGTCGAGATTTTTACTGTGGACTGACGCTGGTGAAAACTTAGCTGCTCCCACAAGGAAGGAGCAAGAGAGAGAGAGAAAAGAGGATGGAGAAAGAAGAGCTGATGGGGTGGAATCTAGAGTGACAAATTAAGGTGCGGATGGGATGCACAGGACGCAGACCACAATGTCCAAGAGTTAAACGGACCTTTCAAATTGGTTTGGCCTTTTCCTGTCCGGGGGAAAAGCGATGAGAAGAGATTTTAAATATAGTGCCCATTTTGTCGACGCCATAAATCGTTGTAAAGGCTCCCCTTGTAGGGGGGCAAGTCGATATTGTAGAATGAAACGTGATAGAACGACACGGAATCGAGTATTGCTGGGGCATTTGTTCCGCCATCAAAAAGTGCCCCTCCCGACGTCAACTTCCCCATCCCCCCCCCCCCAACTCTTTCACACTTTTTCTCCCAGCATCCAAACTGCCAAGCAGCGGGTAAAGAAAAAAGGGCGGGAAACTGGCGACTGCTTGACGGCCGCTGTAACATCTGGGAATATGTCTTGGAGTTGAATTCAATTTCTCCGGCTTTGGCGTTCTTTCCACAGCTTTAGACGGAGAGAGCGTTTGGATTTTGTAGAGACACAGAAAAAGAGGATGAAAAGAACATGAAAGAGTGAGAGAAATATAAAGCTTAAAGAGGCCGAGAGAGGGTAAAGGGGGGGGGGGGGGTGAGAACCCCCTCCTCCCAAGAAAACCGGGGATTTTTTATATATATATTTTTTTAGAAGAGGAAAAGGTGAAAAAGGCGGGAAGTAAGAAGAGGAGTATTGACGAGACTAATACCTCGTTTCGATGACGTCATAGATCACGGTATTGTTTAGATGACGTCATAGATCAAGGTATCATCAACCGTGATGGTCACGGGGAGATGGAGACCACTGGTCGGGATGATGCAGCGGGTGTTGACTGACGAGTACAAAATTGTAGCGCAGGATGATATGCATTCTATGTGTACATATCAAGGGTCTCCACCCATACACACACACACACACACACACACACACACAAACACACACACAAACACGTATATATATATATATGTTTATACAAATATATGAAAATTATAATATAATTATACATAAATTATATAGACATATATGACCATGTATATTTAAAGATGTAAAGTATATACATGTATATATATATATATATATATTTACATACATTTATATCTATAGTCAAATCTTCTACCTATATTCACGTTTAAGTTTAAATCCATATTCATATGATTGTATCTTAGCTATCAGTAAATACATCTTCATCCATTTCATTCATGTTATAGCGTTAGTATGCCTGTGTGTTTTCAGTCAAAAAGATAAGAATGAAAAATAGGTCAGAAGGATGAAAAAAAAAGCAATACTGTGCACAACTATACATGAATAGATACTGTGAGATAGGTATATCTGTACAGAAGATAGAAACATAGAAAAAAAAGTAATAAAAGAGAAAGAGAAGGAAGAACATGAAGGGCAAGCGGCAAAAAGAAAGAAAGAAAGAAAAAATCCTCTGAGACGCCAGAGCTATCAATGTTGTAAGTCTAGAAGAGAAAGGATGCACGAGCTTTGGAGGAGGTATACGGCAGTATATCACGGGACGGCAACCCAAAGCGCGAAGGGTAATCCTGTCGAAGGTATAAAACGGCGGAAATACTCTCTGTTTTCAAACTGGCGACGCATCAGAGAGGGTCAAGAGGTCACACAGTCATGACTTTTTTCCCTTAAAGGGGAAATCCACTCCAAAAATAAGTTAATCTGATGAAAAAAGAGTAAAATTTGTACGAGTTCAAAGGTAAAAATTTGACTGAAATCGGATGAAAAATACGGCAGTTATGACATTTTTGAAGTTTTGCTATTTTTGGGGAAAACAGTTCTTGAACAGTCAATACTTATATTTTTTTTTTTGGTAGATTTCCTCTTTAAATGCTGCAATGCCAGGTTTAAACTACTTTACCTTGACAGGCATTTACATTGAGTGAATACAGCAATATTAGCAGAACACATCAGTGAGAGTTTGAGGAAAATCGGATAATCCGTTCAAAAGTTATGAATGTTTGAAATTTCTGCTCAGTCACTGCTGGATGCAAGAGAAGACTACTACAGTTTGTGATGTCACATGTGTAGAACGATATACAGAAAATATAAACATATTATATAAATGAAGAGTTTGTTCGCAAAAACCGATAAGTCCATATTTGCCAAATGGAGATATTTGCGATTTAAGGTCAAGAAAAATAAAGAGAATGGTAAGAAATTTTTTGCTTCTTTTGACCATAACTTCAAAAATGTACCTTTATATTTAGTGACCAATATATCATCTAAAGGATATTATTTTGTACTTTATGACAGTGACCGTACTTCAAAATCTAAAAAAAATGGACTTATCGGATTTTGCGAACAAACTCTTCAAATATAATTATGTATATATATATATATATATATATATATATATATATATATATATATATATATATATAGATATACAACACATTTTCACTTTTCTCATATGATAAAAGAACGCTTGACTAATAATATTACCCTTAGCATAGTCAGTGACAAGTCGAGGAAATGTGCACTTTTTAAAGATTTATTTTTATTCTCTTTATATTTTCCTTATATCATTCTACGCATGTGACATCATACACCAGTACACTGCAGTAGTCTTCTCATCCAGCAGTGACTGCGCAGATACTTTAAAAGTGCCTAACTTTTGAACGGATTGTCTGATTTTCCCAAAACTTTCAGTGATGTGATCTACTAATATTGCTGCATTCTCTCAATCCACATGTCTATGAAGGTGGATTTGTCCTTTAAAAAAGGGGATGGGAAAAATAAAACAGATAGAAAAGATTTTAGGCGGATACCTATGCGTCCAAGTCTTTATAAAGTCAGTGACACCATAAACAGCTCCCATGGCACAGCTATGAGACAGTGATTGGATTAATAAAAGAATGACTAAACGACCCATTATGCCACTCGATAAAGGAATGAAAGCACAATATGAATATACAATAAAATAATGAATGATGAAATGGTATATTATTGAATGAATGAAAGAAAAGGAAGGTTGCACTGCTTTTGGAGAAGGAAAACGAGAATAACATGTCTTATTCCTCTACTTAGCGATCCCTCCAGACGCATAACCCCACATTTGGAAGGGAAAAAAAAAAAGAAACTACGGGTTGATCACATTTGGGACAATAGTGTTCACAATGTGGATGCTATGCCTTCTGGCATACCAACGTCCACATCCAAAAATTTATTTATTTATATATTACCTGTATTTTGGTTTTTCCACGTGTGATTGCTACTAAGTAATGAACTCTGTTAGATCTGACGGAAAAGCTAAGGTAGCCAGAGTATAACATGCTGCTGCTTGTCGTGAATGTGGAGAATTCAGTATTTTGAGGAGGGGGGGGGGGGAGGTGATTGAAAATACAAGGAAACACAAGATACATGTTTGCATTGACAAACAGTTTACTGTTAACTGCACTTTGTAAGTCTGTACCACTACTATGATACCACGCAACCCTCTCCTCTCTACACGTTATGTCATTGTTATACACATCACATTAAAAAGTTGGTTATTAAATGGGGCTTCATTTCCCTCGTGCGTGTCCAGGGTGAAATAAACAGATAGTAATCTTTTAAAAACGTTTTGCTGAAAGCAATAATCGTGGATTTTGTTCCGGAAATTCTAAATAGGCAGATTCCTAGAATCAATTGCCACATTTCCTTCACCAAGGCCTTGGCGTTTTCTGAATTTTGTTTTGCAAACTGATTATAGATATAACTTCAAAGTGTATGAAAAAAAATATGTTCTGAAATAACATTGCCACCAAGATTTTCATTCTAAAGCGTCTACTTTCACCCCTTCCCCTTTTCGCCAGCGTGTGAAAGGAAATGATTAGCACGCAGGTTTGTCTATGTGTGTGTCTTTGTTGTTGTTGTTGTTGGTTGCAATGTGCTCATGTGTGTTTGTTTGGGTGAGACGGATGACTCATACTTATCACGAACGTATAATCTCGTATCTGGTTCCCCGTTTCCAATAATGATACGCCAAAGCATTGATCAGGTTTCGACAGCATCAAGACTTCGGATATCATTTTCTTTAGTACGGTACCAACCGAGAGTTCGTAATTTTGTTTTTGTCACGCAATTCTTTTTTTTTTTCTTCGTTCGAATGTACTGGGATATGTGACAGTCAAATTGATCTCTCTCTTTCTCTTTCTCTCTCTATTTTTCTATCTATCTATCTATCTATTTATTTATCTATCTATCTATATATCTATCTATTTATTTATTTATCTATCTCGAAGTAGCTATCAATCTCTTTCTCTCTTTCTCGCTCTCTCCATCTATGTATCTATTAATCTAAGCAGCCTTCTGTGTATATATCTATTTATCTTAGTAGCTATCTATCTCTTTCTCGCTCTTTCTATCTATTAATCTAAGCACCCTTCTATCTATCGATTTATCCCTCTATCTATCTATCTATCTATCTATCTACCTGTTTATCTAAATAGCTATCTATCTCTTTCTTTCAATACATCTACCTATCCCTCCATCTAACCGTCTATCTATCTATCTGTCTACCTATCTATCGATCTATCGATCTATCTCTCCATCTATCTATTCATCTAAATAGCCATCTATCTCTTTCTCACCATCTCACTATATATCGATTTATCTATCTATCTATCTATCTATCTATCTATCTATCTATCTATCTATCCATCTATCTACCTACCTATCTATCTATTTATCTAAGTACCTATCTATCTATCTCTCTCTCTCCTCATCTATATATCTATGATTATGTGTATATATTTATTATGTTGGGTGAGGATGAGTCATGCTACAAATATATAGATTTTTCTTCTTCATTTGGTAGACGTGTTATGATGTTTAATGCATGAGGCCACATTCATTACCAACTTGTATAGGGAGAGGATTATTGGAAGAGTTTACTGACCTAGACGGATCCGTGCAATTTTGACGAGGGGAAGAAAAAAAAACTATGTCGTGTGGTAAACAACAGTGTATTTTCTTTTTGTATTCGAATGGAGAAATATATATGTGTTTGGTGAAAGCAGGTCGTGGGAAAAGCTGGCAGGGAGATTCAATGGGATTGGAGCCTGATCTAGGAATGCATGATCACACTAGTAATATATGAGGTTACCATCGGTTATGATCATGATATTTGTGTTATAATTACAGGCACTTCTAACATTGTTCAAGCCGTTGCTATTTGCATTATTCAATATTGACGAGAGGAAAGAGGGAATGGGAGAAAAGTGATAACTATTACACTTTTCTGTCTCCGCTACCACTGGAACTGCCACTTTCACTAATGAAAGTTAGAGTATGACTTGATAGCATACATTGCTAGTAGGGAAAGCAGGAAAGATACGGAGAGAAATGGAGAGGAATATATATATATATATGTGTGTGTGTGTGTGTGTGTGTGTGTTTGTGTCAGATAGATAAACAAGTAATTAGATACTAGTAGATAGCTCGAAATAAAAAAAAATCAGAAAGAAAGAAAGAAAGAGAAAAAGACTGTTACCACTAAAAACTACCATTATCATTATGAAAATCCAAATTTAGCCTGCGAATACTGTGACTGCTTGTGGAAAGTAGGATACTGCTGTTATACAGATGTTACACGGGCATGTATGCAGATGTATAGTTAAAAGATAGATAGATAGATAGATAGAGAGAGAGAGAGAGAGATATAGAGAGATAGATAGATGGATATATAGCTGATAGATAGATATAGCTGATAGATAAATAGACAGATATATTAAAAGAGAGAGATAGAGAGAGAGAGAGAGAGAAAGGGAGGGAGAGAGTCAGAGAAATAGACAGAGAAACTGAGGTAGAAGAGATGAGAGAAAGAGAAAGTGGTATCGGACAAGAAGAGAGACCAAAAAGTGGCAGCCGGTTACATCTTCACACCTCGCTCAGATGGCGGGCTCACACGTCCCTCTGCCGCGATCTCTCTCATCAGAACATTACCAATCGTCACATCTTACGCTGACGTCACCGCAATGCCTGGATGTGACAGCCGCTCCTCGCTCACACTTCGGCTCCTCTTTCTACTCGACACCAACTCTTTTTGTTGGTCTCCTTTCTTCATCCACCTCTTTCCTTCTCGTCCCCACTGGTCCTCACTTTAATCATCACCTTAATTTCGAGCACCTGGACGATCTGTGTCATGGCAAACATTATTACTGGCGGATATTAATGTCGTACGAGGAGGCAGAGATAGCTAGTAATGATGATGATGACAGTGAAACATGCTATCGCTTCGTTCTCTTTGCACGGGATGTACTGATATGTTTCAGGGTATGTCAAGACAGTGATTGCTAGTAATCTTTGCCTGGTGTCATCGCAAGGGGGGGGGGGGGGGGAGGTTTCAACTCGGCCAGAACTTACTCCACTAAAAGAATACTTTGTGTAAACTTTGTACTTTTCAAACTAAGGTCTAAATAGTCCTGATTCGAGAGTGGTTAACAAAATTCACTCAGCAAAAAAAAAAAAGAAGAAGAAAGTAAACACTTTTTCGAATTCATAACTTTCATAGAAGATTTTGATGAAAATTAATGTATCATTTACACTATAAAAGGTAATTTAATTGGCTATCGACCTAGTATGCCAATAAAGAGAAACTTTACGCATGAGTGAACACATTTGTTTTTGTCCTCCAAGGCACAAAAGTAAAAACTGCAAAAATTGACATAATGTCTTTCATTTGCAAATGCTCTTTATAACAATGGTAACAAAAGACCAGTTTAACACAATGAGAGACATGAATGAAATAGCAAAAATAAGTTTTCGTTCCCTTTATCTCTTTATAATCTCAAACAAAATCAAAGCGGGAAATGTAAGGGGGGAAATAAGAATTTTCTGTCAACTCAAAATTCAAATGACATAGGGAGTAAGGGCACAAAGATTATTAAATGAACAGACTATCTTTATTTCATTCATTCAATTTAGTGATTTAAGAATTCATGAGACAAATTCGACAACCAAACATAGTTTACAATTTTCCTAATTTGAGAAATCAATTCAAAATCGCGCCATTTTTGTTAATATTGCTTCTTCTCTCATTTCATTTGAATTTTGATTTGACAGAAAATTTTTCATTTTCCTCCAGTACTTTTATCCTTTATTGATCTTTTGGGCTTCAAAGATATTATAGAGATCATAGGTATATTTTTTGCAACTGAATTCATGTTTTTTATTGCGTTGAATTTGTCTTTTGTTCTTGTTGTTACATAGAAGACCATTTACGTATGAATGACTGAATTTTGTACCTTGGAAGAGAAAAACAAAGGTGTTCACTCATGCGTACAGTTTCCCTTTTTATTGACTTACCAAAGTTGATAGCCATTCATTAACATTTAGCCAAAAAAAAAAAAAAATTCTATGAGAAATATAAACTTGAAAAAGCGTTTACTTTCTTTTTCTGCTGAGTGTATATTATGCTTGTTACTACAATTAATGTTATTTCTCATACTGTAAGTGTCTTTCATGTTGCTCTTACGATGATTTAATTGATTGATAGAAAAAATGACGGGTTAACACTCTTGCTCTTTAATACTCAATGTTGAATGACGCACCTTTAAGCAACGACGACGACGACGACGACAACAACAACAACAACAACAACAACGACAACAACAACAACTTTTGGCTCTATAAATGAGAGGATCGCCTATTAACGGATTGTAGACCAAAATCCACACCATTCAATGAGAGTCTATCGATGATTTACATCGTACCTCTGCCGAGTGATTTCATTCAATTCTGAGAGAAGAATCAATTTTTACCCCAGATTAAAGATGTTCTTTCGCACTCTGTCTCACGTAACTGAAGTCCCGTAACTGATCTCCAATAAACCTATGCATCAAGTGAAGTAAATTCACTACAAGGCCCTTGATATTTGCAATACCTTCTTTTACTTCGTTCATTATCAGCATCTGCAGCTACACGACATCAGCGCTCATTATCAAATGCTCACTCGCAATTATCTTCTGGGCCCCGTTTCATGCAATATCAAGATTACCCAACGTTTTTGTACTCTTGCATGAATACATTCGAACAAAAGTTACATTATCCATATCTGCAAAGTCTTCACCACAGAAGCCTTTCAAAGTCACCTTGACATATTATTTCTGTTTAAACTTTCCTTGTGTTCGTGCCAATTCATTAACGTGCTTGGAAACGTACTTCTGGTACCCTTGAAGCACGCGGAGTTATGTCCTTCTGCTTCTCACCTGACAGTATCGCATTGCTCTCTTATCACACCACCTGGAGGAGTGTCAACCCAAGTAACATCCTAAAGAACAATCAAAATGAAGTGCGTGGCAAACTTATACAGGACATGAAGTCGCTTGCTACACTAGAGATACAAGGGCGAGGCCTTCTTGCGTTTCACATATCCACTTCACTGCGACTGATTGATATTCATTTATGGTCCCCTCTTCAACTGAAAAATATCGTCGTGACGTTCACGTGCATAAAAATGATTTATAACCACAGGCCATTTTGTCCTGCCCAATCACAGGTCATACATACATTATTTTCTCCCTCTGATTAGGGAATGAATTCCACAAGTCAAATGAACAAGTATAAGCGCATACGTGGTAATGAACTCATTCCTCCCCTGCCTTCTTTGTCCGATTTCAATATCAATAAGATTTAAACTTCAATTCATTTCATAATTATTTCTCAAGAAAATGTCATACAAAAAATACAATTATACAATATCAAAATTGCAAATTACAAGTTACGTGAAACTTCACCTTAAAGGGGATGACTAGTAACTGATCAGTGGGAATCAGTGGGAATACTGGGGGATGATTGTTCCAATTCTTGTGGGATTCATTTAAGAGTACATTATATATCTATTGTTGTGTGAAAATTATTTGCTTCAGATTGCTATCATATTCAAGTAATGTGCAGTTTAATGTTTGTAGGTTAGCATGCATGTACAGTGACGGGGCATTAAACTGCACATTACTTGAATATGAGACCATTCTGAAGCAAATAATTTTCACACAACAATAGATATAATGTATTTTTAAATGAATCCCACAAGGATTGGAACAATCATCCCCCAGTATTGCCACTGATTCCCACTGATCAGTTACTAGCCATCCCCTTTAATGTACAATTGTCTCAATATGAAAGATCTGTTCACTGTATTATTATTATTTTTTTAAAATTCAAATTCCATATTCCACATTCCATATTCAGGTTTCATATTCCATTTGATTTCGGAGTAAAATATGTATAACACAACATTCAATTTTAGACATAATTTCACAAATGTATAAAGACAGTAATATAATGATGTGTAAATATGAGGAACCTACTAAAAAGCAATGCTTGTAGGGTGTAGGTTCCAAAGAAATAATATAAGCGTTTAGTACAACATGCTAATTACGAAAAATGACGAAACACAAGCGAAAATCGGTATGTCGAGATTATAATAAACTCTATACGGAATGTACAACATGGTTCTGCCTTTTCATTGTTTCTTTTCCCTATTAATCCTGCTGTTCGGCATTCGTGTCGAACATTGTTGGACTATATTGAAAGTATATACAATAAATATGATGGGGCCTAAAGTAAAATCAAGCTGGTTCGGCGTATGCCCCATTATGAAAAAAAAAAATTAGGTATAGAGCAAACTGAAAATGAAAATGAAAAGAAAAGTGCCAGTGAGAAGATGAACAGGATTTGTAAATAGTACTTTCCTACCCGTTTCTATATATATATATTAATCCTATAGCAAGGGATTAAGTAAGATGAACTTGTGAAGTTCTTTTTTTTTCTTTTATTGCAATATTGTAAATATATCGAAAATGACAACCATGATGACTCCCGGGGGTCGAGTCCCAAGTCCCGTTCACTTATGTCGTCACTTAGAAAACACGAGCGGTGACCGGGTGGGGGGGGGGGGGGGGTGGAGGCTTGTTTTCAATATTTGTTTAATAAAAAAAAAACCAAATATAAATACATGAAAGCTAGACAGAGAAACATATGATAAAAAATACTCTGACGCCGTGAAAATGACATTCACAGTACGAAATATTGATCACGAAACAGCTACTTAAATTTGGCGGTAAAGGGGTTAAAAATAGATTTGATGGTATTTACGGCTGATAGCGGGATTTACATTTGAAATTTAGTACAAACTTTCGACACGAATATTAGAAAACAACAGGAGTAATAGGGAAAATAAACAATGAAAGGGCAAAATCTTGTCTGATGATATAGTAAACTTTGTAAAGTATACAGTATATGCTGCTAAGAATGAAGATGTCCATTTTTCTGTTGTTGCCAAATTGAATCTGTAGCTTCTATCAAATAAGGGCATTTCCTATTCTCTGCGCAAACCGGTGCAAGCGCGTAGTCTGTCACGTGGTTTTGAGCACGAAGTCGATTTTACACATGACATATCTTACACACATATTTATGCACACACACAGACACAGACACAGACAGACACACACACACACACACAGACATATATATATATATATATATATATATACTATATATATATATACTATATATTCATATATTCCCTCTTGATGTACAAGAAGCTAAAGTTGTAGATGAAGACAATGAAAAACGAATTTAAGTGCACAGGGGCAGCTGCACCAAAGTTGGGATATCGCTCTCTTCTCCTTCGTCGTCTTCTTCTTCTTCTCTTTCTCTCTCTCCCCTCTCTCTCTCCATCTCCCTCCCTTTTACTCACTTAAACACACACACACATACACATACACACACACATACGCACAACACACATACGATACTATCGACCCATCTTCCATACCTACCGGAGAGGGAGGGGAGAGTGGAAAAAAATATAGGACAGCGATGATAGTAAAGCCGAAATGAAAAGGCCGGTTTGTGCGCGCATTTCACTCATTGACCATGAATTTTTGATGACATAAAGTATCGCCGTTCATTAACTGGGTATCATAACCTCCTCCGCGTGCGAACCTCATCCCTGGTATTCCGTCTTCCGTCTTCTAGGGCATAAGCGCCTTGTTTCCCTCCTTTTCTCCACCATCGTTGAGTAATTTGAAGGTGAGCCAGAATTAGCGATCTTCCTGATCAGCAAAGACAAGCGATCGAGGTTGCTCCGATAGAAGGAGAGAGAGAGAGAGAGGAGAGGGCTGGAGAGGGAGAAGGAGAGAGGAGATAGGCAGAAGAACAGAGATGTGTGTGAGAGATGGAGATGGTGGGGGGGGGGGGCAGGATAGAGAGAGGGACAGAGAGAGAGAGAGATATGACAGCATAGGATGGATAAGTGAAGAACTGGAGAGGCGCAGATGCGCCTTAGCGTCAACTCCCGCTCCCACTCCGCCGCACGCATGGCGAGCGAGTGCGAGGAAAATGTGTGCTGGCGTTGCTAAAAAAAGGAGGCAGAAATGAGAAAAATGCTCGGGGCGGGGATAAAGCGGTATTATCGCATGGCAAGTCATCTCTGGTATAAATTCTGCACCGGGGGTAATTGCGACATTATTGATATATAAGATTCGTGGCATTTGGGTGTTTAATGGAATCCCGGGCTGACATTCTATAACGGAAAGGAGGAACAGAAGTGGGTAAGAGAGTTTTACAGACCAGGGACACAGAGAGAGAGAGAGAGAGAGAGAGAGAAGGAGAGGGAGAGGGGTAGAAAAGAGAATATTGTAGAGAGAGAGAGAGAAGGAAAAGAGACGGAGAGAGAGAGAGAGAGAGAGAGAGAGAAATGGCAAAGACAGCAAAAATCACAGAGTGGAAGAAGCGATGAGAAAGAAAGAGATGAAGAGGGAAGAAAGAACATAAAGAAGGAAGAGAGAAATATATATATATATATATATGATATATATATATATATACATATATATATTTATGTATATATATATACATATATATATATATATATATATACACATATATATATGTATATATATGTATATATATATATATATATATATATATATATATATATATATATATATATATGTATATATTAATAATTGAAGAGAGAAGAAAAGAGAAAGGGAGAGAAACATATATAGGAAAGTGAAAGGAAGAGGAAGAAAGAGATAAAAACGAGAGAGACACAGTGCGATGAGACAATCTGGAGATTAAGAGGAGAGAGAGAGAGAGAGATGGAGAGAGGGAGAGAGAGAGAGAGGAAGACATTAGAGTCGAGAGGGGAAGGTGGGAGAACTTGTATCTCATCGGCATTATATCCAGAGCATCATCTTCGGAGAACGCAGAATACCAGGAGGATGAATTCTGGGTTAATTCGGCAGTAGGACCGAAGTGGGTCGGCCGACCGGCCGGGCGGCATAAGAAAATGACACAAGAGCACACACTATATACGATATCATCGTCGCATCTCGCCGAAGTCGGAATTTAAGCCCTTGCTCGATCACCCCTTCAGGTTTTGACCTTCAAAAACATTACACATGGCACATCAAGATACTCTGGTGCCATATTTTGGGGAAAATGTGTCAGTCGCACATAAACCCATCAGACTGGATTCTAAAGAATACCCTAGATCCTAGGTTTGATCTTTGACTCTTGACATTCTACAAGATCTATGAACTTTAACACTCGTGCTACCCACTTTCTAAGAATCTCCCAGACGGTCATCAGCAGACGATCACTTTGGACAGTTGCTCTAGACAATAATTTACTTGGGGTAATTGTCCAGAATAATAGTCTAAAGGAAGGGTTTACGCATTATGCAGGCCCTTCCTTTGTTATACAACACCCGCTGTAAGTGTTGCCGACAGATATGGCTTTATATGTAGCTAGTTTACTCAGACTTTTGAAAAAAAAAAAGTTGCCGTTGTTGTGGATGTTCTTGCTTCGTTTGGAATGGTTAATCATAATTGCTTTCTTTGGACCCTCCCTCACTTGCTTAGTGATAACGGTCTCCTCCACCTGTACACTTAAAGATCTTTTATATTTATGTATCATTTCACATGATTATATATTTGTAATGCGACATTTTGCTCATATTTTCATGACTTGTGAATAATATGTTCGATATTGTTATACTTATCTTCTGTTATGTACAAGTGGAGAAATAAAACTTACTGAAACTAATGGTAGGTGTTCTTTGAGAAGATCTCTGGGCCATTTTGTCAAGCATTTTTATATGCTCTTCACGGTTGAATGAGCCTTCTTCTCGATAAGATCTACTGTACTTTCGGCTATGTCGAGTGTTATCTACAAGACTACTAGTCTGAGAATCAGCATGCGAGAGGAAATACTATAGTTGTCGGCAATGTACCAAGTTACAGTCAAGGGTATACATGTTCCTTCAGATACGGTGGAGTTAGAAAGCAATGACTACTCGTAGGCTGGTTAGTGATGGACAACCCCTGATTGGTCAGTACAGTATATGAATTTACGTGAGGGCGCTATAACAGCAGAGCCCGCCCTATAAAAACAAACTCTTTAATGCCTTACGCATTTTTGTAGGCGTTTGAATGTGAAATGAACATAACCCGGTTTAAAATAAACTATGGGGGGGGGGGGGGGGGGGGCATGTTGATAAGGAAGGTTGTGGAAAAGAATGTCTAAATCATTACAGATGTGGAGGTTCCCTTTACCAAGTTTTAAAGCCATGTGTAGAACAGTTGCATCATGGACATTAAAAAAATGCCTTGATTTTTATGCAAAATCCGACACTTTGTCAAAATTAGGCACCACCTTGGATTTCAGGAAAATTAAGACGATGCTCCACACACACTCTCAGCTTTGGCTCCTGAATGCAAAGAGGAAATGTTTATGTTTTTTTTTTCTCAGTAATGAGGGGATTTTTTAACATCATAGGCGATTTCATCGCTTGTAACTCACAGGATAGGGAGTGATATGCACTAGGCCCATTACATTGGAAATTAAAATCTACTTTATGTTAATAGGGTTATGTAACAAATTTAGTCTTGCTGTGTTGACGTGAATAGACTAATTTTTTCATTCCTGCATAATTATTTGGGATTAATGATGTAAATAAACATAATTTGTCAATGACAATGTCATGACGTTTAAAGTGGAATATTGACAAAGTAATATAATAAAACAATACATCATTATTCAAACAAATTAGGTTGGCTGAATTGTGGTGTAATTTGTAAAATGTAATGACGGTTTCTTTCGTTTTATCATAATAAAAAGATAGAAAGATATTGTAGGAGATATCATCGTAATCGCATATACATGTATATACGAAAAAGGATCAATGCGAGAAAAGAGCAAAGTGTAGAATACTACTATTGTCTATAAGAGCGCATGTGTCTGGTGTGTGTGTGTCTGTGTGTGTATGTGTATATGTGCATGTATATTTGTGCTTACGTTAAAAAAAAAAATCCAGTATGCGAGATGAAATAGAATGGGATTGTAGTATGTATACGCGGCCCCCTTTGCGTAAATCAAACATGATGTGTTTAGAATGCACTTCCGTAGAGTGAGTTTCTTCCAAAGGACCATGCCGCTATCTGCACCCCAGGACGACCAGTTTACCCCTCTTTTTTGACCATCATGTCCAGAGGGGCAGAGCAGGGGTCATCATGAACAGGGGTCATAGTGATGTAATTCATGCATTCAATTTCTGTAAAATATTAATATGTTTTTGTTGGAAATGGAAAAAATAAATGAAAGAGTGAATGAATGAAAGATACCTTGTAAGCCTTGGGGGCAATTCTAAGTAAGCTTATGTTGGATTCCAGAGAGTTATTCACATACAACAGTTCTATCCTTTGCTAACCCCAGCATTCAGATTTTTTTTTCTTCAAAGGAACACTTTAGAGACAAATTAGTCAATTTCGAAGAATGAGGCGCCACATGAAACATGAAAATATTGATAAATGGTTTTCTTTCGGCAGAAATCAGATCTTCGGTTTTATCAGAACAAAATTCGTCTTTCCCCGATACCGAGACCAGTCATTAGATGAATCTTGGTATAAAAATTGAGAGAGGCCGGTAAAAAGCCCCTAAAATCGAGTGCAGCAAGCTTGCGAGCATCAAAAATTGTCTGTTGACATGGATGACATAAGGGTTAGACACATTGGCGTCACCCCTAGGGCGCCCCCGACGTTCCTATCGTCTGAAGTTTGTGGCGTTTATTGGCCATCTAAACAAAACCGTATGAACGGATATTGTACTTAAAACTTAATGACGCTAGATGCCCCTGGAACCGCCACATACGTCCGTCATTATTTACGATCTGCAAAACGTCTGTCTGTAATATATGCCACGTTTGAATGGGAACGAATTTGTCCGGTTACAACAGGGTGTTGCAGAAAGCGCAAATGGAAAGAGGAATATAGTTTTCAACCTGCTCTGTTTCATGCTTTTTCATTGAGCAACCAATAATGATATAAAGTCTGTGTAATGATAGTAGGCCTATTATTATATTGTGTCTGTCACGTCTGATACGATGCAAATAGTTACTGTGACTATGCTTGATTAAAATTTACTAACACAAGCTTTTTTATTTAGCATGGTTGTCCGCCTTGTACATCACAGCGCATGCACGGGGCGCCGATACACACAGACACAAAAACTCACTCATAATTTTACCCATGAATGCATACAACGCTGCTGTAGCCACTGAAAACTTTACATAACGAGCCAGGACACGCTGTTCTGATACAGTCGTCCACATGGAATTGATAAGAGCAGAAAATAACGATGGAATGAAAACCGCAAGATACCTGGTCCGGAAATAAAACAAAACAACGCAACAAACGGCAGACTGAAAAGGCAAGCTGATGGAATCATGTTATAATGCATGAATAAAAAATGTGAGAAGCACTACCTTCAAAATGTACGTGTTTCTTAAGAGTGTATTCGTTTGAAGAAGAAGTGCGAAGCTCGTGGTTTGTACCAACGACGAGAGTATTGGTGTGAAAAGAAAAAAGGGTTTCGATATGATTCCCAAGTCCCTTGTGGTTACAAACGACTCCCCGAGCGTCGCCATCAAATTTTACAACTCGTCATCTAAAAACATTTCATAGCCTATCCGCAGGCAATATTAGCATTCATTTGGCGTTTACCGTCCTTCACCAACACTTGTATACAACGTATGGTGGCTTATGAGTATCATTCAATATTCTCCATTAATATCTCAATTCACTTTGTAGAGGTACTAATGACTCGTGTATCAGCAGTCACGTGCGGCGGTGGTGAGTGCCATAGGTTTGCGCTTTAGAAAAGACGGTGTGTTGTGTTTACGATCGGATAACCCTGGTAGAATCGAAGACAATTCTCTTGAACTCTTAGAATGGCTAAACGATGTCCATATTTCATGGAATGTGGTTTCACCTAACAGCACGATTTTGCTGGTTTAATCGAAGGGGGTGAGCATGATGTTTCTTAGACGTTTAGACACTGCAAAAGATAACAAAGTTATTTATAAGTGCAACACCCCTGCGACAAACCATTATTTCGAATATTTGTCGTTTTGCTTTAATCATTGTTACCTATAGCAATATTAAACAAAAGTCATCATTACTACATTTGAGCTTGTCCGTCAATTGTTATTAAAGATGATAATTTTTCAATGGATTCAATGTCATTATTATTATCATTATTATCATTATTATTATTATTATTATTATTATTATTATTTATTCGGCATTTGCAAAACAATACAAGTGATAACAGAGAAACATGTGAATCTGTGCAAAATGCAAGTCACTTTTTCTTATTCAACATTGTTTGGTAGCATAAAAATACGTGGAATTTATTGATGATTGATGGCAGAAGTGCATCTAGTATTTCAAATCTGCCGAGTCATAAGAAAATGTTAATGTGAGTACAGTTTTGGAAACCACCAGTAAACACACAAACTAAAAGCTGTCCGAATACCTGTTTTCACGTATAGCGAAGTCCTGTGTACTCCGTACGCTTTGGTAAAATGGCCTTCAACATTTTGCGAACAGCTTTTGCTGTCCCAACAATCAAACTATTGATGGATATGACCAAAATCTTACCCATTTACCTATCTAAACGCCGCTTGTTACCATACCAAAGAATACGTCAATAGACCTGCAGTCAAAATAATTGACAGGCATGGCATCAAGATTCATGAGCCATCTTGCATACCTTTGCTTTTGACTCACTCTGTGATTGGTTCAGAGATTATCTTGACGCCACGAAAACGTGTATGCCCTTTGCATGCATTTCCCCGTCATACACACAACCAGCTCGACTGAAACACACGCACACACACAGGCACAAAGGGTAATTTATAACAACGCACTTTGCGAAGTTACCGAAAATCCATTCATATTTCCGTACGGTACTTGTGCATGTTTCGAGAAAAAGAAAAAAAATCAGACATTTCTTGGCAAATTAAGCCATTCAGACCCCCTGTCACCAGTAATAAAAGGACACACTTTACATACAGGCAAAATGCGGGTGAGGAACGCAAAAGCGAGGTTAGAGTGGTCGTATGGGGGCGCCATGCACTCTTCGTGTACCACTGATACTCGAACTTTCGACAACACATACTAGTATTTCTTTTTCTCCCTTTTCGTGCCACTTCACAGTAATGGAAAATGGATTGATTTATTGCTTAATCATTCATAATCAAGGACTGCACGGTTAATTGGCAAGGAATAAAAAAATAAGGGGGTTGCAAAACGATCCATCGAACGCCTTGCCTATGGTTACCACAGCGTTTGTGGCAAACTGTCGTGTCACGGGGCATTCTGCGTATTTCCTTCCCGGGACAGTATTTTGCGCTCGGTGGTCAAAAAGACGTCAACCTACCTTCAGTACGAAACGACTACAAATCATATTACGTCGTCCCTGCCCTTTTGAGGAGCAGGGAGTAGATTTGACGGATTACAGATAAGGACGATTGGGACTTCCCATGAAGATTAGAATTACTTTAATGTCAAAATGAACAAACATGAACGGTAGGTCGATGACTTCGTACATGGCTTTACCGATCCTATGTTGAAAACGAAATTGCATAAGTAGTGCATCGTCCCTCTCTTAAATCATGTCGTAAAGAAAATTGGCATGTGCATGTATCTTTCATCTGAATTATAATAAGATCGAGATTCGGAAAAAAGTTCCTCAAAACTTTCTGTCAAGAGTAATTGGATTTATAATTTGAAAAAAAAAAATACCAAGAAGGCCGGAATGCTTGAAACATGAAGTAAGGAGAGTCTGTTTGTGGGTGTGTATTTACTTTTCCATTGAGGGTTTTACATTGACTTTGTCAAATAGCAAACAACCGAAAAATCACCAATGTATGCATTGGTCTGATAGCTTAGACACATAAGTTTTGTTTTGTTTTGTTTTGTTTTGTTTTTAAACAAAAATGAAGAAAGTCGATGGTGTTACAGAACAGAAAAGATATGAAAAACCTCCCCTAGTGCCTAGCATAAATAATCAGATTCACGTTTTCCTTTCAAAACACATCTCTCCTTGTATCACTTAAGCTTCCAGCAGATGCCCTTAAAACGACTTTAATCAGATAACTCTGGAACATTCTTACGATTATCAAATTCATTCTCCAGATTAAAATTCTCCTTCGCAAAGATCACCATAACCCAGTCTTGGGTGGATATCACGGAGAGACGACTACATCAATATAAAATCAAATAAATAGATTTCATCTTAGATGGAAAATCGAAAGGTGTGCTCGAACAAGCAAGCAAACAAGTCATACACGAAGATGCACTTAAAGTTTATACATGTACATACAATTATCAACATGCGCAATAAGAAAGTTCACAGCCATGTGAATAATAGAGATGATAAAGATTATGTCTGTGTGTATGCGCAAGAAATGTCGTCTTTACATATCTTATTTTTACATATGAATTTTGTATGCGTATATTTTAGAGACATACAATCGTATATATTAATAAAAAAAAGATAAGATACGCAACACAGAACTGAAGAATATACAGGAGACGAGGGTAAAAGAATGAACAAATACTGCATGGTGAGAATAATCGACACCAGAATAGAAAGATTGACAGAAATGAATAGAAATCGAAACAATCCGTCCTAAACCAATCGACAGCAAAATGTACATGAGAAGAAAACATCTGAAAAGGACAGAACTCCTTCATAAGTTGCTTGGGGAGTGTAAGGGAAGAGAGGGAGCGGGAGAGGGGTGGTTGGATGGGTGTGGGGGGGGGGAACACTGGCAGAGGGAGCTAGTGAGTGTCGAGATGTGAGCGACGGGTTTGAAGCACGACAAAATTAATTGAATTGTGACTGATGTTCTAGAGAGATTTTCCTTCTCCAATTTGTCACTTCAAACAACCACACACTTCTCTTTCTCTTTCCGAGAACTTTTTCTCTCCCTCTCTCTCTCTCTTTCCTCCTATATGTTTCCCAATGGATTGCCTAAGAGATGTCATCTTTTGCTCTCCATTTTTTCCCCTCTGCATCTTTTCGCATATCGTCATTGAAGATGACGATGATGAGACTAAGGGATGATTGATGTTTGGAGGCGGGAGCCCTTCCCGTGAGGAGGAGAGCATAGCCGGCCAGGAAAGAGCGAGTAAGTCACGAACGAACCGGGCCCAAGAGTTCGCCCCGGTGTTTAAAGCTAACCAAATCTCGCCAAGTCTCTACAAACGTAATCATACTAATGGCTTTCCATTGGGTTTTCCACCCCCATCTATTTCCCTCTTCCCAACTCCCAAGTCTTTATAACCCTCTATACGCTGTATGATGCTGTCTTGTTCAATCCCCCCTCACGCGCGCTATGAGTGAGTGCGTATCTGCGTGTGTGAGGAACGGGCGATGTGTGTGTACACAATGGTGCTTTTAGAGATTTGGTTTTCCCTTTGCTTACACAACTAAATCAATAAGACAAATCTTGACTAAACTCGTTCCGCGCGAGCAGGAATTTGGGGGATGAAGACTCGACTCACAGTCTACATCAGTCGATGGTAGACAGAAGGGGAAGGGGGGATAAAGGGAGGATTTCTCAGAGGGGAAGTCGACAAGAATCTTCATCACCATAACAACCCCTCCCCCTCCCTCATCCCACCCTTCCATAGGCACAAGCCAAACATGATGTCGCCATTTTGATAGATCGACAAGAAGCCCGTCATACTCGTTACGTCACTCTCCAGTGTGTGTGTGTGTGTGTTTTAAAGTTAGATTAGACCTCTTGTATTCTTTGTGTAAAGCCAAGATAATCAAGGAAGTACCACGAATCTGCTAACATACCAACTACTCTTCAATAGAAAAATCCTTTGAGACATTATGTCCACAGCATCCAGGCACACAAGAAGAAATGCACAGAGCTACAGGTATACAAACACGCATACACTAAGAACATGCACACACAGGCACACACATTAAACATGTACGATACGACCCCTCACACCTTTCCTCGTATGAAATACATTACAAAAGTTTCCCCACACACTTGTAATCATAATGATTTACTGCAATACCTGACACCCAATCACCTCAATTCACATCTTCAGATGATTCCTACCTTTGCAAAGCGTCTTGTCGCGACTAAACGGACATTCATTAACTCCGCCACTGTCACTGGAAAATTTACTACATAATTGTAAATTGGGTTCTACCATGAAGATACGTAATGAGTTAAAAGGGAGCAAAATCTCTCCCCTCCCTCTACGATTAGTACGAACAAAGTTGGAAATGGCAGTGCTAGTACATTTACTTTCATATTTAAGGCGTACTCCAATATTTTCGACACGAAGCGATTGACTGCAAACGTACATTCTCTAACATTCCACAGAGATTAAATAATAGCGTAGACATACACTAGAAACAAAGCCGCTTAATCATTTAAAGGTCTAAATCAAAGAGTACTGATTCTGTTTCATATACCAGTGGAACCGATGAGTTTATCGTAGTGAATCCAATGTGAACTGTAAGGTTTATTGCATTGTCTTATGTGCCTCAGGGGCAGAGAACACACGCACATAGATAATCTATCGTCATAGCGTTTGAAGTAAATGTTCCAAATTTCTACCCAATTCTGTCTTCGAAACTTATGGAGCTAGAAAATGGTGCTTCAACAGATCACGACTTCAACAAAACTCGCTACAAGAAAACTACGCTCCGACGATCTTCACACACGCATCCTGAACCCAAGGCGGAAACAACTCTACCAGTGAGTTTCATCACTTCTTTGAAATGCAATTGATATTCTATAATGCAGTAAAGTGATACAACGAGTCAGTTAACATTACATTAAGGTATGTAATATATCAAAGTATACTAGTATATCATATTAAGGTAACATTAAGGTATAAAGATTGCGTTAACATTACAACTCTGCTGAACATTATCGCACAATTGCACGTGATGCATCTGAGACTAGTGAGTTTCGAGAACACCTCTATACTTCCAAAGTCTGGCTTCGTTTCCGTCAATAATCTGAATCACATACTTGAAGAACGTCATCAAACCTCGGCTACAAAATCCTCTTTCGTCAGCTTTGTGACAACAACCCTCGGTTCCTCGTGCTTCCATCACAAATTATATCATTTTTTCCACCTCTCTCTTTCTCCCCATTCCCCTTCTATCTTTATTCGTCATTGCAACTTTCAAGCATCGAGTATGTGAGTGCAGCTGAACTTTTTTTGGCGGGATATTAATTGAGGTCAAGCCCTCCACGCATCTTCAGGAACTTTGATTGACAAGAGCCACGTGAAGGGTCCGACAACGAGCTTTGAAGAGTCATATCTCATGGAAGGAAAAAAAAAATCAGTGCGACGAAACACGAAAACCTGTTTGCCGTGTCAATTTGCACTCAGCCACTAATTCGTGTACACGTCCGATCGGGGTCCCCTTCCTCTGGCCGTCGCTTCTTCCCCGGCGCTTGGCCGTTTGTCCTCCCTCGATGTTGTGTGAAGTTTATACACACTGTATGTTTTCTTATCCATATCTCCTGTCGTGTGGACACTCTACTAGTTTGATGCCATCGGAGATAAAAAGAAAAAAAAAAACACCTCTGAAAACACATTACGTCGTCATACGTCACAAATCCTTTAACCTCCCCCCCCCCCGACGACTGATAATCAAGAAGATCTGATTGACTCCATGCCTTTGACGAGAAATGATATCAAACAAAGAAGATGAGCAAAATGTAATGTTTTCATCCCACTACGGATATTATGAGAGCACTATAGTAATATTATATATTATATCATAATATTTGTGAATCCAAAAGTACTACTACAATACCTACTTCCGGGATGCGCCATTCAATGAATATTACTATTTCGGAGCCACCTCTGCCTTTGTAGTTTTAACGAGAAACTCTCAAGGCAAAGTAATATCTTTATATTCGGAGTGTCATGATCTGATACAAGAGACGTAATACTATACTTTATGGCTCCAAGAGTAGCCATTGACCATGCAATTATGTTTTTATGCAGCGACTCGTTAGAAAGCATATCTATTCGCCACGGCCGATTAGCCACAAATCTGGCGTGCATCGCTCTATCAATCTATCACCGGCGTTTGATGTGTGCGTCGGACAAGATAGGGCAACGATTGAAAATTCAATTTTGTAATTCATTTTTGTTTTCTCAACTTGAATTCACGACGACTTGATTAAATGATGCATAACCCTATTTCATACAAATTTGAAGAAAAATATGGATAGATAGAGGGTACTGCGTCATAATAAAAACAGCGCTTTGTAACTGCATAGCTTCCAAGTATGCCTTATACAGGATTAAACGCTTAACAATCAGCGCAATAAAAAGCTATCTGACTGGTAATCTCGATTTTCTTAACGTCGAATGGAAAAAACAACCACAGAGTGTAATACATATACTCTAATCACACTGTCATAAATTCATAACCCATTCTTCTTTGTTCTAATGTTTTACTTCTGCGACTGCCGATAATGAACAAAGATGAATGACTCCCCAGATCTGCGCGGATTTAGATGAATTTGTGAAATAGCATGATGCAAAATGCTTTTCTGGCGGTTTACAGCAGGTTGCACTGAGCTGGTACCTCACGGAAACCCAGGCCACGAATTAAGCGCGGAGGGGGAGGATGGCGCTTAGATGGGGAAAACATGTTGGGATGTATATTGGTATCATTTTTCTAGATGAAGGTTCCCGATCCAGTAACCCAATTTTGAGGGTACTGACTTCTTGCGGTTGAGTCATCGCTCGCGTGTATTTATAGGACAGAAAAAACATTTCATATCTGTGTGTGTGTGTGTGTGTGTGTGTGTGTGTGTGTGTGTGTGCCAACCTGAAGCTCCGCGTGTATTGTGCCTCAGCTTTTCTTCGATGTTATCGTACACGATCCGGCAGGCAACTCAAGAATCACGGAAATGCTGTCGTTTTGTTGTCAGATAGTTACGAGAGATAGAGATATTGTTATGGCGTGATATTATTTTCGGAGCGTGCGTACGTCTGAGTGTTTTGGTTTCCTATTTGGTCTATTCGAACGTGTATCCGATGTGTTTGTGTGTTTGCTTGTCTGTGTGCGTGTATATTATGTGAGTGAGTGTATACGTGTGTGGGAAGTATATATGTGGATTTGCATTTACCGTTTATTTAGGAGCTAGTGCCAATAGAGATACACTCTAATTGGGGTAGGAGGAAATTTGGTACAGGATAAGCAATCCAAACACACAATAAGAAAGGCAAGGCATACAGAAAAAAGAATATATATAGGCCCTATAATATATATATATATATATATATATATATATATATATATATATATATATATATATATATATATATATATATATAGAGAGAGAGAGAGAGAGAGAGAGAGAGAGAGAGAGATACAGATACAGATACATATATAAGTTATATGCGTCATTGACGCGATCTCATGGTGTCGGAGTTTAAAATGTCTAACCACCTTGCTATCATTGATCTGTGAAGACGGCGCCATCTCGATCCACGCTGTGCCAAAGAGCGCCACGATCGAGAAGGTACACCTACACCGCCATACTCTCTCCTCCTCCTCCTCTTCCTCCTCCTCGGCTCCTCCAATGCTGGGGAATAAGGTTTACACCATGTTATCCTCAAGTCTCACCGAGAAAATAAACAAGGTCCACCTCAATGGTCTCACATTCGTCGTTTGCCAGAGACCCAAATGTTTTGAGTGAAAAAAAAGTACGAAAATATGTGGAATACAAGAAAAATGCAATGTGTTTTGAGGAGACACAAACTCAAATGCATGTGTGGTGAATATTAGTAAAACACATCAGTGACAGTTTGGCGATAATCTGACAATCAGTTCAGAAGTTATGCATTTTTAAAGTTTCTATGCTGCCATTGCTGGATGAGAAGACTACAACAGTTCGTGATGTCACGTATGAAAAACGATGTAAAGAAAATATGAAGAGAATTCTACAAAATTTATTCCCTCGACTTGTCACTGACATATATTAAGGGAAATATTATTCCCTCTGCTTTCTGAAAGAGGTTAAGTCAAGTGATCTTATATTATGCTAGACTAGAAATGTCGCTTTGGCGACTGGTATGCCTCCGCCATAATGCATGATTTTCCCAATAGGTTTAGATAGTACATGTGGACACTGTGTGATTACATTTTCACAAAATTGGCAAAATATTGGAATGACAAGTTTGTCACAAATATGTTGAATGTTCACCTTCCTTGACGTAGGTTTAATTGGATGAATAAGAGAGCATGTATCTAGGGATTTAAGGACTTTAACTTGACTTTGACCCATTCATACATTTAGGCATTGAGTAATTTTCAAGGTACAGGTGTGGAGAAAAAGTGCAATTTCTGAATTGAATAGTAAATTGTTACCATTTTCATCTGGCCCTTGACCCTAAAATTCATAAGATAATTACTTTCAGGTAGAACATGCATAATATGTACTAAGTTTCAAGGTAACTTGAGCCACTTCCGAGATATGGAGGAAAAAGTTAGTTCAGCACTTTCACTTGATCTTTGACCTTTTGACTTTGAGGCAAAAAGAGAAAAAAAAAAAACTTTCCAGAGAATTTCTATTAGGTTACACACGCATACACCAAGTGTAAAAAAATAACCCTGCTGGCATTGCATAAATATGAGGGTAATAGTAAAATTGTGAAGTCTTGCACTTGACCTTTGACCCCTGACCTTTGACCCCATGAACCCTACATTCTCTAGATAATCACTTCCAGTCAGTACATGTATATACTATGTTCCATGAAGATACCTTGAACAATTTTCCAAGGTACGGAGAAAAAAAAGAAGTTTTAATATTTTCACCTGACCTTTTGACCTTTGACCTCATGACCCAAACTTTCACCAGAGAATCTTAATTGGGTAATACATGTATACACTAAGTTTCAAGAAAATATCTTCAGGCATTCAATAGATATGGTGGAAATAGTGAAATTTTATGTATTTGACCTTGACCTTTTGAACTTTGACCTTGATCATGTGCACCCAAAAGTTGATAGGCACAACTTCACCCCCTAATACACATACAACTGTACATGCCAAGTTTCATTAGGATACCTCAACAGGTTTCGATAGTTACCTTGTCCACAAAATTCATTACGGACGGACGGAAGGACGGACGGACGGAAGGACGGACGGACGGACGGAAGGACGGACGGACGGACGGACGGACAACCCGAAAACATAATGCCTCCGGCACCACTTCGTGGCGGAGGCATAAAAAGTGAAAATATGTTGAATTTTCTTTATATGTTTTGTCTATATTTTATCGTTTTCCATATACAGGACGTCGAAAAGAGTTGCAGTCTCTTCATGCAGCGATGACTGCATCATCACTTTAAGCGTCGTAATTTTTCCGCAGATAATCTGAAGGGACTTCCCTTCATCATTGCATGTAATATCATCTTTAGAATGGATGTGGATGGAAGTGTGTGTGTGTGTGTGTGTGTGTGTGTGTGTGTGTGTGTGTTTGCGGGGGGGGGGGGACCCGAAAGGAACCATAACCATGAGCTGGTGGAAGACCTGGACTGTGGTCTGGATCTTCAGGGAGCCAAGTTGGTACCACGGAGCAAACTTTGGTATATTGGAGAAGGCTCTATATGGGCGTGGCTTTGGATACTTAGATTCTGGGTTCGAGTCCAGCTGGAAGCGTACATGAAATAAAATCTGGTAATGCAGCTGGGGTACCGATAATGGCTGGGCCCTCCGAACAATCAGTGGTAACAGTGACGAGACTTGTTAGACTGAAGTATAATGAATATGAACATTATCGATGATTTATCGTTATCATCATCATGTCATTATCACTATTATCATCATCGTCATTCTTCTCCTTTCTAACGATAGAAAAGTATTGTTATTAAAATATTATTATTATTAAATATTATTATCATTATGACCACTGTCAATCATTTGGCTATTCTCGCTATATCTGACGTTATTTTCACCATTGTTATTATCTCTATTTTCATCCCACCACTCTTATTGCTAGATGAAACATTGACTGAAGGTCGCCTTCCGAAAACGCCTCGTGCGTCTTTTTCGCATAGTACAGTTTAGTTAAGTTTGCAACTCGACTCGTTCATTCATGTCCCTCCCCCCCCCCCCATCAATTAATCGACGCTCCTTAATACCATACAAGAGACCTCGTCCATGTAACAGACAGACCAATCTCTCTCCAATATTTGGAGCCATCGATACTGCTGGAGACACAGTATGGGGATGGGGTTGGTGATGGTATCTGTCCTGAAACACAAAAAAAGCAAGAAAATAGAGGGAGAAAGTTTTGGGGGAAGGGAGGGGGTCGTGAAAGCACGTCACTAATCAGACTAATCGCGAAATGTCAATTTGTCACAGAGAATAACGAAAAGAAATAGGGAGAGGAAAAAAAAAATAAGCAAAAATAAACCATAAAGAAGAAAACTAGAGGCAGACATGATTACTCGGGGAGGGCACAGAGAGCGCGCATGTCTGGGATGAGCACGCATGTTTGGCTTAGCGCGTATGTTCGGTAACACACGCAGATCAAGCCGGGTGGCGTCAGTCGGGCGACTGTCGATTTGAGCTCACAGAGATACGGAGAAAGTATGACGGGTACTCGCATTAAAACTCGGCCGCCAAACACTCACCCACTCCGTGTTCTATTCTGGCCACCTAAGAGTGCAGCAGAAAATCGGTCGAGGAAAAAAAAAAACGCTTTTGAAGGCCGCAATTGTCTTTTTGAGAAAATTTCTAAACCTCCTTCGGTCTTTATTTTATCTCTTATAACATCCAGAAAGAAATCCTGACTCTCTGTCCCCTACAATGCTTGTCGACTTTCAGAGTTCCGTTTTACTCGGCATTTAGAATAAAACACAAATTGCTTTCACCTCTACGAATTAATCATAAAGCTTATTTGCTTATATTATTTAACCATAACTAGGCTCTGGGAGGGGGGGGGGGTTAGTAGGCCCCCTCCTCGACATTCCGCGTACAATACCTCGTCATCAAAAAAAAAAAAAAAAAAAAAAAAAAAAAAACACAACAAAATCAAAACTATAATCGCGATGTTTCACGACTTATTTTCTTTCGAGTCTCCCGCATCTTTTGACACCAAATTTGCGACGCCCGCGCGCGTGGTTTTAATGTTAATCGTGAATATGTATATGCATGTCGGACCAAAAATTGCTAAACCCCCCCCCCCAAAAAAAAAAAAAAAAAAACCAAACAAACAAACAAACACGTGAATTCATGTACAATTTAAATGCAAATTGTGCTTTCAGTCAAATTTCATAAAAGCATGACTATTTTTGCTTTTTCTTGATTAAAATCAATTACCAATATACATACTCAGAAAAATGTCGCCGACAGATTTCATAAAAAAAGTCGAAAAACAAAGATATAGATAAGAAATAAAAATATACTTGAGAAATTCTCTTTGATGCAACATTTTTTTCCACTTACATTTCATAAGAACACTAGTAGGAATATGTACAACAAAAATGTGCCTTTTTTGAGCTCTATTTTGTTATTCATAACAAAAGGTTTGATTTCGCATAACATTATGCAAACTTAGCATAAAATTAGCATACATGACTATTTTTCAAAAGATCAGTTCCACAGTTTTATAGATTAGGCAACGTGTGTGATGATATTCGTTGTAATCGCGCGGTCGACGGCCGAGATCTTGGGGGGGGGGGGGCGCCCCCCTCCGGCTCTATATCTACCTAAATAGCCCAGCCTAGTGAGGGTTAACACGCTGTATAGAAGCAGCCTTTCATATTACCCTGTATCTCGTCAATATAAGCCCTGCGCTATCCGATATTGATGCCTTAAACGTTTGGTGGTATGTAATATTCTGTTCAAATTAGAGTTAGGAAAAGTCGACGTAGGGATGTGTTTATGTGTCAAAAGGTCGAAATATGGGAAGTTTTCAAGAGGCAAAACAAACACAATGGCCGCGGAGACAGAATTTGGCAGTGTGAGCTATTTTCCGAAACACGTGGGACGAGTGAGGGGCTAACAAAGTGTTATATTCCTCAATGCCATTTAATTCATGGTTTAAGAGATCGATAATCTCGAAAGAAATTTTCGGCAAACTCCCCCCGTCGCCTTCAGGTCATGTGACCCATCAAGACCCCGCCCTCCTGGCCTCTTTTTGTCCTCCGACATGAAACGAAATAAGTCAAGCATTTCTTTCTTTTTTTTCCTGCGCTTGAAAGGTTTAACCTACTTCTCGGCTCTATTTCCTACAGATAAGCAACTCAGAAGCATTAGCCTGCTTCGGAGAGAGAGAGAGATTGTCTTAAAAAAATCCGGCAATAAGTAGATTTGTGAATATCTCGAAGTGCATTTTATCACATTTTCTATTTCTTGCTCATTTCTTCTCCCCCCCCCCCCCTCATCTCTCGCTGTCTCTCATTTAACTCCTAAAGTACCATAGTGGGGTGGGGGTCATTTCCATGTCAATGATTTTTGTTGTTGTTGTTGTTGTTGTAAGAATCATTTGCTCAACACCTTCTGCCCTTGGTGTAAATCTTGCTAGGGTTTGCAATTTTTTGTCGCGCAGAATGGGGTCCTTCCATAATGTTGATTATACCATTCTCATTTATTCAATGTAGTATAATATGCCACTCTCTGTATAAATAAACATGTTAATGAATAGATGAATGTATGAATGAATGAATGGATAGATGAATATATAGATAGATAAATAAATACATGTATATATATACATATATAATATATGATGTAATACTGCTGCGCACGCGCGTTGCGATATCAAATGAGCTTGACGAAACCCAAGTGACTGTGTGAACGTGTGCTCTTTCTGCTCTCCAATAGTTCTCGTATTTCTCATATTTTTGGTGATACCAGGGAGGTGCTAGAGAAGGAGAGACAACTACTGCTCTCCTTTGAAGTCATGCGCGGCACCGCCGAGAAGTTCTGCGTTTAATTACAGGTGTTACCCATGTGCTTTGGCAAAAGAGAGCATCAATAATCGGGACTAGCGCTCTCACATCTAGAAATACTTGCCCCTATTATATACTGCAATTCGCTCTCTCTTTCAATGTGATGGCAACAATGAATTTGTGTAACTTGAATTGGAGCAGCGAACCAAAATGCAGTGTAAAACTAATAATTTTAACAGCAAATAGTTTAAAAGCACGCTGGAATACGCTTTAGCGGAGTACTGTATTTGAAAGATCAAAACATCCCAGATTAAAAGATTAAAAAACTAACATGCACAAATATGCGCATTACAGAAAAATATTAGGTTTTTAAGAGGGCCTAATTTTCATTTCATTTTGATTTGCGCATTACGAAGAAACTAGAAATACATGTTTATAGTATTGAATTCTTTCCTAAACTATTCTAAATCAATTCGAGTAGACATTTCTATTTCATTTAAAATTTTACGGTGAAATAGAACTTGCAATTCAACGAAAGGTGAAATGCGTTCATCGTCTCCCAACTTCGTCTTGCAAACCAGAGCGGCGCCGAGCATGACTTCAAAGCGTAATGGAATGCTAGACATCCCATTGTAACGCCTTGAACCCAAACATGCGTTTGCATGAATTACGAAGAGTTGCCACTCCATCTCTGTAACATCTCCCTGGTGATACAGTCAAAGTCAAGACATATTATATACACAAAATATATTCATATATTTCATACACATAATACACACACATTACCTAAATTATGTATTTACATATACTTTATGAACAAAGAGAGGCAGACAGATTATTATCTATGGAGTTGATTTATGAACAGGGAAAATTTGTAGAAGAGGAACTCCAAACATGTAAATGAAAACCAAAAACTAAGAAAATGAAGACTTTGTAGAAATACCATGCTCTGAAGCAGACAACAATAACCTCTTCATAATGTCGTCATAATTTTGATAACAATAATATTGTCACAGCATTCATGGTTTAAGGAGGTGTGTGGTGTCATAATATTGCATTATGTTAGGGCTGCACTGATCCAGCCTATCTGTCGGACCAGAAGGTATCCAGATTTTCCATTCTTTACTGGTCCATTTCTTTAAAAGTTACTGGTCCAACAGTGATTTTTACTGGTCCTGGACTGTCGTCGGACCAGTGCCAGTGTGCAGCATTGATTATGTGCAATATTAGTGTGTTTTCGCGCAGTCAAATCACAGCTGGATTAAAATGGAATTCTTGTTGTTGAACGACAAAATCACAAAACCATAAAAGAGTGATTGAAGAGATACAGTTAAACACCAACAAAGCAAAGTGCTCACTCTCATAAAAAAACAGCGCAATAATCATCAATTAAACAGGAAGTAGATATTGACATAATCATGTGGGAGTAGCCATTAGCGCAAGGACGCGCCCCCGGACACTCCATTTATTCATTCATTCCATTCATCCACATATTTTGCTGACCCCATTCTAAGTTTCAGCTCATTGACTTCACTGTGTCCACAGTACACTTCAGTGCATCACCCAAAAATATGGTTTGTAATCTGCCAACCACAGGAACACAATCCCCTTTTCAGGGTTTATGCACACCATAATTGGGATTGATCTATTTTTTCAGCTCTTATTAGCTCTACCACTTAATTTTCTCCAACTCCACAAAAAAAGTGAAAACACCATAAACATGTGAATAAAACACACTCAAAATCACCAACAAATGAGAACAAAATAATGACATCTTTGGTCAAGTTCTAATGACAGTTAAACAACTCTAATTGTCAGAAGAACTGACAAAGTTTTATTCTTGAGATGCCATTGTACAAACTTCAAAATCTAATCGTATTTCAAAAAAAAAGTATAATATATATATACATGTATACATTTTGTTGACAAGGATGTACAAAAATGTGCTTACGATGGGATATACACATTTCAGACTGATATGTAATAACATTTGTACCTGAAAGCTTTTGTGCCAATGCTCTGATTGCTGCATGTGTTCATCAAGAAGATGGTATCATAGAATGTAAAAAGAATTCCATAAAATTGCAATTTCTATGAAAAGTATACATTCCTTCGACTTGTTACCGACACATGTTAGGGGTGATATTGCTTCCCCTGCTTTCTAAATATGAAAATATGTTGAATTCAGTTTATATTTTCTTTATATCACTGATCTGCAGTGATGGCACAAACTGTGGTAGTCTTCTCATCCAGCGATGGTGGCACTGAAACTCTACAACTTCATAACTTTTAGCACTGAAATTCATAACTTTTAAATGGATTGTCTCAATTTTCCTCAAACTTTCACTGATGTGTTCTACCAACATTGCTGCATTCACTCAATCCACACATATATTTGGGAAAACTTATCCTTTAAGAATTGTCATCTAAACCATATAAGAACATTCAATCCTGCGGTAGGCACTTAGTACTTTTTGACATAAATGACTTCCTATGTAACTGCTACCCTTGTTGTTTTCTTTCTTCCCCCTGCCATTACGGTTTGACAGGGTTCCTGAATGACCCACATTCACCCAGGGTAAACCAAGGCCTAACTCATCTTCTGGTGTTTTGGTGTAGCAAGCAATCAAAGCAAATTAGGGATTATACCAAGTGAAATGACGTCGCTGTCACGTAATCAAGAACTCGTCGAGGCCCTCCAGGGTGCCATGTTTGATGACTCATCTCCCATTCATGTCATCGGAACATGTTTTTTTGAAGAAATTTTCTGCAGAGATGGGAGCTGCGTTGAATGAACGCAGCATATCAGAGAGGGAGAGAAGCAGGTTGCCGATGATGCGCATGAACTCGGACAAATGTCAGGAGAAAGTAATGGCAACAGCCTGTAATTGATCCTCCTAATGTGGTGTGCCTTGGGACGACCACACCACATACTTTATACAACATTTTGATCATGTGACTATGGCTCACAACTCCTTGGAATCTATCTAGAAAAACTGAAATACTTTATAGGCCTACATAAAATTTCACATTTCATTTTCTTTTTTTTTGGGGGGGGGGGGGGGCACAAGATATTTATTTAGTATACTAATCCTCAAACACTGGAGAGATTAGATACTTCATAAAATGGTCAAGACAAATTATATTTACCAAAGCACCTCTTTAATCAACTTATCAAATTGGCAATATTGAGATGAACAGACTTCAATGCAAATGGATTGTGAACTTCTAGTAATTTGACTTTTTTTGCTCAGATGCACAATTTCTGCAAAGGAAGACATTTCACTGATAATTATGATCACAGAAAGTTGTAATCTAATGTGACATCCATCTAAATCATCAATTCACAATATAAACTTACTCATTTCCAGATTTTTGTCACACTGGAAAGTCCCACATATATAAATATGTGTGTCTGTGTCTGCTCACTACATGGCACTGGTCCAGACAACAGTGTTCGAATGAACTAGTTTGCATAACATGGTGCATCACCTTCATTTTAATGTATTCTGCATCATTCTGGGAAAGAAAAAAAGGAGGAGCATTATTACCAGCAAAATCCATCACCTTTTCTCAAGCAAATAAATATGCTCTCTCAACACTGGCCCCTGTAATAATGTTTTCACAATTATAACATGCAACATTACACAATGTACCAGTTTGGTACATGAACTGCTGTAAGGCATATATGCATTATACTTGCTATTGAATTTGGCTCTAACAAGCAAGCCTATTTGCCAAGGGTTTTTCATACATTTTGTAAGGAAGCTTGTATGTAACATTGCTCTTACATTGGACATGCCACTGAATAAACACAAGCATACTTGTCAACCGCGAACTGTCAAAACAAAGTCCGTTAATGTACAAGCCCTCTCTTCGCATATCGTCGTAGAGAACTATAATGGAGAGGTTCGTCGGTAGGCTCACTGTGGCTGGGAGGTTAGACTGATTTTATGCTGCACTAAGTGTTAACGGATGTTCTTACGGCCATTTTTGTGACATTTAAAAAGATCACTTAGGACACTTTCACTTTCGGTGCAAGGATGCCCTATTGAGCAGGTGCCATAAATCATATTATATCTGTGTAAAACATCCTCTCTCCCAAACTAACAAACAATAGAAAGATCTAGCTCGACTGCGATGCATATTTTTTTTTAGTGTCCACTACCTTCTCTTAACTGAAGTTGCTTGGGGACAAGTTGAAAGGCATATCATTACAGTGCTTCCGACTTGAACAAAAGACTCTACTTCATTGAAATGTGTATTAGGCTATACCGTCTGTCAAAAAAACAAACAAACAACAGGAACCTTCGCAATGATTACTTTAAAGATCACCTTACAGAAAACCCCATCTTATTTGCTTCAGTGGTCAAAGAGAAATGAGGAGTTTTGTAGAGCATGTCAGGAATCCCTTCCTTCCAAGTTCTGTCTATTGTGTTCATACATTAATATGCAGCTCCAGGAGCATTCAAGTGCTAAACTTGGAAGAATCAGACCCATGACATGCTTAAAAACGATCCACATTTCTCTGTGACCACCTAACCAAATTGAATGGGGTTTTCTTCAAAATATAGCTAAGATGTTATATTCTAAGACCCTAAGGTAGCATTTAGACAGTTCAATCATAATATTGGAAGTTATCAATGCCAAAATCTTATTGTAATTCTTTGGACATACTGTACAGTAAATGAAACAAGGACATTGAAGTAGAAGGTTCAAGATGTAGTGTAACAGTCTCATTCCCTTTCATCTCATGTTTGATGCCATCACTCAAAAATATTTGAAGTTGCGTGTCAAACTGGATCTGCTGCAGAGACAGGAAGACAATTGATTCATGTATCATTGCGTAAGGACGAGCCAAGCTCTAAGGGAGATATATCTTTACAATGGTAATTACTTTTCACCTTCCGTACATATAGAATATGTGGATATCTTCTATTTAGAAGATAGAAGATGGGCAGTACATTATGGCAAGGATGCGAGGATGTGTGGATAGATATTGTGCAAAGATTGATAAAATTTAAAAAAAAAATCCAAATTACTTGACTGGACATGTTCAATCTGACATATCAATCTATGAAGAACGATACTTGAAGATTACACCAAATTATTTTGTTTTATTAGTCAAAAGTAAGTGGAAAAGAAATAAAATCGGCTTTCAAGGAGGGTACAGTTTCCAATACTTTCCCAACATACAGCTCTGATCGACACTTTGCACATATTGCTGGATTGACTTTTGTCTTATATGTTTCATCATTAGGTGACATTTCATTTTATTTAATGGATAAACAAGCCAAATATAGCCAACATTATCTTAACCCACTGACGATGGGCTGACTTTGCTGCAACATGCATTTTCCATAGACCCTTGCCCGAGTATACTCGGGACTCGTCATCAACGGGTTAAAGTTCAAAATGAATACTTAAATTACTCAGAAATATGGCAGCATCAAACCCAATCTTCAAAGGCACAAATGCACCCATGGAATTTATTTTGTGCACCTTGAGAAAACTAGACAGCTGTTTGAATAATCATCATAGCCATTACGCTCAAACTGTTTCGACATCTGAACTGAGCTCCTACCTCCGCAATGCATTGCCCGTGGTATGAATTAGCAAATATCGGAAGGTGCAGCTCATTCCTGTAAAACAATAGTGCAATCTAAATGATGATGTAAATCTAAATAAAACCACTGACTTGCATCCCAAACTGCTTGAGTGCTAGACAAATGGGGGACAGTCCGGCTGTGTTCATGCCTTATTCATTCTCTTCTTCACACACTTCGCAGCCGTGACAAGATCTCCTGTCAATAAATTTCCCAACCCAGTTCATCGCAAGCCACACACGAATATCATGCCTCATTTGGATGCATGTTTATTAAATCTTTGGTTGGCAGTCGGAGCCTATACCCTGAAGAAGTAAAACAAATGCTGACCAAAACTCAACTGACCAAGCTAACTACATGGTGAGTCAAGAACCAAATCACATGCCTAATATCAGAAATTTGAATATTGTGTATGTATCTTTATTTTGTGTTCTGAATAGTGTAAACATACTATGAGTTTAAAGTCTCCAAATGTAGTCTTCAATCAGCTTTCACACTGAACAATATAGCATCATTGCAAAATGATGACCCATTTATAGTAATGAGGGGCTGCAACCATTGTCTTTTTTGCCACATGAGAAATTGGGTAAGTGGACAGCATACGATGGTGGCTCATATTAATTTTGCAGTTACTAGCCCGAACAATACAACAAATTTATACATTGCGTCTCATACAAATTCAACTGATAAATTTCCTGCAATTTTGGTTCAGTCTCAATCTCAATGATATCGTTTAGTTTTTTAACTTTCTTTTGTACACAGTGAGTCAAAACTCAAGTAATGGTTGCCTGCATGAGTGATAGTAAACTTTGGTTGCACCTCGGGAAGTGGGACCATAGGTATGCAGCACTCTGGGTTATGTGCACCATCTCCATCCATCATACAGCTTTCTATACCACATCTCATTCTCTGTTAAAAGTATTCACCCTCACCAAGCACCACATACACTAACATCTCTGCCTATTAAATACACCTGCTCCAGCATATAGATCTTACAAGACATTTATACAGCATATATATACATCAACGATAGCAGGAAACAATATACTCTACATGGGTCTAGGGCAATTACCCCCTGGGCAATTAACCCTGACCTTTCCCCTGACTCTAACCCTAATCCTAATCCTGATCCTAACCCTAACCCAAACTCTAAACCCTAGACCTAACCCTAACCCTAATCTTAACTTTATTTTAGCTGGGGGGGGGGGGGGGGGTAATTGCCTTGATGATATGCTCTACACGCATCACTGTCTGTTGTTGCTTGCAAATCTCACGTGAAGGTCATTCTGCAGAACATTCACCCCATTCACATTAAACACTGAATATTTATCATCATGGATAGTAATGCTTCTGCAAGATTTCATGAAGCAGTTAAGATCTTACAATAGGATGACGATGAACGTTTTCAGCATCAGTTCAGATCTTGCCTTTAAACATCTTTCCCCTTATAGAAATGCATGATTTTTCGAGAGTCATTTTGGTTGGTATATTTACAATCTCTCTTTCTGCCAAGAAATACCCCAACCTTGATGTGGGAAGTTCAGCTCTGTTTTTGGATGCAATGCAAGATAATAAATCTCCATCACATTACCATGGAAACCACAATTATGGAAGATGAATACATGAATATGACCACCGGAGCCTCCTTTTCCCTTTCGTCAGTTTTTTTTTCTTTCTTACATTTGCCGCAAGACCAATCTCGCAGTGGGACACGATGATCCACGTCTGTGAGGTGCATACACCACACCTTAAAGGTAAAATTGCAGTTTGTGGAAGTTTAAAATCTGCAACCAAGAGCTATTAACTATGAATTAATGACATTATGAATGTATCATCCATCATAACCGTCTACTAAGATTTAGCAAGATAATTCCAGTTTTGAGCAATTTGCCATTAGAAATGCTTTGTCTGTTATTATTATCATCACCTCCGCCAAGGAAGGAGGTTATGTTTTCTTCGGCGTTTCTTTGTTGGTTTGTCTGTGTGTTAAATAACTCAAAAAGTAGTGAAAGGGTTTGGATGAAACTTACAGGAGGGATTGAGAATGACACAGGTAACAGATGATTAAATTTTGGCAGTGATCTGGGAATTTTGGGGGATTTTATGAAGGATTTTTGATATTTTGGCAGGTAGGGTCAATGAACTTAGGAGTTAAAATTGAGCATTTAGAGGTTTTCACATGCAAGCGCACTAAAGTGCGTGCTCTAGTTTCTGCTAGGGCAAGGCGCGTTGCGCCACTGGAAGTTGATGACGTTACAAAAGGTTTCTGTATTGGGAAATCGGGAGACTTTCAGCATGCATCACATGTATGGGTGGAAATCAGTGATCTCTATGGAAGAACAAGATCATTGGTGGAAATTAGCTGCTTGGCACAGGTCTGTGCTCTCAGAGTGCTTCTCTAGTTATTATCATTAGTATTATTATCATTAGAATAGCAGTAGTGGTAGTATCATCATTATCATTATCAACATCATAATCATCATTTCCTCATTATCACTTCTCTTTTGCTTCTTCAGATCAACCCCAAGTGAAATTCAAAATGCAGCGTTGTCCTCTCTGCAGTCTCTTGGGGAGAGTGTTCCGGGTAATCTTTCACTTAAATGAATTTAGCAGAGAATTACTATTACTTGATATCTTCAGCTCCACAATACTCAACTTGAAGACCTGTCAGATTTCATTCGAGGAACAACCCATCATCTTTGAAAAGAGAAATTCTCATATTTAGGCCAGTGTCTTGTTTTAAAATGAAGTGTTAACGATTGAAGTGTCTTCAGGTTAGAATTACAGGCCATGTGGTAAACATATTGCCGTGATCTATTCTCGATGCTCATTGTACATTTACTCAATGCATCATACCATTTCATCTTCCAGCCACTTGAAGATGCCTTATGCTTTAAAGGTAGAACTTGTTGTAGTGTCGGTGTACGTGCTAAAATTGAAGATTTTTGCTCTAAAACGGACACATATGCATAAGAAATGTGTGAAATTACACTCTGGTAACATGATTCCAGTTGGGTAATGACGAAAATGTGAAATATTAGTTAAAGAGGTACAAAAGGGTCAATAGTATTGCGATCTCAGAGCATATGCAATCATGGTTGCATGGCGATTCTTTTTTTTTTTAAATCGATTACAAATCTGGGCACAGCAGCATCTATTGATGTACCATACGGTATATGAAGAAGGAAGTTCAATTCACAAAATTTTGTACAATTTGTATAAATGTTGCCGTGGAAATACATTTCTCTCTCACAAAAAGTTGTCGAGCAAAATTAAGCATTTATACATTGATCATTTGTGCTGAGTATTCTCGTTTTTTTTTTTTCTTTGAAAAATTAGTAAACTGGTAAATTTCCATGTCACATTCCTCCTAACATCTTCACTGGCAACCATCTTTTAGGTCAATTGCTAATCAATTGCAAATCAATTGCAAATTTGCATGGGCCCCTAAATCAATCGCTAAGTTGCGATTGATTTGCAATCAATTGTGAGACCTGCAATTGATTCTGGGGGATTTGGAATTGATTGCATCTTCCTTGCAACAGAATTGATCATAACTTGCGATTGATTTGAATACAAATTTGCAATCAAAGATTTGGGGATTTGTAATTGATTACAACTTTCTGGCCATGTCACCTAAGTGTTTTAGAGAGAGTATTCCCACATGCTTATGATATTTACTGTTCTATTTCACAATGTACTAAAATATTTCCTGTTCGATTTGTCAGCTTTTTCAGTAAGTGTTCACTTTCAGCTAGTTAACCCGTGCACATGAACAAAACAAAAGTTCTTTGCATGCCTTGATACAAAGGAGACAGTTTAATTTATAGTGTCTATGTTTAATTGATTAATTATTGCATAGATTCAAAACAAGATACTGCTATGTTTGTTGGCAAAGAAACAAAGTAGATTCACTCATGATTAATAACAACCTATATGTAATAAAACACAATCATTGTATTAGTACTGACAGGATTGTAATTTTTCAAATTGATTAAATTTATGTATTATGTAGGGCAAGTTTTCAATCAGGATAGTAATTTAATGGAATGTCAGGAAACATTTTAAGTTCAGGCAGTCACACAAATGCTGAATAATGACAAGTGAACATATTTTGTTTTATTTCATCATAGTAAGGTTTTAATCAAGGTGGCAAGGACTGTAGTATTGTAATACCAGAACTAATGGCTTTCCACACTTTGATTTTTGATTTGATTTGATTTCTGCCTTTTTCCAAATCACACATAACAAAAGAATACACATATTTAGAAATTAACATTACATGACACACAAGCAAGCTTACTGTCTTACAAATTAATTCAAAGCACATAATATACACACACACTATGAACATGACAGTATTCGATGTATAAGACATGTAGCATATCATTCACAAAAAAATGTTCAGAGGTGAATCGCTGAATCAACAGTTGTAGATTATGTAAAATAATAATTGATTATTCATTCAGAGTATATGTGACCCGCTACAACAAAAAGGTCCTAAAGTCGCGCACGGTCGAAGCCGTGAAAATCGAGTTTGAAGTCAGAGCATTAAAATTGGTCAAAACTTACGATTTTCTGATTTTGATATATTATTGGAGTCTAACATGTCTTCTATCATCTGTCGAAATTTTGAAGCAAACTGATCAAAGGAAAGACCAAAAACTAGCGTTTTTCTGAGCCATGTTTTTTGGCGTTTCAACGAAGCAGAAACTGGTTCGAAAATTTGGATTGAGCGCCACAGATAGGTTCCGCCCCTAACAACGACCAGAGTGATCTCATTGGTCAGTTTGCTGCTTGCTGCTAACCGAAGCGTGAAGCTCGCACACTGCCCAGTCGACTGGTGCACGTGCGGGCAGGGTGCGCTATGCTCAGGCGCTTCTCACATCCTGGTCACTGATTGGTTGGTGAGGAGACCGCCGACGCTGATGTGCTTGAATGAACTCTTCGGGGGTTGCTAGGGCTTACCTTCTATTGTCCAGAGGTGAAAACTGACTTGCGTGTCCCTGATCGCGATTGCTTCGAAAGGAAGACTTTAAGGGCGCTTTTCTCGAAACAGTGATTTTCCAGACGCCTCGACATGCTCTCTTTTAAACATCGATATCTCTGCAGCCAATAATTGTCATAAAATATGTTATATATCAATTTAAAGCAGAAAGATTAGGGGATTATATCATGCAATTTTCAAATAATCGACCTCCCCCGACTTTAGGATCATTTTGTTGTAGCGGGTCACATATATTGTCATTCCAATAAACGAATTTCAGAATAAAAATATATAACAGAGGGGAATTTGAATAAATTGATTTTTAAAATTAAGCATTTTTGGTTATATTAATAAGAGAAAAGCAGGAGACTGCGATCATAAGCAGCAGCTTGACATGGATTGAGGCCTCAGGGTAAAATTCGAGACTTAAAATCAATTTACATATCTGTATGACGGACGCGTCTACAAAATAGAATCAATAGTCAAATCCAAAATATCGTAATTTATTAAGTCAAAAATAAAAGGAAAATTCAAAATAGTTATCGTTTATTTGTTATCAATAGGCATTCTTTAGTATAATATTGTGCTACCAGCTTGCTACATATGCCATCATGAACAGGTAACATTATGATGAGATGTATTAAAGGCAATACACAAGAAAAATTCACCATGAGTACCATTTAAGAAAACAAGTGTCAAGTTATCGTTTGGTTATCGAATCAACACGGTGGGTCAAAACACCACATCCTCAAGCAAAAGAAGTCTAATGATGAGAATAAAAAGGAAGTCATGCAATCCACATCCAACACACTGACACTCTCATCTCATGCAGATCATAGCACAGAAGGCACTGACACAGATGTTAAAGTTGCTGTGGATGAGTTTCTCAAATATTGCTCATCCTGGTACAAACTGAAGCGCAGTGTGTACGGATTAAGGAATATCTGCCCAACAAGGTTGACAAGTTGCCACGTGATTTAAGAATGAAGCTTAATGATACAGGTGAGACATGCAGAATGCATAACAAGCAGTACCAACATATACGTTCCGCAACGGGCTCTCTCGAAGAGTAATGCCAAATGTTCAAATGAGGTCCTCGTAAGCTGCTGAGATGAAGAATGAGCAATTATGCTCCTAGTCTTTAAAAAGGAAAACAAACAAACAAATACACAAACACACACAAATAGAAACCCATATTAAGGAAGACCTGTGAATTCTTGATGCGTTCTCGCATTCAAACCACAACTCCTTGATACTGGAATGATTAATTTCACCCTGGGAGTGTGAGCGGGGAAACACTGGCGTTTACCGCACGTTTCTGCTGATGGCACAATTGGGCACTGAACAACTTGGACTCATGATCTCTCCTAGTTTGATTTGACTTGGTGTCCCCCTTCCTCTCCCCCCCCCACCTCCCCCTAACCCCCCCCCCCCCAACTTACAGGTGGATTGCCATTCACTAAAAAGCTCCACAAACACTTCTCACGCAACCAAATGCCTTAAAAGGTGCATTCGTACAAACATCTTTTACAAACTGTAACACCAAAAAAACAACAAATGTTCCAACATGTGCCATATTACAAATCTTATCATAATGTGGTCACAATTTGACATTTTACAAGATAACATACATCATCGTCTTTAAACCACTGTCAGTATATTGCTAACAGAAATAGCCTTATGCTGTGCAAAGCTTTATGTAACTGACATATGTTTATATTACAACATATAATACACTTTAAATACATAGCCTGCTGACATACATTGTACATCTCATCATGAGCGACATTGGGTGATCATCAAAATCAAAAGATTATTTCAGAAATACTCCACTGCACTGATGAGAAATTCATATGAAACTCCTTATGAAACTTATGTTATAGCATACTTTCTTTTTCATTTCTGATGAATATATATGTCTTCCTTGAACAAACTGGATAGAAATTGTGAGACCATAACCTTTGAAGTCACGAGAAATGCATTGAATGTTGACTTGATGAAGGAGGAAATGAAGAAAAATGTTATTTCTCACTGGAACTCTAGGGAGGGACATTGATCTTTCCTTACACATACATCACTCTACACTGATTATCACCCAAGAGAAAGATTAAACGAGAACTTACCGTTTGAAGTTTGATCGTTATCTTATGAGTAATTGGAGGTGAGAGAATTCTCGAAGCGAGAATTATGAAATAGAATATGACATTTCACACACAAAAGAAGGGTTTTGCTTGAGAAGGGTGATTACTTTTCATCTTTTATTGTCAGCCTGAGAAAGGTAGTGGGGAAAAACAACAACAAACCAGTCTGAATGACAAGACTATCAAACTCTATTTGTTATGTAATGAACAGCCGACACCCCCTGTCCTATCGACTCAGTGATTCGGCACTGCGCCGAGATCAAAGCCAACACCGGCGTCGCAGCCCAGAGCATTAAAATGCTATTCGCAGGTTCCATAACACGCCACATTTAGCTAAATAGCACTGTGTTCCGCTCCTGCCTTTACCCTCTTCCGATGATTGAATATACGAACCCTGTAATAACATTCTGGTGTGCGAACAATGAGAAAAAATCCCCCCACCTCGCTAAATTCCTTTTGCAAATGAAGAGGAGAGGACACTTACTGTCTCATGTATAATTGATCCCTTCATTTTTGCGTTGCAACGAAAAGGAATCTCCGAAGAGCTCTCACCGCCCTGAATGATTCAGGGCGCACCTCGTTAGCGGCACAGCCTTGATGTCAAGAGTAAGTGATGCTACCAGTCCTGTTCTCCAACATCTTCGTCGTCGAGCTCTGCCCGGTGGAACACAGCGGCGGGGTACAGGAGGGCCATGATGGCAATCTGTGCGAGGCGTAGCACGCCGATGGTCCTCAGGGCCCCGTCAGCCAGCGCCTCATCCAGACGGGCCGGGAGAAGGGCGCGGTAGGGGGTGCGCCCTCCGGAGAATGCCATGGTGCGGGTGACGAGTTGAGTGTAGACGAAGATTAGACCCAATTTGGTGGGTACAGACACCCCATCTTGGGTCCCCAGGCACGCCGGGCACCAGGCATCGTTGATCTCAACCTCCGCCAGGTCATCCTCTTCCTCGGTGAGGTCCTCTGCATCATCATCCACAAACAACATCCTCTGGAAGTGAGAAAACACGTCAATGATTCAGGACTGTGGTGTGAAGTCGGGCCGGTTAGTGACTTCGGTAATCTCTTTGTGATGAGCGATAGACAAGACCTCGGAGGATCGGCCGCTTCACGGCTCAAAGCCAAAGAGCCGAGATTTATTTTCCCCCGCCACCTCCTCCATCAAACCCACTGGCGATTCCAGCTTGATGCATGTATTCATGGAGGAAAGGTTGCACCTTATGCTTAAACAAACTTAATGAAATAATCATATATCTTAAATTCTTAAGTGCTTTCTATGCAACAGTTGAAATCCGGGGATATGGGGCAGTTCACTGACAAAGAAAAAGTGTTAAAGTGTGAGGTGGGGGGGGGGGGAGAGGAGGAAGAGAGAGAAAGAGAGAGAGAAAGAGAGAGCATATGATTTCAGGAGATCAAAAGCTCACATATCTCTCAGCAAACATCAATCTACAATATTCTACGATAATGTTTCTAAGACCACTAAAAAAAATTAATAAAAGACAGACATGCCTTCATGATGATCACAAGATGATGACCTAAAACGACTTTCACATACTCACAAAATATCCAGATGAATTAGAAATGTCTAACTGCAAGAGTGATTGCACTTGTCAGGATGACTATCATCAATTTTCTGCTAATAGAATTTAGAATGACATCCTTCTTCAATTTGAGATAACACTGGCTTGCTGAGTTAACCAGAAATGGTAGATTAAAGGGCATGGCTAGTAACTGATCAGTGGGAATCAGTGGGAATGCAGGGGGATGATAGTTCCAATCCTTGTGGGATTCATTTAAGAGTATGTTATATAGCTATTGTTGTGTGAAAATTATTTGCTTCAGAACAGTCTCATATTCAAGTAATGTGCAGTTTAATCCCCCGTCACTGTACAGGCATGCTAACCTGGAAACATTAAACTGCACATTACTTGAATAAGTGACTATTCTGAAGAAAATAATTTTCACACAACAATAGATATATAATGTACTCTTAAATGAGTCCCACAAGGATTGGAACAATCATTCCCCAGCATTCAAACTGATTCCCACTGATCAGTTACAAGCCATCCCCTTTAATTTGACAACATGAAAGGAGATATCATCAGATAATGATTCTATCCTTTACCAAGAACCTTGTCTCAGTTTCCCAAAGAGCAACAGCGATGCCATGTCCAAATAATACATCTTTTGGTTTAACAGGCAAAAAGTGCAATTGTGCATCCCAATCTGATTGGCTTTAACCCTTTGTGTACTGTGAGTACTGATTGACACAGAAAAACTGATGGCATTGTAGACACCATTCAAAGTCTCTGGCAGAGAAAAGATTAACAGACAAGAGTAAAATCAAAGAAACAAGAATGGCTCAAGTTTCATCAAACTTGGACCTAAAAATGAAGGTAAAGAAGTTGTAAGATCGAACATATTGTCATCAAACAATGACATTTGAGGCATTTGAATTGGAGAAACAAACAAACAAAACACAAACAAAAAACAAAAAACAAACCTAAGCTTTGCATAAAGTTCTTGAACAGTCAATATTAATATACAATTGAAAGAGTTGATGATGTCATCCCCACACAACTAGCCATATAATTTAAGGCCAAGTAAAAAAAGAAAGCAGTTTCTCGTCCGGGTTTTTTGAGCAAGGCGATGAGGGAGGTCCTTACTATTTGATATCTTACTATTTTATCGAGGATTGTCAAAATGAAAGTAACATGTGTTTCTCGTCCGGTAAATCTGAGAAAGGTAACGAGAGAGGGCTTTACTATTTTCTATATCCAATTTATGAAATGAAATATCACTCTGGTAGCTGTGTTATGAGAGACCAGGTCCCAAGTGTATGTCTTGCCAGCACTCTGTGCATTTTCAAACAAATAGATATAGAACCTATGTACCATACTTGAAATGAAACTTCATGCATGCAGAAATACATTTGCTTTTCCTTTCCACTATTTATACAGATGTCAAGGGAAAATGACCATCTTAATACTGGTATTTAGTGTTGCAATGGCATTTCTGATACCAGTGTACTTGCAATTCTGATGTATTGTGCTATTAATTGAAACAGGTATAAACACTTTATTTATCATTGGTGTTTGTGACTTTTTGTGTCCACACAGCTGCGCTGTAGGCCTATCTGCATCTCTTCACAGCACAATTGTAGCACATTCAACTGGAAACTGGCTGGTACAATTGCAGATGGATGTCAAAATGATACTGATATGGCATTATAGCATTAAACATTTAAAGATGTTTCTTCATGTGCTAAAAAGACATTTGATAATCACTCATCATTTGGATGATGAATGATTCAATGACACTAACGTTACAGCTGTTACGACTCACGGCCGTGTCCATGAATTTACATCGTAAAGAAAAGTATCCCGCAGAAATACGAGACAAACCAGAATCCGTGGAAAAGTTATTTATTTTGTAGATACACCCATTTAATAATTCTACATTTGCTGGAAAAGCGCATTCATTTTCTCTTCAAAATAGAATACGTCGCCGTCAGATGCAAGACAGCTGACAGACCAGGGGATGGGGACCCTGACAGCTACAGACACGCATACGCGGCCGGCACGGCCACTGCTAGACTGTACACTGCACACACATGCACGTAATAATAATAATAATAAACCATTTTTATAGAGCGCAAATTACATTCAAGTCTCTAAGCGCTTTTAGAAATGAGAAAAGACAGATTATACATGTGTAAGAACACACAATACAAAGTAGAAAATTACATATATATCAACTTAAAACACATCATTAAACAATTTACAGAACATTGGTTACTTTACAAACAAATGAGACTTCAATAAAGACTTGAACTGATCTAATGATGAACATTCTCTGATAGGGAGCTGATTCCAAAGTTGAGGTATTGAATATTGAAATGATCATTGACCGTATGACTTAGTCGATACATGAACCGGTTTTAACAATTGTTTGGTGCTTGAGCGAAGTTGTCTGGAAGGTTGATATACTTGGAGGAGCTGTTGCAAATAATGAGGAGCTAACTGATGTTGACATTTATATGCAATTACAAGTAACTTATAAACTAACCTATCTTTGACTGGCAACCAGTGTAACTTGTGTAATATTGAGGAAATAGTCATATGTGTGAGTTTGGGTAACCAGTCTTGCAGCTGAATTTTGAATTCGCTGTAGTCTACCTAACATTGAATCTGACAAACCATATAACAATCCATTACAATTAACAATTCTACTCATTACAAAAGCATGTAGTCACAATGACATGAAAATGTATACATACAAACTCGATACAATCCTCACAAGCATTTGTACAGTACAATTCATCCGCTTAAAATATGAGAAACGGGGAAAAATACGAAAAATGCGTGAAATATGCGAGGAATATCAGCGATTGTTCGCAAAAAAATGTTGCCGCTATCGCGTTCACGACGTACCGAGTGCGCTGTACATCACAGCTCAGGCCCGCGCGCCCATCCAACTACTGTACAGTTCGACTGCTTTGTGGGTCATTCCTTCTTGCCGAGCTCGCAGTGTGAAATGCATGCGTTATATTATTACATACGCACTACAGAAGCTACAGCTGTAGAGGACGCAAGGTGTATTTAGAAATGAGAAATCACGATTGGTAGGTGAATTGTCGATATTTTTTTTTCGGCGGCCGAAAAAATAGTAAATATCAAAAAAGTCGATGCGGCAACTGAAATTCAATGCGGGCGGGGAGCGGGCTTGGACGAGAATAATGAATTTCTTGGTATTTTCAGCGCCATTTTGAAAATAGTAAATAGTAAAAAAATCGATGCGGCGGCCAAAATCGATGCGCGCGAGGACGAGAAACTGGTTTCTTATTTTACTTGGCCTAATATATACACAAAATCTTGAAATTTCTAGTTTTTTGCTCAAATGCAATTATGCCCCAGCCTCAAATCCTAGTATCTCTGACTGATCATTACTTTTAAAGATAATATAAAGTTTTGGTATTACCTCAAAAGTTTCCCTGAATTTCCTTGTCTTAGTTTGTGTTTCAGGTTAAAGTACCTTTCATATAACTAACACTGTGAGACTTACTCGCCCCAAAGTGCTCTCATGTCTTAGTAATCATTCAATAATGGTTTCGTACCAGAGCCGCCGCCGTACGGTGGCGGCGAGGTAGTACACGTATTGTGCGAGATAACTGCGACCAGCAGCGTGCAGCCCCATACGCATACTGTGTAGCTAACTGCGACCAGCAGCCCCATACGCATAGCTAAATGGGGCTTTGCATTGTAGCTTACAGGATCATGACAGATTTAGTATCGCGGGTAAATATCAACTTAAAATCCAAAAATTTCTTCAATTTGAAGACTTACCAGTTACATTGTAAGTTGAAGTATTGAAAACAGGCTTTGGGCAACGTTTGGTTTTGCCAATAGTCCCTTTCTGTTCGAATTGATGAACGAATGTGACTCGGTCGAGAGGACCTTGGGAGAGCTACACTGAATTGACGGCCAGCGCATGCGCACACAAACATCTTATCCGTTCATGGATTTGAAATTTGTTCGCATGTGATGTGTGTGTATGCGCTGGTCGTAGTAATCAGTGTATGTAGCTCTCCCAAGGTCCTCTCAACAGAGTCACATTCAGTCATCAATTCGAACAGAAAGGGACTATTGGCAGAATCAAACGTTGCCCAAAGCCTGTTTTCAAGACTTCAACTTAATTGGTAAGTCTTCAAATTGAAGAATTTTGTGGATTTTAAGTTGATATTTACGCGCGATACTAAATCTGTCATGATCCTGAATGCTACAATGCGAAGCCCCATTACGCTATGCGTATGGGGCTGCTGGTCGCAGTTAATTGCATGATTACTAAGAAATGAGAGCACTTTGGGGCGAGTAAGTCTCACAGTGTTAGTTATATGATAGATACTTTAACCTGAAACACGGAAATTCAGGGAAACTTTTGAGGTACCAAAACTTTTTATTATCTTTAAGTCAAACAGCCAGGAATAACGATGTTTCCACTTTTAAAGCACAGAAAGTTAGAAATTTTACCTTTTTTGTTTGGTGTGTACATGATCAATGGAAAAGGATAAGGTGATGATATCATCAGGGCACTCATTTCCACTTTCACTTGTTCGAGAACTGTTTCTCAAAGAATAGCTAATCATATCATACCTTCCTTATTCTTTGATAAAGTTTTCATTGTTACGATTGTAAATTATTTTGTTTGTTGGTTGTTGTTTTTTTGAAATCAAATTGATTCTGGTCCAGATTTGTCCTTTAACTCTGGAAAGAATAATGATTCCTTTGAATTGTGGAGTCATCAACAGGATGTTGTGGTGGAACATACAAATTTTGGGCAAGTTGCATTTCATAACAGTGGGAATGATGGCATAGCAAACAATTTTAATAGCTCTTTCTGTCTGAAAAGGGCCTTCACAGCAGAGGAAATAAACAATCATAATGGGCTACATATTGAACAATGGGGGTAAGATTTTAATGACATCAAGCTACCCACACTCTGTTCAAAAGGGGATCGTTCGGGTGTAGCGGCTATTAACCAGGAAAAGAGGGGAAGTCCTTCCCCCTGCTTGAGATATCACACACAAACATTGGAGGCTTTGGAATACATCATCCGGCATTCACTCCAGTGAGTCAGCTGGGGTTCTCTTTGAAGCCCACCCCCAGGTCCGAGGCAATTGCTAAAAAAACCATTTTAGCCACCTCCTCACCAAAACCACCCTGATAGAAAGCATTCTGTTAGTTAGTAAGTTTACACAATTAGTCATAAATGATAGGCACAAGGAAACAACAGATACAGCTAGCCTGCCATATATGGGCCTTTCTATCTATCTATCTATCTATCTATCTATCTATCTATCTATCTATCTACTTATTCATTCATTCATTCATTGGTTCACCTAGCCCTCCATCAATCTCTTTATCCATCCATCCATTCATCAAGCCCATCGAAACCCCACCCTGTCCTTCCTTACTTCCATCTATTTTCTATCCATGAATAGATTAATCCACCCATACATTCATTTATCAGTCCATCTAGCTATCTACCAATCCATTTATCCATTCATGAAGTCATCAATTTATTCATTCATCCATCCATTTTAGCTAATCCAGCAGCCATCCATCGATCTATTTATCCAACCAATGTAATCCCATCTGTCAATCATCTTTCTAACTTTCCATCATTTTTCTATTTATTTAGTCATCCATTCATCAATTCAACTGCCGATTCATTCTTCCATGATCTGTTAATCTATCAGTAGATCAGTCCATCTAGTCACTAACAAGACCCTCCATCCAGATATATATACATTCACCCATAAATTCCTGACATGTATTTAATACAAGTGTACCATTCAAACATAAAAATTCAATATACCTAATATATCATGACATTCTAAATTGCTGATATTATATTGTTACGTTATCAATTTTTCTGAGTATGTTTTACGACGTAATGCATGAAAATATGGCCTTTAGGCTATCATTTTGCATGTTTTTTTTCAGTAAATTATTAATCATTCAATCTATCCATTCATCCATTCATTCATCCACCCTTCTCTTCATCTCTTTATCCATCCTTCCCTTCATCTCTTCATTCATCCTGTCATTCATCCACCCTTTTCTTCATCCATCCATCCTTTCTCCTTGTTGTCTATCCAGGGAATTTTCTTTGACTGGCTGAAGGCATGCATCTCTCAGTTTAAAACACAACATATTGACATTCTCTCTCTAAAAATAAAAACTAACAACATCAAACACATCACAACATTCAGTTCAACATCAAAATGTACCAACAGCTGGAGAAAATTTATCCTCTTATGCACAAGATAACTGAATGATAGCCTGCAGGATGTAGTTCTCCATAGCAACCATTCCAACATCCATCAAAGTTTGCTCAAGCCTAAACCTCAATATCAAAATAAAATGTTGCACGAGTTAGCTCATGAATACGCCAAAGGGCTTGTCAAATAGGAGCACTTTTTTCTTTCTTTTTAAAAGTTTTTGGTTTTTACATATCCTTTTAATGTTTGAATGTTACAGGCATCTTTACTACTTCTAAGGATGAAGGAGGAATAATTTATGGACATGAAAATTGCATCGTCATTATGAATAAGCTGATACATCATGGATTGACTGTAGGGCTTGTCACTTTGAGATCAATATGTTCTTTTCAGCCGATGACCCCCCTCCTCTGGTTTGGCTACGACAGTTAGTACCTTAAAGGCAAGCACATCTTCCTTACAACATTGAGTGCTAAGAAAGACTGTGTGTGAATCTTCATCACCTGATTGGTGGAAATAACATCCCCTCCCCCAACAACCCATTACTTATAGTCTTCCTTCCAGACTCTATTCATATCAATTGAACATCATCTCTGACCAAAGTGTGAGTAATGCAGACAGTACTAATCAGAGACACTAGCATTTAAAAAGAAAACAACAACTAATAATCTAGCAACACAAGTTTTAGCATATCAGTCTGAGGAGAGTCTCTACAGTCGTGTTTGAACCACTAACACACTCTATAGCAGGTGTGAATATGATGAATAGTCATGCTGCTCAGTTTCACACTCTTCCACGTAGCACAGAACAAGTCTCAAATGAAAACTCCACGAGTCTGAAGTTGGAAATAATTTGTAAGGTGTGGTTTTCAAAACTAATGACTAGTTAGCCTTTAACTTCTTCCTCTTTCTGTATCCATCAAAAAAATATTAAACAGAAGTCATCAGGTTTGCCTTGATTTTCATCAATTTCTTCAGCAGTCTTCCTGCTTCTCAGATAGAGGGAGTCGATGGAAAATGAGAGTTTGCGCTGAAACAAATGCTGTGCCTAGATCAACATCCTGAATGTTTGCTGCTGCACCGTATCTATTCTTCAAAGCCACTATTGCAATGCCTGGCAAATATTGGCTTGTACCTTTTTAGACTTGTCAAAAAGACACTGGGGGCAAATATGAAACATGGCTCTCATACTTTGGAAATATGCACGAAGTTGATTCTACCCATGTATATCTTTTAGGGAGGAGGGTTGCAGTATCCATGGCAATCCTTGATATATCGGTTTTATATCATAGTTTTCCTGTGAAATATACACAAGATGAATGATACCCTTTTTGCCGAGAGTTGAAACTGGCTGGGTTAATGGAGTGACATCTAGGTAACTACTATAAACACAATTAATATATATTTTGCATGTATGGTATTTGCAAATCATTCCTCGTACGACAAATTTCGTCAGTGGTTAAATATGATGATCTCAAACCCCAGAGTGGGAATTAAAAATATGTATTATCCCTCTTCCAGAAACAAAATTAGTAATTCCTTACTATGGAGAAAACACTATATGTCATTTGTGCTCCAGGGGGCAGCAGTTTGACTTGATATTAACTTGCGATTATCGGTTATCTCATGAAATTTACAGAAAAAAAAAATTGCTGGTAAACCACAAAAATAACCACAAAATATATAGCTTACAGTATATCTCCAACAGTTTGTCTGTGGTACTGTCAAGTTACAAACTTTTAATGTTTCCTTGAAAAGGACAGGCGGAGGGTTGCCAGTGATGCGGCGAAGGGGCAAAGGTCAAACTAATTCATTTCTGGCTTGTCTGCAAAATTGACACTCCAGCACGGCATTTATGAAGGAACTGCCAATCTTTGCTGCAACCAAGGCTAGTGGTGATTGGTCATCATGGACATAGTGCAGGGAAGCTTGACCAATGATAAAAGGAGGGGCATGTTGACCAACAAGGACGCAAATTTAATGTCGGTATTTACCAGACAGCAGGTAAATAGGCCATAAATTCCCAACAGCCTGAGTCATGAGGTGCTTTTGTTAGCAAACTGGCCTAAGACTCCTTTTGTCAACAATATCACCAGCCAAAGGAGGGGTGGTGTGGTGGGTGGGGGGCAGGGAGGGAAAGAAAGTATTAACCAATGCAGGTTTGCATGATACAATCTTAAGGTCACTTAATTTGTAATTGAAAACTCTGCAAACACGTTTGTGAAATAACATGACAAACTACATACATCTCTTGATTTAAAGGGTAATCACATAGTATTCTAGAGAGACTATCAGGCAGAATATGCATGTGTTTGATTGATTGTGTGTGTGTGTGTGAGTGTGTGTGTGTGAGTGTGTGTGTGTGTGTGTGTGTGTGTGTTTATGCACTAGGGGAATAGGGAGGGGGCTTTGTATGATGACGTCTAAGATGTTGCAATTTGATAATCATCAGAGTGTGAAAACTAACTTTGAAAACCTTAAAACAAACAAAACACAGTGTAAACTGACAGAGGCTAAACACTTAAATACCTGAATATTTCACAGCATACATTGTAAATGTGAAAACTTTTAGCATACAGAATGACAAAGTTACAGCAGTTTCTGACTGCCTGCTAACAGCCATCTCTACTAATGAACCAACAAGGAACCAAGTGGTTATTGGAAATTAACGTGAAATGCATTCATTCTCCAGAGAAGCATCATATCTTGAAGGTATTCAGTTAAAACATTCAAGCAATGCCACTTTCTTTTCACGGTAGATTTCCTCTCAAGTTTATGGACACTCGCAAAGTGATGTAGTTGAGTCTTGCATCCAGGACCTTTCACGCCTTACACCTCTGCTCTAACCACATGTCCACTGCAACGCATCCTCCATCAAAGCTGGTAACATCATACTGCGTGTCAACTTTCAGTGACTGGTTTCCTATTAAACCGGCACTTTAGAATGAGAACAAAGTACATAGATACAAGCATTTGCCTTTTACTCTATCTGCTCACTACTTTCAAAATGCCATTACCTCCCCCACCTACTCCAGAAGGATTATAAAAGAGTGTCAAAAATAAACCTTGAAGTACAACAGTTTTGGACCATTCTTAATCAGTAGCAACCAGTGAATGTAATTTCATTTACTTGCAGTGATGCTAGGCAGTAGAAATGAACTCATGATGCTGTAGTTTCAAAAGTCCATTAGTAAACTACCTCTCTGTTTTACAAAGTAGGTTTCCACAGGGAATGGTTGAGTTTAATGACTGTGTACACTGAGAAAAAAAAAATTAATGCGTAATAGAAAGAGGGCTCACACAGTAGGCCTATGTGCCTGGCATGGGTTCAATGATACCTAGGTATACGTGTATACTGAATAAACACAGAAATGAAAAAGAATTCCACAGAAATACCAATGGATTAATGAGAGGTGGTAGATGAGTTTATACACACGCAAGATGAAACATTCTCATATCAACATCTTTTGTACGCTGGAAAAAGAAAGCATAGATACCATCTTAACCTGCTGAGGATGGGCTGATTATGCTACAACACACATTTCCCATAGTCGCTTGCCCCAGTATACTCAGGACTCATCCTCAACAGCTTAAAAGAAGACACAATTTCTAGAACATGAATTTTGCACTGGCTATCTTTGTTTTCTGATTAATAAAAATGTCTATGCACTCTGTAGGATTATATGTTTTCTGAAAAAAAAGAGAGAGAATTCTGTATAGTAGCACAGTTTTGAACTAAAACAACATCAGCACCACTTAAATCAGGCAATGAGATAAAAAGAAAGATAATTAAATACATTTGTCAAGGTTGGTCTGTAAATATAAAGAGGAAATTAAACAGAAATGGTTCCACTGGATGAGGAAATGACACAATAAGATTGCCGAATATGTTTGTCTTAGTTGGGACTGTGACCGTCACGGTCTCTTTACTACGAATATTAAAAAATGGGTGACGCAAAACTTGCCTCCACAACACCAATTCCTCCATCATTTCACAACCCATTTACTGCCTCTATGTCCCTCCCATACTAACACGTATCCTTTACAACAATATTCACAAGTTAGTCATGAGTACCTTGTTGATGTTTCTCTTTTTTTCAGGGTTGGGTGGGGATGAGGAGGGTGTGTATCTAACTTTTGGTGTTCTTTTTTTTTTGGGGGGGGGGGGCATCGGTAGGCGACAATGCACTGGCTTTCCATCACAAAGGCACTGAGGAGGACTTTGCACTCATTGTGGATTTTGTTTTCTTTTCCCTGGTTCTTGTTTAGTTCGGTATTGTTTCATTGCTTTGTTTCGCTTCACGCCTGGCATGTCGCCCCTTGAGATTTCTCACACCCAGACAACGAACCCGGGGATGATCGGTACCATGCAAACTTACGTAGTTGTTGTTGTTTCTTTTTTTCATCCTGTCCTTGGGATGGGACCGGTAGGGTGACTGAGCAATATCTCAACGACCACGCCCTAGCCATCACCCTTTGTACCCTTCTCTACCAAGAAGTGGCTTGGAACTGGCTTTGGGTAATGAAATGATGCGCTTTGAAGCAAAACTGTCATCAAAATGAGAGAAATGCACACCCAAGTGCGTTGTGTAATGACTAAATTCAAACTTTACAGGCTTTTGGTTTTTTTAATGTCCACACTTCCTCTTTGCAGAGTCTGTTTCTGTTGATGTACCATATCTGCATAGTTAAAACTGGGAGAATGATAATTCTTGATAAGAATTAATATGGTGCTTTAAAAGATATAATTTTTGGTGGAGGTATCTTGACAAAAAATAAAACATAATGGCATTAAATACATTAACATACAAAAATCATCATCACTTGATATGAAAATTGAGCCGGAGAGAACCACGATAAAGAATAGCAGCAAATGCAATTATGTGATGTTTTCAACAACAAAAAAGAAAGAGAGGAAATTTTGACTACATTTCCAATGGCACACTTAGATTTAATCTCTAAATGACCAGTATTGAGCCTAAGTACTAATGGTCATCATATTTATACCCAGTACACCATTGGCCACCAGGAAATGCTGACAAAAGTAAAAAGATCTTGCTACAGGTCATTTATTCTGGTATATTCTATGGAGACAAATGGTCAGCTAGTATTAGCCTAATGACACTGATGACAATGCATGGCTCTCTGCATAATGCCATGGTTTTGTGCTTGCTAAAATTATCGGGGTAAAATCCAGTTTCACTCTCATTTTGCAACAGTTTGATACGTGGCACCAAGTGATGTTTGTTGAAGCGCAGGTTTAAGATTAGTATTTGTGGATGTTACTTTTGATAAACAGACCACTGAACTAATGTTTGTTCTTAAATATGAAGGCGAGGAGACCGTACCCCACATACTAATATCCCTGTAGGTATTTTTTCTTACTTCGGCGAGTGTATATGGTTTTTGAGGAACATGGGTATCACAATCAGTGGGCTGCTCAGAATTCCATCAAGTAGCCTTAACTTAGACAAACAAGTGGAGTGTACATGCATGTGTGTGTATGTGTGTGTGTGTGCAAGGGTGTGTATGTGTGTTTTTAAGCAAATTGTTAGAGAATTATATGCATACTAGAGGAGGGGAGGGAAGCTGTGGTTTTTATAAAATACTTCATTCAAATATGTTTGGTGTAGGCCTTGACAGACGATATCATGTTCTGTTTATTTTATTTTTGCATATCATATCTGAATATTTCTACATTTTGTGCATTTGAACAATCAAGCAGAATGTTCAATATGTTGTATGTCATATGCAGTTTATTTTTGTATATTATATCTGAATCTGAATATTTCTATGTTTTGTGCATCTGAACAATCAAGAGGAATGTTCACGTGTACCATACTCCTTGACATGAGATATCATGTTTTGTATATTTCTTTTGAATATTTGAACATTCAAGTGGAAAGTATTGTAGCACTGGGTGAAATTGAGATATTGTATAAGCTGTTATTTTTCCAAGGGTTTAATTTTCGATTGAGATACTGTATTAGCTGTTATATTTGCGAGGTCTTAATTTCTGTGAATTTTGCAAATTACTGTTGGACCGCAAATTTAACAACACATAAAATGTCGCCATATGTGGGAAAATAAAGCACTTATGACAGCCTCAGAGTCAAATCGCAAAAACAGCATCTCGCGAAAATGTCTGTGACCTACTCATTCGCGACAATATCTATACGCAAAAATAACAGCTTATACAATAAAACAAAAGTAATGGGGGAGAGTGTATGTGTGAGGGTGCATGTGTGTCTGTATGTTTATGTTATGTCAATGTGCCTCTTACAAAAGGTATAATGTTTTTCCTGTATTATCACTGTCCTAACCGTATGGAAGGACTGTATAGGTTTGTGGCAACACAAATTCTGAACGTTGCAAGGTGATGAAGGCTATTGTCCCATCTCACAGCACTCACAGGTGTATTTGTGACTCTTGTTTTCTGTTCTTTTTCCCTGACAAGTCCCTTTCTTTTGAATTTCACACTTCCAATTTCCTCATCGTATCCACGCAACAACACTGCAAAAAAGAATTTGAAAAGTCAGTAACACAGGCGTCTGCTCTAGTCCTGGGTACCACGCAAATAGGAACCACAGCAAATGGGCCACAGTTCTGCCCACAACAAGAAACAACAACAACAACAACAAAAAAGACCCACAGCAGATCCTGTCCAGTTAAGAAAAATTTTGTGATTTTGATTCATCAGCCATGCAAGAATTTCATGTTGTAATGTGATCAACCAGTAAAGTGAATTTTAAACAGTTTCACTGGAAATACAGTATGCAACACCAAAATTCTACCATGTGCAACAATGGCAATAGCCCCTACAGGAAAAAGGATAATAAAACAAAAAAAAAAAAAAGAGAAAAGGGTTACCATTTATATAATAAGATGGTTTGATTGAAATAATCTTGTCGATAGCTGGGCACAGCCGATGAAAAAATGCAAAATGGCTTCAGACCTCACATTTGCCCCTTTAAATTATAAAAATAAACCCCCAAAACTCTTCTGTACAGAACTATTTGGAAAGGTGGAATTCAATTCCCACTCAGCGTACACGTCGTGTGGACAAAATTGTCAGTCAACTGAGGCGTGTTTGCAGAGGGCAAATATTATTCAGAAGGTATGAGGCAAGGCTGGGTGAACTCTGACCCACAAATTTATGAAACAGCACTCACAGTTTTCATCTACTCCACAGAGCTCTCCACAGACAGATGATACAATAAGATACAATTATTAATGGTGATAACAATATAGTTAGAAATTTATAATAAGAATGTTGAAAATAATGATAATCATAATGAAAGTAATGGTGATAATGACAATGATAAAAACAATAGCAACAATAATCATAATCATGGCAATAAAGATAATAACAGACATACTACTAGTAACTACTAATGATGATACAAATTTTGTGTCCTGTAAAAGAAGATATATTCGCACAAGTAATTTTTTTTGTGCTTGGTTGGGTGAGATGACTTTTGCATGTTTCTAATTACACTGAATTAAGACATTCATTACTGGAATATTATGGCAAGCAAAAATATTCGCGTGCTTTTATTTTCCCATTAGTTTCTGGCTGTGCGAAATATGCAAAATTTCAACTACAAGAAATTCTCCACTTTAAAGTATTTCTTTACATGGAGCTGTTTCACAAATTTGTAACACAATGCTTTACAAAGAAAATGGTAGGAAAATGAATGAATGAAAAAGCTTTGATTCAATAAAAAATAATACACACTCTTATAAAGCATTACGTGCAATGGTTGTCTTATAGTATTTAAATCCTGTGCATGTAAATTAGTAAGAGAGAGAGAGAAAAAAAAAAAGCATACCAAATGTTTTAAATGAGCATCTTATGATTAAAAAGTTAGCTCTGTGTTGCAATATAACATGGTATTTCTTTTATTTCCCTCTTCATCAAGTCCCATGTTAACCCGTCGAGGACGAGTCCCGAGAATACTCGGGCAGGTGTCTATGGGAAATGTGTGTTATAACAAAATCAGTCCATCCTCAACAGGTTGAGATAAAACACAACACAATGCAATATGCCATACATTACAATATCATGAAATATATTCCATGTACTAGCTCTTACAGCATGCCAAAACAACAGTGCAATGATTGTTTAAAAACGCATATCCATCAACACGAGAAAAAGACAAGTGTATTCCATGCTCTTGAATGGGCATTTCATGACTGAAATTTCAAATATTTTATTGGAGGAAAATGTGCCATTTTTCTTCATTTTCCTGCATGTCATGGAACATCTACCAATTCACCGTTCCCACTCAATAAATATTTCCAAGTGGCCTGTGCCTAACATGGACCCTAGCTGGCGCTCTTCAACTCTAATTCCTTGCAGATCTCATAGCTATAATTCTCAAGTTGTTATACTTTTTTTTTTTTCAGGGGGGGGGGGGAGAGAAGTGATAATGAATTTGCCTGTAATACCTTGAGGGTCTTTAATAACTGAAAACATTTTGAAATGCTGCCAATTCTGAATGATCACCTCCAAGCACACTTCTCGGAGTTTTCACACAAATGTTTTGGACTTCAAGGATTGGTTATCTATCTTGTGCCCAAGGCAAGAAGTGTGACTTTGTTTGATTTTTAATTTGTTTATTTGTTTGTTTGTTTGTTTGTTTTCTATCTTATTTTGAAGCTATGTAAAATATTTGGATTGATATTTGTCTCTCAAAACTTTGGTCTTTCTCTTCACTCTTGGTATTTTTCTTCTCTAAACATCACTGGTATATATTTTTTGAGTGATTGTGCAGGAACATTAAGATATTAAGATATCTATTGAGATTTCTCAAAAACATACATTAGCAACAAATATTCCTAAATATATGATTTTATGTGATGGGGTTGAAAGGCGCACTCTTATTCAAAGTACACTTCTTCTCACCAACCAGCTTGACAATATCACCAGCCTGAAGTATCTCGTGTAATCTCCTGTTGAAATGGAGCTGAAATGTAATCTCGGATCTGTATTGCCAATTTGAGGATTCTGTCTAAATATTTACAGATATTCGCACTCCCTTATCATTTGCAGATACTGCTCAAGTAGATAAAGATACTTTCCTTTCATTGCCTCGGAGCAAAATAACTTGATACTTGCTGGCAATCGCAAGAAGTTCAATGTCTACAAATTAATCGTGCTGATTTCTGGTAGATTTTCCGTAGCTTGACAAGACAACATGAGGCAGATACTCCACTGTTTCATACTGTCCTAAGCCTGATAACACTTGAAAGGACAACTGAGGGACAGAGATGGAGAACAGACTCAGTAGCCGTCGGCTCATCTGTTTCTCTTACGGGAAGATCCGCGTTTCCAGCGATCAGTTTCATTTTAATCTACGAGAGGCGCTTCAACTTGAAGTGCACTTCTCTTTCTAATACAGGTTGGCTTGAGTTCCTAACTCAGACTGATGGATGTGTAGATGATTAGGACATTATGCTAGTTTTGTCACCGTCACTTGAACAGATACATGTCTGAGGGAGGTGTGGGCACATGGGTCGCTGGCAATTAATGTAGTCATGGTGATAAAAAACAATGCATGCATTGGTTACATTTTATGTATGTTTGTTTTGTAAATAATATGCTTTTTCTGTGTTTTTTGTTTTTGTTTTTTGAATGCCCAAATTAGCAAAAGGTAGCTACAAAAGTTGTAATTTGTTACGGGTAACCTGACTTAACAATTTTCTACAGCTCACCACTGCTTCACTCACTAATTTCTCATTTTTCCCTCTAATCATCAATTAACAAAACTTCTTTGGCTGCTTATGGCATAAATATATGATGTCAAAATCTAGCCTATTTTGCATTTTTTTCATCACCTGTAATATCCCATCTCCCCCTTAAACAATCTGCCATCACGAAATTAAGCTCATACTTCATACACATCATGATGGCTTTCTGAATTACAGCTTGTCAACGATGACAGCAAAAGTGTGGTCTCAGCCGAGAGTCATGTTCGCACTGAGCTTAAAGGGAGAGGAACATGATAGAGGAAACTGCTCTGAATTGAGGTGGTGGTATCGTGGGACTGGTAAATGACAGTTTTGAAAAGGGCAAAGAAATTATGGTTTCAGGCGGATGATGATAGGTAGAGTACCAGTAAATCTTCTTTTATGGCAGTCTGTACAATCTTGGAAACCTTTTCATAGTCATATCTCTGTGATGTAGAATCTCAAGGATGCATTAAATACATTTTACTTAAATTGTTACCCTGATAAAATGAAGAAATTAAAACCATTAAAAAAAAAGAATTAAATTGGTGACTGGGTTGCAAATCCCTGATTTCATTTTTTTTATTTGAAAATTAAGCATTTGATGTCTTAACTACTTCCTGACTAGTTTTCAAAGAGTGTTTTAAATTGATGGTCTTTTTTTCTTTTTGAATGAAGCGTGTTCTATATAGTTTTATTTTAAGTTAACTTTTTGTTTTTAAATGCCCATGCACGCTTGTATCAAAACTTTAACGAAATTTGAAGAGAATAATGGCCTCTGGTGACATTCTTGAAATTTTTTATCATGGGTTTCCAGATATAAAATCAATATATGTCACTGGCAATATGAAGTCTGAAGCATGTTAGAAATACCCCAATAAAAATGAAAGCTGGATTTAGTAACTTTATCAGGATTATATGGTGATGCATTGCACTTACCTTTAAAAAAAAAAAAAAAACTTGGACAAGATGGATCAATTTTTTTTTTTTTTTTGAGGGCATAACTTTCTCTGGGATTCTACATATGACATGTAGAGGGACTATGTTCCTACGTATCCTCTGACGCAGAATGCCTATAAAAAACTTGCACACACACACACACACACACATGCAAAATAAAAAGGTTCAGAGTGTGGATAACATTAGGAACACCAAACCTGCAAACTCCTCCATGTATCAATGTTGATGGAGCACACGTCAACACCAAGCAGGTTGCTTCCATTAAACATAAATGCTCTAGTCTCGGTGGTAGTTTATCATTTGCATTAGCTGTCTCAAAGCTACGGAACATCATTTTTACCTTCTAATTTTGAAAACCAGATATCAATATGCACTCATGAGCTGCAAAGCTTTCTTTTGTGTGTATGTGTTTATGTGTGTGCATTTGTGTGCACGCGCAGTTGTGTTCAACCCCATGACAAAAGAGATAACTTTAATCTTCAACTTTTTCTTTCTTTTGAACGTTACACTCCTAACCATCAAGAACCCAATCAGCATGATTGATTTACCTAAAGAATTCACCAGTATGTATAAGAATGAAATATAACTCAAATTTCTGGTCTAATTCTCTGGGGGCTTTTTTGGTCTGTGAGTGTGTAGATGTATGTGTGTACAATATGTATGTGTATGTGCCATTCAAATGTCTAAACAAAGTAGCACAATAGGAACATTTCAATTTTTCTGAAATATTTGGGTACCGACAGGATTTATCCACACGCAAACACATATTACTCTTATCATGTACCACGTACAGGTCTGAAGAAAATTGTTCTCGCAAGAAAGATGAAAATCTGTGAATTTTAGTACACAAACCAAATGGAAAACTGCTTACATGTAACTCTTAGATTGCACAGAGTTGCTAATTTGTCTTACTCTTGAAACTTTTACAGTTCATACCCTTTCACAGTTCGTAGATTTTTATGTGTGTCTGATTTTCTTCCCAAAATTTTCACTGCTCTGCTTCTCTGTATTTTTTTTGTTTTGTTTTCTCACAAAGGAAAATGATATCAGGATGGAATTTCCCTTTAAAGGTAGGGAATCCCATTTGCATGCCTTAAATGAATAGTTGTATAAATACAGTGGTATGTTGAAGAGAGTATCATTTTAGAAACTCCCATAAAGTATTGAAAGTGGAAGGTAACATTTTAGTACATTTTTATTGACCGTTAGATTTTGAATTGAATTTTTTTCGGGGCTCACCGTAAATTCCAGTACATTACTAGGCTACCTTTGCAGACCCATGCACTGCATGTGTGTCCATCATGTATATTTTGTGAAGAAAGTTCATCAAAACTTACAAACATTTCTATATACATTCTTGCCACACACTCTATATGTTATTACATCAGCTCTTATACTTTTAGATTTGTGTTTATAGATAAAAAAAAATACAGAAGACTGCAACAAAAAGGCTTAAGTGTGGCTGACACACAGAACTACTGAGAAGTTGAGTTTTGTGCATTATTCAAATTGTAGATAACTGCTGACTTCAAAATTTCTCAGCAGTGGCCTAAACAAGTCCCCTGAGGTTCATATTTAATGATTTTCTGCATTTTGGGAGGTCTGTAAAAGGTATCCCCTACCTTTAAGTTCCTCACTCCAGGCAGTATGCCATAAAACATTAAGCCACATTCAATATCTTCAAACTGTGTCAATACTTAAAGGGGATTATGCAGGTTTGCGATCCAAATGAATGAGGCAGGGTTCACACTCAGCGGGTCTACAACCTCTTCTAAAATATCAAGGATTGGGGGCTGATGCTTAGGTAGCATTACACCCAAGCAGCAGATAGCTCCACAGTTATGGGGCCCTAATAAAAAAAAAAGTGTGTGTGTGTGCCTCTTGATTACATACATGTTTGTGAATTTGTAACACATACGTTTTGTGTAGGTTCCTGACTTCGGATCTTTACTGCTTAAAGACTTAGATAGAAAACTACTTACATGTAAGTCTTTAACTCTATATGGGCCACGTTCGCACGTCAGACTCAGTCGACGGCGTGCCAACTTCGCATATTCTGCTCAACAAACAAAGCCGCCAAGACTGATCGATAAATCACTAATCACTGCTAATCCCGCGGCACAATGAAAGCGTTTCTCGTGCTTTTGTTCCTCTCATATACGGCTTGCATTCTATGTAGTGGTCAACTATCAAGCGATGTTCCCAACTAGATTTGCTCGTACATTCTAAGTTTCTGTAACGGTTTTATGTGCGAAAGTCATGCCTTTACAGTAATGTAGCAACTGGTCATTGAAAAGAAAAATTGAAAATAGATTCGTCAGACGATTTGTATCGTAACAAAGCTGGCATTCCTCTTTGACTTTGCCTTCTATTATGCCTATCTTAACAGAAATTTGTAGAAGTTATACAAATCAGAAAAAAAAAATTCTTTCGCAAAGCATGACTACCTTCGTGTCTTGGAATAACGTGGCACACAGGGGGTTTCCGCCGTGGCACATAAAGAGTTAAGCGTACTGTTTTATTTATTTGAAATGGTTTGATTTATTAATTTATTTATATTCATTTATCTTGTTTTTACTGCTGAGGATTAAGTGGAGGTTTAGGAGTTGTTCTACAGCAGTGTGTATATTAAGGTGTGTGTGTGTCTGTGTCTGTGTACGGGTGTGTTTAACCCATTCAGGATGGACTGTTTTGCTACAACACACATTTCCAATAGATACCTACCCAAGTATACTTGGGACTTGTCCTCAATGGGTTAAGATCCCTCACTGGGTGACGATTGTTAACTCAAAATGTTAGCCCTTGGGTGATATGTGTCTCACCTTTTCTGAAGACACATACTCTGCCTTTGAAATTGTAAATTAGGGAAGCTTGAAGAAGAAGAAGAAAAAAAAAAACCCAACCACCATCACTAAACCTGTCATGCCGCTGTCATTGTGGATTAATGAGATAGCCGCTCATATCGTTATGAGTGGCCGGCCGCAATTAATGGCGACAAATATGGAATTCGCGTGACGGCGGGAAAGGGCGCCGGACTGAAAGCGAGATTGGGGAACAGAAACCGACGCTGACAGGCTCAACGGCTTTCACTATGGATGGGGCCAATAAACCACCGTGCGATCATGGGTTAACAAAGCACTCCAAATTAATAGACGTGTACTTTAGTCTTCTGAAAGTGGACAGGGGAGCTCACAACAAGATGGATGCCTTTTTATGATAGTAATGAGGTGCCAGACCATAACTGCCACATCTTTGCAGCATTTCTATGCAAAGTTTTGTCTGCTAGGCACATTAAAAAAAAAAAAAAAATTAAAATCCAACAAAGAAATTGTGAAAGGTCAAATTATTCACAATGCACAGGTATTGGCAAGGATGCAGAATGCCTTACAGACTATCGAATTGTCACATCTTGAGGATTTGGTGATGATCTAATTTCCTAATTCATAAATGTCACTGAAAATGACCACTTTGGTCAATGTTAAGCACATCAGATATTTTGCGTCTTTAATACATCAACCATTTGTGTGCTGTGAGTGCCGATTGGTACAGAAAACTTCATAAGATTGTCACACTGTCCAAAGTCCCTGGCACCAAAAGGGTTAAGCCCGAAGATCCACCCCCTTTTTCAAGTTGATTTTAATAAAATGAAAAGTATAAAATCAGATAAGAGAGGAAAAGGGGAAGTAAAAAAATGACCACAGAATATTGGAGGATACACCATGCAGTCAATAGGAATCATTTATCCATAATAGATGAGATGAATCTCTTGTCACATTACAGGGGCCGCGGAAGCGGGGGGGCTGGGGGGCTGCAGCCCCCCCACACTTTTGGTTCGTTAAAAAAAAAAAAATTTTGAAAAAAAAATCCTTGACAAGGATCCTTGTCAAGTTTTTTCACCATCATTACAAGACATGTGTGGAAGTCAAGAGTATGAGAGGAGATTCAAAGTTTACACAAGCTGGAAAGAGAAAAAAAAAACAACAACAACAGCAACAGAAGACAAAGACAGAGAGAGGTACCCAAGTAGTGAAGGGGAGTAAACAAAAACAGGAGAGAAAACTGGGATGGTTGATTGGTGAAAATCGGTGGAAGGAAATAGAGAATATACACATCTAAAGAGAGGAAAAGCTAAAGAACAATTGAGAGTTAAAGGGATAGTAAAGTATTGGTGGAGATGAGAATTAGGCTTTTAACTTTTTGCAAGATACCAAGAAAACACTTATGATATAGTACAGAGCATACCATTTTAACTGGAATTCAAAGTTTATTTGATGAAAATCGGGTTTGGAATGACTGAAGCATCCAAAAACAAAGTAAAACAAAGCGATGGTAATAAAGTGTGGGTCCCACACTTATTAGAATCACTCTGTTTTGGATATCTCAGCCATTTCAAAACCAATTTTCATGAAATAAATGTTGAATTCCTCATGGAATTACATGCTCTTTCATATTTCATAAGAGGTTTCTCATTATCTCACCAAAAAATGTTAGAAACCTGAAATTAGATCTCAACGAAAACTATACGATCCCTTTAAAAGAAAAGTAGTTTGTTTGTTGTTGTATTAAAAGAATATTATGTGGTCATACACAGACAAATTCTTGGAAAAATGAGGAAAAAAGAATTAAGTGATTAGACTGAAGAGATAACAGTGAGAATACTTTCAAAACAGGGAACAATTGAAAAGATGGAATGCTAAGATTATGTGGATAAAAAAGATCTAGGGGATTTTGGATGAGGCTACTGAAGTACCACAGACCATGCGACAAACGCTTCCTCACAGAAATAAGAATGAATATCAGAATGCAGGTCAAAAAGATTACTGACATCAGTTGGTCACATGAGGGCAGCAGTCTACATCTGTTTACAGGACTGGACTTGTAGGATAGTTCTCTTGGCATCAGTTTATGAGGAATTGTCTTGCCAATCAGTCAGTATTGATGACGACACTTGGGTAAAGACAACTCTTTCTTAATTAAAACTGCATAAAGATGCAATAAATATCTATCAAGTGAGTACAAAAATGATGAGTCATCATGCTCAACAAAAAATACAATAAAACAAACAACCTGACATAGTGACAAATAAGAACGTAATCCCACAATTTTGTTAAGACCAAGTGAAAGGAAAGCACAAACTTGTAAGATTTTATAAAAAAAAAACATGCCATCTAAACCCTACCATTCATTTCATTTTATAATCATCATCATTATGTTTTGTGGTTGTTGCTGCCATAAATGACTGTGGCCCAAATTTGGAAGGGTTTGTTAACAATATTTCAAGTCTACATATTGATGGATGCACGATCGTTTGCTTCACTATTTGAGAAATATGCTATTTTGATAATTGCATCCAAATGTCTACATTACCAAAAAGTGTCAAAGGTGATTGGGTTCTTTAATGCTAACATTTTCTAACTCTTTTTAACTGCAGGCGACATTTGATAGCAATATAGGGTGTATTTAACTGAATTATTTTTCTGTTAACTTCATGCACCCTCCATCAGGTTTAGAATCAAGTGATGACTACCATTCAGGAAATGTTAGACTTAGCCACATATAAAATTACAAGAGACATCAATCATTTGTGTTGTAATTTGTCTATTAATTTTGAAGAGCAAAGAGTAATGCTATTGCTATACAAGCTAAAATATGAATATTTAAACTACTTTGGCTTGTTGAGAATAGGCGTTTTCACATCAGCCCAATGTTTCAAAATAGCGCGCTATTTTCTGACTTGGGAAATTAACCCGATCACGAAATAGCACGCTATTTGATAATGTGAATACAAATTAGTGCGCTAATTTTATCGCTCTGATTGAGAACATTTCTCGAGTCCAACTCGGGAAATTTCCGTAATAGCAGGATAAGTAATGCAAACTAGCGCACTATTTGATAATGTTCGGGCTGATGTGAATAGGAAATGAAATACTGTAGCGCGCTAATTTGCGATCGCGAAAACAATTTCGAGCTTGGATTTTTATTGGGCTGATGTGAAAACGCCTAATGTTAACACCTTTACATATATGTATGGCATTTTGTGTATTGCAGATTTGTCATAGAACAACCATGATTTCAATGTAAAGCAATCAGCATCTGGATGATGTAACCAAGATGAAGCAGGGTGTGTCCTTCTATCTAAATATTTGAGAGAATACACATGTGTCTGATAATATGGTATGAGGGAAATGTGATGTGTCATTTCTTGATGTAGCCTCTGGCCGCTGTGCTAAACATTAGAGAGAATACACATGTGTCTGATAATATGGTATGAGGGAAATGTGATGTGTCATTTCTTGATGTAGCCTCTGGCCGCTGTGCTAAACATTTCAGGCAGATTTCACATAATTCACACTCTTGAAATCTAACAGGGTGACATTTGACATGACTTAAGTCTCGTCCGGAACCACTGCGAGAACAATAATCACATTTCTGTCTATTCTCTCTAATAAGTTTGGTGATGAAACCCCTACACCTAAACTCTGGCTGACCTGATGAAATCTCCTTGGTAGAGAATATAGCTTAGTGTTCTCCCTCGTTCACTTTCCTGCAGTTAAAATTCAGCGTGCCCAGACTGAAGTGGAAAGGTAAATATCAAGGGTTTGCCGTATTCATCACAGATCACGCGGAGTCCGTGACCTTCTTGACATCAACTTCAACAAACATTATCTCAAACAACCGAGCCAGAAAACCCAATAGTTCAATCATCAGTCTAGACTCCATGATCAGACCCTTTTCATTCCCAATAACAATAGTTGACTGAAACAAAAGCTTGTTGATTGCATCAGCAGGGGAAAAAAGCCCCCCCCCCCTTCCTTTTGTTATCTTACAATGCTTCTAACCTTTGATAACGACCTTCACTTCTATCATTTCTAAATTCCTCATCGATATCATCATTAAATGCATTAAATTCATTCATTCATTCATTCATCGCAACCACTACCAACAGCATAGTGCATCATCATCATCATCCAACAGTTTCATCACAAATTTTCTTGCAACACCTTAATCATGATTAATCCTCTATCACCAAACTGAAGAGGGAATGTGAATACATACATATACAAACATACACACACACATTATACACCATACATACATACATACATACATACATGCATAATACATATATACATAATACTTACATACATACATACATTCATACCTGTTACATCAACACATAATATATTTACTGTAAAACATGATATATTCGCGGCAAGAATTTTGCGCGAATTGGAGCCGACGGCCTTTTTTGCGGCATAAAATTTTCGCGAACTGCCACTGGCATTCAATGCATATAGTGTAGACAAGAACTTTCGCATGCATCTTAATTTCGCGAATCTTTGCGCTCGCGAAATTCACGAAATTAAAATGCATGTGAACATTCCTCGTTTTACAGTATACAGAGAATGAGGGAAAGAGAGATGGATAGGGAGAGGGTGGTTATTTCTACAGCTACAGAGTGTGTAGAAAGAGCTTCAGACTCACCTCTTTCAGTATGGAGTACATCCAGTAAACACACTGCTGCATACTGATCGCTCTGATCACTATCATGGTGATGAGGGCAGGGCTTATGAACTTTGCTAGGAAACGAGTTGCCTTGGTAACATGACCTGAAGGCACATATAAATGAAAGGACCGATTTGCTTCAGCAATGCTCTTACGTAGCTCTTGATCAATAATCACAAAATGTCATGAAAATGAATCTTTTATTCAATGTAAATTCTTCAGCAACGTAGCATCAATATACTGATACTGGAAACGAAATATGATGTACATTTCATTGCAAAAAAAAAAAAAGAGAGAATCTCTGCCAGGGTGTTTCATTGACATTCAGTTAATCGTCCCCAAATTAGACATAGCACAAGTACAATAACATATTCATTATGATAACATGACAGTCCCACAAGACAGCAGTTATGGTGCAAACTAGGGTTAAGATTATCCAATCACTGATCAGATATCTAGTCAGTTTTTGGACTTGTATCTATACCAACTGGTGAAGAGAGCTAGACAGCAATGTAGCAATTGGTCAACGGCCAGTACGGGTCAACAGAGAGTCAGAATCACAGGAAGTTTGGAGATAAATATGATGCTGCTGTGCCCTTGTTGACCAATTCCCTGAAACTTCCCCCCCCCCCCCCCCCCACTAAGTGATGTCCAGCTGGGTTTGCTAAGGCCGCTGAACACTCCAACACTATCAAAATCCTCCATTTAAGTTCTGATCCTCTGTTACTCTGGCAGGGAAGGAGTACTGCTACACAAACAATCACAACACTAATAGGATCCTCTACGACTCAAACAAGGAGCTGCTTCTGGTAAACTCTATGCCCTATAAGCAGACAAACAAGCAAATAAACAAATAGCATACTTCACTAATTTGTAGAAGGACTCAAGCTGTACGATTTTATATTCTAAACTTAAGAATTTCTAAATGGGAATGATACCGAAATATATGTGGATTGAGTGAATGCAGAAATATTAGTAGAACATATCAATCAAATTTGAGGAAAATTGGACAATACATTCAAAAGCTGTATTTTTTTTAAGTTTCGGTACAGCAATTGCTGGATAAAATGACAACAATTTGTGATATCACAGCAGGGTGATATTGAATAAAATTCTTTAAAATTTCATATTTTATGAAAAGTACACATTCCTTTCACTTGATACTGCCATATGTTAAGGGTAATATTATTCCTCCTGGCTTCTCAAAGAGAGGCAAGCAAAGTCTTTTTTCATTATGCTAGAAAAATGAAAATATGTTGAATTCTCTTGATATATTATTTACATCATTGTCCAAGTGTGACATCATTAACTGTTGCTGTCTACTTATCCAGCAATGGCTGTATAACTATAGAAAGGATTGGCCAATTTTCCTCAAAATCCATGAGTTCTACTAATAATTCTGTATTCACTCAATTCACTTATAATATAATCAAGTTTCATTCTCCTTTTAAATAAAGAACAGAGATGAACTCTGGCTTACTGAGACTTGATGTTCCTAGCGAGAGAACCATTTGTGTCAATGACTTCTGGTCAGTTGCAGCACTAGACAAAGAAGTGAAAAATGTTTGCAAAGAATGACATGAAATATATAGTTCTGATTATCATACAGTACATAATATTTTCTCATATTTTGTTTGTGATATTTTTTGTGTGAGTGCTATAGCTCTCTTACATGAGAATGACAATTAAATGAAACCCTGAGTGAACAGGACCAAATGAAGGTGCCACCCTTGAACCATTCAATCTGTGATTGCAAAGTAAGATGGGGCTTTCGATGCTTATCAATGTTCTAAATGCCAACTGGAATGATGCCTTATGTTATGTAAAATGTTATCAAAGTCAGATTGAAAATAAAGAAGACATGAAACTGTAAAACCTCAACAAAGTTGATATAAATATGCAAATGAGTGAGCTGATGATGTCATCACCTCACAATTCTTCATCAATTGTGTACAAGAAATTACAAAAATTCAGTTCTTCTGCTGCAACAGTGTAAATGATAAATTCCTGACTGAATACCTTTAAAATAATGATTAGTCAGGAAAATTTGACACTAGGGCATAATTGCCATTCAAGAAAAAAATGGACATTTCAAAAATTTTATTAACAAACTTTATGGTAAGTTGTAAGGTGATGACATGATCAACTTTACTACAGTGGACTCCCGTTATAACGAAGTCCTCGGGACCGGCAGTTTTCTTTCGTTGTATCGAAATTTCGTTATAATCGAACAAATATACAATAAAAATACATAAAGTGCTTAACGTTACGGCCCGAATTTTTACTTCGTTATAACCGGAATTTCGTTATAACCGTGTACGTTATAACGGGAGTGCACTGTATTTGTATCCTGGATATTCAAATTTTTCAGATTTTCAAAACTGCTACGTGAAAATTAGCAAAACTTCACAATTTCATAACTTCCCTAACTTTTATCTGATTTTTATTGAATTATCATTGTTGGCTCAGAAAAAATTAATCCTTTTCTTCCAGGCTAACTTTTAACTGGTCTGGAATTCTCCTTTAGATCTCTGAAATAGCAAGAAGAAGACACTAACTTGTACCACTCCATTGGTTCGGCCAGAGGATTGCCAATCAAGTTGGCTTCGTAGAATCCCACACAAAGAGCCCCCGTGGTACACAGTGTAACGATAGCACAGTCTGATATGATGCCTAGAAGTAAAACGAAACAGTAAAGTATGTGAGAAAGTAAGACTAAATATTCTAGGACTTTAAATATGTGGTAAGATACATGAAACTGCATAAGATTTTATGCATCTTTTACAGTCTTTTGCACCTTATTCACACAATATTGGACTTGGACTTCTACTACTTTTACTTGTAATAAATAATTCACATTCAATAATGCTTATTAAATGTCACATCTCTAATATTGACTGAGTAAAATTCACAAATCACAGTGGTCATAATACTGATGTTTTATGACTTTTAGTTTAAAATACTTAACTTTGAAAGCTGCAGTCATCTCCAATAAAGAATGAACATTCTTTGTTCAGAGTGCTATATTTGTGGACCAATACAGAGACACTTTATTTGACCAAGGGCCAGTACAATCCACACTTCTTGCCACAAACTTTCCTACAAACATGTTGTGTTAGTCTCACAGGAACTTTGAATGAAAAATGAAAATGTCCCATAAACAGCAAAATATTCACTTTCTATATTCTTTCCATCTGTGTATTCTATATGCAACATTTATTGACATTCCTGAGACTTCCAACTTATGTTGTTTAATGAAAAAATAATGCAATACTTGGAGGTTTTCTTAAAAAGAACATAAATATTGACTTATGGAAGAGAGATAAATCTTCAAAAAAAAAAAGTTTTTAGAGCAAATATTTAGTACTTTGCCAGACATGATTCTAACAAATGTAGTATTTTTACTCTCTTTTTTCTTCTCCTACCATTGTCCATTTTGATGGTCAGAATAAGATGGATCACTGCTACCAAGACAACCAGCACCAACAACCTGAAAGGGAGAAATGAGAAATTAATGTAATCTTTAAGCAATAATTCACCAGTAATTATGCAAACTTGCGAGGGATGCATTGTGGATGGTACAATTCTGCAAAGTAACAAGTCAAAAAACTAGGGTATTCAAATTAATGAATATATCCCTTTTTTGACCTAGAGTGGGATCATTCAATGCATATCGTATTAGTACTTGGATTTCACTTTTCAGGTACAGTGGTTTCTGCATAATCAGGTGCTGCTTATCTCCTCCGCCAAGGGAGGAGGTTATGTTTTCATTACCGTTGGTTTGTTGGTTGGTTGGTTTGTTTGTTTGTTTGTCCGTGTGTAAAATAACTCAAAAAGTAGTTAATGGATTTGGATGAAACTTACAGGAAAGGTTGAGAATGACACAAGTAACAAATGATTAAATTTTGGTAGTGATCTGAGAATTTTTTTGGGAATTTATGAAGAATTTTTGATATTTTAATGAACTTGGGCTCAAGCTCAAGCTGCGCATTTTTGAGGTTTTCAAACGTGCTCTAAAGTGCGTGCTCTAGTTCCTGCTAGGGCGAGGCGCGCTGCGCAGCTGAGGGTTTATGACGTAACAAAGGCTTTTCTATTGGGAAATCAGGCGATTTTTCAGCATGTATACCTATGGGTGGAAATCACTGATCTCTATGGAAGAGCCAAAAGAGCTTTTCCCCAGTGGTGGAAAGGAGAAAAATCTCTTTGGGAAGAACAAGATCATCGGTAGAAAGTAGCTGCTTGCCAGAAGTCTGCGCTCTCAGAGTGCTTTTCTAGTTCAGTTAAGAAATGCTCTGCCTGACACTACCTGATTAAGTGGAGACTACTGTATTAGTAAACTGCCATGCTGGGCGAGCTATGAGAAAGATACTCTGGCTGTCGGAAACAATCTTTGCTAAACAAAGCGTGCATAAGATTTAACTGCATTAGCAAATCAGTCTATTTCCCATTGAAACGGGATTTCGACTGTAGGACATTTGCTAAGACATTTCTGTTTTTCTTTTCACACAAAGAAGAATGTAAAATGCAAACATTGCATAAATTTACCTCATATTGTTTGTGATTATCCATAATCCTGTATCAGATGAATAAAAAGAAAATTTTGTTTTTTACATAACTATTTTTCTAATATCTAGAAGACCCTTACCCTCTGGCAAAAGTTGATCCACTCAAGTACGCATACACACCAAGAACTGCAGAGCCAAGGTATGCTACGCCAGCTGCTCCAAGAATTAGACCCTGTGCAGGAAAGAACCCCAGAGCAGTCAATTTTGAAATATTGAATAATGAAGACCAACTTAAAATGGCTTCCACAGTGAAGCTCTAAAAATGCATTCTGGTTTGGGATCAGGATGCAATTCAGTAGAAGAGAAGAGTCTTCATGCAACAAAGTTATAACTCTCATCAATTCAAAATCTATAATCTATTCACAATAAATTTGCCGTGAAATTATTCATATACAATTAGAATCATAATATTAGAATGTCTTGCTAATTATCTTGTTATCATATTTTTGGGTACGATCACCTGCACTGGTTAAACACGTTTAAGTACTGGTACAACAAGTTTGCACTGTTTCCTAATATTACAGATTGGCCACTACCTTTATCTTTTTCAGCATGCTGCCTAAAAAGTCAAAAACAATGTGCTTATATTTAACAAAATCTCATGGTAGATTTGACTGTAAACCTGTCTAATGAATATGAAGGAATGCAGAGATAAAATGACATGCATCTCCACTGCTTTGAAAAAAAAAAGAACATAGGCATATAGTATAGAAGAATGAAACTGGACAATAAAACCAAAGTGTATTGGTAGAATATTCAAATGGAGTGTATTGACAGAGCTGAATGATCCATGATGTGTACTACTGGTCATACCTTGGCCATGAAAGGGTTTTCTTTGATCTGTCTGACCACCACCCGGCTGAGCTTCATGGTGATTCGGATGATGCCCACCGCCTCGACGAGGAGGACAAGGGGCTCTGCTATCCAGACCAGCTGACCATACATCCAGACCAAGGGGTACGGGATTACACTGACCGGAAGACTCATGATTACAGCAAAAAAGGCAGCATCAAAAATGGGCCGAAGAAATCTCTGTAAAGTATGAGCCAAAATTGCAAAGTTTTTAACCAAAATAGGCACTTGCTTAACACCAAGTCATGATAATAGTTTTGCTCTTCAGTCATTATGTAGGAACAAAATGGGCGTGATTTAACTTTGTATGGAGCTGAAATATAATCATGGAACTTTGTCACATTTAACTATTATGATTGGAAAGTATGTCATCTTCTGAATAAATATATTTGTATCAATATTCTTCAGACACTACTATCACTTATCCCTAGAGAAAATATTGATCATGCATTGTCTCAGAGCCCTCACCCCATAAAGTCATGATTTAATTTTATATGACAGAGCTATACCATGGCGACATTCATGGCATAGTGCTCTATAATTCATACTATGGATAGCTATATGCATCAATAGCATATATGTAGAAAAGTGCTATCAGTATCGACCCCTGTCGATCACTCGTGCCCACCTCGGTACACTGATATGACTAGGATTGGACTTTGTTTAAAACATTTTTATATTTCATCATCAAATTTAAAGATTTGAACATGTTTGTTATTGGAGGGTAAAAAAGAAAAAAAAATATATAGAGCTCTAGGCCTATATATATCATTGTCTGTGATCAGAACCAGCAATTGTTCTACAACCAATAATAGTGAAAATATGGACGCCTGCCAACCTGTAAGTGTGTGTCTGCCCTTGTGTCTTTTGAATCTATAAATTCCACTACACCAACTATTAAACATGTTAGTCTTCAATTTGGCATATTCCACATCATGGTATAATTTTGTTTAGCATGCTCAGCAGAAGAAAATTAACAAAACAGAATTTAGAAATTTGAGTAAGTTTTCACCAACAAATCTAACTTATTTTCTCTCTAAACTGTTGTCACTGTGTTGATGGACATAATCACGATCAAACTGACGATGATGGAAGATAAAGTTGCAACTTGCAAGCTCACCAGTAACATAATTACGACAGATTAAATTGGCAGTAATTTCATCACTTTTTCCACGTTGGGTTTTTTGTTCTTGTTCTTGTTTTTGACTCACGACAAATCTTTGTACACACGATCCCATGGCTGTGTACAGCATCATGAGGAGCGAGAGGCGTAGTACCGTGTCGGGCCCGTCGAACGCCCCGACAACCGGCATGGCGATGACCCACACGAGTGGCAGCAAGCTGCAGATCATGGAACACGGAAAACACATGATTGCTTTCTGAGGTTGCTTAAACACGAATGAAATCCCAGTGGAGAAGGTTCTCTATTTCTCTGAAGATTTGAAACAAAAGTATCATGCTAACACTGGAGCTGAGCTTTGCACTGCCACTCCAGACTGGGTTAGCATAATCAGCAATCTAACAAGCCACTGAACGAACCACGCAAAATTTGTGGTGACGACTCTCTATCTTGTTTTCGATTTCGGCGCACAAAGTCACATGACTTCGCTTCTTGTCAGGTGATTATACCGATCTCGCATTTCTGCTGATACGTTGAGAATCATCAACCGTAAGTTCTTCTAACGTCATTTCATTTCTACACAAATACCTTCCAAAATGAACCACTCGAAATGGACATCTGTTAATTCACAAGATGTAGAAGTCGACACACTTTCGATGTGGAAAGCAATCGATATCTGGTGGTCGAAACCTCATGTCGTGAATCGCCGTTTATCGGCTGCTGTGGAGGAACACCGAATGCCGCTCTGCTGTGAATGGGCCAGCTCCGGCGTCGAAAGTGACAATTCACCGCTACAATCCTGCTGCGGCGTGATCTCGCCAGAAGATCGCATTTCCAAAGACAAGACGCCGAATGCATGGCTTGCTCCTCTGATAGAAAACTTGAAATTGATATGCGTGACCGAAGGAACACTCGCAACACCGATTGTCAGCCGAGTCATTGCTGAATACGTCGCAAAACACCGCCATCAAGGGCAAGGCCAAGGGATAGATGCCCAAATAGATCAACACGATCAAAGAGACTCTCAAGAATCTGTGACTTCGGTGAGCTGCTCTGCACATGAACTTCAAAGCCATGCTCCGAGAGAGGGAACCAAAGATGGAGAGATGACGTGTTATCCTCAGGAAAGCGACAAGACTGATGTAGATGAAGTTGGGAAGCACAGAGTTGTTGCTAAGGAACATGACAAGCCACGTCTGTCAAATATCTCGCATTGCTCTGTTGGCATAAGGAAGTTGCTGCCTAAATCAGCTGGGGCTGCAACAATTCATGAAATAGGAATATTTGGTAAGTTGGAAAAGATTACTAGATAGACTTGTTCTAGTAGTCAAGAGGCCTGTGGTTTACCTGTTTTCCAGTGTCAGAAGTCCAAAATTTTCATAGTTAAGGGTGTTCAGGGCTTCAGGTTCATTTCTATCATCTATCGACAGAAAGAGAATAAAACAATTCAATGGGATTTGAGGTTTATCCTTGCAGAGTTGAGCATTGTAGAAGTTATTATCCATCTTGTTCTTTTGATACTTCACTCTCTTTTCAGATCACAGCAGCAGTGAGGCAACATTCATTCTCTTGGCTCCTTGCATCAGGACTGGACTTGAAAGAGGAGAAAGTGTGGAAGAAATTGGGTTTCCCTCGTACAGATTCACTCTGAAGTCCAACAGGTATAAGATTTAGAAAAGACAGTATACTCCCCACTTCAGAGTATGTTTCATTCAGACCTTTTTTTTTCTTCAAACATTGTATAGAAAAGTACATAAGAATGTCATGCATATAGTCATTGTGCAAGTATAAATATGCAATGGATAAAAACAAAAGAATATAAAAAAATTAAGACCTGCAAAATTACCTTGTTATATCAGATATCACACCATATCTTTATCACAAGGTTCCACTGCAGAAGGAGATTGGGTGTACAGAATGCTTGTGCAATTATCTTTTTTGTCATATTAAATTTGCCTTTGCAGAATTGCTCTTTCTGTGTGTGAGGACTACACACTGGCTGTTTCCAAGATAGGCATAGGTCATCCGTTGACCATCCCAACCAAGGAATGGCTGGAGAACATCCTCCTGCCCAAGCTAACCAAGTGGGCGGGGGAGAGCAAGACATCCAGCCAGTCGCATCCACAGGGGACTCCCCTGATACCGATGGATCGGTACACCCAGCTCTACCAAGAGATGAAGATCAAGTATGGAGCAAAGTTTGTGGAGGTAAACTGGTTTGGAAAGAAATCAATCTTCAATCTTGCAATGAATTCCTTTCAAAAGATGACATCTGGTGTGATTACCATTCATGGGCCCACAGAGTTTCCAGTCAGTGCCAAGGTGCCAATCTTCCCACCATGAGATACAAGTCATCTTGGAAATAATTATTCCATTATTATCAATTTTTTAATCAAATCCATAATTCATAAATAAACACTTCACAGTCTGATCTAGTTGCCTGGATGTTAACTTTCAGTATCCAGGATGAATTCCATGTCTTCGTTTCATCTTTCCATTGACCAGAATTGGCCAGAGAACACTGACCCAAAGAAGTTTGTGTACGAAGATGTTGCCATAGCAACCTACCTTCTGCTTCTCTTCGAAGGGGAGAGGAGAGAGATGGGTGTGGATGATGGCAAAAAGCAGTCATTCATCGATCTTGGATGTGGAAATGGTCTACTTGTACACATTCTCAACAGTGAAGGGGTAAGCACCATGTCAAATGTTATATACCTTGATAGTCATACTACACAGGATGTCCACCTGTTTCAAACAATTTGATTTTTTCTTTTTGTGTGTGTGTTTTTTTTTTTCTTTTGCAGCATGCATTCTTCACAGACACTGGCTTTATTATGCTTGAAATTAGTCTTGGACTAGGTAGAGGCCTTTATTTTTTGCTTCGATACTTTGTAGGTCAATTCTGACTACTGAGAATTTTTAAACATATTTTGTGAGGATTTCTGGATAGCAGACTCTTGTAAATGAGTCTGAGCTGGACTCATTGGACAAACTAAGCTATTCTCCAGTTTCTTTCAGAGTGATATATGTAAGTTTGACTAAAAAGTGTGTCTAATGCAATTCATTGTTTGTATGGTCTTTACAAGTGACCTTCCAATTAAACTTTCACATTATGCTTGGCAGTATCCTGGCAAAGGCATAGACTTGAGGCGCAGAAAAATCTGGGACCTCTACGGCTCTGAGACGTGTCTCGAAGAGGGCGCTGTCATCGCTTCCATGGAAACGTCATTTGGAGACACAGAGTGGTTGATTGGGAATCATTCAGATGAACTCACCCCCTGGATCCCTGTCATGGCATCAAGGTCAGAGTTCAAGGTCATAAATCAAATTATTGGATGGCAGTTACGGAGGGGATGAAATACACATGATGCATCACACACTTCACAATGCACTTCAGCAATCACAAAGCATATAATATTTTTGTGCACTTATGATCATGATGAATGCAACTACATTAAAGGACCTGTGTCATTACGTGTAGGTTAATTAGTTGTGACCTTATACAGTGTATGTCCAAGATGCTTATTTTATGTCATAGTAGCCTGATTTACATATTTAGGTACTTCAATTGTTCTCAGGACTTATTATTTTTTTAGAACATTGTAACCCATTTGTTGTACCAGTATCACGATGATATTCCTTTATTACTCCTCTGTATTGCAGATCATCGTCTAGCACCCGCTACTTTGTCTTGCCCTGCTGCTTCCACGATTTTGATCGCAAGTTTGCTCAGAGGGTTGCTGGCGAGAGTCAGTACAGGTCATACCTGAACTTTGTGAGAGAGGTCGGTGAGGTCTGTGGATTTGTGGTTCAAGAGGACAAGATGAGGATACCGTCCACAAAGAGGGTGAGCTTTTCATCATCATCATCATCATCATCAGCGTCATCATCTTCATCATAATCATCATCATTATTGTCATCATAATCATCAACATCGTCAGAATCACATTGTCATCAGTTTCACCAGCATCATTAGGTTATCAACACCAGACTCATTCTCATAATCATTTTTGTCATGGTCATCATCACTCTTTTATTCCCATCTGCCTCCCCCTCTTCATCATCATCATTTTCATCATTTCACCATTATTATCATCACTTCATTATCACCATCGTCATAGTCACTTATATCATTAGTGTTGCAATTAGGAACCTTTTTCTGCATCACTGGTTTACTTGCAGTTCCACTCTTTAACTCTAAATAATCAAAATTATTTCCCCTATACATATTTGTTTCTCTTCAGGATTTGGCCTTCATATCTTATGATAATTGTCTCTTAGTTCAAACCTTTCCCTTCTCCCAGCAACTTCTCAATACACAGTATTTTCACTTCATGAAGGAAATGTTTAATCATCACTACAAAGCTATTATCTATGCTGACATTGCATCTTCAAATCTTGATGGCATGGGATGTGAACATTGTTTCAAGACTGTGATTATCAGTGTCGACTGTTGTTTTGTACTAGAAAATTTCTTTTAGAATCTCTGAATATGTACAAGATTACTTTAACTTCCACCTACAGATTTGCCATGTTGGTAAACGTAAGACACACAGCAGAGATCAGTATCAGCAAGTCCTGCAGAGAATCACTGAATATGTGAGTGGTCGCTGTAAGAGCTCATCGGCTGCCTCAAACAGACCAAACACACCAAGTGGCATAACAAGTGTCCATTCTATTCTTTTGGACAAGAGTGCTACAACCTCCAAGGATTTTAGTTCACAGAAAACACAGATTGATGACAGTGAGGAGGGCTTTTGCATTGTTGATGCAGCTGAAAAATCTGTGGTTTTGACCACACCCACTGGAGATGGTAAGACTATGCAAGATGACACCATCGCTGACTCTTCCGGAGGAGCACAACCCCAGAATCTCGCCCCAAATTTCAGACCGCGTGACAGAGAAGAAAAGGTGCAGAACTGCAGCCGAGTGGAGAGATCGCTGAAGGAACGCATCACCCTGGAAGTGGCATGGGCCATTCTGGGGGCGGGCGGGGTCAAGAGACCAGCTGAGGGAAATGATGCTGGTCTGGAGATTGGAAATCAAGAACAGGAGGATATGAAGAGAGGGCAGAAGTCAGCAAAGCTGTGGAGGAAAGGAGGTATGCACCGTAACAATTACTTACCCCGCAACATTAACTTGAGTGTCAACAACCTCCTTAAGACATTGGCAAAAATTACATACAGGATGTTGATAGTCATTCCTCAGTGTCTTCTCTCTTCTTTTTTGATTTTTGTTTGTTTGTTTGTTTGTTTTTTAATGAGAAAGATCTCTTGACAGCAATTGTTTTGGTTCTTATTATATCAAATATCCTGTTTTCATCAAAAAATGCTCTCAATTTGGAATCATTACTAATGTAGCTATATACAACTTTCAGGTGATGCATGGTTTAATCTCAGAAGAATGTTTTTTTGTTGTTGATGTGCTGTATGTTCGTACATGTGTATGTATGTCTTTTCTGGAAAGGTTCTGTAACTCTGAGGGATGCTGCACAGTTGTTTGATGGACCGTCTCTCAAGAAGCTGAAGAGTGAGTGTGGAGGACTCAAGACACTCCTCAAGACCTCCAACCAAGTCTTCCAGAGTAAGATGATATTGAATCATGTGATCCTGTTGTACTAGCAATTTATTCATACTCAGAGATGTAAAACCTCAGCACTGGAAGGAAACATGTTTTGATATTTAGCAATTTAAAACACAGTGAGCTTCATAGAGTTAAACTAAAGAAAATAGAAGATGTATTTCATAAGAAATTACCTTGTGTTGAAAATGTATTTTGAGTAAAGTTAGTTCATGAATCAATTTGAATGCAAGTTAATAGCTATAGTGAGCTACTTGTTTCTGTTTTATATTACTTCTTCATTTCATTACTTTTTATGTTTGCTACTACATGACTTTTTGTTGTACTTTTAGATGTAGAGTAATAGTTTGTTTTATTCAAAATTTTAAAAGAAGAAGAAAAAAAAAGGCATAAGCAGGACAGCCTGGTGTTTGATGCATTGTATATGCTTTGATAATTGGAGCCAATCCCAACCAAACTCAAGTCATCAAAGAAATTCAGAAACAGATTAATTTATGGAACTTGTTTGTTATTTTCCTAATGTACATATTATTCTGGAATTTTCTTATCAGCATCAGTTTCTTAGTACTATCTTCATGCCATATTTTGTGTGATATGATTTGTTAGTATGTAAATTTAAAAAAAAAAAAATCATGCTTATGACAAGTTTGCTAGATCTGGTAATTGCTGATTTTGCCTTTGATTCCCAACAGTCACTGGCAACCAAGTGATGCTAAGAGACTGGTCAACAGATGCTGTTGGGGAAGGTGACAGAGATGAACCTCAAGGTGGTAGGAAGAGATCCGAGAGCCAGGCCCGGAAGGAGGAGAAGAGGGAGGGGGACAGACTGAAACTCTTCAAGACCAAGCTCTGCTGGTTCCACGCCCACCATCCGGACGGCTGCCCCAGACCGGCAGATGCTTGCCCCTTCGCTCATGGAGATGGGGAGCTGCGGAGAAGACCGGTGTTTGGAAAATGATTGCTGATGATGGGATGGAGAGTGGGACCTTAGAAGCAGACTGGTCTTTGAAAAGTGATGCCTGATAACAGGACAGAGATAGGGAGCTGAGGAGCAGACCAGCTTTGGGGAAGAAATGCTTGATGACTGGATAGAGACGGGAGCTACAGATCAACCGGTCTCTGGAAAGTGATGCCCGGTAACAAGATGGAGACGGGGAGCTTAGGAGCAGAATGGTCTTTGGAAAGTGATGCCTGGTAATGGGACAAAGATGGGGAAACGAGGAGGAAACCGATCTTTGGAAAGTGATGTCTGATAATGGAATAGAGACGGGGAACTTAGGAGTAGGCTTATCTTTGAAAACTGATGCCTGGTAACATGATCGAGATGGGCAGCTGAGGAGCAGACCGGTCTTTGGAAAGTGATGCCTGATAGTGGGAGTACCACCAAAGAAAATTTTGAAGCTGTGCATGTTCTTGCCAACCATATAAACAGTTGAGCAAGGCCAGTTGGGTGCTTGTACCACACCCGCCATTCAGATGGTGGTTCCAGACCCTTAGAGACTTGCTCCTTTCTGGCAAGAATTCTGGACCACTCACCCATCTATCCTTTTAATCATGCAGGATTTGGTTTAGAGTCTACCTGTTTATTGAGCCATCGTTCGGACCAGATCCGCCTCTGCTATGTAAAAGTGGATGTTTTCACGCTGGGCCGAGTAAGATGAGTTTCACGGGTGTTTAATTCTGCAGAATCAAGACATTAACTATTGAAAAATATGGCATGCAAAAATATTCATGTGGTTTTATTTTTGCACTAGCTTCTGGTTGCGCAAAATGCGCGAAAATTTTAACACCATGAAAATTTCCACTTTTACAGTAGTAGCTTCTCTAATTGGTCCATTCTTAATCCTTTGTCCTCACTTCCAATGTGCTGTTGGGACATTGGTGCTGTCTTTGCCCAGAAATGCGACTATGTAGTGAACTTGTCACATTCAGTTGAATTCTTGTCTCATACATGCATCAATCCTCATGCTCATTATTGCTGCAGCTGGCTGTAGATGTGGGTTTGTTGTTTCCTTGATTGGTGCCAATGCGGTTTCAAATCCATTTATGTCTAATATCCATGAGATGGCGGACCTGACACAGTGAACAACTCTCTCTGCTAGTCCTTGTGATCTCTGCAACTGCAAATATATATATTTTGTTGATGTGATGTTCTAACATTACTGGGTAAAAGAAAATAAATGAAATTGTCAAATATAAGCATTGTCAAGTGACTATATTTTGGAGGTGATGACATCTTCTTTGTTGCCAAACGAATGAATTATAACTTTGGGAATTAAACAGGCATTAAAAATTATGTCAGTAAAATAATTACAATGTACACATGAACAACAAAGAACTCAAGGAGATTTTTTTTCTATATATTTTTTTTTTTTACTCCACCTCATTTAGCACTAACAACAAATACTGTAAAAGTGGAAATTTTTGCGGTGTTGAAATTTTCGCGCATTTCGCGCAACCAGAAACTAGTGCGAAAATAAAAACATGCAAATATTTTTGCTTGCCATACGTTCCTGTGCGTGATGTCGTGATTCCGCGGAATTAAAAACACGCGAAACTGTTCTGACCCGGCCTAGCGCGAAAAATTAGTCGCGCGAAAATATCCACTTTTACAGTATCTCGAGTTAAAGATGTAACACCAGAACTATTTATTGTTGGTGCTACATAAGGTGGAGTAAAAAAAAGAAAAAAAAAGAAAAAAAAGAAAAGAAAAGAATCTCTTTGAGCTCTTTGCTGTTCATGTGTAGAATGTAATTGTTTCTTTGACATAGTGTTTAATAACTCTTTAATTGCTAAAGTTATAATTGATTCCTTAATTGGCAATATATTCTTGAAGAGTCTCTGGATTTAGATTTGGGAATGGTATTGTTGTAAGGATACGTTATAACCAAAGACGCTTAACTAATAAGACACGAAAGTGCGCGCTAATCCTGTACAAAGCAAATGGACAGTGCGCAGTCCTCAAGAGTATGTATACGCTCACGCACATCACCTGAGACCACAGTACCTAACTTCAAAGATAGCGCGTCTCAGGTGATGTGCGTCTTTGCCCGAGACGCGCTGTCTTTGAAGTTGTTGTTGTTTAGCAAATGTCTTTAGGGGAGTGTAGCATGAACTCTATTTTTAGATCATGTTGTTACCAAATTTTTACCTCCACGAAATAATCCTTATTACTTTAAAATCTTGTTCTGCAAAATAATCCCCTTAATCGATAAAAAGCTACAACTATAATTTTTCAATCTTTTTAAGATAATAAAAATACCACTACCTTTGGAAATGAATGATGTTTCTAGGTGTACTGAGTTTGTACTTAGCTCTCTTTTGTATCGTCATGTAGGGTAGCCATTTTGTGTCCATTTTTATCGTGCGCGTTCGTATCTTGTTATCTACTATCTTTGGTTATAACCCTTCCTTGTCAATGACGATTTTAACGCGGTATCCCAAGTGCATTTCACCATGATCATCTCGGAGAACCTCCTTGTTCAAATATATGCTTCGTATGATAAGTCATTGCTTATTTCAGATTTTCTCAATTTTGAAGTTTTGTGTTTAAAATTAATCACGAACAAGATGTATTGAAATTCCTATAAGAGGTCTGTTCCGTTGGTTAAACTCCAGAAGAAAGTTAGGTTTGGATCAGAATGATGGCTGTAGAAGAGTATGATGCAATGATCGTGGTGCACTTGTGGTAGTATTAACCCATCAAGGACAGAATGATTTTACTCTAACACGCATTTCCCATAGACCCCTGCCTGAGTATACTCGGCAGTTATCTTTAGTTGTTCGTAGAATGCCCCCGTAAATGAATTCCTGACCATCAAACTACAGTGCAGCATTTTCTCCATTGGTCGATCTTGTTCAAATGTCACCAATCTTTCACTTACATTTCATTGCCTATGTTTAACTCATTGTAAAAGTTACAGCAAGCCTCTAGTCATTCTTTACTTCCATAATAGCTAGTGGAAGAGTGGGTACCTCTCATTAACTACAGTAAACCTTATATACTAGCACAGTTGTTTTCATCACTAAGAGGAAACTCCTCACATACACAACAGGATTCCAACCCACCAGAAAAGATGGATCACGTTCACCTGCAATTTTTGAAGTTTTCTGTATGAATATCCCTGCACATGCCAACATTTCACTCTTTGATTCCAGCTGATTTGACATTAACTGCGCAGCAAGTGTCATTTTTTTTAGTCTGTTTTTAGAAATAGTTGTTTACAAACACATATACCCATCCACCCCATCCACCCACACACATACCCATACACACACACACACACACCCATAACCATAATAAGCATACACTTATACAACACAGTTGCCATGAGATGTTGCAGTATATCATTTGTAGTAAATATACATATTTATTAATATCACTGAGAGATTTGCTTCTCTGGTGTAATGACATTTAAGACAATTTACCATTATCTATTACACATTGTTACAGGTCTTTCCGGTACACACATTCTATTTGAGATGATGTGTTTATCCTTTTATTAAAACCAACTGCAACAGCAGGTGGATAAAGGGTCACGGTCGGTTTCACAATTTAAATGGACCAAAGATGTGATCAGGACAACTCTATGTGGGAATGCTACAGGAGTGTAAGTTACTTGGTCATATATATCAACTAGAACACTAGAATGATATCTAGAATCTGCCAAAGGATTATAATATCTGATCTACAACTATCCACGGGAATAAAATTTAAAATCAAAAACATAAAAGTCTCAGCCAGGAAGGTGGGATAATGTTCCTTAAACAAAAAATTAAATTATTTTTTACTTCTTACTTACATAAATAAATAAGTACATGAAATATTTTGGTTAGTTTTGTCTTTTATATAAAAAAAAAAGTTTATAAAAGAATATGCAATTGTTAACATAGTGTTAAAAGTTATTTCATATAGCGACACTTATATAGAAACAGAAAGGCAAATGTGAGTAATGTCATTCTTAACTTTGGTATAGAGAGAAATTTCAAAGACTTGCAACAACTGAGCCCGACTCCCCATCAATATTTACTGCTCCCAAATGCTACCCTGCCATTTACATAATGGTTGAGCATGATTACAATTCAACTTTTACATCAACTATTCTACCTTGCCAAAGAGCAAACTTGCTACTTGCTTAATTGCAGGGAAATATAAGAAACAAGATGCCATTTTTGTGGTCTGAGCAAATTCGTAACTTGAGCACATCTTGATCACAAATTCAAATAGCTGGAGCTAGTTTGTAGCAACACAAGACGAGGGTACAATGCACTAAATATGTATATATGTACAAGGCAAATTAAATAATGACAATGAGTATGCGATACACAAATGAAAAATGAACTAAACGTTTAAAAACAGAATACATATGACCCCAACAAACCAACTACTCTGTCCCTCAAAGGCAGCATCTCGTATTGTGCACCATTAATTGTCTCTCTTTAATAGGGTTTTGCCTGACAAATGCATGCTGACCCAAAAGTTATCAACTTTGATGCTTGACCACTACCATCAATGTCACATTAAGACAATGTAATTTCATATCTGGTATCAAGAACTCAAACCATTTCACAAAACTTTTATATCAATCAAAAGGCAATAAATTTTGACAATTCACATCCAAAACAAAGAACAGGCTCAGTATAGACATCTGAAGACCAAGTCATGCTTCATATATTTTTGTACAGGACGGCGGCAAATGACGCAAACGAAGAAAACCATAGCATGAGAACTTGGGTAGTCTTGAAGATATTTCTTGATTTCTGTGTTTCATTCAGGATGATACTTTTGAGGTACATTGTGAGAGAGATGCAATGTGCAGCTTCAGGATAAAAATTTGTCAAAAACCAAAGGATATCCTTGACCACCTTGTGTGCATGCAAACCTCTACATAGTTTATATCTTGTCCTCATCTAATTCCAACTGTCATGCATATCTATTGGACTACATTTAAAAACAATGATTAAACCCCAATACTTTGAACTATGCAAATTTGAATGTTAAGCTATCACATTTATTTAATCATCTTGTTTTCCATTGTGTGGGGGAGGGGGAGGGAAGAACAAAATGAGATGATTTTGCTACAATTTATGTCAAACTCCTCAAAATTTAATAATTCTATATGTGAAGACTAAAAAAAAAAAGTGCATAGCTTGTTTCACCTTCTACATCATTCCACCTCCATGCTCCCTACCTGAGTGGACTTAGCCTCAAACCGACAGAAGTAATGTAACCTTTGAAGTATGAATCGGAGAAAACAAAATTAGCAGGAGTTTTTCTTTGTGTTTGCACACACCAAATAATCATGATTACTTCACTGTTACAATCCCCGAATGCCAAAGAGAGTTCTTTTAGCTTTGTGTTTTGATCTCTCAGCTGTTCTCTTGCATGCACATTCCTTGCATAGTTTGCATGTTTATACCTTGAACAGTTTCTTCAGATCAAGTATAATTACAGGGATATATATACCCTGCATGAGTTGGAATATCAGCTAGGTCAGAGTAGCTTGTATTATAATCTGGCTATATCAATTTTTTGTTAATGCACGCTTCTGAGTTTTCAAGGTTGTAGTGGGGAGGGGGCAGCGAAAAGCATGCAATCGTGTGGATACTGAAAGAATTGATTATGAGAACTCGTGTCCGTTGCTACTTCTGCTTCCGATCAGTCCCGTTATCACACTTCTGCAGCGGGCGCAGAGGTGAGTCAATACACAAGGGATCTCTCCAGGTTACTCGTGCATTTCTGTAGCTTGAGACAGGAAGAAAGGTGAAGTATCCAGAAAGTCCCATCTCCAGTGGAGGCAAAGGAAAGTGAAGAGTGGAATAAATGGTCCCCAAAAGCTGCCCAGCAGTTTCCTTTTTCTTTTTTCCTTAATACTTGTGTGATCCACCTGTAAGAAGTGTAGAAGCAAATGAGAACAGTATAAATAAACTGTAGAATCTTCATTTCTTTTATGTATTTATTACTACTTTTTTTCTTGGGGGGAGGGGGACATTTTTTGAAACGATATTATCAGTACTGACTGCTTTCGTAACTTCTGATGCGGTAAAGATGGCTTGGCCTCACAGGTCTCAAACTGACCTGCAAACAAATTTTTACTAAATTTTTTGTAGCAATGAAATCAAGGAGGAAAAAAAAACCACATTGCACCAGCTTTTCGCCATGTTTCAATAACCTACCAAGGTAGAGCGGAGGGACTGAGGCTGCTAAATAATCCCAAAAAGAAATTGTTTATTTTGCAATTAAAAACAAACAAACAAACAAACACAAAAACCAATGTAAGAGAGCATTGTGCACCATCATCTGAGGTAATGCAGTTGCAACCATTAATATTACTCTTCAGTGAAAACAAAAGTGAAGCTTTAACATTCCACGGTTTTCTCATCTTTGCTATTTTTAAAGATTTCAATGACATTTCTACTATTCTGTCTGTATAGTATTAGCCTATTCATTAAATCAACTTTGTGTGTGGAATTAAACTTTGAAGTTGTCAGGTTTGAATCAATGAAAAGAAAAAAAAAATGACCAAATAACTATTTCCAGCTACATCTTTTAATGACTACCAAAGTGCTAAACAACAGAATTTCAGTTATGGCATATCTCTAACTCCAGCAATGCATTTTTTTTTTTCTTTAATCTATTTTTTTTTTCTATTCCTATAAGACTGAGTGAGGTCCATACCATAAAAGGCTTGTGTGTAGTTCCCCATTCATGGCCAGAGGCTCACACCTCCTCCGACTGAAGGCCACCAGACTGGGCCTGCTGCTGCATCTGTTTCTGCATCTGGGCCAGCATCTCTTGCATCCGTCGCAGCTGGAAAGAGAAAACACGAACATGCACATAATCAGACTGGGGCAAAAATTTCAGACAATAGCCATACCGTATGTCCAAAACTAGATATATCGCTACGGCGACTGATATGCCTCCGCCATAATGCATGGTTCTCCTAATAGGTCTATAGTACAATGTCTTGACAATGTGTGATGACAGTTTCACACAATTGGCAAAATATTAAAATGACAGGTTTGCCACAAATGTGCTGAATGTTCACTTTCCTAGAACTACATGTAGGTTCAATTGGATGAATTATTCAAATGTCAGAGTGCAGGTATTTGGGGAACTGATGATTTTTACTTGACTTTTGACCCTTTTATAAGTTTATGCATTGAGTAATTTTCAAGGTATTGAGAAAAAGTATAATTTCAGTATCAAATGGGAAAATAGCATTATCTAAACCTGGTCTTTGACCTTTGACCTCACAGTTCCACAGAAAATCACTGTTAGGTAGAACATGTTTAAATATGTAAGTTTCATGATGATACCTTGAGTTACTTTCGAGATATGGAGGAAAAAGTGCAATTTAGCACTTTCACTTGACCTTTTACCTTTTGACCTTTGACCTTTTGGCAAGAAACTTCCCCAAAAATACATATTGGGTAATACATGCCATACATCAAGTTAAAAAAAAAAAAAACCTTCAGGCATATTGTATTTTAAGGAAAGTAGTGATATTTTGAGGAGTTGACCTTGACCTTTGACCCCCTGACCTTTGACCCATGACCCCCAACTTCCCTAGATAATCACTGCCCATCGGTACAAGCATATATACTAAGTTCCATGAAGATACCTTGAACCATTTGCGAGATATGGAGAAAAACATGAAATTTCAAAATTTTTTCACAAAATAACCTGTGACCTTTGACCTTTGACCCTGTGACCCTAAAATCCACACAAAGTATTATCCCCCAAGGATATACCCTCATACCAAGTTTGATGTAAAACCACCACACGGTTCTTGAGATATCGACAAAAACAAAACGGGACGGACGGACGGACGGACGGACGTACGGACGGACGTACGGACGGACGGACGGACGGACGGACGACCCGAAAACATAATGCCTCCGGCCACTTCGTTGCGGAGGCATAAAAATTACAACGGGTCCCTCCGCAATGATATCTTTAAAAATAGTGAATCAATCTAAATACAAATTCAGGGTATGAAAATATAACTCATTGCCCACATCTTACAGAAAACCCCATTCGATTTGCTTCAGTGGTCAAAGAGAAATGAGGAATTTTGTAGAGGATGTCGGGGAATCTCTTCCGTCCAAATTCTGTCTATTATTCACACACAAGAGCATTGAATTGCTAAAATTGGAAGAATCAGACTCAAGACATGCTTAACAATCTACATTTCTCTGTGACCGCTTAACCAAATTGAATGGGGTTTTCTGCAAAATAGAGCTAAGATGTTATATTTCAAGACCCTGAAGTAGCACTTAGACAGGTTGATTATATTGGGTGTTATAAATTCGAAAATCTCATTGTAATTTTTGGGGCGACTTACTGCAGTATGTCCCCAAAAAATTACAATCAGATTTTCGCATTGATAACACCCAATATGATTAATTCTTTTATATACTATTTTTACATACTATATAATGCTGGTGTGAGATGTATTAAGCAAATAATCATCGACTGGGAGGGCGATGGTTACAATCTAACATTGCCAAGGTGATCCACGAGGTGTCTATCAGGCTAAGCCGAAGGCGAGGGCTGATAGACGCGTCAAGGATCACTGAGGCGATATTAGATTGTATCCATTGCCCAAGAAATAGGAAATGATTATTTGCTTTATATCCCACATCGCTTTACGAACTTGAGATTTGATAAAAATATATTCCATCTACCACGCAGATTTTTATTTTATGATCATGCTGAATGTTTACTACACGGGTGATTGAACCGTAAAACCATAGTCCATGGCACAGCGGCAGTTGAATGAACGAGAGTAACATTAGATCTAAGACGATAACAAGTGATACTGATGTATCGATAACTGTGCGATGTGCACGGATGTGTGCCACTAGAACTTGTGAGCGTCCTGCGTGGCCGATAGATGTGAGTGATACCTTTAGAGATTTCAATCGCAGGTATGTAAAAAGTGCTAACAAAAAAGATAATCACATGTGACCTGTAGTTCCATTGCACGCTGTCGCTGTCAGCCATGCAATTTTGTATGAGCAAAAATGAACATCACACACCTGACGTCATCAATTTCCATGGACTCTCATGCTAAACTCATGATTGTGTGTGCCATGCACACTCAACAGTTACAAGTGTATTTACAACTGCGCATTTTGTCACTCATTTTACTTCAAACAACTTTGACCGATTGGTTTCAATTCGCATAAGTAGTACTGTACACGACCGAACCGACTGTGATAGTGTTACTCATTTGCTTTTTGTGAAAATGGTTGCCATTTCTGTGCTAATTTCAAGAATCTGTGTGGATCACATCTGCTGACGTTCAAGGTGTTGTATAAAACAAATAGTGTATGGTCTTTACTCATGCAAAGGAACAAGATTTTGCACTCAGTGAAAGATGAGGTGCTGTATTCAACTCGGCTTTGCCTCATTGAATACAGCACCTCTATCTTTTACCTCATGCAAAGTCTTTACAATCTTACCTCAGCCTCCTTCTCTTGAAGCATCCTGTCCTTCTCACTGGCTGGCTCCTCAGTGGCCATTCCACCTCTCTTCCTGCTCATATCAACACACAGAGAGACAACGGTTCAGTGAGGTGGGTCATATTCATGTGTGCATACTGCGAAAGCTGATACTTTTGCAGACATATAATTTTGCAAATGAGGAGGTCACATATATTTCCATGAGATGTGGTTTTTGCGATTTGACACCGAGGCTATCGTAAGCGCACTAATGCCTGTCCGCTCACTCCACCACTTTAACTGTACACGTACTTACACTATAGTATACGACTGAGTGCACAAAGATGCTAGTACATACCCTTGTGATTGTGACTAGACTGGGAGAAAAAATACGTGGCCATGCACGCCCTTATTCACGGTGCATTAGTATACCTGGCTGTGGTGATATTTTCACATGTTAAATTCGTGGCCCAACAGTGATTCCCAAAATATGCAAAATAAACCCTCTCAAAATAACATCTTTTACAGCGTGTACAAAGAACTATAAAGAGAGAGCGAGCAAGCGAGAGAAAATATAAAGAGGAATTCCACAGTACATAATTTCTCAATGAAAGGTATACAGTCCTTAGACTTGCTACTGATACATCATGTGAAAGGTAAGATCATTTCCCCTGGCTTCTGAAAGAGGTAAGTCTTTCATTAGGCCAAAAAAAAAAAATTGTTGCATTGGCGTAACATGAGATTTTCAAATAGGGTCGGTCGGGCGGATTTTTTTTTTTTTTTTTTTTTTTTTTTTTTGTCTACCTGCATTTTACGTGTAAAACTCGTGCTCAGCTCAGTAAACAGTTACAACTGCTGCACCGAATGTGCTGTGTTCATCTATTCTACAAATCATTTATGAGGCCGATATTACAGGAATTATACCCCTTCACAGAATTTAAAGATGTTGAAATCCCTATCCTGAATGTTTTCACTTCATATTTTACTATTTTGACTTAGATAAAGATAGATGCAAATTGACCCATATGTACGATCTTTTCATCGCACACGGCGATCTCTATTACAGTCCCGCATATACAGATTCGTGTAAGTTCTCCACACAAGAAACCTATGGCAAAACTGTGCACAATACATCGCAGTCTGAATGCTACGTATACACTGAATAAATCTTGTTAGACTACGTGTCCGTGTTGGAAACAGATGATGTACTGATCAAGGAAGGCTTATGCGAGGCGCTAGATCTCTCTCTCGTACATCCGATATCCCCAGAGCCGTTTCCACTTCCGGGTTTGTGCGATCGCGATCGCAATCAACAAGATATTTGATATCGATAGCAAAAAAAATAATAAAAAAACATGGGGTCGGCGGAATTTTTAGGGTCGGGCGGGTTACGCCAATGCAACAATTTTTTTTTTTTGGCCTTAGGCTCAAAAACTGGAAATACATTGAATTCTCATTCTATTTTTCCTACATCAATGTTTGATTTCATATCCAGCAAAGAAGGCACACGGATTTGTCCAAAACTTTAAAAAAGTTCACAACTTTTGTACAAATTGTACAGTTTTCCTGAAACTTCACTGCTGTGCATTAAATCATATTTCTCCATTCACTGAATCCAAACGATATATTTGGAGTAAATTCTACTTTAAACTGAGTCACAGATGTCCATCTAAATGTCACAAGACAATAATCATCACAGAGAACTCACGCTGCCTTCTTGGGTGCACCTCCACTCTTTGCTAACCTCTCGGACCGGAAGGCTTCGTAGTGGACTTCGTGTGTCACATCCTTCAAGTCCTCCATGTAGGCACTGTAGTCAAACAGACAGAGACACACATCAACTTGGAAAACAAGGACTATACAATGCTATTAATTTGTAGTTACTACGGCTACTAACAGAATGTGTCTTCTTAACAAGTACTCATCATTCATCATGTGCACAAGCATATCATATTTCACAATTCTCCCAGATATTTACAACAGTAGTTACCACTGTCTTGCCAGTCTTGTCTGATAACATGAACATAAATCTGTGATATATCTTGAGCAGAAACGTAGAGAAAAGCAAATGCATTCTCACAACAACAACAAAATTGAGTATCATTCTCACTTACGAGAACACAGACATACACCCATATGAACAAAAAACCCAACAACCCTGTATTCTATATCGGCTCTTCAACATAGAAAGAAGTGTCACAAAATAAGCACAGCATATTTTACCATCCCGTAGGCAATATTACAGCTCCAAAATATGACAAAAAAAAGCGAAATAATTCACTTATAATCACATGGCAAAATCCACACCAGTATTTCCATGATATCAATAGCTTTAGGGGATTTTTTTTTTTCTCAATGTATCAATCACTTCCCCAAACCTCCACAAATTTCTTTAAAGGAAGGCTTCTCTCTAGGATACAATGCACATTCATTTCCAAACAAGTTGAAGATTCTGATCGCGAAATAGGTTACGGACCATTTTGTAACATACGGACCATTTTGTAACATTTTCCAGTACGTTAATCGTCACACAGAAGGAAATAAAACCTTTCCAGTGATACCTCATTTGTTACCTTCATCAAGGCATATTCTTGAAGTTGTAATAAAAAATCCCATATTTTCCTATTATTTTCATTGTTTTTAGTACATTCACTGGCTGCAACAAAGGTTAAAAGAAAGCAAACTTACATGAGCATGCTCCTGAGCTTGATGAAGTCACAATGATCTGGATTCTCAACTAAATGGTATCAAAAAGAAAACAAAGTAACCAAATCAATTGCTGGCTCAGAGTACCATGTGATATTCTCTGCTTAAACCATAATTCCACATCATTCTAAACTAGACTTCAATACATGATAAATTAATACCAGACAAACAGAGTGATTAAAGCTTCTCCAAATTTGGAAATAAAGAAAGCTGTGAAATGTTAAGTTTCCTATGTTTTTCATCATTATTTTTTTTTTTTCATGCAAATTAGAAGAGGCTATGATGACATCACTTTACAATTTTCCCATTGGTTTCAAATGCAAAAACATATATCCTTTTTTCTTTAAATCAAGTGTATGGTCAATAATTTAGCAACTCCACTACCTCTCCTCTCAGAGGTCCTTATTCATAGGTTTCTTTTAGACTGCTGCTGTAATATGATCAAAAGAATACAACAATGTTGTATGTCATGTCAAAAAGACAATTCAGCAAAGATTTCTGCAATGGTCAAAAGGAACTTGTGGTGGTGATATTATCACATCCTCCAATAGGCATACATGGCTGTTCCTGATGCTGGTTTGCAAAACTATGATGGTAAAATTTCATACATGTCTTACCTCAGATTTTAATGAAATCACTTTATCTTTTTCTTCTATATTTCACTTTATCTATCACAGCTAACTTGAAAAACATGTGGAATTGCACTTAAACAATATTCACATTTGAACAAATACTAAAACTAAGCCATTCTATGACAGAATTTTTTTTATCATGACTGAAAGGTCCTGTCCCTATAGGTATCCACTCCCATTAGATTTATATAGGTCTGATAGATGAATGCACTCCCAAATCTTTGCAGCTAGCTGAGTTACACCTTTAACACAGAACTAACCATGCAAATAGAACTTTGTTTCCTGGTTGGCGGGAGCACTTCCATGCTTCTGATAATGACCACTGATTATCACAGTGCAATTCTTGAAATTAGAGTACAAGGTTTTAATAGGTGCACAATTCATTTCACTTCTTTCTCAAGTGATACAAAACTACATAAAAAAAGCATGCACAGCGTACTATCAGGAATGCAATATATATATAATGGGTTTCACATTACCACCACTGACAAGTGTTATATCACATGAAAGAAAAGTGCAACACCTACTTTCATTCCGAGCACTGCACATGCCATCTGTTTAGAGAGTCTAAGTTTCCACGAATTGAGACTTCCCAACAATTTCACGAATGGTTAAATTCACGATCATTGAGTGCAGTAATGAACGGACAAATGTATGTGTGCATGTCACATTTAAGTCGGGATCGCAGTAAATATCTTTGCATGTTGTTAAATTTGTGAACAGCACTTGACTTGCAAGAAAAAAAAAAAGCACCTCGCACAATATACGGTATATAGTGTTAACAGGAGAAAACATTAAAACTGAAAATAATGAAGTAAGATACTTGTTCCAATAGCATGCATTAACAACCTATTGAAAAGGAAAGTCGCAATGGCAAGTTGAAAAAAATTTCAGGAACAAATATATACAAACAACAACAGACAGTTCAGGTGCACATTTTGAGCATGTTGTGGTGTATATTTACATTGATAGTCATGTAAAACAGAATGAGCAAGGCTTACCCTCAACGACTCCCCATGGGTACAGACGACCTCTGACCTTTCTACCTTTGACCTCAATCAGCTGGCTCGACCCACACACAGCAAATGGTACACTTGCCTGTGAAAAAGAAACTGCCTTCATGAAAAAAAACTGTGTAGTCCTGCCTTCCCATACTTTCTGTGCACAATGTAATTTCACATTCACTATGAACAACATTTTCTTGAATCCCCCCCCCCCATGAGTGGTATCAATCATTAAAGGGAAGATAAACCCCAAGAACAATGTGGATTGAGTGAAAGCAGCAACATTAGTAGAACACATCAGTGAAAGTTTGAAGAAAATCGGACAATCGATGCAAAAGTTATGAATTTTTTAAGTTTTGGTGTTGGAACCGCTGGATGAGGAGACTACAAGAGGTTATGACGTATGAGTGGACTACAATATCAAGAAAACATAAAGAAAATACTACAAAAATCCATTTTTCATGAAAATTACAAATTCCATCAACTTGATATTGACATATGTTAAGGGTAGCAATTATTCCCCCTGCTTTCTGAAAGCGGTTGGTCCACTGCTCTTTCATAATTCTAGAAAAGTGAATTTTTGTTGAATATCCTTTATATTTTCTTTGTATTGTTGTCCACTCATACGTCATATCCTCTAGTAGTCTCCTCATCCAGCGGTTCCAACACCAAAACTTAAAAAATTCATAACTTTTGCATCGATTGTCCGATTTTTCTCAAACTTTCACTGATGTGTTCTACTAATGTTGCTGCTTTCACTCAATCCACATTGCTCTTTGGGTTTACCTTCCCTTTAAGACTTGACTTTGAGGTTAGCTTCCATTTCTATTTCTCAGAAAAGCAGATATACATTTTTCTTTCATTTTTCCCAACAGACACGTCAAATGACTACCCTACTGCCAATGATTTCTGTCACACAAAGTCACCACATAATGAAAAGTTTATGGCCTTGATTTGGTGTACTATATGAAAAAGATTAGTGAATTCTACCAAGGCAAAGGCATAGGACACAGTGAAAAGTCATTATTGTACTCAGCCGAAATAAAACTACTTGCTTTCCCTTTCAAGAGTTTGTGAATTCTACAATGGATTACAGGCAATGCCTCTTGATCGAGACAAATGTTCAGTGTTCAAAGAGAGTCCTCTTTATGAGGAGTCCACTGTACTGTTGTTATCTCAGACATCGCATGGATTTGAACACTTTGTACAACAAATAAAGAATTTGAATTCAAAAACAGCGAGATGCCATCTTATTTTTTAATTTTTTGAAGTAAGGTCATCATCAAATAGAGAAAAAATTAAATCCTTTCAATGATAACCCATCATTTACATAAGAATACTTTTTAAAATCTTATCAAAATTATCACATATAGTTGAATCATTTTCTTTGTTTTGATCGCATATTTATGACGTAATACTCATGGTATAGTGCACTATATCATGAATATGACATCATGGTATAGGACACTTTTCTCCATCAGCGCTCTATCTTCAAAACAGCAGTGATATATTTGGTGGCTTGATGCTTTATACACCAATCACTCACCAGGATTTCATTCAAATTATCAATGAAGGATATGATCTTCATTTCACTTTATCAATGAAGGATATGACCTTCATTTCATTTTATCAATGAAGGATATGATTCCCATTATTGGGACCATTGACTCAGGGGGATATATTTCGTGAGACCTATTCTCACCTTGAGCTGCTTGTTGTGCTCCTTGAAGTCCTCATCCTCGTCGGAGTCCGAGTCCGGCATGTGGTAGATTTTAATCCCATTGTCATGGATCTCATCCAGCACCTGTATTACATACCAGGCATCAATATGAGTTTTATCTATGATTCCCAACTGTAGCAAGTACTTGTGGTTGGTTGTGGTAATGTGTAAATGTCTATGTGTGTGTGTGAGGGGTGGGGGGGGGGGAGGGGGCGGAGGGGGGGGGGAGGGGGGGTTAAGTTGGGATTAGGAAGATGGACCAAAGCTTTCAGTTTTGTTTTTTCTCACCCCTAGCCTTTTTAAAAAACTTTTATGTAATCCTGTCATCCTGTTATCAAGTGAATGGGATAAAATGTCGATGATTCAGTATACTATTATTTGAAGAGGTGTTTTGTAAATTAGTGAGAACAAACAACTTTCTCATACTTTTTGCATGAACTTGAATATATTCCACAAGACTGAAAAACCTCTAATGTACAAGTTTCTTAGCTCTCAGACATATCCCAGTGAGCAATGCTTAATGAGCAAAAACAAAATAGTATCTGAACATGTCAAAGAATACAGATGAAGACATTAAAGGACAAGTTCACCTTCATTAACATAAGGATTGAGAGAATGCAGCAATTTTAGTAGAACACATCATTGAAAGTTTGAGGAAAATTGGACAATCGATGCAAAAGTTATGAATTTTTAAAACTTTTGTGTTGGAACCACTGGATGAGGAGACTACTGAGGCTTGTGATGTCATATGAGTACAACAGTATAAAGAAAATGTAAAGAAAATTCAACATATTTTCACTTTTTTTCGCATAATAAAAGAGCACTTGACTTGCCTCTTTCTAAAGGCAATGGGAATAATATTAACCATAACATATGTCAGTAACGAGTCAAGGGAATGTGTACTTTTTTCAAAAGATGAAATTTTGTGAAATTCTCTTTATATTTTCCTTATATTGTTGTACGCATGTGACTTCATACACTGCAGTAGTCTTCTCATCCAGCGGTGACTGCACAAAAACTTCAACAATTTATAACTTTTGAACGGATTGTCCGATTTTTCTCAAACTTTAAATGATGTGTTCTACTAATACTGCTACATTCTCTCAATCCTTATGTTAATGAAGGTGAACTTGTCCTTTAAGCATTCAACTTGTAATTGAGACTGTGAGTAATCACATGCATTCAATTAAAAAGACACAGCCAAGGTATTGCAGTCGGGTCCTGAATGATCGATGGAGAGAAGGAAAGAAGCAGCGTACCTTTTGCTTGAGCTTGTTCAGTTCCCTCTTGGTCAGGGTGTCGGACTTGGCAATGACGGGCACAATGTTGACCTTGTTATGCAGTGCTTGGATGAACTGTATATCAAGGGGCTTCAGCCTTGTGCCAATAAAAAGAAGAGGAGAATCACAAGAACAACTTTATCATTCATCTTGCATTTCCCTGACCTGCCGATTCATACAGGCCTGGGAGAGGTTTGAATTGTTTCAAAGAGATCTGGATTTTCTAGCTCTCAAGTGGACTGTTTAAAAGGGTACCACGAACGAGGTGTTGTGGAGGTTGTACAAAAATTCACAGCACAGAGTATGAAAGTGAGAGTAAATGATGAAGAACATAAAGCATGCTTCAGGCGTTACAATTCAAACTTGAATGTATCGTTTACATTGTATGGTGGCTTTGGCAATGTGATGCCAGGAATATCCACAAGTTAATGGGCATAACTTTCATTTTCAGTTACATTCAAAGTATTGAGAACCTAGGGGTCCACTTGTGGTAGACTAGTGACTAGCACTTTCTTGTCATTCTGTCTCATTCAGGCTATGTATAGTATCGGTATGTCTGCATGTATGTTTGCATCTATGTATGTATGAATGCTTGTTATATGTACCAGTATGTATGCATGTGAGTATGTATGTATGTGTGTATGTATGTTTACAATGATGTATTAATGTATGTCTATTTGTATGTATGCATGTGTGTATGTATGTATAGGTGTGTATGGATGGACATGTGCATTTCATAAAGCGATTCGGCCTCCTTTTGTAAGGCAGTCCCATCAGTGACTGATACACCATTTGCAGTCCAAAAAATAAAACAAGAAGAGCATGCAGCATACAAATATACACTGGCATATTTACTACAAAACACATTAAGACAAATCTCAAAGACAAAGGCGATTACAATAGGAATGACAAACATTTGTGAACAGCAATAAGGTAGCACTTCTATGAGATCTCTGTCTTCCTACAAATATCATGCATGATGGTCAGCATGGACGATGTGCCAAATGGTCACTCACCCGTGGCCGGTGGGCGAGATAAAGTAGAAGCAGCAGTGGACGCGGTTGTCGACGATGTTTCTCCTGTTGAGACCACTCTCGTCGTTGAGGTAGCGCTCGTACTGGTCATCGATGTATTTCAGGATGGGATCGAAGCTGGCGAGGTATAAAAAGAGAGAAATGAAACAGCCATGTTATGAAATGTTTCTGGATGCACAGTGTCTGTGAGATAGCTAGTAACCTCAACCCATTGATTGCACAAACCTAGTGGGTCATGAACAAATTCTATGAGGATTCTATAATTGATTTACCTTCAACCACAATTAGAGAGAAAATTTTGTAATACATTAATTATAAGGAAGTTTGTAAAGATATTTGATATTACACTAAGATTTGTTCTCCCAATCAAAACTAAACCCATTACCTCCTAGACATACTTGTAAATAAAATAGAATGAATCCAGCTTGTGGAGCCAACAGGTTAACATCAACAGATTAACAGCCAGAGGCTCAGATCAACATGTGATAAAACTGCAAACTTACCAGTCGTTGTTATTGATGGCATCGCCATAACCGGGCGTGTCCACAACAGTCAGTCGAAGCTTCACTCCTCGCTCCTCAATCTCCACCGTGGAAGCATCAATACTCACAGTCTTGTCAATCTTCTCTGTGACACACACAGGAAATCAAGGGCGATAAACATACAGGCCCGAATTCACACGAAGGTGGTACAAATGAAACCATGGACAAAAACCATGGAGCGCCAAGTGTCGCTTGGAATATTTCGTTACGAAATTGGTCATTTCGTCAACAAAATGACCGTTTTGTTAACAAAATTATCATGTCATGGACGAAATGTTCATTTAGTTACAGAATGTTATTTCTTTACAAAATAATCATTTCATCGATGAAATGACTGAATTCGCAACAAAATATTCCATGCGACACTTGGCACTCCATGGTTTTTGCCCATGGTTTGAGCCATGGTTTCATTTGTACCACCTTTGTGAATTCGGGCCTTTGTGTTATACCAGCATTTACAGCCAGGCTCATATTACATGACTAATGCTTTCAGCAAAAATAGATCAAAACACACACAAACCCTTGATGATAGATATTAATATCACTCTCATGTTATGGATTTATCATTCTAAAAAATGTGGTCAAATGTAATCTGTAAATCAAGCACAAATAAAATTCATGACATATACACCAATTTCAAGATCAGTCCATCAGAGTATTGGCCATGTTAGACAGGCAGCACAACAACAGAGCATGTGTTGCAGGAGTGTCCCCTACACAACACCTTGAGGCCACATGCTTTGCCACAACTACAAACACTGGAGAACAAAAAACTGTGTGGGAGTCTAACTGACCTGAAGAGCACTGCATCATTCATTTTGGAGATGGGCATTCCCATTTACAAGTAAACAAGTAAATAAGAAGAAGAAATACTGATAATGGTGATATTCAACCAATCCAAGAGTTGATTGCTTTGTTAGTTACCTGCCGCACTAGGAATGTGTCTTTCTGGGTAGAGATCCGTTAGAAACAGACTGTTGATCAGTGTGGACTTGCCCAGACCAGACTCACCTGTGGAATGGGATGATATTACTCACAATTGATGATATGATTTCAAAACATCCAACAAACACAACAAAATACCACAGAGAGCTGGATATTGCCGACGACAATGTTTACAGCTATGTTCAAACACATAAAAAAAAAGACAAATGTCATACTGTAGAGAATTAGCACAGATAAGCTACATTGCATTAAAGGTAGGGAATCCCATTTGCATGCCTCAAATGAAGAGTTGTATAAATACAGTGGTATGTTGAAGAGAGTATCATTTTAGAAACTCCCATAAAGTATTGAAAGTGGAAGGTAACATTTAGTACATTTTTATTGACCGTTAGATTTTGAATTGAATTTTTTTCGGGGCTCACCGTAAATTCCAGTACATTACTAGGCTACCTTTGCAGACCCATGCACTGCATGTGTGTCCATCATGTATATTTTGTGAAGAAAGTTCATCAAAGCATACTAACATTTCTATATACATTCTTGCCACACACTCTATATGTTATTACATCAGCTCTTATACTTTTAGATTTGTGTTTATAAATAAAAAATACAGAAGACTGCAACAAAAAGGCTTAAGTGTGGCTGACACACAGAACTACTGAGTAGTTGAGTTTTGTGCATTATTCAAATTGTAGATAACTGTCGACTTCCAAATTTCTCAGCAGTGGCCTAAACAAGTCCCCGAGGTTCATATTTAATGTTTTGCTGCATTTTGGGAGGTCTGTAAAAGGTATCCCCTACCTTTAACACTTTCATTATCAAATAGTGCTTTCCATATTTTATTCACATGACAATGTGGGAGTTGCCTGTAGGCAGGAAGTTATAAGGGAGCTCATTTTTTGGCACATATGTTTACTTTTACACCTTCATGTTCTTCCCATCTAAAATAAACAGTGCTCCATTGATTTCCTCTTAATCATTACAATGTTCATTGAGTTTCAACTGCACACAGCTACTCTGGCCCACCAAAAGTACCACAGAAGTGGACAGTATTGTACAATTTATCAATCATCAGCCTCAGATTCGTGACATGGAAAGCTTTAAACTGCCTTATAAAATTTGCCTCTGAACATAACATTCACACAACATTCAAACTCATACATATATGCAGAATTAATCCAATTCTTCAAACTGATTTTACGCTTGCTGAGAATAAATGAAACCATTTCAGTCCAGTACCGAAACATTACATTGGAAAGCTAAACAATTCAGATGCTATGGCACTCAAACAAGACTAATGCCACATCATTTAAAATGAATTTAAATTTCAATGAGCAATATCACATTAACATGTTGCAAACAAACCTGTGTTCATCCAGTCTTTCTTACAAATTGAAAGTTGATTTTAACCATGGTGAGATAAAAGATTAATCGCCATGTGTTCAATATTTTCTGTCCCCAGGTGCCAAACAATGTGCTATATATCTTGCCCAATGATTTTTCAACCTGATTAAGTTTTCATAGTTATAACTAATAACTCCAATTACAATTTCCACGGCCTACTAACTGATCACATGTACACCCTATGTGAGATGGGATCGACAGAGGCGGCTGCAAGATTTTAATCAAAACATCCTTTCTGAAATACAATGTACAGTGCGTCGAAGGCGGCACATGGAAACTGCTAAGAGGCATGCGGCTTCCGGCAATGACCTTATGACTGTCACAGCCACTTGACTTTTGTCATCTCATGGGCCTGTCTGAGCCATAGGGTCATAAGGTCACTCCTTGCCTGGCTGAGGTATTCATCTATAGCCATGGCATCAATTGCATTTTGTGTGGGAGGCGCATAGGATTAGCTGCAACAGGGTAAAAACATGATTTTCATAAACTCCCCCTGCACATACGATTCTTTTCAGTCCCTCACGTTGCTGTAGAAGTTCCTGTCATTGTATAAAACCAGAACTGAACTGGTTTGTGTATCCATGAACTAGCCAGGGCATACCAGAAGTCATAGATTTGATACATAGTGTGAACAGTCCATCAAATACGCAAAACAATCATACTGATAACAAATAAAATTCTTTGCTTACATGTAGGGTAAACAATAATTCCAACCAGTCTACAGTCTGTAATAACAAAGTCAGTCCACTTTATGAGTATAGGAAAATATTTTGTGTCTTCAAGTGCTGTTGATTGACATTTCCAAGGTTTTTGCTTCTGCATGCCATGCTACATATTGTATACCAAACATATTTTTAGGTGTACACAATTTTGAAGAGTTATTATATCACTCTCACACTGGGGGGGGGGGGGGGGGAAACAAACAAACAAACACATGTACAATTTTGTACAAAAAACTTTTTTTTTTGAACAATCTCGTGGTAGATAGGTATTGTAGCTCTCTGAAGATTTGATTCTGCTGCTATGCTGTGCATTTGCTCGTCATCTAAAAATCAAGATACACTGCACATACCGCCAACTTCTCACAAGTATAAACATGGGCCCCTCAAATGAGGAGATATCTTCTTTTGTGCAAAAATTTATGAAATTCCCAGAGGAAGCTTGCACTGATGTACTCATACATATGTAGGACATCTGGGCCCATATCAAGAGATATTATCGATTATTTCATAAATTTCCTTACCACATAGGCTGCCATAGACTTGCCACAGAAATCAACTATATAAGCAGTTACAACTCTTCATAAAACAGGGCCAAGGGCCTTTTCAAATTCAAATCTTATGCAATTATCTTTGGTATCTTGCTCTCTTGAACTGAACCTGATACTAAGACAGTAACCTGATTTTACACCCACAGTTTGGGTGTGTTTGGAAATTTGTGTTTCTGTTTCTGTCAGGAAGAGCAACCATCAGGCAAATGTGACGATACGTCATCAGCCAACAACACAATTTTACTGAATGCTACTACAAGGTTCAATATCACAATCCCATGCATAATTACAACATTAGACATTGCATTAAATAATCAGAGTTGGATACCTAAAAAAAAAAGTGAGAGGAAAAGTAAGACGACTTACCAACAACCATGAGTGTGAACTCGAAACCCTTCTTGACGGATTTCCGGTGCACCTGGTTGGGCAAGTTGGCAAAGCCAACATACTCTGGGGTTTCTGGATTGCTGAACTGCAAAGTGAATGGTGTATTTATTAGTTTCAGGTACAATTGTAAGAACTTTTTAATTGTTTGGTTCCATGACATTTGTTCCTGTGACAATTGCTCCCATGAAATATCTGCACGCTAAGCCAAACATAACCCTAACCCCAATCCTAATCCTCGCATCAAACTAAACCAAAAACCCTATCACAACCCTAACCCTAACCTTAAAGGGATTGTATAGTACATGGTTGAGATCTAACTTCAGGTTTTTAACATTTTTCATTGGTGAGATAATGAGAAACCTTGTATGAAATATGAAAGAGCATGTAATTCCATGAGGAATTCAATGTTCATTTGATAAAAATTGGTTTTAAAATGGCTGAGATATCCAAAACAGAGCGATCCTAATAAAATGTGGGACCCAACTTTTATTACGATCGCTTTGTGGTACTTTGTTTTTGGATGTTTCAGCCATTCCAAACCCATTTTTCATCAAATAAACTTTCAATTCCTCTTAAAATGGTAATGCTTATACTATTTCATAAGTGTTTTCTTGGTATCTTGCAAAAAAAAAAAGTTAATAGCAATTCTCATCTCCACCAAAACTGTACCATCCCTTTAAGTTCTCAGAGGAAATAAGACCGCAGTAAATGTGACAGAGCAGATGTTGTGTCACCATTTGCATAGGGGTTGACAGTTTTCTCCCTTCTCTCTTCTTGATATAGTAGCATTTCCTTTAATTCATCAAGGATGCATGCCAAGAGAATTTGGATGACTCACAACTTTGATCAAAGAGGAGTACATTTGTAAGCAAACCTCAAGGGGTCAGATTTCAAGCCGGCTGTTAAGGCTGTATTGTTCCATGGTACCACAAGAGCACTCCATCCCATGCAGTTGTGATAGTTTGCAATAGTCACAATGTGATTGCAAGCAATTTCTTTGGAATAATATCGGATGTCATTCCGCCCAAAGAAAACAATTATTCCATTATCCAGAGGGCCTGAACAGACAAATATGCATGAACTAGTCACTTCCACAATACAACATAGGTATAGTATACAAATAATGACTGCTATGAGGGGCACAGTTAATATTATGGGCCCAAGGTGATGTGAAAACCATAACTATGCCCGAAGCGAAGCTGAGGGCATAGTTATGGTTTTCACATCACCGAGGGCCTACATAATTTTAACTGTGCCCCGAATATCAAGCTGTCATTATTTGTTTTATATACCGAAAATATAGCTTAGGAAATATAGATACCGAAAATATAGATTCTAGTCTCTTTTACAGCACTCGTAATCAACGCTGATCGACAGCGCGGCGGTCGTATCATTGGTGCGTACATATTAGTGATCTATGTGTACGGGGTTGCGACTGTCTCCAAACCTATTTACAGGGCACAGTTGATTCTATGCCCCGAGCACAGTAAATCATGACGTCATTTTGATCAAAAATGGGGCACAGCTATTTTCATGACTCCACTTTTAACCAATCAGATGAGAGGAATCTATATATGCAGGGTTCGAAATTGGCGATGGTCCGTTGGCCATTGGCCACCCAAAATCACGTCGGACTAGCTAAAAATCATAAAATTCTGAAGTCACTAGTCCGTCTGGCTAGCCAAAATATTGCTTCAGTGTCAAAATTGATTCTAAGTAGTCCGCCTGGCTAGTTAAAAAAAAAAGTTAAGTGCGACCCCTGATATCTATGAGGTATATAATAATATCTATAGACTAGAGTTCTAAAGACTAGTCGCATTCACCTCAAACTGATACATTCCACAATTCACAATTGTTAAGTGTATTACTCTACATAGAATAATAGGATAAAGTGTATAGTAGGATAAAGTGTATCACTCTGCATAGAAATATGAATGACATCCGAAAAGTTCACACAGCATCAAGCTTTCAACCCTGTAAAATATCTAAATGACTTGCTACAAGGCCCTGATCTCATACAGAACACTAGTAGTCAGTGGAGTGTTTTTTGCCTGCAGAATCACCAACAATGATTCTCTTGTCATGCACGTACCCTCCAACCTCAATTATAGTTCAATATTGATTTCAAAAGGAACAGGATATACATGCTTAAGACAGACAAGTTTTCAATGCAATATCAATATCACACAATAGTTGATAGCATGAATGCAAACAAGGTGTGCACAAGAAACTGCTAGAGGAGAAATATCAAGTTACTCCTCTGATATTCTTTGATATACTTTCCTTTTCCTGCATTAACTGCACTTGGTTCCAGAGTCCAACATAAATACCCACACCCCTATCAAAAGTTTCTATTGTGTAACATCATACACTTTTGTACACAGCCAGTTTTAGTAATTTTGTACAATATTTGCCTAGATATCTAAGAGAAAATAGATATTTGTCAATGACAGAATAAATGTGCATTACATAATCAAAATTTCAGAGCAAATTAAAAGACACATCCAATCCTCTCTATCTCTTTCGCTCAACACATCCACTTCCCCCCCCCCCCCCCCCAATTTCATTATCAATGTTAACCCATTGAGAAGGGGCTGGTTTTACTACAACACAGATTTTAATGGTATGGTTTCAACAGCTCTGGACATAAATTATAATTCTAACTTGAGAAAGGGGGTGGGGAAGAGAAACAAATAAAACAAAATTGCAGCTGACACTGAATGCTAAGTGTGTCACCATGTAAAACAAACAGCTTTTCCAAACCGCACAGTTTGATGCCATAAGAAACAAAGGTAATCTAACTCCGCTGGCTGACTGGAAAATGTGCTGGTATCCCATAGACTTCAGCAAACACACAACAATAACATTTACTTTGGTAAAATGACTCTCCTAATATTTGACCCTGATGTATTTATTGGGCAGACATTCAGACAGCTGAGTTATGGCCTTGAATATAATATAAGGGTTCCAGGATGTTAACTTGTGCATGAAATCCAATCTACATTATATTTTCACAGTTTGACAAGCATAATACGAATCATCTTAAAGGGACATTCCAGACGATTTTCATAATTTCACATCATGTAGTACATAAATCGACAACTCCATGTATAGATTTGTGGAATTTATTGTGGTTCTTGAGCACAGAAACAATACTTTGAAAAACCTGAAACATATTACACTGAACAAGGATGATGACATAGGAGGTTCACATATTTCAGAAATGTAGAAGTGTAATTCCATTACAATACCGCTTGCTTGCGAGTTCACCTGTGTATAATCTATGCATGCCTTCTTCTTTTGTTCTGCTTCCTTGAGCCCCAACTCATGCATTCTTATGGTGACTCTGCCATGTCATCATCCTTGTTCATTGCAATTTGCTCTAAATGTTGAAAATATTCTTATTCTTCATCCCAATTACCACAAATTCTGAAACTCTGTCCTCAGTATAACTAATTTATAGTTGTTCAAATGTAACAAATCTGAAAATCATCCGGAGGTCTCCTTTAACCCTTCAACACGCAATCAAATTCCTAGTACACACTATGGTTTTAATACTACATGATGATTCTGAATGCAGGTTCTAAGCCTCTTATATTCAGATCCAGATTTGGTCCTGCCTGAATTAGACTGGGTCATGGCCAGGTGGGGTGGTGTCAAACTTAAACTTGATAGGTTCGTCATTCAAAAACTTATCTAAACCAATTTCAAAGCTGTAGAAACCAGGTGCATCTATTAAGTTTTTATGCTAAACTATTCCAGAGTTTTGTATTGCGCACTATAGGACAATATTTTTTTCCTTGTAGTGGTACGTGATTTAAAATCATACAACTTTTTACCATGCCCGCTTGTGCCTTCTTTTTAATCAGACCTACATGTAAATCAGGCAATACTTTTTGATCATATTTATGAAAGAGCTTGAATGCTTCAATCATATCACCTCTCGCCCGGCAATAAGTCAAACTTAGGAGTTCAAAATGAATCAACCTTTATTCGTAAGAGAGAGCTCTTGTTTCGGGTACCAGTTTTGTGACCCTCCTTTAAACATTTTCTAAAGCTAATACATGTTTTGTTTTGTTTTGTTTTTCAAAGAGAACTCCATACTGCATGGGCATATTCTAAGTGAAGTCTTACAACCGCTTTATACAATAACAAGTTATCCTTGTGTAAATGTACAAATGTTCTTCTTGAAATTTCATTAATCTTTTAGTTTTATTAATTTGTGCCTGGAAATTCAGATCAAAAATAAGTTTAGAATCAACCACCACTCACAAGTCCTGATATGAGCCTACACGTGAGAAGTAAAATACACAAAATTTCCAATATTCATCGCATAATCATGCCACTTGTCTTGACTGCCAACTGTAAGAACACAGCACTTTTCCGAATGGAACCCGAGAAACCACTTATCTGACCAGAAAATGAGACATTCAAGATCTTTTTGTAAAGAAGCAGCATCACTATTGGAAGTAAAATGCTTGAAATTTTTTGTGTCATCAGCAAACAAATAAACATGAACATGTACTTTAGTACTTTAGCTACTGGTACAGTGGTAACCTCTTGCTCTAACCACTATCCAGGCTATCTATGATGAAAGAGAATCAAGATACAGGGTATATCAGGTTTACACCAGTGCATCACTGTAGTGTATGTATTACATCTTTACTTCAGAGCTGTAAACACAGATCTATCTAATCAACCATCATTGGTTCTAACCAAACAACCATATGAACACTAATAAAACTGAAGTTACGCGATGAGTGGCGGCAAAAACAGTCACGGATCATAGCTCAGTAGCTTGTCCGTACACTCTGACTACTGCATTTGGCAATCCAAGGGTTTTGGCTGAATATAGTTAGGACTTTAAAATGACACTTAAAACTTACAAAGTATCAATATTCTAGGTTACAGACTAGTATTGACACAAGTTTCAGTCTTTCAATGGCATACTGATGATCCAACTTTGGCCACGACTATTGAAAAAAAAAAATTAACAAACAAATGCCATTATTATTGCCCAATGCACACAGAAAAATTGCATTGTTAATGGACTTGCCACTCGCTCACTAAAAACAATGTACTACCAGGCACTTCCTGTATACATTTACATAGTATGCAAGCGTATGCACATGTTCCATTAAACTTAGCCAGCTGCACAGCTCCTCAACTGTTGAAAAATTCTGACAATTTCCCCTTGGTGGGTTGTTATGTGTTTGCCTCCTTCAATCTCAGTCTACGTAACAAGAGACAGAGAAAGGGGAAAAAACACATCAAAAACAAACTTATAATCTACAGAGGGGAAATTGTTGCATTTGTCCAAACAGTTTAGGAGTGTTATAATTATAGATTATCAGAAGCAAACATAATATTATATGCATACTAGGTCTACAACATGGCAATTCATGTAAAGTCACTGGCTAATTTCAGCAGCATGCATGCAAGGAGTAGCAAGCAAATAGCAAAGCCAGTAGAACTAGAGTAATCACCCCAGTTTGCGGCAAGGTGCCTATTTCTGATCTAGTAGTAGGAGCACTTTCATTCTATATCAATAAAACAGCTAATGAACATCATGTGTGCTTATTACCAGTCCCACTTTAAAACACACAGGCAGGAGTTTACTTGCAAGTGTTATAACTATGGGAAGTGACACAACACCTGATCCTGATTGGGCCTTTTCATCAATTAATGAAACGGCCCCTGAACAAATACTAGTACAGGCACCCTGTAATGCACTTGTCAATGTAATGACTCACCCCACTACCCCCGGACATGGGTGCGTCATTTCCTCGTTTGGTCCGTCAAATTTGTGACCCAGGTGTCCGTCATTTTACCAGCTTTGTCCGTCAAATTTTTGACCGAGGGGTGCGTCAAAATCCCATCATTGTCGGTCAAATTTTTGACCGAGGGGTGCGTCATGGTACATCACTTGGCTATGGAAAATAACATGCATTATTCTGAACCGAGGGGTGCGTCACTTGGCTACAGCCTATGGAAAACTGCACGCATTTTTGCACGCTACCAGTACCGTATACACGTACCGCGAGTGAAATTACAGTGAGCGTTTTCCCGCGGCAAGTGAAAATCAAAGTCGGGAAGCATTTTGGAATAAGAGGGAAAAATGCTTGCCAGAATCTGGCAAGCAAATAATTTAAAAGCCATCCTTTCTCCTCACATTTTCTATCCATCAAACCCATGAAATCACGCATACTCAATCTCAAGTCAAACCAGGGACTTGTTTAGCGATGTAACAATTTCTTAGTACGCTGTGCGAATCTCTACGTACAGCGACTGGGCTGTGTATACTCGCGGGAATGCCGTGGCGTGGTGTGTACCTGCGCTGCAGCATCCACCGGACTAGCAATAGCCGCGCACACACAGCGCATCTGCACACATGTGATTGTCGTATGGATGGATTGCATGCACAGAATACATACTACTGTACGGAATATCGTAGCAGCAGCGTGATGTACGGTGAATGACGGCAGGTGCTTACAGGGCCAGGGTAAGGGAAACTTGCCGAAACTTTCACAAATTATGTTTACGAACCAAAAGAAAATGAAATTGCTTGAATAAAACGTATGCAAAAATCATTTCAGTATTTTCGGGGGTGCGTCAAATGTACCGAGGATGTCCGTCAAAAAAGTGACCGAGATGTGCGTCACTTTCAACGTGTTGTCCGTCAAAAAAGTGACTGTGGTGTTCGTCACTTGCAGCCTTTTGTCCGTCAAAAAAGTGACTGTGGTGTCCGTCAAAAACCCCGTGTGGTCAGTCAAAAAATGACCATGACGCACCCATGTCCGGGGGTAGTGGGGTGCGTCATTACATTGACAAGTGCATAAATCTGTACAAAGCCTGTCGCAAACAGGGTACTATTTTACCCAGCATATGACATTGGAATTTGTAATTTGTTGAATAGAGAAGCTGAAACATGAGTCAGGTCATGTTTTATCAAATACATGATACAGATGATACCATGCATGCATTGTGTGTTTAGAACAGACAAGCACACATCAATGTTAAACTAGAACTAGTATGTAGTAAATTACCTATTTATCCTTTTCTTTTTTCTTTTTTTTTTCCTTTTTTCTTTTTGAACATTGATTTTTAGCTTCCGGATATTAAAACAGATAAAATTTACCACATAATATCGTACTATGGCAGCGTACGTCACAACGATACAATGTCACAATTACACAAACTTAGTCAGACCATGTCGACCAGTCACGTCACGTCAGTAACACTACAGAAAAAATTAATTTTTATTGCGTGTATTACAAATGACCTGAAATGTAGCATGGAGACCGAGACCTATTCTCTCATTCGGATCGTTCATTCCAATCCACCAGCGAGTCGAGTAGCCACCCACGACTAGACTATCTACACTAGCGGAAGTTCGTATGCCGCCTTGACTGCCGGCTTACTCGAGCTCGCTGACAGCTCGAGATCTCACTTTTACTGGACGTCTGCGCCATACATAACCCCAACAAGCAACACTTCACCCGTCATGTCCATAGTCATAGACTTGTGTGCGATACTGGAGACCAAGGCGAGTAGCAGTTACCGGCGAAGAACTGAAACGCCGCAAGTAAATCACTTACCGTAGATCTGGAGTCTGAAAATAGAAGACAAAAAGAACGTCATATTAGTACATGAGGCATCAAGCTTATCTAAAACGACAGTCTCATTGCAAACGACTCGCATTTAAAGACGATTTTCAACAGAGTATTTCTGAACAACGAAAGATCGTACCTGCCGCCATCTTGAATCTCACAGCGTGTGATTGTGGATAGCGCCACCACGAAGCGCAGCTGCCACGCCCTCGCCATACCACCAAATAACAAAAGAAAGTTTGGGGCTCTCATAATAACCCATTTTAGACGGGGAAAATAAACATACACCAGGGTAATGCGTTACTAACTCGTCAAAATTAAGTAAAATAATTAAACCTCCTTCCGACAACTATATCCACAACCATAATGTTTGTTTGGTCTTTTCATCGCGGGAATTCTGCAGTCATTGATGAAATTGTCGAACTCGACAGTTCTGCGTTTACATTAGACCCAATAAAAATTACTAAAGAATGAGGCAAAATTTGAGTGATTATCCACAATGTTGTATACGAAGAGTAAGTCCTCAGATCTCAGCTGTATCGAAGTACTACCCGGCTAACCTTCGTTCTGGCCACACGAACATCGACCCAGTAACAGACAAATAGGCAGACACAGGTGCACACACACACTGAACGCGGATAATAACAACTTATCTCTATTTCCTGTAGAGATCAGTGGTTATAACACGAGTAGGCCTATATGCACGCCTTGAGATAATTAATTGACCCATTAATTTATCAATAGATTGGATAATCAATTTAATGATTGATTGTCGACCGTCTCTTTTTTTATCATCTTTAAGATTTTCTTTACGATCTTTAAGATTATGTTTTTTCATAATTATCCCACTAGGCAATCTAATGAGTTTCATTTGCCTCTTCTGAGAACTTTATTAGCTCAGAGTACATTTATATACACCGGTCCTAGATTTTGGAATTCATTAAGCTGTGAAATAAAAAATTCCCCTTCTTTGCATTCTTTTAAACGCAAGTTGAAATCATTTCTATTAAATCCTCTCTGATATATTTCTTTATTAGTTAGATATCATCAACCCCAGGGTTCATCATCCATTCACCAATCTTTCGATCACTGACTTCATTATTATGTAATGGATTACGTGGATTATTATGTAATAGTCATCAAATCCTTGCAAAGCTGCGTCCAGTACCAGCCCTCTGAAGCACATTCTCAATCACCCCTGTTCCATTTCCCTAGTTCAGCGTGTATAGGCATTCTCTTTTTTCCCCTTTCTCCCCCTCCATTCTTTCCGTCTTTTTTGTCAAGTCGTGTCATGTCTTTTGTATTTCTCCCGTCTTGTTCCGTTCTGTCGTAAATTATATCTGTGCTAAGTATTTGTAAATAAGTAATTCATAAGTTTGTTCATTTTTTGAGTGGTTCACAACATACAAGCTTGCTTTTTAGTGGACCTCTCAATTCTTTTTTTTTTTCCTCAACTAAAGCATAACTTTGCACTTTTTTGCCAGTATGCATTCTTTTGTTTATCTGTATCATTTATCTTTTGCAAAGTTGAATGTTTATGTTTATGACGTAATTCCAAATTTATTATGCGTTATGTTTTGTTGAAAAAAAAGAAGAATGAAAAATAAATGAATTGAATTGAATTGAATTGAATTGAATTGAATTGAATTGAATTGAAGATATAATTTTGCTCTGCTTCACCTGGCAGTGTCTGAATTGTAATATCAATGAGAGCACATCTTTCTATAAACTTTTCCATACTCACATACGCATAATGACATGAACATACAACACTCCATCAATTTTTTTTTTCTGGAAATTGACTATTTTCTCAGATGAGCAATTCTGATTGTTTTGTTTGTTTGTTTTTTCTTTGTAAATATCTTACCAAATGCTTTCCCCCATCTTGTTTTACTCATGATAAAGCTAACCACCCTACTTTTGCTTGCATTAGGTCCACATTTTGATAGATCTATATAGGTCTAATATGCTTCTTTGTTTGATTTGAGTAATTTGGGTAATAGAATCTTTGATTGACAATTCTGGACCAGTTAAAAGTTAGTCTGAAAAGAATATATAGTAGGCCCTAAATTATACATTGACAACGGTGAAAGTTTCATTAAAATTGGATAAAAATCAAGGAAGTTAAGTGTACGAAATTCTGTGAAGTTTCGCTAATTTTCACAAGACAGTTCCTGGAAAGTCTAAATGCAAATGATGAGTTGATAATGTCATGACATCGCCTCACAACTTGCAATTAAATCTTGAAAATTTCGGATTTTTTATTTTGTTCAAACGCAATTATGTCACAGTCTCATATCTTAATTTATCTGACTAATCATTACTTTGAAATTATTTATCTAGGAGTGACATATGTTTCACACTTTTACAGCAGGAAAATTTTATTTCCGGCAGGGTTTTTTTTTTCACCCGTAATTAATAACAAATTGTGAGGTGACATCATCATCATCATCATCATCTTTCAAAAATAATCTGATTTTTTTTTTAATTATTGACAAAATCTATTTAAAGGGGATGGCTAGTAACTGATCAGTGGGAATCAATGGGAATGCTGGGGGATGATTGTTCCAATCCTTGTGGGATTCATTTAAGAGTACATTATGTATCTATTGTTGTGTGAAAATTATATGCTTCAGAATGGTCTCATATTCAAGTAATGTGCAGTTTAGTCGCCCTGTCACTGTACAGGCATGCTAACCTGGAAACATTAAACTGCACATTACTTGAATAATATTATGAGATCATTCTGAAGCAAATATTTTTTTTTACACAACAATAGATACATAATGTACTCTTAAATGAATCCCACAAGGATTGGAACAATCATCCCCCATCATTCCCACTGATTCCCACTGATCAGTTACTAGTCACCCCCTTTAAGTCTAATATCACCAAAATTAATATTTTATAAACATAACATCATGAAATTGTTTAAAATTGTCTTGATCCTTTAATGGTTGCAAAAGAACCGGAATATCCACATTTATTTTCTCTTAAAAGCAAGCAATTGTTGCTGAGCGGCTCCAACCATTCATTACCACTCCACCCCCGTTTCTCTCTTCCTTCTCTCTTACACTGCATGACAGCGACTTAGTGTAGGGATTCAAGGTATTTGTTTCAGGTTTGTTAGGTTTCCATAATATTTTTTTATTTTAGTTTGTTTTGTAATTCCACTTCTTATATATTACAATAGGCCTACACATAATAATTGTTGTGTTATGTGGGGGGGGGGGGGGGGGGAGGGAGGATGCACCCTATACAAGCATTGCTTTTTGGCATTCCTCCCCATCATAATTATGTCCGTATTATACAATATTTTGTAAACTTATCTTTTATCATGCATTTTGATACGTATGACTTATTCAATTTCTGTGAAATATATGTTTCTGCTGGAAATGAAACATGTAAGAATGAATGAATTAATTAATTAATCAGCTTGTACATAGACCCTTATAACTGCTCGATAGCTGTTTTGAAAACATTAATCAATATGTAACACCATAATTTTTATCCATTTTTGATACAATTTTCACTGTAAAATTCTGCATTTTCTTTTCAGACTAACTTTTACCAGGGAGGTGACCTGCTTTTACAGACTGGTCCAGAATTAAGATATTTTGAAGACGCTATGTGATGGACTACCTGCATCGATGTGTTCCGGAACAGACACCGCAACCACGGCACATGATATTTTAGTCAGCTGCTCGTCACGCTAGATTAGTTCCAAAAAGCTGTAACTATTATGTTATAGATCCACATGGACTCCAATAGGTCTTCATCGATTTCAGTTTTGTTTTGCTTTCCTCAGAACTCAAAAGGGTTTCCGTCACATGAATTTCAAGGTTCCTACAGGCCTATAATTACATGCTAGCTTTTGTTCTCATCATTCCTCTTCTGTTCTATTATACCTCGTCCATTTTTATTTGTTTGTTTGATTATTTTTTTCATCAAACCACTGGCATCTTTTCTGCAATAATAATTATAGAGACACGTGCAGTGGTCCAGTGATCCTTGTGTAACCATTAGCGGGCTCAGATCTGTTTTTGGATTTTATTCTATTAATTAAACTTAGCGTAGACGAAATTACATTCCCACTTGATCTGCATTTTACTGTCGTGTGTGTGTGTGTGTGTGAGTGTTTTGGATATGCGTTACGTCGCAGCAAAATAAGAAATGAGATGTCATGTTTTGTTTTATACATTCAGGTGAATGGAATGCACAGTATCAATGAGTATAATAGTCAATAAGAATGACATAAAGATATCAAGAAAAAATAACAAAGACGTATAAAATATTTATTCAGATTCAGATTCAGATTCATTTAATCGTCCATAGTTAGGAAATTCTTTCTGTTTATATTTATAAAGGGGTATAGCTACATTATACATACATACATACACCCCATCACTGCATGAATTCCAATTACATATAAAAAAAAAGTTAAGACAATAGACAATATTACGCAATCATATATATATATAATATGTTCACAATACAGTGAACAAATACATAATTACCAGTTTATTATCTATTGTAATTCAGAACAAAGAGACGTGGAGTCCGTACATGTGTGAGTAGGTCATCACCCATGCTAAATGTTTGAGGTAAACACTCGTGCCACGGAGGAAGCGGCGGAGCTGGGGAGGATGTCGGAGCCTCGGAGGGGTATCCCCTAGTGGCCTCCCACACACTGACGAGGGATATTTTGCATTCTTACAAAAGTGCAAATCTAAAGATATGGTTACTCGCTGTTTCTTGTCAATGAATATGCCAAAAAAAAAAAAAAAGATTAAAGGACAAGTCAGGTAGGCCTACCTATTATGGAATCTATCACCTCCTCTATTCGTGTCTGCGTTTTCGCTGTGTAGGCCTATTATACGGAGATGGACAGAAGGGGGTGGGGGTGGGATTGGGTATTCCAATCCGAGGCGAGGGAGGGGAATTTTGCATTATTAAAAGTGAAATCCAATGATCTGGTGAACACGTCGGGGGAATATTTAGAAAATTGTCAATCCAAAAGTGAGAAAAATAATATTTGAGGACAATTAAAATAGCTAATGTATCTATGACCTCTTTTTCTGGGTCTGTGCTTTCACTGTGTAGCTATGCCGGCGCAACGTTGTTAAAAGTGGGGAGGGGGCACTTCCGGGTTTCATGAGCTAACAAAAAAAAAAAACAAACAAAACCAACACACACACACACACACAAAATAAAAAAAAAAAAAGGCCCATAAGCGCAACATCGGGTACCACTTCCGGGTTTCTTCAGCTGACAAGTAAACCAAAACCAAAAACAAAAACAAAAACAAAACAAAAAGGTCTTCAGCGCAAAAACAAAGGCCTTACCGCGCTCACACTTGAAGGTTTCTATCTATTCTTTCTAGTGCCACTTACGCACTTCCGGGGTAAAAAGAGAAGGGGGTGGTGCCAAAGTGGTGACACCTTATGTATTCCTTTGTATAGTGAAAAAAGTGGGGTGGGAGTCCGAGACCCCCCCCCCCCCCCCCCCGCGGTTCCTCCCGCCTTGATATAGGTCTACCAAGCCTACTGAGAGATGGACAAAGAGGTTAGGGGTAGGAGTATCCCCCTCCAAGGCGAGGGAGATTTTGTATCACTTTTCACTCAAGAAGTGAAATCCACAAACAGTGCACCAACATCGAAGACATGAACGGGCACCATGTGCTGGGCCCTGTTTTATCAAGAGAGATCGAGTTGATTGATCCTTAAATCAATTATATTGCCCAACTATAAAATCGAGTATAACTTTCGATCAACCATAAATCTCTATCTCTCTCTCTCTCTCTCTCTCTCTCTCTCTCTTTATATGAAGAGACCACTAGCTGGCTTCTATGGAGGTATACATAATATTCAGTGGGAGAGTTTTCGACTCATACTCATATACTATTGATCGTCGTGACTCATGTACTAGTAATCACTAGGCTATGTTAATGATACGGCCGGACGTAGCAGATCGTAAAGTTATGTTGGGGATCTTAATTCATTTCATTTTGAAATTTAGTTATGATTTTATTACAAATAATAGAACTAACAAGGTAGGAGGATGGGTTGCATTTTATATTAAACAACATTTGGATTATTTTGTACACACCGAACTAAAAGGGACTGTACAGCACTGGTTGAAGTGGGGATTCATGTTTTGAACATTCCTAAGTGAGAAAATGAAAAGCCTCTTATGAAATATGCAAGAGCATGGAAGTTTAAGAAGGATTCAACGTTTATTTGATGAAAATTAGTTTTCAAATGGCTGAGATATCCCAAAAAGTGCTAATAATAAAAGGCGACATGCCACAACTTTATTAGGACCTCTTTGTTTCACCTTGTTTTTGGATATCTCAGCCATTTCAAAACCGATTTTTATCGAATAAACTTTTGATACCCCTTAGAACTGCATGCTCTTTGACATCTCATAGAGTGGTTTCTGAATATCTCGCAAAACGTTAAAAGCTAAATCCTCACCTCGACCAGAACTGTACACACCCTTTAATTCTATGAATGAAACTATAAAATCTTTTGTTGTTGAAATATAGATATCCCAAAGTTTAGGAATATTTTGATTACATTGATATACAAACCTCCAAACTCCAGCAGTGCATTATTCTTAGAAGCTTTACAGGATCTCATCCATAACCCAATCTTTGTTAATAAAGAACGTTTTATTATGTATTAGTATGTTTTTATTATGTATTATTAGATATTCTTAAATGTCACACTGCAAAATGCTTCTCAGAATTTACTTGATAGTATGTTTTCAGCTCCCTTTTTGCCACTTATTACTAAACCCACCCGAGTAACAAATAATACAGCTTCTCTTATTGATAATATATTTTGTAACGTTACGCCCACCCCTAAATCGAATATTATTTTATCCGATATATCAGACCACTTCCCAATTTTCACATCCATCCCAGTCACCACGAAACCAATCAGTCCCATTAGAGAAGTTTTCAGAAAAGTTACACCGGATAATTTACAGAATTTGAAGAATAGTTTGAATGAAGAAACTTGGGGAGAAGTATATAGCACTCATGATACGGATCTATCATTTGATGTTTTTATGAATATTTTGAATTCTCATTTAGAAAAATATGTTCCTGTGGTTGAAGTTAGACGTAAATGCAAAAAGTATCCTTGATCATCATGGACAACAAAATCTCTTTCATGATCTAAAAATCGAAAAAATAATTTGTATTATGCAGATAAAATTAAACGCACAGAACAATGTCACTGTAAATAAACGTATAAAAATACTCTTACAAGAATATTGCGTTGTGAAAAAAGAAGTATTATACGCGGATCAGATATCTCTTTTTAACCATGGCGTGAATAAGATTTGGAAACTAATAAACAGTGGCATTTAACCTTTATTTTTCTCAGATTGGACATGATCTTGCCAATAAAATTCCTACATGTCAAAAGAAATTGTATGAATTTCTTCAGTCACCCAATTCAAATTCATTCTTTTTTTATTCGATTATTAGTTATGAGGTAAAAGATATCATTATGAGTTTGGAAAGTAAAAGAAGTTCGCGACCTGATTGTAACGATAATGTCATTTTGAAAAGTATACATGAGAATATTGTTGAACCCTTAACTAATATTTTTAATTTGTCATTAAGTAATGGTGTTGTTCCGTTACGAATGAAAATTGCTAAAGTAATCCTAATATTTAAGAAAGGTAACAAGGAAGATATTAACAATTATAGACCAATTTCATTGTTGTCGTTTTTAAAAATTGTTAGAAAAAGTCGTTTATTCTAGACTCCTTAAATGTCTTGATTTTTATGATATATCCGATTCACAATTCGGTTTCCGTAAAGGACATAGCACTTCTTAAGCAATAAATTCTCTCCTTTATTGAAAAAGTAGCCAAAGCAGTAGATGGATAGGGCTCATCACACAGTGGGTGTCTTCCTGGACCCCTCCAAGGCCTTCGATACCATTGATCATAATATATTTCTTTATAAATTATGTCACTATGGTATACGTTTCTTTATCTGGTCAAAACCTCTGCAAACAATCTGACAACTGTGGTGTTCCTCAGGATAGTTTACTGGGACCTCTTTGGTTCATTTTGTATATAAATGATATAACAAATGCTTCTACTATTTCATCTTTTGTACTGTTTGCTGATGACTCTAATGTTTTTCTTTCTCATTCAGATCCTTATATTTGGTGGATTTGTTAAATTCTGAATTTAAAAAAAATTGTTATGTTGGATAAGGTCGAATAAGTTGTCTTTAAATCTTCTTAAAACTAAATGTATATTATTTAGTAATATTTTGAATAGTCTTCCCAATAATATAAAAATAGATGATATAGTTATAGATGGAGTTTCATCAATGAACTTTTTAGGTTTGGTTATTGATAATAAACTTTCTTGGAAGTTACATATTGATAGTATTTGTCACATAATATCTCGAAATATTGGTGTTACTAATAGAGTTAAATATTATTTCCCCACTCCCATCCTTTTAATGTTCAGCTTTAATTTTACCTTATTTTGATTACGGTATCATAGCTTGGGGGAACACACATCCAACCTATCTCGACAGACTGTCCCGTCTCCAGAAAAAAAGCTCTTTGAATAATTTGTCGTGTATCTTGGAGAGCTCACACCGATGTTTTATTTTCTGAAAACAAAATTTAAAAGATAACCGATATTTATTATTATTGTCTTAGCCAATTTATGTATAAACTCTGTAATAATTAGTTACCGACTGTTTTCACCAGTATGTTTGCGAGAAACCGCTCGTTCCATAAATATCCGACTCGTCACTCTGATGAATTCCATCTGCCTTCAACTAGAACTATGTTTACACAATCTATATTTACATTTGCTGGACCTAAATATTGGAATAACCTTTCTAACAGTTTAAGGGCATCCCCAAGTTTAAGTTCTTTTAAGAGTAATCTGAAGAAAAACATTTTGAACAGTTACAAGAATTTATCTAAACATCATTATGAAAATTGATATTTTGTATATTAATTTCATGAAATTGAAAAATTGTATTGATCCTTTATTCTCTGGTTGCAAAGAAGTGTAAAATACAACCTTATATTCTGTTGAAATCACAGCTAAGCGGCTCCATCCATCCACTACCTCTCGTCTGGTTATAGTCTTCTATTGTTTTGTCCTCGCTCTACGTAATAAGTTTCTCTCTCTCCCTCACACACACACACACACACACACACACACGCACACACACACACACACACACACACACACACACACACACCCACCCACACCCACACACACACACACACACACACACACACACACACACACACATACACACACACACACACTCCCTCTCTCTCCCTCTCTTTCTTTCCCTCTCTCTCCCTCTCTCTCCCTCTTTCTTTCCCCTCTCTTCCGGCATGACAGCGACTTAGTGTATAGGGATTTGTTCTGGGTTTTTGTTTCGGATTAGTTAGGTTAGTTATAGGTCTTTTTGTCTTAGTTTTTTTGTTTCATCCATTTTCATTGTATATCAGTCAATCGATCATATAATTTCTTGTATTACGTGTGGGGGGAATGCAGCCTACAAGCCCAGCTTTTTAGCATTCCTCCCCATTTCCAACATTTTCGTATACTTACAATTTTCTGTAAACTTATCCTTTACTTTGTATTATGATGAAATCTATGTATTCAATTTCTGTAATATATTTATATGTTTCTGTTGGAAATGAAAAATAAATGAATGAATAAAAAAAAAATACAAGTAGGCCCAAGTTTTCGTAGAGTTATAGACTTACATGGCTAATTGGGGATCTTTTAATTCATTTTTTTCGTTTGTATTTGTTTTTTTTTTTAATGAAACAATGTCATACCGTATTACTCATACCCTTTTAGAACTGTGATTGTACCAAAGATCTGTAAGATCTTTGATTGTACACGTTCGACACGTGGAAGTTCGGTTCGGTACGTGGAAGATTGCGTAAGAATGTTCAATATTGCTGACTAACAGACTAGCTAGACTGACTGCATATGCAGACGACAACCGGCCACTTGGTTTGGCGGATCAATCCATCGCAAAGACCGCGCGCCAGTGAAGACAAGATCGTAGTCAGATCGATGTTTGCACACCGAATAGTACTTCCAATTCTGTGAGAGAGATATACTACATGCTGAATTGCTGAGCCGTGGTCAAGCAGATTATGTAAGTTTAGAGTTTGATATTTAAATAACGGGGATATTTGTGTTGCATAGCATGTAATTGCATGAACTGTGCTTGCCGGCTTTCGTTCGATATACCAGTCCCACATATTACTTATTTTGTAAGTGATGTAAACGCTGTCATGGCGTAGCCGGGCGTAGGTATCAAGTGGGTGGGATGGGATCAGCTGGCCGGCAGGGTGGTTGGACACTAACTGCGACCAGCCCGAACATTTAGATAAAATCAGGAATGACAATGAGATTTGTCTGCTGTGAGTGTAACTGTGACAGCTAATTTTGTAGTTCCCCCTGCCTTGATATTTTAACATGTTTAATGCTGATTATTTCCCTCGGTCATATCTTAACTGTTAATAGACATCTAACTGTTAAACTTTATTGTCTTTAATTCAATTTGATCAATGATGCGATGGCTTTTTTTTTTCCTGTCATTATCAAGCATTTTTAACCAAATGTAATGAAAATATGTGTAATGATTTTGAATCTCAGTAACTCACCTGCTGGTGAACTTTTCAAAGTTAACTTTGAAAACGTTTTATAATTTTCAGGTTGACATGCAGTACATTTGTTGATACATATCTATGTACCACTACAAGATATTGAAAGTCATGAGACTTGCCTATCATGCAGATTATGGGAACATAAGGCATTGTAAAATACAAGTCACGATTCCCTACTTTGTGCTTTGCCGAGTTATTGAAGTATTGTCTTCTTCCAGGCCTGGCCTTGTAGACTATACGGTAGCTGTGATATCAACATATTGATCTAAAGAAGAGGAATGCAAGACATTACAAAACATTTTTGCCCAAATTGCCTAAATGGTCACTGGGTTGGTTTGTTTATTTTCATTTTTCATCTGACAAGATGCTGGATAGCCCATGCATTTGCTTTACTGCTCTTTGCAACAAATGAATGAAGCAGGGTGTGTGGAGATGAGACTCTGTCACACACAAGAGCTCCATTTTACAGTGTATGTCCTATCTGAGGGACAGAGTGTTTTGCTTCTACTAGCCATACTAGAGAGGCTGGCATGGTAAAAACATAACATTGCTCAGTAAGACTCACTTGGATTGAATTCGAACACACGACCGAACCTGAGCCATTTGATTGAAGGTAGATACACTACCTACTGAGCCACTTTGTACCCTTTCAGTAATAGATTATGAGGTAAAGACCCCATAATCGTTGTGGGTGTTAACCCGTTGAGGACGGTTTGATTCTGCTACAACACGCATTTCCCATTATAGACGTTTGCCCAAGTATACTCGGGACTCGTCCTCAACGGGTTAAATGACTAGTATTTTCACCTGGCCTGCCATGACTAACTGGATAATGTCTTACAAACATTTTGCATGGTCTTTGGCTTGGTTCACCGCAAAGAGGACAAAGGCTTGACATCATTTCATGTCAAAGACAGCTCCAAATTTGACAGTAACATCACAGTTTATTTTTGCATAAAAGTCAACATCAATGCAGACGGGGAATTATGTCTGTAATCCCATGATTGTAGCTGTGGTTTAGAATTTTGTTTACTCCCCATTAAAAGGAAAGACATTGAACATTAATGCCCAATTATCAATGGTTTGGAAAAGAAAATGAAGGTCTGTATTTTTGGATCTCTAGACCATCTAGATTTTGTTGTGAGTGCACAAAATTGAAGGTCTCATCAATTGCGGATTTTGTCTCCTAGTGAAAGGTAAAACATGACTAAAGCACCCCGGGATAATACAGATTATGCTTTAGAAATCTATAGTAGATGGGCAGTGGATAAGTAGTTAAATTTGTTCATATGAGTGTGTATAATTATATGTGTGTTTATGTATCTTTGGGTATTGAAAATATCCAAGTCTGTGTAAAGATATGTACATGTACGAGTCCTGAAACAGTTGAATTGGTCATATACTTCCATGTCACTTTTATGGAGATTTTTAAAAACATTTTTCTTCTAGGTTTCTTATCTAATCGCTGTAATACTGACATGCAGTGTGGTGTCTTCATTCTTTGTATTGATTGTGAAATAATGCAAAGGTGTTTCATACATTCTTTTGGGGAGGGGGAGGGGGAGGGGGAGGGGGGGAGGGGGAGGTGAGGCGAGAGAATGGGAAGGGGGCTTTTAGTCTATTTGAGCGTCCTCCCTTACTAATAATGGGGTTCAGTTTAGCACACTATTGAGAGCAGCACAAAGTCTAAGTGCATAGCCAATACTGCCAGTCAAGTGGGGTTGATGCACTATTTGTTTCAAAATGTTCACATGCATTAAAATGTGTTTGTTTGTGTTTGTGTATATTTGCGTGTGTGAGTGCATGCATGTGTGCGTACAATCTATTATGTACAATTTTGATTTTATGACTGAATTGACAGGATAATGTGCATACTGTAGATGTTTGTTCAGGAAATCTACATGCAGACAATGTCCACACACAGTGGACATTGATAAGAAGCACACACAGATTAGCTGACCTGATGATGTCATCAGCACAGCTTTTACATTGATATGAGTTAAAAATACATCAGTACATTCATGTCTTTGGATGATAAATTCAGCAACTACTAACCCCTTTCCTTTGAAAATCAGAATTGGTACATGTAGGTACAATATTTAAAAAGCCTGTTTTTATTTTAAAAAAAAAGCACACACAGATTAGCTTACCTGATGATGTCATCAACACAGCTTTTACATTGATTTGAGTTAAAAATACATCAGTACATTCATGTCTTTGGATGATAAATTCAGCAACTACAACCCCTTTCCTTTGAAAAATCAGAATTGGTAGGTACAATATTTAAAAAGCCTGTTTTTATTTAAAAAAAAAAGAATGATTGTAAAACTTTTCAACTATCTTGTTTTAGTGTGATTTGAATGAAATTGCTACTATTTCTTTGAACTCCTGCCAGTATTAAATGATAGCAGCCTTAAACAAAGACTATTCACAACCCTTCATGTGCCTGGGCATTTAGCCTAACTTGTCATTTTTTTTTTTTCATCAGCATTTTGAAAATCTGCCAAAATTGACATAATTTTACAGAGCTCAGCAAACCCACTCCTGAAAGTATAGTAATGTGCCTCAGTCAAACAAGAAGGCCTTGGACATTAGTGACACAATGGGGATTACATTTGTAGGTGGATTATGTAATCTCTATTTATAAACAATTTGTTTGCAGACATCCATTTCAATCAGTGAAGAAAGCACTGAGAGTGTGTGACATACCTTTGGCTAACAAAGCACAGTAAGGGTTAGAGATGTTGTAATTTCAAATGTATTACATCCTGTTATGTTGTTGTCTTTTTAACAATGGATGAAAGAGATTCTTGTAAAAGAAGGAATTTAGAGTGATTATGTATGTTCAGTGAAGGAGAGATTATACAGTGCTTACGTTGTAGTTATTGCAAGTCCTGTGTGTTCTACTACTCAGTCTTTTTTGAGTTTATCGTCTACTGTAAGTTTCATTCTTTAGTGCTTGAATGTAGCATGGAAGCATTACCAGTGATGAATCAACAGTAGAGAGTGGAATTCCTGTGGAAAGCAAAGCATCAAATTTCCATAATGAGGTACACTTGCATAAAGATGCACTTTGTCCACTTCAGTCATTAGCAGTAGTAGTCTAGCTTCCAGACTATTAAAAACCCTTGTATCATCTTCTCTTCAAATTGAGTGTCCTGTGACTAAAAGGGATAGTACATCGGGTATTTGAATCTTGATAGGTAGCTGACTTTAATGTCCCCACAAGGGGGGAGTTCCTGTCATTCTGTCGGTGTTATTTTGCTTTTTTAAAGAGGGATCAACACCCACTTAGAAAAAAACCAAACAAACACATTTTACTGCTTCTAAAATGTACATTGTCTTCTTGCTCACTTCCCACTCTCCCTTCCACGTCAACATCAATCCTTATTCTGTTTAATCACTTATTGTGTGAATATTTGAAGCATTCATATCTAAAAGGGTACCATTTGTATGGGTCTTGAAGAACTGGTGAAAGCTACGGTACAGGTGCTTCCCCTCTATGTGCAACAAGTGAACACACGTTGCACAAGTTGTTGTATATAGTGAAACATGTGAAATTCATATCATCTTAACATATCTGTGTCCTGAAGGATTTTTTTTTTTTTGGCTTTTTTTGTTGTTGTTGTTGCAGTGATTATCATCTTGTCAGCATTGCTCAGGTGGTACCTCTGAATTTTAGTGCTTATATCTTTTCTTCAAAATCAACTAAATAGAACTGGTTAAATCAATAAAATCTGCACAAGGTTCAAAAAGAGGATTGTCTAAAATGTATCACTTTAAGGGAAAAAGAGGATATTTACTCTTCTGGAGCAGTTAAATGATATGATTCATGAAACTTTCCATTGTGTGTTAGAAGATGGAGAGATTTTTGTGTGGTACTAATCCTTTAAAGTACTGTTTTGATGAAAGACAATGAATCAGGTACTTGTGTAGGGTTTTCGACTGCGTGCAATCATGATCAAAAGTGTGAATTTTTTAAGGGAGCATTTACTCTGGACATAATATGTTTTATCTTTCTTATATCTTCGCCAGAGATTATCACAACAGCGGCATGGCGAAGGTCCGCTATTCAATGCCATTCTGGCGCTTCAGCACTCTCATGCGCTTTTTCCTGCTCATCGACGGGACAACATGCCTGGTACTCTGGCTTACAGGTGAGTGAGTGAGAACTCTGTGGCAAAGGAGATGTCGAACCGTCAGCTAACTGAGTAACGGTGACATTATGATAATCATTCCTAGATGAATGAACGTTGCTCATCGCAAGAATAAAGTAACCCCACGCTTATATATGTAAAGCAAGAACCCAGCCAGTCTTCCTGGTGTGAAAAAGAAATGGTGTAGTTTCAAATATTCATGAGGAGTGTACTATTACAGTTCAGCCTTTGCTATAAATAAATCAAATGTTCGTGATGAATTCTATTCTGAGGTGATTTAAGGCAATTGAAAACTGAATTCTATAGTGGTCTTGTCGGACCCTGTCTGTTAAAATATGCAGTAGTTCAAATCCTTTCCATCTTCATGTGAGAGCTTTTAAGTTAGATTCGATTTCATTTCATTTGATGATGGTTTATTGAAACAAACATGCAAAGTACAGGCAATGCACATGATTTTACAGATGGATTATAAATGTTTCACGTGTACCTTATTGATAACTATTTGATAACTGTTGATAACTAATAAATGGCAAGAAATGTATAATGTCACAGCTCTCATTTCATTCTGAGGTGAGATGTATTTGTCATAGTGTGACTGGACGACCTTCTATTCAATTACTGAAAATCTGAAAGAAATATCTTTCTTATCGCACTTTTAAAACAAAATGCGGAATGTTGGTGGAAAAAAAAAAAGACCCACAAATTGTACTGTCTTGATGGTGATTTTGATGTCTAGGAGAAGTTTGGTAGAAGGGTAGAAGGCTAACGAAAGATTGAGGGCCGTGAACTTTGAGCTCATTATCCGATGCAATCCACAAAAGGTCTTGCATACCCGTCCTGATAGTTTTCGCAATGCATGTTTAATCATTTCATTGTGTGCATGGTGGTGCACGTGTTTGTCATGCACATCAGCTCTAGCTATATACTATACCTGCTAAAGCTGTCTTTGTCAGGGAGAGGTTTTTTTTGTGTGTGTGTGTACCTGCTGTCTGTACAATGCACAGTTTCTGCACAGCAATGGTGTCCCCTTTTGGTGTAGTTTTGTGTACTGCTATCAAGGCGCAATCTACAGCAACCTGTATCAGTGTCAGTGGCGGATCCAGAGGGGGGCATATCGGGTGCGCACCTGCTCTTTACTTTTTGTTAAAACAAAAGAAATAAAAAGAAAAAAATGGGGGGGGGATACGTGCATCCCCCTTTAATTTTGTAAATGCGCCTCCCCTTTACAGAATTCCTGAATCCGCCCCTGAATGTAATGATAGTGAGATATGCATAAATGCAAGGTGATATACAATCTGGCGGTCAAGCTAATGCACAGGTTTGTAAAAGCTGGTTTACAAGGAATTTACTACAAGGAAAGATCATCCTGATTGAAAACAACAACAACAACAAACAAACAAAATCTATTGACTTCAAGTAATGTGACCTTAAGTTCACATGTTCTGCTTTTACTTGTGAAGTAGAGATTGGTGGATTTAATGTAATATCTGCTGTTTATATTGCGAAATGACCTGAAAGAGTATGTCCACTTAATGGGTGCACATAATGTTCATGAAAATCATGATCAGAACCATATATATATACTATATATATTGTTTTTTTTTTTGGGGGGGGGGTGGGGGCAGGGGGGGGGGGGCTACAAGCACTCACTAGATACGGTCACACTAGCAAAAGATCAAGAAGTTTGGTGGGGGCGGCATGGGGGAAATATCCCTAGTTGGAGTGGGAAGTGTCAGAAGAAGTTTTGCGGGGAGCTTATGATCAGACTGGCAAATCTTTGAGATCTTAAAGATTGTGATCTTAAACTTCTCGATCTTTTGCCAGTCTGACCGCCCCTAATGAGTACATGATAACTACATACTTGAGATAATGTTTCCCTATGGATTATTTGTGCCACTTGAATGAGTTCATGATTACCTGTGGCAGTGGAGGGAGAGTAGAGTTATCTAATCACATGAATTGTCAATTTTGACTAGAGTCCTTTAATTTGAACTTCTACAAGCACTGGACTTTGATGCCTCCCAAAGGGCTTTACAAAGATTGGATTATGTAGAATAGATTCAAATTGTTCAGCTTGATAATAATAATGTATTACATGTGTAAGTATGATTATCTGCAGACATACATTTTGATTATATCAGTTCCTTCATACAATAACTTCTGAAGCAAGGAAACTAAAAAACTAAGATAAAATATATGGTGGCAGTCTGCTCTTGGTATCAAGTTCCTGTTCAGTAGATGCATTCATAGTGACGGTGAATGTACAATGACGGTGAAATAAGACTGCAGTATTACATGTGGTAATTTTTATCATGAATGCAAATACACCACAAAATGACATCACAAATGATATTTAGGGTGGTAATTCAAACTTTATACAAAACACACATGTGAGATTTGAGTGTACATTGTGTCACATAATACCACTGTTCATACAGTAGCATTTATTATGTTACCTGACACATGTCCAGGCTTCTCCTAATTAGAGATTATATGCTTATGTGCAGTGCTTACCAGAAATACTATCATGGTTATTTTGTGATTGAGAACTGTGCCTAATGAATTACTGCAGTATCTAGTATCTTGATGTTTAATACCACACTAAATTCCAGTGTGAATGCAGGTTGTACTGAAGAGCAGAGCGAAAATGAGACATAGTTTTACATTCCGAGTGAATTAAAGTGATGATTGTTGAATGGGATGAATCAGGTGTGGAGTGCCCAAACAAGTGAAGAACCAGTCATGTCTGTCATAACTGTTTGACATCCCGACTGGTCAAAATGGCAGGAGGACACTCTGCTTACCTGGAGTCCGAGGTGGTGCACTGGACGATCGTGGGGTCAGCCTTCGAGCTAGCCTGTCTGGCCCTGGTCCGGATGATGCTCCTTTTCTACGCCTTCACGAGAATGGAGGACTATGCCCTGGCCATGCTTGACCAACCCTTCAATGCCTCGCTGACCGCCTGGAAGCGCTGGACGCACATCTTCTCCATCGTCTTCAGTCTTCTCGGTCTGGCCTATTCAGCCACCAAGGTCAGCAGCCACAAGCTGTGCTAGTCAAACCTTTAATATTTTTCACTTTATTTCACTTCTTTTTCCGTTTCTTTTTATGGTATTACATTTCATTTTGTTTCAATTCACTTTATTTCATATCATATCACTTCATTTCAATTCACATCATTTCATTTCATTTAATTTTGATCTATTTTCATATCGGTGCATTTTATTTTCACACTTTTTTCATGCCTCCGCCAACGAAGTGGCCGGAGACATTATGTTTTCAGGTCGTCTGTCCGTCCATCCGTACGTCCGTCCGTCCCGTTTTGTTTTTGTCGATATCTCAAGAACCGTGTGGTGGTTTTACATCAAACTTGGTATGAGGGTATATCCTGGGGGGATAATACTTTGTTTGGATTTTAGGGTCATGGGGTCAAAGGTCAAGGGTCAAAGGTCAAGTGAAAATGTTAAAATTTAACTTTTTTCTCCATATCTCACAAATATTTCAAGATATATCTTCATGGAACTTAATATATATGCATGTACTGACTGACAGTGATCATTTAGGGTATTTATAGGTTATGGGTCAAAGGTCAGGGGGTCAAAGGTCGAGGTCAACTCATCAAATTGTCATTATTTCCCTCTCGTCTATGCAATGCCCGTAGAATTTTTCCTTGAAACTTAGTGTATGCATGTATTACCCCATACAGATTCTCTTAGAAGTTTCTTGTCAAAAGGTCGAAGGCCAAAAGGTCAAAGGTCAAGAGAAGGTGCTAAATTTCACCTCTTCTTTAAACTTATAAAAGGGTTAAAAGTTGGACCACAAATCCCTAAATACCTGCACTCTTATTAGACAGTATAGCCATTCATCCAAATAAACCTAGTTCAAGGAAAGTGAACATTCAATGCATTTGTGACAAACCTGTAATTTTTAATATTTTGCCAGTTATGTGAAACTGTCATCAAACATTGTCAAGACATTGTGCTATAGGCCTATTCAGAGAACCATGCATTATGGCGGAGGCATACCAGTCGCCATAGCGACATTTCTAGTTTTTCATATACCTTCTGCTTTGATATTACTTTTTTTTTTCATTTAAATGTTCATATTATACAACGTCCAAGTAGATCCTTGTAATTTGATTGGAGGATTGTTGGTGACGTAATGTTAAATAAGTACTCCATTCAACCCGCCGTGCAATTTTGGTTCTATTTTTGCGTGCAACTTGGTTCGATTTTTTCATTCTATTCCACGGTTCGAGAAATTGCTCGGTACTGCGTGTACTGTGTGTTGCATATTGAGGATCGCATGCAGCTAGCGCAGGTACGTGTGCGGTACATGCATGCGCGTACATAGGCCTACGCAGTGCTAGTGTACGTGTATGAGCGCTAGTATAGCTGTGACCTGTATCTACACTGATTGCACAAGCCAGAAAGAGAATTGCAGTGGATCCACATGTAAGTATAGCTATATTTTTCATACATATATAGACTTCTAGGCCTACTTAGACCAAAAAGATCTACTTGGACGTTGTATAAATCAAATAGTGTATGGTCTTTACTCGTGCAATGGAACGAGATTTCGCACTCGGTGAAAGATGAGGCGCACTATTCAACTCGACTTCGCCTCGTTGAATAGAGCGCCTCTATCTTTCACCTCGTGCGAAATGGTCGAGGTCACTCGAATGGTCACGAGTGCAATGGTACGAGATTTCGCACTCGGTGAAAGATGAGGCGCACTATTCAACTCGACTTCGCCTCGTTGAATAGAGCGCCTCTATCTTTCACCTCGTGCGAAATCTCGTACCATTGCACTCGTGACCATTCACTATTTGTATATCATTACATTTCATTTTTACATTTCTAAGATAGAGAAACACCAATGTGCTGACGACACAGCTGAATCTGAAGTTGAAAGTTGAAATATAAATCATAAGTGTGATGATGGTGTCCGTGAAAAAGAGGCAACAAAAAATAAGGGATGAACTGGGGGTGTGTGAGAATATCTTGATGTAAGATAGACCTGTATGTCACATTGTCACAACCATCTTCCAAGATGTTTTTTCCTGAATTTCTTATATGCTTGTTATTGCATCTAATTTTTTAATTGGTGAGATTAAACACCCCTGATACTGTAATCATTTATCTGAATATCGTTTTTATTAAGAGTAATTCTCGCAGTTCAAGTTTACCAATTTTTGTCAAGTTAAAAATTCTACCCATTTATGAACTTGTTTGATTTAATGTATTAGTGTTTATGTTTAAGTATCATAAAGGCATTCTCCCATTTTTGTTTGATGATATGTCTAAATGGAATTTGTATTTTCATGATTATTCTACTCAGGTAAGATATAGCCTGAGAATGTCATTAGCCTGCTTAACAGTTAGGACTCATTCAATTAATTTTACAGGTGTACATGAATGGAATTCAATTAGTCCAGATCTCAAGTCCAGCACTACACTTTCTCGCTTCAGAACACTGTTCAAACAACATACTTTTAAGAAACTGTTATCCATGACTGAGTAGATTGCTTGTTACTAAATTTATTCTTCTGTTCACTTCTCTGATCCTGACTTGCTATTGAGTGTGTGTGTTACGTGTGTGATAAGAGCATGGTGTATGTAGGGCTGCTAAGTGTTTTTTTTTTTTGTGTGTGTGTGTGTGTGTGTGTGGTTTTTTTTCCTTTTTATTTTGCACAATACACCATTTAACGTCTGTACTTTGTGTAATATTGTTTTGGGCCCCGCTAACAGGCACTAGATGCTTCAAAGGGGTCCCGGCATTAATTTCTTTAACATGTGCATGTGTATATACACATTGCTTTTGTTTTTATTGTGTACATAATGTACTTTTGATTTATTTTGTGCCGAATAGAATTGAATTGAATTGAATTGAATTGAATTGAATTGTTTCAGAGACTTTAATATGTCTCCAAGGAACACACCTGTTGCTTACAGAGGATGTCAGTGAAAAGAGTTGTTTCATATTGCTCCAACCAACCATAGCTTGTATGTAGCAGCTGCAGTAATGAAAATAAACCATGCATGTCATTTTATACCAAAAATGCACTTAGTATGTTATGGTATGAATGCAGAGTAATCTGAATCTAAACATCCAATCACTATTAAATCATGAATTAAACCAAATGTCAAATCTGCAAATTAGCAACATATATATGTGACCCGCTACAACAAAATGGTCCTAAAGTCGCGCACGGTCAAAGACGTGAAAATTGAGTTTGAAGTCAAAGCATCAAAATTGGTCAAAACTTACGATTTTCTGAATTTGACATATTATTAGAGTCTGACATGTCTTCTATCATCTGTCGAAATTTTGAAGCAAAATGATGAAAGAAAAGACCAAAAAATAGCGTTTTTCTGGGCCATGTTTTTTTTGACGTTTCAACGAAGCAGAAACTGGTTCGAACATTTGGATTGAGCGCCACTGATCGGCTCCGCCCCTAACAACGATCAGAGTGATCTCATTGGTCAGTTTGCTGCTTGCCGCTAACCGAAGCGTGAAGCTCGCACACTCCCCAGTCGACTGGTGTGTGGTGGCGGGGTGCGCTATGCCCAGCCGCTTCTCCTGGAATCCTGGTCACTGATTGGTCGGTGAGGAGACCGCCGACGCTGTGTTTGAATGATCATTGCGGGGGTTGCTAGGGCTTACCTTCTATATTGTCCGGAGGTGAATACTGACTTGCGTGTCCCTTGGTCGTGATTGCATCGCAAGGAGAACTTTTAGGGCGCTTTTCTCGAAATAGTGATTTCCCAGACGCGTCGACATGCTCTCTTTTAAACATCGATATCTCCGCAGCCGATTCTTTTTATAAGATGTGTTATATATCAATTTAAAGCAGAAAGATTAGGGAATTGTGTCATGCAATTTTCAAATAATCGACCTCGCCCGACTTTAGGATCATTTTGTTGTAGCAGGTCACATATGTTTACAAGGACTTGTGTGATAGCTAGGAAGTATTTGACAGGTCAAAGGTCAAAAGTCATTATTAAAAGGGACCATACCTGATCTTGTTGCGGTTTGCAGGGAGGGCTTGTACTCAACGCCATCCTGAACTTTACGGACTACACGCCGATGCACATCACCTACAACGTGCTGGTCATCGCGTCCGTCGTCTTCACGCTGGTCGAGCTCGTCGCCTCGCTGGCCGCGCCCCACTACATGCGCCGCCTCCAGCTCATCCGCATCGAGCATCAGATCGACGAGGAGGAGGAAAAGGAGAAGGCATCCAAGTCGAAGGCCGACCTGGCCCGTGTGCTTGCCCTCGCCAAACCGGTAAGCAGAGAAGAAATCAGGCTTCTGGCCTCATATTGCAGTTCAGAATAAATCACGACAGACAAAGTCTTGATGCAAGTCTATGCCAATAATATCAATTTTCTCACCCTTGTCCTTGCCCTTGACCTGTTCACCAATGTCAGTCATTGCCACATAAAAGAGTATCAAAAAATTAAACATCCCATTCTCACGGATACTAACATGAACACTGCAGCACCCAGCTTAGCACACGACATTTTCGGATTATTGCTACAAGTAAAAATTGACTGTGCACTTGTCAACCCGTTAAGGACGAGTCCTGAGTATACACGAGCAGGTGTCTGTGGGAAATGCATGTTGTAGCAAAATCAGCCCATTCTCAATGGGTTTAGCCATTGAATGGAGGTGCTTTCTCTAGAATTTGATTGATCTCTTCAGTCATTTCTGTCAATAAGAAAACAAATTGTACTCATCATGACTGTGTATTCATTCATCCAGTACAGTTGAACCTCTCTTATCCGGCCTCCCTTTATCCGGATCTCTCTATTATACGGACGCAATCTCGCCGTGATTTTTGTTTTAATAATTACAGGAGGAAAGGGGGATTCCTAACTCCTTCAGAACTCCTACACAAACACACATGAATTACATATTACTTCGAACATGATTAACATACATTACATCAAATTTCCTTCCAAATTGCTTACCTTCAGACATTTTAACACCCCCAAACATCCCCAAATGTGACAACGAAAGGTTGCAGTATACACATTACTACATGTGGTACTACAATTCGCTACATCAGTACATGTGTATGTATATGTACGTGTATAAAGCATTGAGTCTCCCGTATCCGGCCAAATCCCTTATCCGGATGAGCCCCGGTCCCGACTTGTCCGGATACGAGAGGTTCAACTGTAGTTTTGCTGTTGTGATGTTAAAGTGGGCCACCCCTTTTCTTGTATGAATTACATTAGGCTGGAATGACAATTGGAGACACAGAATATTTGCTCTTTGTGATGACATCTTACATTGCTCCTTCCCATCGTATAGGAAACTGGTATTATCACTCTGGGAATGGTAGCCCTCATTGGATCCAGTGCCTCGACCATGGCTGCTCCCCTCTTCTTCGGCAAAGTGGTGGACCAGGCCCTAAACGCGTCCAGCATGTGTAAGAATTGTCAAACGATTTGATGTGTGTGTGTGTGTGTGTGTGTGCGCGCGAGTGTGTTTGTCCAGAGCTCTGTATTTGTTAATTTCCTTCTTAAACTGAATAGCATTAGCTTATTTTACTTCATAAAAATAACTTGTTTTTTTTATATACATTTTATATCACGTAAAATACATCTAAATGTTGTTTGAGAGTTTGTATTGGTGATGTAGATGAGAAAGTGGAGGTTTGCGGTAACACCATGCGTATGTAGCGCATGGGTGCGTTTGAGTAATACTCTAAAGCGAACCAAAGTGAACTGAACTGTGCGAGATTTGGAGCATTTGAGTGCTCTGTTGAGAAAGCGTACCTCATGAGTTATTTTTAGAGGGAGTCATGCATTTTGTAGCAAAAGGGTCATTCTCCTGGTGCGCTTGAACTATTTACAGATGTCCCAAACAAAGAGAATGAATTCTTTGCATTATGATGTACATGTATGTGTATGTTACGCACATTCTTCACATGCGAACTTTGGGTACGCTTTTGGTATCCTTTTGGAGCACATCGGGAAGTGGTCCAGTTTTGGCTCAGTTCAGTACGGTACAGTACGCTTTAGGAGCGTTCGAGCACCCCTCTCGTACGGATACGGTACAGTACAGTTCACTTTCAGAGAGCACTCAAACGCACCCCATGAAAGGACTGTTGTTTGGAGAAAGAAGACCCTGGAAAGAGGATGTGAAAGAAGGGAAGGGACATGGAGAGTGTGTAAGAAAGGCAAATAGTGACAGTAGCAGAGCAGCCGTGAGCTGGAAGTTGAGGTTGCACTGAGAGAGACGGGAGGATAGGAGACAGAGGCTGTAACAAATGATATAGCGAGGATCAAGAAAAGGGTTAGGAATCAATGGGCGGAGAAAGATGAACCAGAAAGGAAGGAGAGGGGGCAGGAGGAGGTTTGAAAATCAGGCATATAAGAGATAGAAGTAATGAAGATGTGAAGATACATGTAATTAGACAATCTGTTTAACAGTTATTATTATTATTTTTTCAGGGGAGGGGGGTGGTCAAATCCATGTACCCTCTTTGATGGAGAAGAAGGTGAACAATGAATAGAAAGTAGAAAGAGAATTCTGTCAATACTTGACTCTTGACACTGGACTTAACTCCTTTAAAAGGTAGGAGGAATCATGTTACCCCTAACATTTTAAGTCAGTAAAAAGCAATCAGGGAATGTTGACTTTTCAGTAATCGACATGGAATAATAATCACACTGGTGTTGTACAACCCACTGGGCCTTTGGATGTCGTACCTAGCATGCAGGGCAACTCAAGAATACTTTATTCCAGCAAAATTATGTCAAGAGATTGATTGAAAACAGGAGATGAACTAAAAAAAAAATATGTATGTGGGACTGAAGAAAATGTTTGCCCCTCTTGCTTTCACAGATCAAGTCAATAGGATGGTGGTTATCCTGTTCCTCATCTTTGCCGCGGGCGCTGTTTGCTCCATGATCCGCTCCTGGGCGTTCACCCTCGCCGGGATGCGAGTCGTCTGCCGTCTCCGCACGCGCCTCTTCGGTGCCATCATCCGGCAAGAGGTGGCGTTCTTCGACACCAACCGGACAGGGGAGCTGACCAATCGCCTCTCGTCGGACACGCAAGTCGTGCAGAATGCAGTCACGGTAGGTTCACATCGCACAGACCCCAGAAGCAGTCTGTAGAACATATCATGCAGTATACTGTCCAGCATCTGTTGTGAATTATCTCCTTAAATTTGAAATGATACACATATTTCCATATACTGTTGTTTATGGTAGATTAGTCATAATAGTAACTTATGCAAACTTGTTAGAGATTTCATGAAAACTAAAGCCTGTAGCCAAAATATATGTATGTGGGGCCATGTAATTATTGCGTTGCCACTTGATTTCTTAGGACATTGGCTAGATGTGTATGTTGCATAATGCCTTCTTTCAGCCTTCTTTCAGAAGCTAGATGGAAGGGTTGTCTTGCAGTAAACACCATTTTGATATTGCAGCTGAATTATATGTTGTAAAAAAGAATGAATTAAACATTGTATCTGCCCATCACTGAACGATGTATTCAAATCTATCCTCCTTTTTTGGACGATATTCACAGGTGAACGTCTCAATGCTGGTGCGATACAGTTTCCAAATCATCGGCTCCATCGCCATCATGTTCAGTCAGAGTGCAGCTCTTACGGGAGTGCTGCTCTCTGTAGTCCCTATCATAGCAATTGGTGCAGTGCAATATGGTGAGTGCTTCTTCTTAACCTTTTAATACAACCTCACAAGTACTTCTGTTATTGTTTTCACCATGCAGATTAGCATTTCCACAGTAAAAGAGTCATTATCTGGGATGTGGCTGTAGTTATGCCAAAATGGAAATTTTGGGTAAACGTATGTAACACTGGACAGAAATCTATGGTATGACTGCTCATTGAAACTTTGTTGTTTTTTCAACTGAATGGCCTAATATTTATTAGAAAAGATAATAACAGCCGTAAAATTCTATTGAACATTGTGTTTTGTGCCATTTTTAGACTTAATGATGAGTGTATGTAATATGGTCAGACCACAAGTTGGTTTGAAGTGATATGCAACATACATAGACACAGCATAATATATACATATCTGAAAAGAAGAAGAAGAAAAGAAGAAGAAAATAAATATGTTTATGCATGAAGTGAAAAAACAAACAAACAGATGTTGCAAATTTGTGCCTTGGCAGGGCGGTATGTGCAGGACATTCGAAAGAAGTTTCAAGATGCGCTCGGCGATGCGGGGACTGCTGCCGAAGAGGCCATCTCTAGTATCCGCACGGTGCGATCCTTCAGCGGCGAGAGCAAGGCAAACTCCACGTACGGGAAGGAGATTGACAGGAGCTACTTCTTCGGCAAGCGCATCGCCATCGCCTCGGGGGTCTTCAACGGAATCGTTGGAATTGTCATGCAGGTGGGTTACACAAGAGGATGTACGGAAACGAGAGGATGAGGAAAAGAAGTAAACAAGAGAATGGGGGAGGGAGAGAACGGGATAATAGTGAACGGGGAAAGGAAAAGACAAGAGAAAAGGCATGAATGAGGAAGGAGAAGATGAAAGGAAAGAGCACTGAAAGGAGAGAATGATCAAATGAGTAAACCCGGCTTATGAAATTAGATACAAAACTTGTATCTTAGAGAGATCATTGATTACCTTATTGTCAGAAACTGAACTGAAAGAATGATAAAGAAATGCTCCCTCTGTACTACTAACAAGAATTCTATGCAGTAAATACTTCCTGTTCTATGAAAAATATTTTCCTAGAATGATGAAAGTTTTCCTTTTTTTTTTATGCTATATTCTCTTTCCTTGAACCTCTAAAGATTATCTTTGTGTTTAAAAAGTATTTTGCAAGATTTGTGGTATATCATGCATAATTTCTTGCTGTATGTTATGGGATTACTATCAAACAAAATGCCGTGACCATTTGTTTCATTCCTACGCAATTCCGGCAGGGAGCCATTGCATTGGTCCTGTGGTACGGAGGCAAGTTGGTCTTCATGAACAAGTCTGACCCATCTCAGGGCATCTCCGTGGGACAACTGACCTGTAAGAACCTACACCATCATGATTCCCACTAATTAGGGTGCAGAATGGACTAGTCAAAATTGCACGTTTCATATAAAGTGAACACAAATAATGAGGGAACCATCCAGTATTATTATTGCAGGGTTAAAACATAAAATCACCGTCTTACTCTAGTCTATTAGAGGAAGCAGTTTTCTGCCAGTAGTTTTGTGTGATCAATGATCACTGATCAGTGATGAAGATGATACTGTTATGGATACATGTGCATTGTACTATCATTTCTGGGCACTTTATTGTTCACGGAGGAATATGTAAATAAAGAGTTCGACAAGATGACCGAGATCGACCAAACACCTTGTTTCAGAGTCTGGGTATTTTTGGTGGTTGTGCTGGTTCATTAGGCCAAGTTAACCTCCGTAACAATATGCTCTAGCATTTGTTACCTCTGCAACTGAAGGAGGAGGTTAAAGTGATCATCGCCGTGGGCTTGTCTGTTTGCAAAATAACTCAAAAAGTTGGTAATGGATTTTAATGAAACTTACAGAAAAGGTTAAGAATGACACAAGGAACAGATGTTTAAATTCTGGTTCTGATCCAGGAATTTTTATTGACTTTTTGTTGATTTTTTATCTTTTGGCATGTAAGGTCAACAAACTTGGAAGTTCAGGCTGCGCGTACTGGAGGTTTTCATACGCACACTCAAGTGCGAGCTCTAGTTTCTGCTAGGACAAGGTGCGCTGCACAGCTGGAAGTTGAAGACGTAACAAAAGGCTTCTGTATTTGGAAATTGTGCGATTTTCAGTATACATCCGTATGAGTGGAAATCATTGATCTCTATGGAAGAACAAGATCAGTGGAGGAAGTGAGCTGCTTGGTGGAGGTCTACACTCTCAGAGTGCTTCTCTAGTTTAGGAGAGTGATGATGATAGCCATGATTTTGAAAGTGATTATGGTCATGATGAAGAAGATGATAAATTATGTAGCAAAAGTGATTACAAAATCCGTCTTTATGTTTCCCCTCTTTATCCTCCGCAGCTTTTATGCTCTACACCCTGAACGTTGCCATGGCGTTTGCTTTCCTCTCCGCCCTCTACGGAGACTTCATGCAGGCCGTGGGCGCCTCCATCCGCATCTTCCAGCTCATGGACCGCCTGCCGGAGATCAGCAACGAGGGCGGCGACCAGCTGATGGACTTCTCGGGCGAACTCGGCATGGAGGGGGTCAACTTCACCTACCCCTCACGGCCGGACAACGCTGTCCTCACGGTGAGCTGAGTTTGTTAAGAGAGTGGGTGGGGGGATATCTTTAAAAATATTTCTTGCTATGTAACAAGTGCAGTATTATGGAAAAGATAATATTTTTCTCTGTTTGATGATGACCTATAAACTTTCAGACATCTGGAAATGGCATTTATCTGATTTTGCATTCAAACTCCTTTTATGATTTATTGCAATGCATATGAATCTGGTTTGTTTCACAGGATGTGACTTTTGCGGTGCAGCCGGGTCAGATGGTAGCCCTGGTGGGTCCGTCAGGGGGTGGGAAATCCACCATCGTCAATCTCTTGGAGAGATTCTATGTGCCAAACTCAGGAGAAGTCAAACTAAGTATGTTTCCTAATATTCATACTTATATGTTATGTCACTACTCAGTTTTCAAAAAGGTCTTATTTTGTCAATTATGAAAAAAATGTTTTACATTGTGTTTTTGCATTTCATCCCTTTGTTACTTCTATGAATAGTAGATAAGTATGAAAGATGAAGGTAAATTTGGTTACTTCTTTTTTGTCAAAATTATGAGGGGTTAAAGCTGCTAGATATTTTGAGTGTTAGGGTCATATTGTAATGCAAGGACATTTAAAGGTACACACCAACTACTGAAACATGCAAATGAAGTTGGTTACCTTTTAGGCCCTTTTCTTTTGTCTACATTTCAGGTGGCTGTTATTTCTTCAGCTGCTATGATATATTTTGTCTATAAGGGTAATAATGTGATGTAATAACATTTAAAGATATGCACCACCCATAGAGATGTGCAAATGAAGAAGACTAACTTCAAGGCTTTTTGCTCTCTTTCTATTTTCCTCCTCTCTCCTAGGCGGTGTTGATCTTGCCAGTCTGGATCCCAAGTGGTTCCGACAGAAGATATCCATCGTCAGCCAGGAACCGGTCCTCTTTGCCTGCTCCATCAAGGACAACATCTCGTACGGGAGGGATGCCACAGATGAAGAGGTGAGAGAGAGAGAGAAAGGGAGCATTTGAGCGCTTTCCTAAAACTTACCGTACTGTACCATACCTGCACAGGAGGAGCACTGGAATGCTTTCAAAGTGTACTGTCTTATACCATACCGAGCAAAGAGTGGACCACTTCCCGATGTGCTACAAAAACATAAAGACCCTACCATACCATACCATACCATACCATACCATACCATACCATACCATGCCATGCCAGAGGACACTCAAACTCAAAGTGGTCCAAGACAGCTGTTGAAAAGAAATGAATGCACATAACACACACTATGTCATAATACAAAGAGTTAATTCTGTCTGTAAGGGTGACCTGTATGTAGCGTAGGTATGCAAGGTTAATGTATTGGTTGCTACAAAACATGTGAACCCTCAAAATAGCTCCTGAGGTACGCGATCTCCAGACAGTGTTTGAACGCTCCCAATCTGGCACAATTTGGTATGGTACAGTATGGTTTGGTTTGGGCTGGCTCAGTTTGCGTTTTGAGTGTTTGAATGCGGCCAATGAGAGAGAGGAAACTCTACTCCCTAACTCTGTGATCAAAGTCCAAGACAAAGGTCAAAGGTCACCTGTACTATGGTGTGAAATGCAATTTTCAGCCTTAACTGCAGCTATTTCTGTCTGATGCTGGTATTTATGAAGAAGGGTTAATCGTTTATCCCCCATTTTTAATCCGGGTTTGTCCTTGATAACAGGGGTAGCCAGATTTACCTCACTCTCTCTACCAGCAACCGCTCTCACACCTTCTCTCCACCTTACCCAGTTTGAGGCATCCTCTTATTCTTCAAATGAACCTTCCGAAGCTCCTCCTCCTCCATCTGTCTCTTCCAACATCTTCTTTGATCTTCCTCAACCAAAGAAGAAATAAAAAAGAATAAGGGGTAAAGCAGTCACAGAAATCTAGCTGAAATTTAAATTTTCCAGTCTTGACTTCCACTAGGAAAAATCATTGAGAGTGTTGTGTAGTGTGTTTGGATAGAAGTAAAATGGGACCTATTTTTCTTAACTTGTCTATTGCCTATGAAGCAGCAGCATTGTCAGATTCACTGTATTTTATTTCTTGAATACTGGTTTGGAATGGATCACAGTTGTAATGAATATGTTTTGACTTGTTTCCCCCAGATCTACGAGGCAGCCAAGATGGCAAACGCTCACGAGTTCATCACGTCCTTCGAGGAAGGCTACGACACCCTGGTGGGAGAGAGAGGGGTGAGGCTCTCTGGGGGGCAGAAGCAGAGGGTAGCCATCGCAAGGGCCCTCCTCATGGACCCAACGGTCCTCCTTTTGGATGAGGTAAGAGCGGAAAGATTGGGGGGGGGGGGGCCATGTTCACTCTTCATCTTAATTCTCACATGAATCACTCTCTTTGCATTCCATAAAATTAGCATGCACAGGCTCCCTTGATCTCAAATAGAATCACATGGTTGATATTCATGTTAGTTTATATAAGTGGCAGAATGAGCATGTTCGCACTCCCTCATATTTTCATGTCAAATCATGCCTTGCACTGGAAAACACGATATCTTCACGGCATGAAATTTTCATGATTTGGAGCCGACGGCCTTTTCCGCGACATGAAATTTTCATGAGTTGCCTCTGATATTCAGTGCATATAGTGTAGACAAGAGCTTTCGCGTGCATTTTAATTTTGTAAATCTTGGGTCTCGCAAAATTCACGAAATTAAAATGCACACGAACATTCTTCATTTTACAGCATGTGACATGAAAGTAAAAGTATTGCATAGGAATGAACATTCCATTTCCATGATGATATTGCTCAGGATATCAGCGAGATGTAGTGGAAATACATGAACTATAAAAGTGAACAAATGAATTTAAAAAATGGTAGTTCAGTGCCTATCGTGATGCCTTCTATCCCACAGGCGACCAGTGCCTTGGATGCAGAGAGCGAACACCTGGTGCAGGAGGCTATAGACAGGGCCATGGTGGGACGGACAGTGCTGGTCATTGCTCACAGGTTGTCCACTGTCAAACACGCATCACAGGTAGGCATGGCAATGAGACGTATCTGTCTTTAGCTAGAAGCAAGTTGTGGTCATTGGTCAAGACATTCATTGATTTGAAACAGATGGTAATTTAAATTTTCATTTTGTTTGTTGCTTCAATTCCAAAAACACATGGCCAGAGTGTTTGAATGCCCTTGGCCAAGTCATCTCTGTATATCTCTCATTTCTTTCTATATTTCCTTGTTTCTGTATATCTGTCCATCTCTCCATCTATCTACTTACCTGTTTATCTATCTGTCCATCCATCTATCTCTATATACCTGTCTATCTATCCATCTGTCTATCTAATTACTTATATTTCCATTCACCTTTCTATCAAGTATGTTAATTAATCTATCTATCTGTTTATCTTTATATCTATTTATGTGTTTACCCATCTAAACTAACTTCCTTTCCATTTATGTCTTTATTCCATGCAGCTATTGTCTCTTCCTCTCCATTTCATACTGGCCCGAATTCTCAAAGGTGGAATAACTTTATTACACCTCTTATTCCGCCGATTTATTACGCCTCTTATGCAAATCAGGCCCTCGTGACGTAAAATGACGCGATTTATTCCCCGGAATCTATTCTCAAAGGTGGAATAACTTATTCCCTGGAATAACTATTCCGCGGTATAGTTATTCCAGCTTTGAGAATTCGGGCCTATATGTTTCTCAGTCCCCGTCTATTACTGTATATAATGTTTCTACTTATCTATCATTTTCAATGTATCCCCAACCTTTTTCCCCAGATGCCATAACTCCATGTAGAAAAGTTGATGAATCATGAAATGTAGATTAAAAATCATTCAGTGAATAATGAAGGCAATAAAAAAAGGAGAAAAAAGAATGATAGACTTATTGTGACATGATAAATATGTTGATGTTTACCTGATTGTGTATTTCTATTTTGGTTTGACTCCTTTTTATCACCGTAGGTGATTGTGATCAACAAGGGCAAGATAGCTGAGAGGGGGACACATGAGGAGCTGCTGAACAAGGGAGGGGTCTACAAGAAGCTGGTCCTGCGGCAGCTGAGCGCTGGAGGGGGCGCGGCCGGGTCCGCCACCGGTCCCCAGAACCTAGGCACCATCAACGGCGAGATGGGCGACATCGAGGAAAACGGGGAGGATGACGATCTTGACATCAACGACGACGACGATGTGGCCTTAATTCAGTGATTTTAGTGTGATGACGGGTATATGAGCATTAATGATGATGATGATGATGATGATGAAAATTAATGTTAATGTTAATACTCTGTACGGTGATGATAAAGTCAATTGAAAGAGCATAAGAGAGTGATCATGGTTGTACTAATAATCAACATCAATCTGATGATCAGTGTGATGACGATGCAATTAAATGTATAAATGAGCTTTCGTCTTTACAGACCAGTATGAGAAAAATGAATGAAAATTGTGTAGTAGCTAAGCTGCCTGTAGTTATGCAATGTAGATGGAAAGAAGTGAAATTAATTTTATTAGGTTATGTTGACATACATGTAGTGGTGCATATTGTTGCCATGGTGTACTGTGATTAATATGTATTTTTTCCTTCAGAAACCTGTGTATTCTTTTTTTTTTTGTGGGGGGGTAATTCACTTTGGGAAATGGTACTTGATGTCTGCATTTGTAGAAAGTGGAAATATAATTTGATGTCTTCTCAAGTGTGAATCTCCCATTCATTGAACAGAGATTATGGTAGATGCAGGTCCATGAATTTGTCATGAATGGTCTTGCAGGGTGAAATCCAGGGTCAAATGTGACCCTGCATCACAAAACCAACAAAAAGTCGCCAGACATGGTTTTTAAGTTAAGGACAGATTCTGAGAGAGCAGACTCTAAGCTTTAAAATGATGTATAGCTCAATTGAAGTGGACTCTCCTAACCTATATAAATATTGGAAAGAAAGCACACGCTCTGGAAAAGTGTGAACCAAGAAAAAAGGCTCTGAAGTACAAGCATAAAAAGGTCTGTTCAAGCGCTTTCTTTACCAAACCGAGCTAGCTGTGCGATGAATGGGACAAAAAAACAGGATGTAAACCACTGGAGCAACAACAATGAAGAGATTATCAGATTAGGATGAAATTGGACATGCTCTATTAACACATTCTGTACATGCTCTATTAACACATTCTGTACATAATTAATGCCAACTTACAAAGCAGTAGCATTATCCCTTCAAAAGTTATTAGGCTTGAAAATGAAGAGTGTGCAAAGGGTTATCAAGAAATGAAAATCGACCTCTGAGACATACCTGATCACACTACTCTACAAAAAAGGGTTGTAGAAAAACTGCTAAAAATGCACTTTCCCATTCATTCAATGATCCCAAACTTAAGAATAGTGTAGAAGAAGGGTAGCTCTTTCAGAAAATATGAAAAACCCAATATTGACTTGGTTGACCTGTTTCACCTTTTTTTGAGTCCTTGCGTAAAATCACAGGTGCGACTTTTTGTTTGTTTTGTGATGCACGGTCACACATGATGGGTGACTTTTCAGAAATTCTACACTTGAACCGACCCTGGTAAACTCCCGAATGCCCCTTGGAATTCCTAGGTGCTGCTGCAGTGTGAAAGGCATCATTGGTAAGCTCCCTTGTGACAAGCAAAGTTACGTATACTAACAACATCTTGCGAGCTGTTTCACGCATGAGCCATGAGGTGTGCTTGCACTCCACTGCAGAAGAGCAGATGAGAGCAATTCATTTGCTAGTTCGAAAGAAATTTCTTGTGGATGTTCCATGTGTGATTCCCCGTTGAAACACCATGGTGATCCCCGTGTGATTGGTGTGAAAAGGGTATTAGATACCTCTTCATACCCTGACCAGAGAATATAATACTCTCCCTCATTTGGTTATGATTTTTGCCCATTGAATTGCATGTATTATAACACAGTGGTATTCTCCTGATTGCTATTTGGAATCTTCCCGATTTTGATGTATAAATGTTGGCAGTCTTGCCCTAAACCACCCCCTCTGCATGTATATGCACTAACAATCTGTTGTGTGTCATGATGAATAGATCATCTTAATTTCTAGCATTCGTTATGCTGAAAAAGACAAAATTCCAAATAGAAAATGCAAATTTTGGGAGAGATTGGTATATTTACAATGGCCTTGAATGAACCCTATTTGCCTCTTACAAAAAAAAAAAATCTTTCATGTCCGTATTTGTATTGTAGTTGTAAAAATTGGTGTAAATATTTAATTCCAGGAGTATCTAATGAGAAACAAGCCAATATAAGAAAGAATGAAATGTTCATAGATTGTTTAGGAGTCGATACATTCCTTGTATGATTCGACAATCAGCTACACTCTTGTCAAAGTGGTGTATGAAGTGTCTGTTAGGCTGCATTCCTGTGAGAAATTTTACGGTAAATGCCACTCTGAGCGTGCATCAACATAAGCCACGATATTTTTTGAAAGCTTCAAAGCTAGCATTGATGAGTGTGAGTCAGTGTTCTCATTTGTGTGTGAGGTCAAAAATGTTTGGAAATTTTGCTTGCTGATGTATAAAATGTGTTCATTTTTAAAAAAATAGTAGATATTGTAGTCTTTTGTAATTGCTATATTGCAGGTGTGTACTGGTATTCACTGAACATTACTAGAACCTTGTCTCTGAACATTAATTCACTGCTCCTTTGCTGTTTCATTCTGTAAGTGTGTAGATCATGTGTATCTTTTTAAGTGTACAAATTAATATTTGTCTGTATTGAAAAGAAATATTGTAATTGTAGCTCGTTGCTCATGTAGCTTCTGTGTTCAGTGGAAAGGAGAGAACCCTTTTGTTTTGCAAAGATCTGTAGTATTTGGGAGAAGCTAATGTTTAAAGAAGTGGACTGGACTTCATAAAAGTCTGGATGGCACTGTCACCAAAAAGTGGCAGTTACTACCAGTAAATGATAATCACCAGTAAAACACATCGGTGTGGATTACTTCATTTGATCTTCACATGAATCATTCAATCTTTGCCATGATTGTAGGTCTGTCATTATTATAAATGTGACCCGCTACAACAAAACGATCCTAAAGTCCCTGACGGGTGAGCCGAGAAAATCGAGTTTGAAGTCAGATCACCAAAATCTGTCAAAACGTTCGGATTTCTGTTTTTAACATAATTTTGTAGTCTAATGTATCTTCTATCATCTGCCAAAATTTTGAAGCTAAATGATCAAAGGAAAGGCCTGAAAATAGCATTTTTTCTGGGCCATGCTTGGCTCGTCCGTCAGCAACTTTAGGATCCTTTTGTTGTAGCGGGTCACAAATATATATATATTTTTTAAATAATAAGTTATTCATCTTAAAGATCATGATAAAAAAAGTGGGCATTAATATGCTGTCAGATTGTTGTATCTGGTGCCAAATGTTGAAGTAGATGGATGTAAAGTAATGAATACTGTAAAAGTGGACATTTTTGGGTCAGCAAGTTTTTTTGTGCTCGGCCGGGTAAGACAAAGGATAAAGTATCATTACATAAAACAAGCAAAAAAAAAAGATATGCTTTTATTTTTGCGCTAGTCTCATACCACGCAAAATGCACGAAAATTTCCACACAGTGTACATTTCCACTTTTCCAGTCCTTGAAGGAAAGCAGACATACGTGGGGGGGGGGGGGGTGTTCATAGTGAATGTACAGTCTGGAGAGCAGGGGTTGTTAACTCTAACCCCAACCAGGGATGTGAGAGTTAGGATTTTGCAGTAGAATGGTTCTTGTCTAGGCCTCTCTTTTTGTTCTGTGGAAAGTGATTGCTGTCAACCTTTGTAAGTGCAAGTCCACGCCACTTTAAAATTGACTTTAACTTGTCGTACACTATAAGATCAGATACTGTACATGCCATAAATTCAGCGAGTCAAATTTTTTTTTTTCGAATCGGGACTTCCCAACATTTTCGCAAGTGGTTGAATTTGCGATCGTGGAGTTGAGTACAATAGTGAATAGAGAAATGCACATCGTAGTCATGTCAGGATTTTAATTAATATTTGTGCTATTTGTTATATCCACAAATAGCATCTGACTCATGAAATGTATGGCATATACAGTAGACAAAATGGTAGAAGTTTTCATCAAAATCTGTCCTAAAATGAGAATGATTGATCAAAATTCATTCAGTGCCAGTTTGCCTGTATGCACTCTTATGTGTATTTGCAGAGGAAAGGGATAGATAGAGAGAGAGAGAGAGAGGGGGGGGGGGGGGGAGATGTTGATAGTAATAGAGAGGGAGATGAAATATATCTTTGCTTTAATATTAGCAGTTTCAGGTTTTAGACAGATTTTCAGGAACTTTATCAATTCTTAGCATTATTATTATTATTCTTGCATCACACAATCAGAAATTATGTATTTTATCTTCTTCTTTTTTTCTAGGTACTTGATTTAAGTTGTAGAAGAACAATGTGAAATCCTCAGTCATTAGTAATTCTTGATGTGACATGGTCCTGTGGTAATTCTATGCAATTATGTCAAAAGTTTAAAGACTGCTGCCGCTAACTGCCCACATCTCTTGCTGTTAGACACAAACCGTAGCTTGCCAGTGCACATATTCTAGCTGCTGGGAGAGTTGACATGTATTTACTAACATGCACATCATGTGCGGTGACATTTGATGCCAATATCTGTAACTCTGCAAAGATTGTTACCATTTCTTGATCTAAACAGACCAGGGCATGAGTGAGAACATTTCAGCAATGTTTGATATGTGTCGGTTTGCAGAGCAAAGGAGTTGGTCATTACACAATGTAATTTTTCTTTCATTTGCTGTGAAATGTGCTGCCATCTTACTATAGTTTGCGCTATACTAGATTCTTGAACGCATCATTATTTTAATTCATTACAGGTGCAAGGAGTTCAATATGATGATAACTTTAAATTACAAGTTTATTTATTCACTACCATAGATGAATGACTGCAAACTGGTATAAATGAAGTAGCAAAGTATTTCAAATGGATTCATCACTATCAGGTGTCAATTTGACTCAATTTTCTGTCTATATGTAGTACTTTTGCTCATCCTTTGCACGATGTTTTGTCTTGAGCTGAGTTCCTGATCTGTAAAGGTTTGTTTACACTGGTAAGTGAAATAGTAAAGTCATTCAAATAGATGTGTCACTGTCAGCTGTCAATTTTACTCAATTTTTCAGTCCATGTTTAATATACTTGCTCATGCTTTGCATGGTGAATTGAAGACTGTTCTTCTGAAGCAGAGATCCTGTTCTGCAAGTCTTAAGTAAATCAACTCATCATGCCATGGGCTAATTATGCTGGAGATATTCAGCTTTTTGTCCTCATCAAATTGGCAACATTTAATCTTACTGTGTATCCATCATTGATGAAAGACTACTGGCAGATGGAACCGTTAAAATCACTGATCTCTGTGAGGAAGTTAAATGGATATCTCATTGACCCATATTGCTTTGAAGCCACCGTGCAACCATCTTACCACGCACATCATCCATACACTTGTGTAAGGCGTTCATAACATCACATGATCTTGGCGACAGTCTCTGCTGGAAAGTGCCTGCATGTTTGCATGGAATGTGTGTGATAAAATGGTGGCTCATGTGTGAGTGGTGGCTTGAATTGTTTGTAGGGGGTTAATGGGCATATTAGATATCCAGATATTTACTATAGAGACTGGTAGTTAAGATTCACTAAATCTGCATAAAATCCAGAAAAATCACAAAACTTGTTTGTCATTAAAAAGAGAATAGAGAACTCTAATCCTCTAAAATGAATTGCCAATTTAGGGATCAGTTGCTAATGCTGGGATTTAGAGGCTTTTGATCATCCTGCAGCTTAAATGAAAAAAAAAAAAATGGTCTGTATTGTTAAACCAAAACAGGTCAGAGGAGATGAAAGAGAAGTGTTTTGCATCACTACCAATGAAAACCATAGAGTTTCCTAAAAAGATAGAGCCCAAAATCATAAAAATTTGGTCTCTGGGACTAGAAAGGTCAAACTGCCATGGAGAGGAAGTGAATATGCCGTGAATTGTGTTTTAGGAGAAAGTAAATGTAAAAAAAACCCTGCAAACCCTGCCTGTTTTTAATACTGTACAAACCCGCTGTATCCGCTGGCTGTGAAAACATTTTGCAATGAAAGAAGGTAGCCTAGTGAATGTTGCCCAGAAAATTGGATGTTTACTTGTGCCGTGTAGGAAATCTGTAGAATGCATTTGTGTACTTTTGCGCTCCATCTTCATTCATGCATAAAAAAAATAAAAATCAAATATTTGTGTAGATGATCAAGCGAGAATCGATAGGATGTACTCAGGTGAATAATGTTTGTAGCTTTTTGATGGGTAAATGGTATCACATACTTTTTATTTATCGATATCTTGGATCAGAAATGGTAGAATCCGCTGGGTTCGGTGAAGGGTTCTACTGTATAAGCTATTTTCTTCGCGTACAGATATTTCCACAAATATGAGGAGGTCACGGACATTTTCGCGAGATGTTGTTTTCATGCATTAACATCAAGGCTATTGTACAATTTGTAAGTGCACTATTACCCTAGCGCATTGTGACATTATTGCATGTTGGAACATTTGCGAGCCAACAGTGATTCGCAAAATTTGCGAAAAATAACATCTCATACGGTATACCAAGTTGGACAATGTTCAGGGAGGTGATGTTGATGTGTGTTAGCTTGTGCCCTCTTGCTTTGTATGGAATGTGTTTGATTTATGCATAATACTTGTATCATTTACTTGAAGAAATAGATGTCACAAGAATATACTGAATGTGTTGAGTTGAAAGATCAGTGTTGTGGTGTAATTATTATCATTATTTGTCATCGATAATATATGGCCAATGGGTAGTAACTCTATGCGGTTGCACTTATGGATTAAATCATATGTATATTTATAGATATATATGATGTTCAAATTTTAATAGATGAAGAAAGAATAAATTACAACTTTTTTCCACTCTCTGTTTGGACTTTGCTCGTTCTTTGTGATCTTGCTCCAAATGATATAATACTGTACAAATAAGGGCTGTTTGTGTGTGCGTGTGTGTGTGTGTTCGAACCTTATTTGAACAACAAATCTAATGTGGAGAAAAGGACGTGTAACAAATCCCACATCAACTCACTGCAACCAAGTACGACCACAACACTAATGATGATTGGATATACTATTTTCATCTCGGCACATCATTATATTCTTTATTCACAGTCTTCCAGATATGATAACAAATCCGGTACTTGTGCAATCTTTACATTTTTTTTTTCCAGCTGTATAACTAAACACACCATGTGTTAGACCCACTCACCCGGAATAGACCAAAACTACTTTATGCAATAACTGAAGCTGTATTCCCAGCAAAACCTGGCTTTACACATCTTTTGTCATACCAATACACAGGAAGGCATCTGGGCCAAGATCTGTGTATCTTCTCTGATTCATCAGAATACTGAATGCGCCATATATCTCGCAAAGTTTCTATTTTTGAGAATTTTGTGAGTCGCGCGTGCCCTTTGCAAATTTAACGATACACGAAAATATTTACTCTGACCCCAACATGAATGCGACGTGCATGCATACATTTCACCGTTCATTACTGTACTCCATGATCTTGAACTAATCCACTTGCAAAATTGTCCGAAAGTTGCAATTTGCTATAAAAAAGAATAAGACTTGCTAGATATATGGCGTATACAGTATGCTGTTAATGTTAGACATTCACCCTTGACTACAAATCTATGAGTTACTAACAAGATTCCACTATCACCCATGGGCCCTAGACTTACAACTGATCACATGACAGCTATCACATGATACTTACAACTGATCACATGATTCCCTGTAGGTACTGCTCTAACTAATGAATCACTCACATCTCTCTTATGCTGCACCTGGTCCCATAAAAACAGAAAACAGAAGTTGAAAATTCAGTACAGTATTTGCCCAGATAGTAGATAGGAACTTTTAAGGGAGTACTACAAGATGAAGAAAAAAAATCTTCAAGGTATAAGTCCTTCATGAGCAATCACAAGGAAAAAAAATCCTCAATCAACTATAAAAGATCAAAGCACTGTTTTCACACGCACTTCAAAGTAATAAGTACTTAATTTGTATAATTATTTCATGCAGAACTGTCCTTTCTAATAGATGACCGATAAATAGCATTTATATAGATTATCTATAAATAGTCACATCAAATACTGGATTAAAGATCAAATGAGAAATCTATGAACTATGCATGCTAACATATTGTGGCCTAGCTAAGGTGTGTTTTATTTAGTTCTTATTACGAGCAGAAACAAGCCTTTAAACATCTATGAAATTCTTCACTCACTCAAATTCATATTATCAAAAGCTGAAGCAGGTAAAGTGAACATAGATAGGAAAGGAAGACATGCAGATGCATTCATTCATGGCAATACATTACAGGCTGGCAGAGGAGCAGTAAGTTTCTTAGGAATAGACATGTAATGAAATATCTGTAGCAAACATGATTAAGAACATGGTGCAACATTACAGGCTTGTCAAAAAACACAGATATTACTGACTTCAAATCCAAACCTTCAAAGAATTAAAAGCCCTTTTATCTCCAAGGATTCTAGTTATTGCCACACATATCCTTACAATGTCATGCAAAAAAAGAAATAAATAAAACAAAACAAAACAAAGCAAAAAAAAAATTGCTTGCAGCTGATCTACTTGTATTTACTATTCAAAATAAATTTTCTTATGTACTGCCATCACAGAAGCGATTATTAGGTCAAGTATTAAAGCATTATGATTTCGGAATGCATAGATGAATTAGCACAGCACAAATTGAAAGCGAAATGCCAGATGCGCAATTTACAAATACAGGAGAAAATGATTAGCATAGACTGATACACAAGCAATTTTTCACACGTATATTCTCTGTCAGAAAAAAACAATAACAAAAACAACAACAGCACAGTCATACATTCTAACAAATCATCTAAATGATCAGAAATTGTAAAAATTGACTCTTTTTCTGTCTTGTCAAGTTACCACTACATTTTTAAAAAACAAACTGAATGCATGATTTTCTTTTAGAGTTCATCACAAGTTTCCACTACACTTTCCCTGTCTGTCTAGTCATTGCTGAAATGTCAACTACAGAAAATTTCTGAACTTGATTCTGTTTACAAAAGCATTAAATAAGAAATAACATGTTCTTCATGCAAGGAATATCACAGACAACAATGTCCAAGGTTATTTTCCGACACCATTGAGACAAACATACAATGTATCATTAAGAATGAAAGCAAGAATTCATTAGGCGGAGGGAATGAAGGTATGGGGTATAAGTCTTCTTCAATTTGTCTCCCTCTGTACAAATGAAATTTGTACGATCGCAACTGCTGATCCACATTTTAACAAACATGTCGGGAAAAGGGAACCAGTGGGAATCTAACCTGTCATCTACTGCTTTCTGGACAGTGACACTACCACCAGGCTGTCCCTCATTGCCAGCAGTCACACAATGAACTTGGAGCAAATGCCCAGCTCTGAAATTCCAACATTGCTATGTTAAGAATGCAGATCAGCAGTTGCAATCTTACAACTTTCATTTGGTAGAGGGGAAATAAATTGATAAAACTAAAACCCAATGTCATTATTGAAGTTGGGAATTTCATTTTCCCCATAGGAGTACATTACTGTAAATATGCTCATTCACAAAAGAAAAATTGACTGTCCAACTGATGGCCAATAAGTTTGACTGACACTAAGCAAATTAAAGATGAATAGATAAATAATTAAATAACTGATTAAAAAAAATATACATGATAAAAAGAAAATACATATCGGTCTACTATAGCATGGACCTACAACGGGTAGGTCCATGACTATAGTATGAGACTACTGCTATCAAGTACAAATGACTGTAAAGTCATTGTTGGTACTTTATATGAAATATCAGAACTTTTCAATACCAAGCATGTAATGAACTGCAGAAGTATTAATTGGACTCTCTAAGTGGAAACAAAATGCCAAACCAAACCAGGATTGACATGAAACAAACAGACAAAATTGAAAAAATACGGCATACATGAGGAGGACAAAAACACAACTCAAGATGCGGAAACTCAATTTTTTTTTTTCACCTCACATCACCAGCTTATCTGTACCATGATCTGCTTTAATACGTTATTACAAATTTTATGCCGGAAGGGGTAAAATAAACTATGCATCAATCTAAACAGAAAAGGAAAAAAAACCCCAGAAAGAAACTAAACATTAAACAGGCTTTCAGCATCTATTTCCCTTACTCATAAAGGCACTTTCATATCTCGATACTGGTGACAACAAACAATAAATCTAAAACAAATCTAAAGTGCAAGACCTACAGCTGTATTGCACACACACACTCCAAAAAAAAACCCTCAAAGTTATATTAATAAGTGGAGGACGATTTTGATTTCATGGAAACAAAAATCACGAGAGAAAATTGATTCTGCAAGGCAGACTAGTTTCACTTTCCGGTGTTCAAGTTACACACATCATTTTCACCAACTACCAAGACTTTACAATCTAACAAAAAACCAAAATATAAATCAAGGTGAAATAAAAAACAAAGAAACCAAGTAAGGTGAGTGATTACATCAAGTTCACAATGCTAATATGGCAAGATGACACTGGTAAGAAAGATTACTAAAAGAGACAGAGAAAAAAACAAAACAGCAAACCAACAATCTTCACTATAAAAGTAAGATGCGAAAATCTTAAAAGCATTGTAAAATTTCAGTATCAATAATTGGAGTAAAATTAGTTCCAGATAATTGATCATGTAAAGTTTTGTATTCTTGACTAATTGGACTATTGAAATTAAAACAAAAGTTTGAAAGTCTGTAAATTTTAAGTATCACTACGTTGTTGTTTTTTCTGTTAATTTGTGGTGGCACAAATGAAATGCCTAATTTCATATCTCCCTTTCTGCATCTCTCTTTTCATGAGTGATAAAACTTAGGCCCCTTTGCAAAATATCTGAAACTAAAAACTACACTTGTTGATAAAAACTAATCAATCAGCATCGAATGATATAAAGCAGATTGCTACATATGTGTATGTTCACTCAGTGTATAAAGATTTGTTTTTCAGAAAGACACTCATTTTTCAGTTACAAAGATTACAAAATTCTTTCTTTGTATGTCAGTGAACTTAACTGAAATAAATCAAAGACAATAGAAACATAAACTGCTCATTGCGTAGCTTGAATTTGCAAATATCTGAAGTGCAACTTCAGTAGTACTCTAGTCTATTATAAAACTAAAGCAGTGTTCTGAGACACTTTTATACTGATGTCTTCCCTACCAAAGCATTATATTCATTCAGGCTAATGAGACAGATAAACCCCTAAAATCCCCTAAAATTCAAACCAGGAAAGGTGAAATGGCAACCCTAGGACAGAGACTTACACTTGATTTAGATTGCATCATGTAATACACAGTCATCCCAAATGCCCGATATAAACAAAAGAGGAAAAAAAAATACTAACAGGATAAAGAGAATTGAAGAAAAAAATATACAGGCACCCATTGCTAACAAACATGCAACTCTACTAATGTGGACAACATTTACAACTATTTTAATAATATATTCATACTATATCTATAGTATATGTACTGTACATCACGTTTTAGTACTGCCACGCAGTTTCTATACCCTTACACAAACTGGTCCTAGATGACAAATGACATAAGATTCAGTCTAACGTCATCTCATGAACAAGTTGCTGCTGTTACAAGCACCTGATGCTGTAGTGAGGTTGACTATCGTCACACTCGGGGTAGAGTTGATGAGTCCTTTTTTCAAACAGTTCGGAGCACCGCCATGAGAGTCCACTTAAATAGCACTTACACTTGTCACACTTCCACCTCCCAAACAATAGGGACATTTTCATAATTATTGACAAAAATGAGCATGCTGCACTCCTACGGCCCTCTTGGGACTGGGGCGGGACTGGGACCTCGCGATGGACGTCCCTGACAATGTATTCCAACAGGTCGTCAATGGTAACGACAAAAGTTGCAAGCTCTGACGAGAAGCGCAAGTTTGTCGAGCGATCGCAGAATCACAATCATCCATTCCAGCGGCACGGGATTGCAGAGGCCATGTCGAGCCAAACCCCTTGGGCATCTCACGGCATATGCGGAAGCATCGCTTCCGGCCCTTGTCACAGCATCACAGTCCAAAGGGTGGTAATCAAGATTCCAGATGATGGAAAACTTCCTCACTGCGGCGCAAATTTGTGCAAATAGTTTTGGCAACAACGAAAAAGAAAACATTTGTGAAAATTGATCCCTCTCTTCCCTGCTTTGAAGGAAACTGCAAATCCAGAAGAAAGAGAAGACGGAGACGATTAAATTGTCATGGTGATTTGAGAGGTTGACTCTCAGAGTTTGTAGACCTGCTTGGTTGCCGTGGGTTACTGAGGGCCGGGGTTTCTTCCTCTCCAAAGCACCAACGGGAGCTGAGAGGAACTTGACCAGCAAGCGGTGGGTGTAGGCTCTCACCTCCAGAGCCCTTCAGTTGCAGCAGGCCGCCTTCTTGCTCTTGCTCGACGACCGGCCGTCGATGTCATCTGGCTTCAACTCTAGATTGGCAACGCACAAAATGAAAGATGGAGAGAAGTGGGTTTTCTTTGTGTTTTACTCATCTCGGGCGTCACTGCACAAAACTTTGCAAGAAAATGTGAAGAGAATCCAATCAAGTTTCCTCTCCTTTGACATTTCAGAACTGAGTAAGAAAGAATGAAAGATAATTGCTGTGAATATTAATCCACTGTTGATGTTTTTCTTTTACAAGGAACAAATGGCTTTTGCTTGCCATGGCAAATTGTCAATTCCAAACTTTTAATTTGCAGAATGGAGATGAAATTTTAATTTGGCGAATGGAGATATGAAACGTGTCTCCAACAGTTGAATTCAATCCATAGCAGTGTTGCCAAGAAACTAACCATGTCATACTCATCATTGCATTGGTAAATTAAATCCTGAAACCATACAATGTTACATTCTGACTTCTCATTCAAGGGATAATTGGACTTCATGGGTTCTGCGTGCAAATAGGCAGAGCCACGAGGGGCATACCGTTCTTGCTGATTAGCACAGGTCTCATGAAACTGTCAAACTGACGAGGTAACTCGGTCCCTTTAATTCTCAGAGTATCTCAATGGCTGCTATATTGTACTGTTGCATTGCTGCACCTGAGTGGGTTTGTGTGACACTGTTGTTTTCAAATTTCATCCTACATTTTTTCATTTTCATTTTTAACCTAATCTTATTTCATTTGATGTGACCTATTACTTTCTTTTTTTTTTGTTCTCTCTCTCTCTCGATTAAACAGCTTGGTAAATTAGGGCCAACTGACGTTGTATCCACACATATCACTTGGTGTAACAACATATAGACCTTGACTGACATTTTCATATTGGGAATATAAAAAGAATATTTTGAGGGAAACTCATTTTTAACAAAACCAGCAACAGTACTCTTGAGTTTAGATGCCAAAGGAAAACTGAAAATATTCATAGTCTGCACTTTTCTTGTTGCACATTCCATATTCTATGAAAAAAAAAATATGAGAAGCCATATGACACACAGAAGTACTCACTTATTCTGTTGTTGCTGCTATCTTCAATGGCAATTTGTCTGCTGGCTGACTTTGCGTCCATGTCATCCAGAACTTTGAGCACTGACGAGTTGAAGGTTATGGCTGCCAGCCGATTAAAGAACTCTTCCACATTAAATCCTACAGTACGGTCGGAGAGGACAGACATTCACAAACATTTCAGACACTAGCTGTACCTAAGATTTGCTCATCTCAAAGAATGCTGCAGAATTTACTGTCAAAGCTAATCAAAACAAGGTTACAGTGTTAAGAGTTATCTCTTTTAAGTTAAGGCTCTCTTTAGAAATCCTAAATGTGTGTCATAGCTATGGTTATATTCCAGTAGTGGACATTATATACAATCATGGAGATGATGACGATGATGGTAATGATGATGAATGATGACTATGACGATGACGATGATGATGGTGGTGATGATGGTGATGGTGGTAACGGTGGAGGTAATGGACATGATGATGGTGATGATGATGGTAATGATGATGGTGGTGGTGGTGATATTGATGGTGACGGTGATGATGATTATGGTGGTGATGATGATGGTGGTGGTAATGAATATAATGATAATGATGATGATGAGAGTGATGAAGGTGATTGTACTGGTGATGATGATGATGATGATGATGATTGTGAAGATCATGATCACAGTGTTAGTAGAGAATACAATAATGATTATGACTGTAAATTTGATTATGGTGGTGCTAAAATGATGGTGATGACAACATCGACTGTAAAGGTGATAGCATTGATGATGATAAAGGGAAAAAATGATTATAGTGATGATGAAAACAGGAAAATACAAGACAATGCTGATGGTTGGGGAGAAGATGACAGGGAAGATGATTATAAGATGAACATTTTAATACCAGTGATGAGAATATTGGTAGTGGTGTAAAGTAATTTATGATGGTGATGAAGAGTATGACAATGATTATGACGATGAAGACTTTAGGTATAAGTTAATTAACTGTTTCTGTGCCATGGACTTTAGACAGCATGTACAATGCAAAGAGCTTTTTCAGTGCCAGTTGGCAGTCAAAGCGCGCAAAGGGTTAAAGAGCTGCCCCGCCCACTTTGCGCTGCTCACCTGAAAGAGATGACACCGACCAGTATTCTGCCTTGATCTCCTCGGCAACCTGCATCGCTGCTGTCTCCACTTGCTCTATTTCCTTCGGTGTCTCCTGCCGGTGGAATTCAAAGAGGGATTTCTTTCAACACCACAGAAATGAGTAAATCAATAATCTCTTTACACCAGTTTGGGTTGTGCGAAGGATTGGTGGTAAGGGTAAAACTAAGCTGCGCCATAATACATTTACTAAAACCAATCTTTTTCTCGTTGCTGTGGTTCGTGAAAATTACATTGCATCGTTTCTTCATGAGGATGGATCAGTTTGCATTTACGAAACATAACTACACAGTAATGAAGTATGCTTCAAGTGAATCCCTTTCAAGAATCTTAACCCGTTGAGGACGGTTTGATTTTGTTACAACACGCGTTTCTCATAGAGACCTGCCCGAGTATACTCGGGACTCGTCCTCAACGGGTTAAAGGACAAGTTCACCTTCATTAACATAAGGATTGAGAGAATGTAGCAATGTTAGTAGAACACATCATTGAAAGTTTGAGGAAAATTGGACAATCCGTTCAAAAGTTATGAATTTTTGAAGTTTTTGTGCAGTCACCGCTGGATGAGAAGACTACTGCAGTGTATGATGTCACATGCGTACAACAATATAAGGAAAATATAAAGAGAATTTCACAAAATTTCATCTTTTGAAAACAGTACACATTCCCTTGACTCATTGCTGACATATGTTATGGATAATATTATTCCCATTGTCTTTAGAAAGAGACAAGTCAAATGCTCTTTTATTATGCGAAAAAAAAGTGAAAATATGTTGAATTTTCTTTACATTTTCTTTGTACTGTTGTACTCGTATGACATCACGAGCCTTAGTAGTCTCCTCATCCAGCAGTTCCAACACAAAAATTTTAAAAATTCATAACTTTTGCATCGATTGTCCAATTTTCCTCAAACTTTCACTGATGTGTTCTACTAATATTGCTGCTTTCTCTCAGTCCTTATGTTAACGAAGGTGAACTTGTCCTTTAAGAGTGAAATTGTTAAAATGAGTGTTTTATGTCCTTTATTAAACCTCATACATAATGCATATCATAAAAGAATACAGACCTTCAGGCTGAGTGGCTCATATTCTATGTACCTATAAAGGTTTATTACATACCCATGCAAAGTTTATCACCACTAGTACAAAGACAAAACACAGAGGTGCCCTTGATGCGCTAAACTTTACAATGAACTTCATGATGAACTTTTATCACAGACCACGGCCATGGAATTTCTCCTTCCCAAATGTTCATCTTGAAAGCTGTCATCAAACTGAAATGTCCATTGCATATCACACAAACATTTTGAATGTCAGATGTAATACATTAAAGTGCATAATGATTTCCTGTTGACTCTTCCTACCTAACTAATCTCAAAAAAAAAAAAAAAAAAGTGAAATGTTATTGGTTTTGACTAAACTACATTTCCCTTTTATCACTATCAAAAACATCTCTGGCACCTTTTGTCATAGGGCTCTCAATGTGTATGCCTTAATACAGCAAAGAACAAAATGGTGTGCAAGTTGAACTTCTATCATAATCATATTTGCACATTTACACAATGGATTTGTTTAAAATCAAAATTGAAATCAAGTAGGATATCATGTGTAAGAAAGGATGTGTTTTTACAGGTTGTTGTTGTTTGTTTGTTTGTTTGTTTTTTACAGAAGGCAGTGGATACAAATTATCTGATAAAAAGACAAATTGAGATGATCCCATTCTTTAGATATAGCTTTTGTTTCGAATGAGTCCTACCATCTGCTTCATTATGTTCTTGGAGGAGTTGAGTTGGCATTTATGACTCAAGGATCAAGATATTTATTGGGTGTGTATATAATTGAAAACATTAGAAGTCAGATTATATTACTATTAGGACTTGATTGCTGACTTATTAAAGGGATGGTATAGTATTGACTAAGGTGAGGATTCAGCTTTTAAAATTTTGTGAGATATTTTTAAACCACTCAATGAAATGTTGAAGAGCATACAACTCTGAGGGAAATTGAAACTTGATTTGATGAAAAATGGTTTTGAAATGACTGAGATTTCCAAAAACAAGGTTGAACAAAGAGATCCTGATAAAAGTCATGGCATGTCACATTTTTAGTAGGATCACTTTTTTTAATATCTCAGCCATTTCAAGACCAATTTTCATCAAATAAACTGTGAATTCCTCTAGGAATTACATGTTCTTTCATATTTCTGAAGAGGTTTCTCATTATTTCAAAAGGACACACAAAAAAAGTTTGAAAACTGCAGCCCTACATGTATCTACACCAAAACCGTACCATCCCTTTAATCAAGACACATACACTGCAAATGACAGCTTGTTGAGTCCTATATCCATTAAATGTTGTCCATAATGCTTGTTAAGCTATTGAAACAGACTGCCGACATTCACTTATCAAAATCTGGGAGAATCCATAAAACCATCTAGAAGATACTTGCATGTTGCATGCACATTTATTTAAAAGACACACACACACACACACATTTGTGAGGGCATTAAGCAAAAATTACCCACACAAGGTACCTATTGGGACAGTCTATCAAACCCACAGAGACAGGCAAGGGTGTTTGGACAGTTTCAAAGATACAAAGTGTGGGTAATTTTACTAATATCTGAACAAAAGGATGTGTGTCATTGGTTTCATGAAATGGTGAAGCAGATCCTTGTCAAAAGAAATTTCAAATGTTGATGTTTTAAATTCTAAAGAAGATATTTTTGTGAGTAAATAAAACAATGAAATCTTACTTGGTCACATTGCAACATGAAAAGAGCTCATGACCGGTCATTAGCAAAATTATGATTTGGCAAAATAAATACCCTGTCATATCCACGCTCTCAACCAATCATTTGAATTAGATCTGCTTCATTATTCCATAATAGACAATGTCAATGATTGACTCACAGAGGCTTTTATATTCTTTTGACAGGACACAAAGAAATAATTATTTTTATTTTTATTCTATTTTTTTTTTTTAAGGAGCTTCCTGCAGAATCAGGAAGACTTGACAGACAAAGAGTATGGCACACTCACGCAAAGATCCTTCTTTGTGCCGATGAGGAAAATGTGAGGGTCATGCTTGTTTTCCAGCAGTGCCTCCTGGTGCCAGCGTTTGACGTGATCTAACGTGTAGGCCTCCTTCATGTCAAATACTATCACCACAACTGCAGTCAAGATAAAGACAGACAAGAAATTCAATAAACAAGGCAACAGACTGGTCCACATTGACAAAAGATGTGTCTTGCACAGATCTACAAAGTATTTTGGTCACAGTTGCCAAATTTCAAGGCAAATGCTAAAAAACTGAGGGAACTAGCTCAATCCACAATATATTTTGTATGATTTTCTTTAAACAAAATGTTGTTGCCATGGTGATGCACTGTTTGACACTGACGAATGATGCACATATATGCACTTGGATTCTTGCTCATCTACAGTACATACTACAGCAGTCTAAATTTGAAGTCAAATAATGCTTAATAATTGTGGGAGTACAACTAAGCCTCTTCTACGTGTACAATATTTTGATATGTTGCAGTAAAAGAAAAATGCTGCTACCATGGCAACACATTGGCTAACCTTGACAGAAAATATGTCTTGCACAGCTTAACAGTATTGTGGGCATATGTGCCAATTTGAAGTCAATTGCTTAAAAATTGAACTCAAGAGTAGTTTGTAAAGGCAAAATTTTGCAACAGAGTGACAGACCAACCAACCAACTGACCACACAGTGATTCCTATACTACACCCCCTTTACACAATTTGTGTGGTAGAGCATACAAAGATAGTAATCAGTCATTACTTTCACTTTCTCTGGGCATCAAGACGAAGTACCATCTGGTATCATCCACTGGATAAAACATTGACAACTTCAAGGACAATAAGTTTCACCTACGTGACACTACGCAATGTTAATGAATTTTCTGTGTAAAAGAGCCAATCATTTGAAGAGATATGTACATACAGCTGTATTCTCGACAGGATTTGAATGTTCTTCTTTTAGAGTGCCGATGTGGTGATGTCACAATCTTTTGTTATAGCTCAGTGCTGGTTACAAACAATTGACGGCATTGTTTACCATTTGCAGATGAAACAAAAACCCAGCTTTCTTACTTCAAAAGAGTTCCAAAGTGTGAGTTAGGGATAGAAACAACCAATGTAGAAATTTGAATCAGTATAATTACTGTCAAGTATTGTTAAACATACAGAATGTGAACAATATAATAAAGATGTTTCTAGACTAAACCATCTACAGTAATGGTTTATTGGAAGAAATAGTGATATCTCCATATATAGACTAGGCTTTATTGCAAAAATTTTACACAGTAGGATGTTTTGTGATACAATTGACCTACACATATGCATCAAATGTGATATTTCAAACATTTTTTAAATCACTGATACTGATCACTTCCAATAAATGGTAAACAGTACCTTTAAGTTTTCTTTGCATGGGGTTTCAGGCAGTGGGTTGGACCTGATACTAGCATTGTTAGCAACTTCTGTGTTCACAGACATTCTGGGCTACACCAAGTCGTTTAGAAGCAATTTCCATGGAGATGAAAGGCTACGACTTCACGCTTCGGTACATTACAAATACATAGATGACCACTTTACCCCATCAAGCCCCAGGACAAATTCACTAATCACTAAATTGGCTACTCTGAATTTCACTACATATCTTTCAATGGAGAAAGATTAAATGGATCTGGCTTAATATTTTCAATAAAATGCACAAATTCAGAAGGAACTTGACAAAAACTGATTATTCTATTTTCTCACATGTGAAGAGCTACAGTACAATGTATGATTCATATAAAGATACAGTATGTAAATAAAACATATTTTGGTCAATGAGTTACCATCATCATCCTCCTTCTAGTAATCATGGCCCACACTACCAGTTTACAACTATATGTCCCAGAAATCTGTACTACATGTACTTTTGACATTACGGTAGTCTCATGGCATCTTCACTGTAGCTGACATGACATTCTATTGCAGGCCTCTCATTACATTGTACATTGTAGAGTGCTGCATCCAGGCATTTTACTTGTGATCCTGTTTACAGACTATTGCATGCAACCATAAAGAGAAACATGAAAAAGCAATGAAGAGCATAAAAATACAACATGAAAACTCAAATCAGCAAATAGGAAAGCTGATGTGAGTGATGGCATATAAAGATCATTCCACTGCGGAAATGTTTCCTTGAAATTTGATATCACGTGCAGCAGAATAAAAACAATTAGGCACTGTCTCAAATTCGTTCTGAACAGACACTTGTGCAATTAAGTGTACACATTAGGAAGTGTGTGGATAAGTGTAAACATTCAAACAAAATCCTGAAAGATACAATCCCAAAGACAGCGTAACACTTAAAGCCAAGGTATGGGTATGTGCGACAAATTACATTATTTGTTTCTCCTCATTAAATAAACAGTTTGATTAGTATTTGTAATTCAACTTCCAAACTGTAACTTCCTAACTATAACTTTACCAGCAACCACATCTGTCTTCTCTTTTTAATGTGCTAATACTGAAACAGAACCTTGCATATTTTTTTTTTTGTAACTTCCCTCCTCAAATTTTGAATTTTTAAAATTTCTAAATTTTTAAATTTTTAAATACAATTAAAGATGGCAATAGAACCAAGTCAACTGACTGAAAATACAAATATTGCTAAAGGGCAATGCCTTCACTACTGTTTCTTCACTGTTACTTTAATACACACAAACACACACACAAACACACACAAAGCCAAAATACAATGCTTAAAAAGCATTATAAATCAACTCGTGTTGTCTCAGAAGCTAAAATGATCTGGTATCTGTGCATATATAACTTCCTATGAGTGTGATTATATCCAATATAAATTATAAAAGCAGTAATACAGCCGCATGCAGAAATCCTGAAAGATGATTGGCTGTTGCTATGGTAGTCGCTAGTGTATAGTTGCAAAATTTCAGCAAGGCCAAGATTATGGAAGAAAATGTGATACCTATGTATAATAATATACTCTGCATGATGCATCAATATTCTACCAGACTATGGTACCGTTGAGTATGCTACCACAACCAACAATTTTATCAAATTTCCCCAAATTTCTGAGGAGTTGCTCTACTCACCATGTGCACCTCTGTAATAAGCTGCTGCTATACATTTGAATCTTTCTTGACCGGCCGTGTCCCATCTGTAAAGGAGTGATGGAGAAAAATGAAGAAACTTGACATTAAATATTTGATCTGAAAAAGAAAATTGGCAAAGTATCATCCTCAAGTTCAAAGCGAAATGATTGGTGGTACTACACTGCAATTTTTCCAAAATAGCATGATAATTCCAATATTTGGCCTGTGTATCACCACAGGGGCAATTCCGCGGTTAGTAACGTTACATTTGAACAAATTTAGATATTTGTTTTTACCACTAAATTACCATTTATTCACTTCAAGTCAAAATTATGTCAAAAACATGTTCATCCTTCCCAGGTTTATGATACAGAAAAGAATGAACACAATCCAAGAAATATTAGAATTGCTATAGCAACTTAAAGGGCTGGTTAGTAACGTTATGAAAAAAGGACATGACAAAAAAATCAATGTCTTGTAACAAAAAGTGTGCAAAAATTCAAGTTACTTCAAACAAAGTGTTGCATTAATTTCAATTATTGCATCATGACAAATGTTCATGCAAATTTTTTTAGCAGTTCGACCAATTATTTTTTAGCTAGACCCCCAAAAGCATGGTTAGTAACGTTACGGTTAGTAACGTTACATTTGTCCGGAGTAATTCCGCAGGTCATTTCACCCTTTTGTAATTGACAAAATGTCACATAACTTCTGGAGTATTTAAATATATTCATCTTTTACCCTTTAGCAAAACTTTGAGGGAAAAATTTCAAAAGAACCCACTGTAATTTGCATTTAAGTGAATTTCAGCGTCCCCAGTCCCACATGTACATTTTAAATGATGGTTTTAGATCTCACAAAATCAGTGAATATGAAAAATAAAATCTACTGAATTTGAAAGACCCTAATGATTGGTGAACATCCATGGCATTAGTTGATACCTAGATTAAAGGGTAAGATAAAGAGGCACATTTCTTTTATCCATGTCATGTCCACCTAACTGCGGAATTGCCCACCTACAGATGGTTGAGCTATGTGCATATGATCATTCATACAGAAAGTACACAGTATCTGTAATATCATCTTAATATATTGTGTAGAATTGACATCATGTGACTATTGCTATTTTTGTTCATGTGCGTGGTTGATAAACAGCCATGTGCCATCAACTGTAGAGTCTTGAATAACAGAACATTATCATATCAAGTGGTACATACTCTCTCATGCACTATTCTTGACTATATGCACTCCTGGCATTGAGCAATACTCATATATGATTCAACTTTTGGTATACCTTTGATGAGGTGAAACTGCCAATGAAACTTTCCAGGGGTCAATTATAGATCTATGCGTAAAGTGTATAATGCAGTATAGTATAAAGTCTACTACTCATGGGCCACCCATTTTTAGATTGACCACATACCCTCATGCAATGGCTTTCTAGTACACAAAATCAAAAGTACCCGTGGGACGGGATGCAATACGCTGGAACATTCAAACATGAATACAAATCGAGAGAAAATGGGGGACACAGGTAAATAACCTGAGGAAACAAGTGGAAAAAAGAATTGACGAAAATCCTCATTAGTAATCGTACGTAATTATTGTTAACATGTCTTTGCCATTCACTAGATGTACATGCTTTATCAATGGGAGAATGGGTGGTCGATGAAAATGATGAGCTTACAAGTCAACAAACAGGATATGAATCTGTGGTATTTTCTGCCTTGAGTGAAATCAAATTAAGGTGAAACTGAGGGATAATTTTGAAGATGCAAGCCAGGGTATTTAATCAAAAAGTGGTCGATAGTAGTAGGTCCAACTATATAATGTATTACGTTCGTGCACTAGTCTTATACTGTATGTCTCATGCCACATACAGCAAATGAGGTCACCAGTATACAAGTGAACATCTTAGGGCACGTTCGAGTCCTCTCCTACAGTGTACAGTACCATGCCCATGCAAGAGGAGCATGCTAACGCTCCCAAAGTGCACCGTACCAAATCGTGTCAAAAGTGGATTATTTCCCAATGTGTTCCAAATGCATACCATACCGTAATGCCCTATGACAGAGAGCGCTTGAATGCAAGGTGGTCCAATAGCATACTATATTTATAAGCTGTTATTTTCGTGAGGGTTTAATTTTCGCGAATTTCGCGAATCACAGTTGGATAGCGAATTAAACAACAGGCGAAAATGTCTCCATGCGCCCTGTTAATAGTGCATTAACGTAAGCGTCGGCGTCAATTCGCGAAAACAACATCTCACGAAAATGTCTATGGCCTCGTCATTCGCGAAAATAACAGCGTATACAGTACCATACCAGCTGTTGACATGAGAAGAATGTGTGCAATGTTCATGCACCTCATCATAATAGAAAGAGTTGACTCTCTTCGTTCGTGACACCTGTGTGTAGCGTATACATATAAAGCATGCCAGGTGCATGATCCCGTAGCTACAAAACTGCACCCCTCTAACTTGAGTCCAAAAATAACTCATGAGGTACGCTTTCTCCACAGAGTGCTCGAATGCTCCCAATCTTGCACATTACTGTACGGTACAGTACGGTTCACTTTTGAGCGTTCGAATGCGGCCTTTGTGCCACAGAAATCTGGACAAACATACTTTCATTTCTAGCTTCTGTTTAATGTTCAAAAGGATGCATGATGGAGGCATTAAAGAGCCTGAAAAAGACAATATTTATCATACTCAAAAGTAAAAAAAAAGAATGTGTGGGCTACATTTACTGACAAAAACCATGAAATTACACCAGATAGAATTTTTACTTTTGTCCACAAGGTCGAATAACTTGAAATGTGACCTTCACGACACCCTGTACCTGCAAAGGTACTTGATTTTAATCATCAGCCATAATGCCATTTAATGACAATGAATGAAATTTAGTCTTTGAGCCAGACCCTGCCACTCTCTGCCAAAGTGCACTACACAGACTGACCAAATGTGAAGCACTATTATTTGTGACACTCTTGCCATTGGGACTAAAGGCAGGATGAACTACAGCTCTGTTTGCAACAATAATAATAATTAAAAAAAAAAGTATTAAGACAGTGGCGATGCAACCTTGATAAGTTATTGATTAAAACAAGCGAACAAGGGATCAGCTGCCTGAATTTAAGACTAATCAAAGTGCGTAGTAGGATCATATGAGTGTCTGTGCATGATATAAACCAAGTGTGTAGAACACTACAATGTCAATGGTATACATGTAGTTATATAGTATTAAAGGTCTCAAACACAATAAAAGACAATGATAGATAAAACGGGAAAGTTAAATACATTGTATGGATATTTAAAGATATGAGTATTCGGGTAGGTTGAAAGTGCTATTAGTTTACATTTTCTGCAATACAAGTGCTACAGCTACATGTAGTACGTAACATTATGCATGTATTGTATGTCTAGTGTTTCATGTCAAATAATTGAGCACATTTCTAAATTATCACTGTTACCATTCCAACAATTTTTGGGGCAGGCATACAATGTACATGTAAGTAAAAGATCTTCCTCCCCATGATTTAGTATAGAATTATAGTACCTTGTTTTCTCGATGCATTGTTCTTTCCTTGAATAATGGATACATAACAGTACATTTTTGTGAGTTGTTTTGTAGTTGATTTTTTTTTGCAAGTAGACACATGATAGAATCACTAGACTGCAAGTTTTTTGTTTAATGCTTCTAAATTGTACCTCATTATGTAAAGTACAAGGAAGTCAAGACCTAATCATTTACAAGAAAAAAAATTCTCACAAGTCTGCACTGTTTTGTTGATACACTGATCATTTACAATTTTGGGTGTGTCCAAAACCCCCAAGAACAAAGCACGCTTCAGTCCTATTCATGAAAAGACAACTGGCAGCACTCTGTCCATAAGGCTTATCTTTTTCTTTGAAACCTTATCATTAGACTACATAATGGACAATGTATTCAGAGACCTAAAGAAGGAGCAGCAGCAGCGATGTGGGTTTCTAATGACTTAAGAGCCCCTGCTTTATTGAAGCAATCACAGAAGCTCTTCCTGATGGGGTCAGCTTTCTGTCACAGCGAAATTAGATCGAGAAAAAAAATATCAATATAATGCAGGATAGAGAAACGTTATCAGACAATGGAATCTCCTCTCATCTCACCACCCTGCATTGATTTTGCAAAAGAGGCTCGGTACAATGGCAGAGAACCTACACCATCCCGCTGAACAAAGAGACAATGTTTCCGTACAAACCCTATGCATGCACATTAAAGGTCCGGTTTACACCGACTTTCGGAAGCAGTGATTTCAAAAATGTTCAAGATATCACATTTGATGCATATGTGTAGGTCTGTTGTATCGTAAAACAGCCTACCATATGAAATATTTGCAATAAAACCTAAAATATAAGGAGATATCAGGGTTTTTCTCAATAAACCATAACTGTATACGGTTTAGTCTTGAAACATTTTTATTATAATTATTGTTCACATTTTGTGTATTTAACAACACTTAACATCGATTATACGGATTCAAATTTTGACAGTGGTTGTTTCTATCCCTAACTCACATTTTAGAACTATTTCAAAGCACTAATGCTGGGTTTTTGTTTCATCTGCAAATGGTAAATTATGCCTTTAATACTCTGAGACCACAACACACAAGTGCTTTTGAAAAATATTCTGTTTTACAAAGCCATTTGCATGCCAGGGTATAAACCCTGTGCGTGCCACATTATTTTGAGACCGCAACACACTTATAAGCGTTTCTGAAAAATATTCTGTTTTACAAAGCGCTGTAATTCTTCATAGTTTGTTGAAACTTTTATGCTGGAAATGCTGTCCAGCAAAATTGCAGAGCAACCACAAACTTTGCTGTGATATAACTCTTTTATGACAACGCTTTGGATGTTTTTCTTGCAAAATGTCCAGTATTCTAGAAGCAAATTGGTTCATGCCTGATTGCTCTTCTGAGCAAATAGGTGAAGTAGGCATGTCATTGACTGAGTCGGGTGAGCGAACATGGCATAACCCTGAGGGATATCAACATAATGGGCAGACAGTGGGTGACAGTCAGAGGAGGAAACGGCCGAGGGAAAAATACACATTTCTCTGACTGGCAAACTTCCCTTATCCCCCTAAACTGGTTCCTCTTTCATCTCTCAGACACTATTAATGTTTTCCCCATTCAGTGACTGCCATCTTTACAGAAACAAATTAACCCCCCCCCAAAAAAAAAAAAAAAAAGAAAAGAAAAAAGAAGTTTATTTCCAATTTTTAGACTTGCTGTCAGAAAGCCTTCATGTACAGTAAGCATATATTACCGCACAATTGTACAGGACATGATGATTGTATTTTGTTCGTGTTTTCTATGTAATTTATTTTGTCTCACCGTATTTTTATCCCTGTAAATCAGATACAATTCAGCCATTCGGCTGCGAAGTTTGATGGTCAATAAACCAACCATTCCTTCTTCATTCATTCACTAATTCAAGAAAGAAAAATTTAGAGGAAAGGATTACGTAATACAGTCTATAGCATGTGACAGTTTCTCAGAGGCGTGTACAACTTTATTTATGATAATCAATCAATATTTAAGATATATATTTAAGATATCAAAAAAAGGATGACTATAATTCTAGACTTTGCCAATATGAACTAAAACAATGACAAAAAAATATTAATATATTCTGTTGTACATGATCATCTGAGAGAAAAAAACAAACAAACAGATGTGTTACGCATTATAATTGCACTTCGCACAAATGGTCCTGAAATATGTGATTACCGACATATTTCTGGTCATTGTGCACCGTCACTTTGTAATCGAACTTTGCACTTTGTTTTTAACTGAGAGCCGAGGTTTAAAGCCTTCACAGTATGTCAACATTACAGGATCAATCACACATTTTATGTGTTCAGGTCATATCAAAGTGACACTATGAAACTATGTTTGGCAATGGGTGCAAGAATTTTGTCTATAGTATTGGTGAGCTTATGATGTGCAGAGTTCAGCTGGACTGAACTCACAGAGTCATATTGGGCAATTTAAAATGTCACTTATCATGTAAATTATTAAAATGTAAATTTGTCCTTGGTGATAAGTCATCATATGCTTGACAATTGTCATTTCTTGTTGAATGCTGTAACAAAAAAAAAAGAAGAGAATTGAGCAAAATGAAATGAATGTGCTCCCACATAAAATAGATCGACTACCAATAATGATCATAATGTGAATACTACAGCAGGATAAGATACAATAAAAACAAGAATGTATTACTGTGTTTGAATTATCTTTCTGCTGATTCATATTACAGTAGTCATTGGGATAGCTTATGAGTATACATAGCTCTCCAAACCTGGCTTGCTCTAAACTGTAAACACTTGACTGATGGTATGTAATTTATGCAAAACTGTGTGTGTATTACACCTTTCAAGAGAGTATCTTGTTACTATTAATCTGTAATAAAGGGAATACATAAAGAGAGTTTTGAAAAATAAAGTGGACCAGCTCAACAAGTTTCTCTTACAGTACATGACTGAACAAGAGTCTTTTGTCTTGGATGCACTCATGCACGTACAAGTGAATGTAAGTGGCAATACTGCTTGTCATGGGATAGTCAAAAAGGGAGAATAACATATTGAAAAACATCCATAGTCACTGTTAGACAATGGAAAAGGTGCTGGCTTGAAAAGTGTAAAACACCATCTTTTGCTGTCCCCTAATTGGTTCATGACAGAAATACAAGATTTCATTGTATCAAAGGCTCTGCCACATGTCAACATTCTTAGCAGTTTTTTTAATTGCTAATCAATGCTAGAGTTCAGGAGCTATTAGATTGGCACTGCAAGCTCAATGCCACAAGGTCACAGCACTTTTTCCTACCTGTCCTTTCTGGCTGCTTGTAGACTTTGCTGGTAATTTCAATAATCGAAGTTCAGCTTAAAAGAATGTCAGTTTAGTTGAGCACTGTGATATGCCATACTCATTATTGCCCTACATATTGGCTGCATTAATTAGGTACTTGTAGCCTCCATTCTCTGGTTTTGTAATGTATAATTTTAAGACACTGCCCTGACTTTTGACATTCTCTGACGAAAAAAATAAGTAAAATAAGAAAAAATTGTGTGTGCTCTGCAAGTCAATGGTATCTGTCTTGTACATACATTTTGTAAGCAAGAGAGAAAAAATGTGTTCGATTTCACCATATGTTTACATTACATGCAGCACTGACGTGTCACACGTTTTGACCACATCCACTGTAAATGGTCACATGTAATTGCAGCTTGCAGCATGCACAGTTAGATTTATGATTTTATTAAGGTACTAGTAACCAGTTTTCCTTTGCATTTACATGAAAGATATGATGCAACTTAAATTAACATACAAGCACTGCTTAAAATTAGCCTCCTTTGTTGCACTTTCTATGTCACTACCTCAGTCTCTAATCATCTGCCATCTCAATGAAATATTATATTGCACAAATTTGTCTGTTTGCTTTAGTCATTGTTTTTATCCTTGTCATTGTTGTGTGCACTTGTATCATACTATGTCCCAGTTGTCTACTGTTTGCATTATATATCATCATTGTGCTATTTTGAAATATGGGAGTCAAACAGAACAAAAATCAATAAATATGCATTAGATGTACACGAACCTGTAGCTCAAGATTGAGGGAATATATTCTGTTCAGGCCAAGAAAAATCAGCCACCAATATCTGTACAATAGGTACAATGTATGTATAGTAAACTGTGACATGGCAGAATTATATCTGGACCACTGACCCTCAACCTTTCAAGAGATTTTCTCAGCAGTTAGCTTTCGTAGAAACTGTGATGATTTTTCTCTTGGTCAGAGCTACAAAGGTATTGTATAAAATATACTCTGAGACAGACAGACAGACAGACAGGCAGGCAGGCAGACAGACATCCAATGGTTTAGAGGGATGACTCTACAGGAAATGGTACCCATCATATTGAAAAGTATCAGTATCACCTCTTTGGAGGGAAACAACAATTGTATACTAGCTGATACAAACATCATCAAAGCTGCAATAAGACAATCCTAATGTGGCCTATGAATGCAGTTTGATGTGGATTCCCCTTTTGTCACATCATTCTAGATACAATTCTCTATATAATAAGCTACCTGAGCATTCTTCATTTCCTACCAGATACACTGGGTGATATATGCAAAGGTCACCTGCAGGTTAAAGTTCGTAAACTTACAGTAGGAGATTCCACCTTGTTGTTGTCACTCCAGACATACAAGGTATGTAAATCAATACACGGAGGAGCATCTATGATACAAGATACACTGGGTGATATATCATGCGAAGGTTACCTATGGGTTCAGAGTTCACAAACTTACAGTTGGAGATTGAACGGCACGCCCAGGATGTCGAACCTCTCCACCTCAAAGTCGACACCGATGGTGGCCTTGTAGTCTCTGTCAAAGACCTCGTGGCAGAAGCGGTTGACGAGGCACGTCTTGCCCACCGACACGTCGCCGACCACAATCACCTTGGACACCTGCAAGCTGAAAGCGAAAGTGAAGAGATTGGTTTTATTAACTTCTCTTTTCTTTCTTACGCTCTTTTTTTTTTTTTTTGCCTCCTTTCAGGGTGACACTGCATGTCGTAAACAACACTCGTGACATGGCATCACCGGTTTGAACTGTTTTTGTTTTTCTGGTAGCTTAACATGTACAGTGGCACTTCATGTTAAGGTTGACTTTGAAAAAAATCTTTTTGATTAATGACACAAAAGGAAATTTAAAGACAATTTGTGCGCAGGTCGGTGGCAGACTCATTTTATTTGCATATTGGGTTGCCACAAAAATCAGTATATCAAGAAAAGTATGGAACCAAAAATCCCATAAAGTCTTTCTTTCATCAAAGTCCAATTTTGACAAAAATTCTAGTATTCTGCTTCATTTTACTCCATATATTGAATGTACACTGTCTGAACAAACTGTCTGAGCAGGGACTTTTACTTTGTGACATGCTGAACCCAGGTACCAGTCAATGGTACCTTTCATCCGATACTCTTCAGGTAGAGCTATCCTTGTTAAATACTACACTGTCGTACCAAAGAAATCCACCGAAACACCTGCCGTCGCAACAGGTAGATATCAGTCCCACACTGTGATAGAATTTACTGCTTTTTCCTATAGAGTGGACCGACAAGCTTGCACGTACACACGATACATACCGTGCTCTACTGTACTCCTACCACAGGGAAGTTTTGCTCCTACTGTCTTGAGACCATGACATCTGCGGTCTAGACATGACTAAACAAGCATACTCACATGCATGCTTTGCATTTTGTAAACTCAGACATTGTATTAAAGTAAATGCATTCATTTCTTCCTTATCTATTTGGCTATTTCCATAAAATAGGACCTCAATGTGTGACATAGGGGTCAAATTCTAGATTCATTTATTAATTCATCAAAGTATTATTTTTTATTTCCTATATAGCTTAATTTTTGGAAAATAACAAAATTCTCACCATTTTGTACAATTCATCAAAGTGGGGCTGGTCCAAAACATGCACGCTCCTAACAGATTTCACGTGTAAGGGGGACACCAAACCCAAGGTGTTTATGTGTCAGACTGGTTTCAAGAGGTATACATTTCTAATTTTTTTTTCTGTTTTCATGTCTGTTTTTGATGCCATTTCACATTGAACAACTTTTTGTTTGGATCATTTCAATACAAAAAAAATAAAAAATCTCAACAGCTTACCCATTATACTGTAAAATTTGAAATTTTGAGACATATGGTAGAAGAAACTCTGTGGACATAACAATTCTTGCCACTCTTAAGAATAATTTAATCTCAAACACAATATATGAAGCACTGAATCTTCTTCTTAAACAATTGCATGCAAAAATACACAACAAATGTTTATTGCCCGAAAATGTCATTCTAATTTCACGCGTAAGGGGGACACCAAAAAATGGTGTCCCCCTTACATAGTGACCACAAGCTCGAAATGGTGATTACAAGTGAGTAATAAGTATCATTCATGTTTAGTTTAAACTTACACTCTACTCATTGAGATACACTTTCAACAATAGAAACACTCTTCCTTACTCAAAGTCAGATAAAATTCCTGATTTTTATTGCCCGAAGATGTAATTCTAATTTCACGCGTAAGGGGGACACCAAAAATGGTGTCCCCCTTACATAGTGACCACAAGCCCAAAATGGTGATTACAAGTGAGTGATAAGTATCATGTTTAGTTTAAACTTACATTCTACTCATTGAGATACACTTTCAACAATAGAAACACTCTCAAAGTCACATACAATGAGGTTCCAAACTTCTGGGAGGACACCAAATATTTAAATCTTCAAATTCTCAAAATTGTCAAATTCTTAAATTCAAATTCTTAAAAATCTCAAAAATCTAAGATCTGGGTCATTCCATGGGGTTGGGGCAAAAAGGAGACTAAACTCGCCAGGTGCACAAGATGGCAGCTACGACATGGGCATACTCTCACTTCCAGCTCCCCATGCACTCCCTTTAATGAACTCTTAAATTTACCAACAATGTACAAACTACATAAAAATTGCCTTAACACCAAATGTTCCACATTACTCATTCTTACCAGGAACCTATGAAGTGTCTACCAAAGACGAAAGGAGGCCTCCAAGCATCACATATTGTTTTATTTTGCTCAGCCTGCAGTACTCCATAGAATTCAACACAAACTATGCATGTGCTGTTTCCACATTTGTTCAATTGAATTTACGTACCTTTTCAGTATGATTTTGTTTGAATTCTAATTTATAGCTTCTTACGAAAAAGTTGTTATTCCTTATAGTTTCTCACTAACAAGTTGTTTTACAAGTTGTGTTGAGGCTGAAGGTTTACATTTCCCACCTGACGACAGCACGCATGCTGTTCTGTGAATGTTTACAGACCATTTAGTGAACTTTCACGGAAGATCCTGGATGTAAACTGCCTCATACTAATCAAGGAAGGGATCGAAACGAGCACGATGCCTATCTCCACAACATTAGTAGGGCACTTTAGAAATGAGGTAGATTCTTTCTGATAAGAAAATTGAACTTGTAACACTTCTCAAAGAGAAACAGTCAGGGTTGGGTTCAATTTCATTTTTCGTGTGATTAATTACTTTTTCAAATTCGATTGCAATTACTGTAATTGTGTGCAAATGAAAGGGAAAATATTTAATTCAGGAAAATCCAAAAATAATTGGAAGTAACTAAAAATGTAATTGAACCAACCCTGGAAGTAACTTCAAAATATGGCAAATTATACATTTAAACAAATTTATTATTAGTTCAAGGCAAAGTGCTGGTCGTGGGGCAACTGTTCTTGCCACAATTACATAGTGACCACAAGCCCAAAATGGTGATTACAAGTGAGTGATAAGTATCATGTTTAGTTTAAACTTACATTCTACTCATTGAGATACACTTTCAACAATAGAAACACTCTCAAAGTCACCTACAATGAGGTTCCAAACTTCTGGGAGGACACCAAATATTTAAATCTTCAAATTCTCAAAATTGTCAAATTCTTAAATTCAAATTCTTAAAAATCTCAAAAATCTAAGATCTGGGTCATTCCATGGGGTTGGGGCAAAAAGGAGACTAAACTCGCCAGGTGCACAAGATGGCAGCTACGACATGGGCATACTCTCACTTCCAGCTCCCCATGCACTCCCTTTAATGAACTCTTAAATTTACCAACAATGTACAAACTACATAAAAATTGCCTTAACACCAAATGTTCCACATTACTCATTCTTACCAGGAACCTATGAAGTGTCTACCAAAGACGAAAGGAGGCCTCCAAGCATCACATATTGTTTTATTTTGCTCAGCCTGCAGTACTCCATAGAATTCAACACAAACTATGCATGTGCTGTTTCCACATTTGTTCAATTGAATTTACGTACCTTTTCAGTATGATTTTGTTTGAATTCTAATTTATAGCTTCTTACGAAAAAGTTGTTATTCCTTATAGTTTCTCACTAACAAGTTGTTTTACAAGTTGTGTTGAGGCTGAAGGTTTACATTTCCCACCTGACGACAGCACGCATGCTGTTCTGTGAATGTTTACAGACCATTTAGTGAACTTTCACGGAAGATCCTGGATGTAAACTGCCTCATACTAATCAAGGAAGGGATCGAAACGAGCACGATGCCTATCTCCACAACATTAGTAGGGCACTTTAGAAATGAGGTAGATTCTTTCTGATAAGAAAATTGAACTTGTAACACTTCTCAAAGAGAAACAGTCAGGGTTGGGTTCAATTTCATTTTTCGTGTGATTAATTACTTTTTCAAATTCGATTGCAATTACTGTAATTGTGTGCAAATGAAAGGGAAAATATTTAATTCAGGAAAATCCAAAAATAATTGGAAGTAACTAAAAATGTAATTGAACCAACCCTGGAAGTAACTTCAAAATATGGCAAATTATACATTTAAACAAGTTTATTATTAGTTCAAGGCAAAGTGCTGGTCGTGGGGCAACTGTTCTTGCCACAATTTAAAGGTACTGGGTAAGAGTGATTCTACCCTCCTAAACTCTTACCCAGTACCTTTGATTCACAATTATGAGACACTTATGCAGTGGAACCTTGTTAACATAACTTGTAAAAGCAAGGGGAGGGGGACCTTGTAATGGCCAGGCCACACTGAGCTGCCGCGACGTGACCCAACGCAGCTGGACGGTTTGCCTGTCTGACGCAACGGCAGACAACTGCGAGAGAACATGTTCTATCGTCTGCACCGAGGTCCAACGCGACAAAACTGCATTGCAACGAGGGAAAACTGCCATGTCACACTGAAACAATGGCATGGAAACGTCCAGTTGCATTGCGTCGCATGAAACCGCTTAGTGTGGCCCGGCCTTAACATGTCATTTTCAGGTCCCTATTGCTGTTGCTTTTGCAAAATGAATGAGATGACAAACTCTGACGCCACACCAATTGAAACCTGAGGCCTACACGTTTATTGCTGAGGTTGCAACCATTCTACCTACAGTCCAGTATGTAAGCAAAAAGTATCAACAGTCACTGCTCCTGGAAATAAAAATTCTGTGCAGTGTATGCTTGCTCGATATGAGCGTGTTATGGCAGATGGTCTAGCAGCCTGCAAATGCAAGAAATAAAATGTTGGAAGAATTTGTTCTTCTCAGTATAGTACAGTGCACCACTTGTCCAATTTACTCCAGTCCATATTTTCCTGATAAGGTTGACAGCACTGTTTGATCAAATTCATACAAAAATTTTCTGCCAACAGGATGCATAACTGGTACTGGCAGCTTTCCCACTATGTCTGACTTCGGATGAGCAGCCTCTGGCTCCGGCGAGAAGCTGTATAAACCGTCGGTTGTACGTTTCAGGAATTTGACTTGTACGACATCACCTCTAACAGCAGTTATCTGTAAAAATCAAGCACAAAATCAAGTACAATGTAAATTATACAGGTAAGAAATGCAATACAGAGGAACCTCTTTGCAACGAGGTCCTTGGACCATGAAAATTACCTTGTTATATAGGTTTCTCATTACATCAGGGTAAAAAGCAAAAAACAAAGAAGAGCTGGGACCAACAAAATTACCTTGTTATAAGAGGGATTTGTTATATCCGACCTCTTTATAATGAGGTTCCACTGTACCACTTGGTGATGTCTCAGATAACGGGTAAATCTACTGCAAAGGTACATAGTTTATCCACATGATGTGAAACACAAGTACAATGCATATGTGTACAGCTTGGTACAGCAAGTATCAGTTTACTTTCCTCAATGCTCTGACTTGTTTTTCTTGAAATACCGAATGTTTAAAATTACAATCAGAGAAGAGTAAGAGAATACCCACAAACCAAGCCAGCAAACTTACCAATGCCATGTAAACCAATCCTTTGGTACTATCCGTCTTCTTGCCACATACTTCAAAACGCACTGCAACATAGGTATTAACTTTGTACCTGTAATGCATAAAGAAAAAAAAAAGAAAATATCCCAAGATTAATATTGCAAATGAATTTACTTAGATCTCATGATAGAAGACATGAAATAAATATTTTAAATGGGACATTTCTGAAATATCCAGATCAATAAATGTTAGTGTTGATGAAGAGCTTTAAATTTCAAGATGAATATTATTGTACAGCACATTCAACAAATATCCATTTCTTGTTTTTACCTGTTGTGATAAACATAGATACTTTCATACGCCTTCAGGCCAAATATTTCCCAACATGATAGATGTTTTACCTCTCACTATCATCAGAGCTCTGTGGTTCTGTCATGTTCATAGTATCAGGGGGATCATCTCTATGTGCTGTGGCAGGCGTACCGGCACCATGTAAGACAACAGCTGTGGGGGGTTCTAGTGTTTCTGTGACATCATCTGGGACAACAGCTGTGAGAACGTCACTGGTTGGGTCAGCTGGGGCTGCAGTGGTATTTGCTCTCAGTCTCATACCTGTGAGGGATGACATTACATGGGTTTGTAGTGAATGACATGTTGCTTTTAAAATATGAGATAGCTGTAGGTGTTCTTTAAACTCCCAAATGGAATTTTCAGGTGACAGGATCTCTTTGAGAATCTGTTCCCTAAATGTATAGATGGGATTGACATGATTTAATCTCTGCAAGAGTCAAATCTGAATCAAACTGCAGTAATTTCTAGCCTCAAATGAGACCATGGTCAGGGTGATTTAAGTAATCATCATGCAAATATCTTCATGAAACATTCTAGGCCCATATGCTGAAACTTACAAAAAAAAATGTGACATATAGATAAAACAATTGTAGATACTGTATACTGGGATTCATTATGCAACCTAGGAAAACATGACAATCTCATCTGCTAATAACATTTTTAGTGATGTAGATGTATATATTTTTTTAAAGTTTCAGAATACTGGCCCTGACCCCTACCTTGCTTATTTGCAGCTCTCAGGTCCACCTTCTTCCAGTTCTCGACATAGGTATTGTTTCTGCAGTTTCCATGGCCAAGTAGACAGGTGTCACACACACAAGTTAAATTTCGAGTTGAAATTACTCCACTCTCCACGGTCTTAACACAGTGTAGCTTTCTTGAACCTTTCACCAACTTTGTAGATCTGTTTTCCCTGTCTCTATTAACCTCTGCATGTGAAACAAAGAATGATGTGCGCAGAAATTTCTTGCAACATTGGCCGCCTTCGCTTTGCTTGTCTAGATGCTTCTTGGAAAACTCATACAGCGCTTTTGCATCACTGATTACTACCTTGCGAGTTAGAACTGCTGTTGACGCTTGAGATTTCACGACCGCACCCTCTCCATCGCTCGGGCCTTTACCATGTCTGCTGCCGAAGTAGTTGTGGATGACTGGGAAGCCAAAATCTTCTGTGAAGTAACTCACATCTGAGAAAGGTCCTTTCGATTTGTACTGGCTAGCACAACCATCGGAGTATCTGTACATAACTTTGATATTCAGCCCTCTCTTTTCTGCTAGGTGTTTACAGACTTTTGCTTGCATGGCATGCACTAAATGATAATCATGCCGAAGGTCATCACTGATTACAATGCAAGATTCTTGCACAACTTCACGGCAAGTCTCGCACCTGTAGTAGTTCACCATTGGGTGCAAAGTAGCTGAATTTTGGGCATAGTATGCAGTTTGCACTTCTCTCTGGAAACCGCATTTGTAATTTTCTGAGAAATCTACAATGCTCAGCACTGCTCCTTCTGGTAGGTTTGTCTTCAGTTTTGAGAACTGCTGTTGCTGCCAGTCTTTATTGAACAGATGTACAGCAATGTCATTGGCTTCATCCTTAAGCTGCTTTATGAGATCAGCTACAGTGCCCTTCTCGGTGACAAGCGAACGCTTCTTCACTTCTTTTGTCTTGTTTGATTTGGTGTGACAGGTATGGTTGACCATTTTCCAAACTTTCCATTCAACTTCCTCATGTGGCTCTTTGTCATGAAATATATCGTCCAGTTTGTGGATACCACAGTTGCCACACTTTCTTTCCAAACAGGTTGGCCTATGAAATGCTGATGCACTTGGCTTTGGACAGAGAGTTGCATTAGCAACGTCATACACTGTTCTCAATTTCACGTTGGCTAGTACCTCCAATTTTAGTTGCAGATTTTCGCAGTATTCGCAAAGACAGCCATGATATTTTGCCTGTCTCTTGGTGCTTACATGTTTAGGTCTGAGTGCATAGAAACTGGAAGAGCACACTTGTTGATCTGGATAGGTCTTGTTGTATTGTTCATGTAAAATGGCAATGGAGGTATCAATAATGCGTCTAGGCTTTCTGGTTTTTTTGCTTACAAGTCGCTTGTCTGGCATTTCTGACGAGTTAACTTCATAAAACTCATGAACCTGCTTTACGGTTTCCAAGTTGACCTTTGGCCTTCCTTGCTTTGACAATTTCTTGTTTATCAATTTCTTGTTTACACCAAACCGCTTACAGGCCTGTCTTTGCAGACGGTATTTTTTCATGAGGTGAAGCGTCGATGCTAGAATTTTCCGACTTTTCTTTTCTTCTTTGAGCCTTGATGACAGTCCTTTAGTGACTACCTCTTCAAGATTAGGCTGTCTCCTCGCTGTTTTGGTAAGTTTTACACCTGCTCCTGTAAAGGCTGCTTGTTTTGTAGGAGAAGCTTTGTTAAGAATGTCAACAACAGTACCAACAAAGTGTGATGTCTTGCTGGGTAAAGCATGTAATGCCCTTTTCAAGCTCTGTCGTCTAGCTGGGTTTGATCGTACATCGTTCCCTTCAGCATCTTTAAATTCTTTCATTTGGCGTTTTCTTGCCTCTATGTCTCCATCTCTTTCATGCAGTTGGAGTTGCCTTTCTCTCTCTCTTATCTCCGCTTCCATTGCCCTAAGGTGCTCCTCGTCAGCTTTTAATTTCTTTTCTCTTTCCTGTAAGATGACATCTTTTTCACATTGCCGCTTCTGTGCGTATAATTCTCTTCTCCTCGCTTTAACTGCTTCATGTCTTTCGACTGAGTATGCTTCACGCTGCTTCCGTTTTTTGTTTCTTTCATACTCTTTTTTTTTATCAGCTTGTTTCCTCGTCACAGGAATGTGTGGCTTGTTCTTGTTCTCTTCCCTTTCTTTTTTCTTTTTCTCAGCAAATCTTCGCTGGCGGATTCTACTTTTCTCATTGTACTTCTTCTTTTTCTCTAGCCACTCTTCAGCTTCTTCTCTTTCCTCTGATGTGAGGTTTCTTTTTCTTAAAGTCTTTTCGGCCAATGCCATGTTTAGGCGGTACATCTGGCTGTACAACTTTCCACTTTGTTGCACTTTTTGGTATTTTTGGGGGTCATTTTGCTTCAGTTTATGTCTCCAACTTGTACTGGCACTTCTACTTTTTCTCTTTGTCTGACTGGCCCCACTTGATTGACCACTATCCTCTCGATTTTGGCATCGAATGCGGAGAGCAAAGGGCAGTTTGATTTTTTTTTTAGTTTCTTTCACTTTGCTTTTGCACGGTGACCTTTTGCCTTTGCGTGGTGACCTTTTTGCTTCGCCTCTGCAGGCCACCCCTCTCTCTTTGAATTGGCGAGCCATCTTCAATAGTGAACCCTGTTAAATGAAAAAGAATTGACTTCATAAATCGTAATATGGTTTAAAGCATAATTTTAAAAAATATCAGGTGTGAAACAGAAATTTCAAAAAAGAGGAAACACTTGTCTGAGGGAGCGGAAAAAAAAAAAAAAAAATCCCAGACTCAAAATCCGCGGAGAAATCTCATCCCTGTAAATACGGTAAGTGAATAGTTAAATAAAAATGAAGTATAAAGGGATTGGTAGTGGTTATGATTTCATATTAAATTTGTTTAAGTGTTAATGAAGTGTTCTAGAAATAACCCTAAACTTTTGGTATCATAACATAATTTCAGCTATATATGTTTCCAGACATAAATGTTCAAGTGTTTATAAAGAAAAGTGTTCAGTACATTTTCAGTGTCTGTAAAATTTATCAAAAGTGCTGGCAAATTCTGGAAAATTAAGCTCAAAAAATCAAGGGGGATAACCCCCTCCCATGAGGGGGTGGGCATTGGCGGCGGAAGCAAAAAAATTTAGGGGGGGACGCGGCGGAAAAAAATTTGACAAGCAAAAAAAAAAGGTTATCAACCAAAATTAAGAGGGGGATCCAGGAAAAAAAAATTGCCCCCGATTGTTGTCTGTTGGGGGTTTCAATAAAAAAATTTTTATCACCCAAAAAAATTTTTATCACCCAAAAAAATTTGGGGGGGACGCAACCCCCCCCCCATCCCCCCCCCCCCCCCCCACTTCCGCCGCCTATGGGGGTGGGTAAGGTAACACCACACCGGATCACTGCCTATGCAACCAAGAGTTAATTTCTGGACATTTAAAACTTCATGGTAGTCTCAAATATATTATCCTCTTAGGAATGCATAATTGATTCCCAAACCCGGTACTTCAAAAAAAAAAAAAAAAAGGAAAATGTAGACCAGCATAAACTAAAGTTTTAGTGTCTATTCTCCATTTCACTTTCACCCAAACTTGCTTAGAATATTACACTTATCTTATTCAAAATCTTTGAAATGGTTAGGCCTACCTAATCAGAATTTATTAGATAGAGTACACTACTTGGGAAATATTTAGTAACAAAGTTCTTCATAATACCACTACCCCAGCCAGGGAACTGGACACCACGCCTGCCATCTTCCAACCCCAGAGTTCAGGGGATTATTCTGTGACTGAATGGGTCACATAGCTATGTTTCCAGCTGCTAAATTTGCCACTTTTTGACCAAGTATCCCTCTTTAAATCCACTTAAAAACACAAATATTATTTCTGAATCTCCTATGACACTTTGATGGTCAGATTTATCATTTTCAAGTGCAGAAAATTACCGCCAATATCGCAAGTTAAGACTTGAAAATACGAACTCACATACACAATACACCATTTAACACATGTGGGACTAACGCGGCACGACGCATAAGGGACACTGCACTTCAAGGCGTCCCCGTCGTCATGCTAACGTTGGGTGTACAGTGCTCCACAAATGACTAGTATTACCATGTTGATTACGGCAATCTAAGCATAATATTGGATATGAAACGATACGGTATTTGCAAGTAGTAATTGCGACAGGTGTTGCTTGCAAAATTATGCCGCTACAATGAAAGACGGAGTGTTTTCATCGTCAATACTCGTACTTCGTTAGCGGGGACACGGTGAATATGGTTTCCCATTAACAGCAACATTGCATGTGTGAAGGTTTCACCACCGAGCACAAAACTGTCCCGATATTTTACGCTTTTCGTAATAATCGAAACAATAAAAATTCATAATCATAATGTTTAAAATCTACAGAAAATCGTGCTTACATTACTTTTGAGAGCTCGATGATGATTCCGGCGTAATTTGCAGTGAAAGTGCCACCGACGTTAGGGAGGGACACAGAGTACACATCGTGGTTTGTAGCGCGCTGAAAAGATCTACTTTCATCGAGCCTGATATATGACGTAGATCGGGCCTGAGATATGACGTAGGGTACATTTCGTTCATGAATTTATTGGGAGTGTGCTTGGCGGAGTAATAAACTCGTGACCGACGTTAGGATATCGAAGGGACACAATATGAACGCGTCATCCAAGAAACTCAAGAAATTACGATGTATTGTACTTATTATACAAAAAAAATGTGATGAAAATTACATTTTCGTTCATTAATGCTAAAAAATGAAATATTTGCCGGCAAAAAACATGTTTTTGCTTAGTAATATTTCACCAAAGCAATACCTATCATACGTGAGGACGGGGACACCAACGCTTACGTCGTGAGGCTAAAAGTCCAATATTTTGGAAAGCAAATTAGCACCCGATTTGTGGAAAAGTTGCATAGCATTTTAAACAATTGTTGATAGACATTACTTCCAATAAAAATAAATTAAAAAAAAAGGACTTTTAAATACACAAACAATGTATTAAAATTTAATGTAAAAAATGTCACGCGACATTAGGAAAAACCTAATGCAACAACCATACTTCTTGCTCGTGGCAAGCCAATTATAATTTTTTCCGTGCCCCAAAACTTGTATACGGACATTATGAAACACAGTGCACACATACTACCTAAGGAAACTCAAATTAGTAGCATTGTAGTGAATAAAACATTGATATAAATGCAGGGACACCAAACACAGCCAATGGGTTCCTATTTTATGGAAATAGCCATTTACATACTGTATATGCCAAATATTTTGTGATTTTTTTTTTATTTTTGCAAATTTCACAAGATGAGTGCTATTTGAAAATTTAAAAACACGCAAAAATGTGTACTCTGATCCCGCCATGGATGTGACGTGCACACAATCACTTCTGTGATCAGTACTGTAATCTTCAATTGCGAATTTTTAACCACCCATCATATTGTCAGGGAGCCCTAATTCGCAAAATTTAGACTCGCTAAATATATGGCATATACAGGTGTTTCATGCCAACTTTCCATACCAGGCAGTCACAAATATAATAGCGATCACTCCAGTTTGAGGAAATACTGGTACACTCTGATGTTCTCGTCAGTGCAACATTGGATCATGTTCAAGTTGGCCTTAATAAATGGACTAAATGCTTGGAACATGACAAGAAATTCATCAAGATGATTTTCAGGTTGAAAATTGTTGATACTGGACCAGTCAGAGTTACTTGCATGTTATGCCTTGGCCAAGTACTTGCATGTTATGCCTTGGCCAAGCACTGGATGAGAGGTATACAGTGTATATTGAAAATATGGACAAAGATCTGTACAGTAAGTCAAAAAAAAAAAAAATACAGTTGGATTCTGGCATTGATAACACCCGATGTGATTTAACAGTCTAATGCTACTTTAGGGTCTCAAATGATAACATCTTAGCTCTATTTTGCAGAAAACTCCATTCAATTTGGTTAAAAGCGTTCCCAGAGAAATGTGGATTGATGTAAAGCATGTCACGAGTCTGATTCTTCCAAGTTTAGTATTTGGATGCTCTTGGTGGGTCTAGGGCAATTACCCCCTGGGCAATTAACCCATACCCTTCCCCTGGCCCTTTAGAATCCTAATCCTAATCCTGAACCTAATCATAACCCCAACCTAAACTCCTAACCCTAAACCTAACCCTAACCCAATCTTTACTCTAATCTTACCACTAACCAGTATTTAGCCGGCAAAAACATCTGTGTCCAGTTTAAAGTGAAAACATAGAATTACATGTACATTACATCATTACATGTAAAGTAGGTGTTTGATGGGGATGGTACAAATGTGTTAATGGAGAAATGGTTCCTTGTTTACAAAGTCAATAGCAAGAATTGTGACCTTTATCAAATACAAGTGTACAGTACCTGTGCTAGTTTCACTGCATTACAGTTGTCACCTAATACTCATGTACACAGGATGAGACAGAAATGAAATGGCAAGCTACAAGTGTCCCTTGTATGATGTGTACCACTGTAGGTCACCTCTATCTGGACTGATGCTGATAGCCCTTTGACCCGCTGCTTTATATGAAAAGCTGGTCGTACAGTATGTCCCCCCAAAAAACTACAATCAGATTTTCGCATTCATAACACCCAATATGATTAAATTGGGTAAATGCTGCATGTACTTCAGGGTCTTACAATATAACATCTTAGCTCTATTTTGCAGAAAATCCCATTCAATTTGATTAAGCAGTCACAGAGAAATGTGGATTGTTGTAAAGCATGTCATGAGTCTGATTCTTCCACGTTTAGCACTTGGAATTGGATGCTCTTGTGTGTGAACACAATTTAGAAAATAGACAGAACTTGGAGGGAAGAGATTCCTGACATGCTCTACAAATTCCTTATTTCTCTTTGACCACTGAAGCAAATGGAATGGGGTTTTCTGTAAGATGTGGGCAATGAGTTATAGTTTCATACCCTGAAATTGTATTTGGATCGATTCACCATTTTTAAAGTTATAATTGCGGAGGGTCCCGTTGTAATGTTTTTTTTTTTTTTTTGGGGGGGGGGACATATGGTACTACAACTACACTGTATGGCAAATTACAAGATTTTGGTGGTATCACCTTTGTACAGGTATTGCCTTTTTAGTGTCGTATTATATAACACTCAACATCCCTGCAGGAGTTACATTTTCCCTGAAAGATGTTACACTGAGAAAAAAAACATAACAAAAACAAAAACATACATGTGTATAATTATATATATTGTCTCGAGGGGGAATTCTCCAAAGGGCCTGTCAAGTGTTAAATTCCAACTTTACACAAGAAAATATTTGTTTTATTACAACTGTACAATCGATGGTCTACATATGTGTACATGTACGTGTACACCATTGTTAACAACACATCATTTCATTCTAGTCCTGTTGGCAGCCAGTCATATTCAGGAATTATATTACTTGACATTACTGCTGGGCAACAACATGATTTTGATCCTCGCTGCATTAGTCATGTGATTGCATTACAATTTGCGTGGCCAATCACTGACCAGTACTTATGGAGACCATTCAATATAACTCTAATAGGGAAGAGACTGTGACCTTTACTGGGTAAAAACATGGCCAGTGCCACGATTGGCATCCATAGCCATAAAATGTCACACACAGTCAAGTGATGGAGGAAAAACAAGATCAGAATTATCATGATGTATGATATAATGATAATAATATATAAATTCTTAAAGCGCAAAACCTACAGATATAGACATATATTGCAGCGCATGTCTACATCTATAGGTTTTGCATTGTATCTTACAGTCAAGTGACACATATCATGCGTCATAGTAATTCAATGCTTAATGTGCTGTTTGAATCAAAATCAATGCTTTGCTTTAGGGTGAGAACACTGACAAATAGTGTGTGTGTTTGAAGAAAGCAAATGTAGTAGATGGCTATTAGATTACATAGACCATGAAATGGTGCTAAATGTGCAGCCAGCCAACAAGGAAACATAGTGTATTCACAGTCACACATTTTTCACAGCACTTCCTTTTGTGCACAATGTTGCCCATTTTGTAGGGAAAGGTTTCCCTGGTCTATTGTGTATAAGCTGAGGCTGTGTTTATTATTATTCAGTATCAAAGTATATAGTGCAATTTGTGTGAAAACCTGTACGGAGGTGTACTTGTACATGTGTATGTACCAGTTAAGTCAAAGCTATGGCGTGTGTGTGTGTGGGGGGAGGGGGTACTCAGAAGGATGATGGAGAAAAGGGGTATGGTAGAAATTTTATTAAGTACACAGATCGATCTAATAGAGGACATTAAAGTGCAGGATAGCATTATAGATATATCACAGTGTAGTGTGTACGAGTAGGACTACGGTATAGTGTAGGGGTATGGTAGCACAGGGTATTATCTAAAATGAAGAGTTGGAGGATGGTGCAGTGTTATACACTGTACTACAGGGTTGCATTTTCCATGGTTTAGTGCCAGGGGCATGGTGTAACATAGAGTGTGGAACCAGTCTACAGTGTAGGAGGACAACAAAAAGAAGGAGAATGGTAGTACATGTATACTATCACGGTGTAGTGTAGGGGTATGGGGCAGTGTAGGGTGTCATGGTACAGATCAGTGTACAGTGTGGGAGGCCAACAAAGAATAGGTGGATAACATCATGAAGTAATGTAAAGATATGGTGTAGGGCAGGTGTAGGACTGGTGCATGGTGTGAAAGGAGTGGGTTGCAGATCAAGAGGAAGAGTGTATTACACCAGTTGCATTGGGTGCCCATTTTAAAGGCTCTGAAAAATACATTGATCAGTGAATTCCGCAAGGCGTTTGTCAGATGAATAGAGCCGGGTCTAATGGTATTGTAACTTAAGGAAAACAGGAGTATTGCTCAAATTTGTCACATTAATTCATAAATAAAATGTTTTAGTGTCTACAGGTCTTTTTTTATGGATTGTCAGTATGAGCAATTAATTGTATTATTTACTCAGTGTGTTATAGGAGACTAAAATTTAGCTTTACATTGCAGCCTGAAAATAAGTGCTAATGGATATGAAATATTTCAGTGCATGATATGACAAGACATTAAAGTTGGGTCTGGACCATTGCCAGCGCATTATGATATGTGTACAATGCCACATCTCTATGGCAAACAATAACACAACAACAAAAAGGGTGTCACAAAATTTTGCTTTCAAGTGTAACATTTGCAATGTTTAAATGGTCAAAATGTTAAACATTCCTATAAACACACAGAAATTGATATGCTTTGTCCAAGTACTGTGGACAATGCTTAGTCCACTAGTTGACTAGACACATCATGTGCATGGGGGGCATTGCACTATGGGAATTTGGGCAACTGTGTCAACTTCAATGCAAACACAATTTTCCTACTTATTAAATGGGTTAGTCAAATACCGGTTAGTGATTGGCTAAACACAGTCACGTGATGGAGGAACATTGGTTATGTTTGCCCATGGGAGAACATTTTTGTAACGTTCTCCCATGGGAAAACATTTTCACGTAACAAATGACAAAAGGACCAACGCGCACAGTGAATTTGGCTCTGCGTGAGCGATCGAGTACGTCGTGCTGGTGGTTGAAGTTGATGTATTTGACGTATTTGACTAACCCATATAAAAGAACAGATGATGATTTTTGTTGTCGGGAACATGTACCAAACGTTCCACCCTCAGGGTTTGAAATGCTATTTCGGGAGGCTATAAGTCCCTTGACTTCGTCTCAGGACTTATAACCTCCCTTAATAGCATTTCAAACCCTTTGGGTGGAACATTCGGTATGTTCCCTCCCCCGCCAGTCATCATCTCACACATGATGTACACTGTATGCTGTATTGGCAGACAAACTGTCTTCTGTGCAGCTGGATGCAAAGGCATGTCCAATATGTGCTGAAAATTCTCCACTTGTAAGGAATCCGCAATGGGAAACTCCCTCTTCTGAAAGAATTGGTTGTTCAGCACTGCAGCTGATCACTTGCAGTGCTTGAGGGTACAAATGTAGCTCACTTTCAACTGAGGATGCAATTTAAGCTATTTAGTATTAGGTACTATTAATCCTTCCATTGTAATAATTCAAGATGAAAGCACTTTTACCTATCAAGTCTTGGGATTGCATAATGTTGCACAAATCATCATTTCGTCTACTCACTAAATTGGCAACTCTACAAATTTGTGTATCAACTATTAGCGAGAGACTTGATGGTACTGGTTAAATTCAATAAACCTGCACAAAATCAGTCCACAAAAAAAAATGTTGATTTGAAAGAGAATATCAACTCTGATCTTCCAGAAAGTGTTACTTTATGAACCAGTCTATAAATTAAACAATTTACAGCCTTTTGACAAGTCTGCAACCGAAATGAACGATGGTACAACCGTGTATTCTACCTTGGGAAATACTGATACAGTATGACAGTGAATAGAACAAATTATCTTATACAGCATCAAATCATGAAAAAAAAAAATGTGGCTTCTTGGACTTGACGGGTAAAATTAGTGAGGCCTGTGGTTATTGCTGAGTGATGACATCAGTTTTTAAAGGACAAGTTCACCTTCATAAACACGTGGGTTGAATGAATGCAGCAATATTAGTAGAACACATCAGTGAGAGTTTGAGGAAAATCGGACAATCCGTTCAAAAGTTATGAATTTTTGAAGTTTCTGCTCATTCACTCCACTTCTTGGAACTGGTTCCCCCTAAATATATTCCTTTCATCAATTAAAGATATGTATGTACACGTAGGCTATTGAAAATGCACAAGTTTGACCACCTCTGGACCATAACTTTAAAGGTAGGGAATCCCATTTGCATGCCTTAAATGAAGAGTTGTATAAATACAGTGGTATGTTGAAGATAGTATCATTTTAGAAACTCCCATAAAGTATTGAAAGTGGAAGGTAACATTTAGTACATTTTTATTGACCGTTAGATTTTGAATTTAATTTTTTTCGGGGCTCACCGTAAATTCCAGTACATTACTAGGCTACCTTTGCAGACCCATGCACTGCATGTGTGTCCATCATGTATATTTTGTGAAGAAAGTTCATCAAAACTTACAAACATTTCTATATACATTCTTGCCACACACTCTATATGTTATTACATCAGCTCTTATACTTTTAGATTTGTGTTTATAGATAAAAGAATACAGAAGACTGCAACAACAAGGCTTAAGTGTGGCTGACACACAAAACTACTGAGTACAATGTAGTTGAGTTTTGTGCATTATTCAAATTGTAGATAACTGTTGGCTTCCAAATTTCTCAGCAGTGGCCTAAACAAGTCCCCTGAGGTTCATATTTAATGTTTTGCTGCAATTTGGGAGGTCTGTAAAAGGTATCCCCTACCTTTAAAATACCAGTGATAAATACTCCAAAGAGTTGCCAAGTTGTTAATACATGTATTGTCCTTCTTACTGAATGTTTGGATGTGATCACAGATCTCACCCACTCCCATCAATGGTTGCTGGTTCTAAAATGTCTTCGTAAGTGTGAGTTTCAGAGCTTCGTCTGGGCATGTGGACATTACAAGCCCATTCACTTGCACACATTATCCTTTATACTTTTTATCATCATCTTTATTTTTACGGCATTCATCAGTATCAGCAATAAATCATCTTTGTATCACATGAACAATTGAATACTGCAGCCTACTGTAGATATCAATGTTCTGTATTAGGTCTCCATGATACATACAATGTACATGACATCAGACATGTTCTCTGAGTATTTAAATTACTACAAACGCTTTCAACCAATTGAGGTACACACATACTGAACATGGCTTTGCTTAGAATTTAGATGGAAGAGGAAATAATGCAGAGACTCCAACCCCAAGCACCTTCTGATCTGGAGATTCTCCCGCCCGAAACCCCTAGCAAACGGGAGACTCCAAGTTGATGTGTGCAAAGCGCAAAGTTCCTAGGATTCTAGATCATGTTTTCTGGTGCTGTTAACTTATTTTTTCAACATACGATAGAAATAAGTTAGAAATCCTTTCCACCGGGAGATACAGAGCCAGGGCGGGAGAAATCAAATCTCAAACGGGAGAACGGGAGATTGTGCAAAAATGGGCTTTCGGCGGGAGACCTCCCGTCGAAAACGGCAGAGTTGGAGTCTCTGATAATGAAACAAGGAGTTCAGTTTTCTTCTGAGAGTGAACAGAGGCTCCCATTTCACTATAATAATACATATATCACACAGTGAGAGCACATTATTGTACACAGTGTAAACCTGAGCATACACCATCACATACACAGACAGTACACCATACACCGCTCAGTAGAATTCAATGTACAATTACTTTTATACTGAATGGAAAACACACTTCAATGTCTACAGACAGAAAAACAAAACAAAACAAAACAGAATAGACAAACAACACTTTTCTGCTTTGTTTGTCTCTCGAATCAGTTGTAAATGAAAGATTTATCAAAATGTGACAAAAGCAACCACAAGAAGATTGAAAGTCATGTAGAATTCTAGACATTTTAAACTAAAATCTGATGCAATCAAGAGGAAGATTGTACTGTGCAATGCTATTTGTTTACAACATATGACTTTTCCTCTCACCTCCCTGCTTCTATGCAGATCCAACTCAAACCCATGAACCCATCCTGAATGACCTACAACATGCTTGTCACGGAAAAACAAAATATTTACATCAGAAGATACAATGAAAACAGTCACCAAACAATGCCATATCATGTTACACTCGACCCTGTGTTGATTTCATTTGAAAGGCATGCAGAGATAACAATGCACCAGGCACTTGCAGCTCAGTATTGGCACATTCCTTACATCTCAGCCCAAAGAAACGACCTTCTTATCTTCTCACAACATCAGAAAACAGATACTGCGTACATCAATAAAAAGGCAGGGAGTGGAAAGAAAAACAACAAATAACATTCCCTTCCTGTCAGTGTCAGGTCTGTCACGCACATCACACTGGGGTGTCGTGTTATTTATCAACTGAGTCACTGCAGGTTGTTGTTTTGGTTGGGAGGGGGGGGGGGAAGAGGGGCAGGGTAGCAGTTTGGCAAAAACAGTCTAGTTATGTTCACACAGAAGTTAATCATCAGTGACAAGATCTTGCTTCCTAGACTGTACAATGCACATCCAGATGACACCTACTGTAAATCTTTAATAAAAGAATGAACTTTCGAATGACAGTCCCACTCGATGATAACACCACAGAACCAGAAGAAATACACAATATACCTGTATATTCATTATATTGTACAAGCTCATACTACACACTCTGGAGGTTGACTTGGAACATGTCGGGGATGGGGTTCACAAGAGGTCACACTAACTTTTCAGTTTGTTGATTATCATGTCCACACGATATTCTCCATCTCAGAACATAACTGAGCCACAAATTTGTTTTTTTGTTTTTTCATAGTTGTCATTGATTCAACGAGTGCAAAACTTGAACAAAACATTTCACTGAATAATACTGTACTGAAACACATAAATTTTGTGATGTACAATGCCTTTATAAAAACAATAACAATTGCAACATTTTGGTGCAAGGTGCTATAAAGCTACCAAGCCAAACTCTCTTAAAATGCATCCAGAAAAACTCAAAGATTGAGTACGACATATCTGAAACTTTGCGAAGATTTTAGTGAGGTTACTGAGTGTAAATAGGCTTTATCAAATGTTTCAGCAGCATTAAGAAAAAAAAAAAACTTTCTTTTCATCCCCCTCCAAAAAACAAACAAACCAACTGAAGTTAAAGTCATTCACATTTTAAACAACATCAAAACCTAGCGAGCAAATCCATTATTTGAACAGTACTTCTGTATCATTCCTATCTTAATGATACAGTTGTATGTCTGTGGTTTGTTGTCCCAAGTAGATTCCAAATCAACTAGTCTAAATTGATCCTTGATTTTATTGTTCTTGTGGATGCAAAACACAACTACACACACACATCTGGGTTTATAATGTTCATTTCCTATCTCACACCTACAACTGTAATATCCCATGGTGGATACTTCTGTGTTCTATCATTCTGCCATCAAGACTTTTCTTTTGAAATATAAAATTTATCTAGGTGTCTAGTTGTTGTCTTTTTAACCCATCAAGTTCTAGAAAATCTTTATTTATTTATTTATTTTTTTTTTTTTTTTTTTTGGGGGGGGGAGGTGATGGTTTGATGCTGCATAATTATGTTTTACATAACTTTTGTAATTCATTGTTTGGATTTCATGAGGTAGAGTAAATATATCTTCTACTTGAGACATTTTTCTTGAAATGCACTGTTGTTTTGGTTGCAGAAGTTTCAGACTCCTGTTGATCGCTTTTAAAACTGATGCTTAAATTGGCAATGCATGCTGTGATGATCCAAGTACAGTGTACCTGTTCCTTTCTCAACTGATATATTTCTTACTGATTTTGTACTGTATGATTTTGTACAGATCTTATGAATTCAACCAGTTCTATCCTACCTTTGTGCAATGAATTGGGATCTTGGGATAGGCATTCAAAAGGCAGAGTTGCCAATTTAATGAGAATGAGATGATCAGTTCTGTGGCAAACTATCACCAGGACTTGATGGGTCAACTGAGACTATCCTGCTGCAAGTTGTTGCCATCAAGTCACTGAGTTCTGTACTATGTCTATGATGAAAGCAAAGGATAACTTACAAAATGTATCTCTTGGAGTTCACTGACCAGCGGATGAAAAGCTAGTAAAAGTCAACAGAACTTACCCAACTGTTCCAGTCTTGTTGGCAAGGCAGGCGTCTCTCACTCTCGAGTCAAAATCTGTCTCCTCATACGGTGTCGTCTGTCTGTATGACTGTCGTGTCAGAGAAACGATACACAGTAAAAAATTTATAGAATTTCTTGAAAGTCTAGGAAATATATCAGTGTTATTTAGGGAAGGGTGTCCAGGCAATCCCTACATTGTATGTGCATCTCAATCATAAATTATGCCTGGGATCAAGCTGTCATCCCTTATCAGGGGTAATAAAGCCAGGTAGGCTACCGAGGTACAATCTATAATTCAATAGTATATGCAATCATTATGGATGTGTACCTGTGACTGCTTAGTTATGACTTTAAAATACTCAAGCTTTTCACAACTGCCCAGTTTATATCTTGTTGTATATTCAATGCTTAAGTGAAGGCATAGGCCATGGCATTCATTGATACTTACAAAAAATATGTATTTGTAATGGAGGCATGCTTTACCTTAAATACTGTTGTTGTGCTGCATATTCAGTCCCCCCAGATTGTATTTTCCATCCAAATTGCTGGATTTTGTTTTGCTGATGCTGCACTGCTGCAGGGCATTCAGTCATTCAGTATTTTCTTTTCTACAACTAACTGTGTCCAGCCCGAACGCAAAGCGTAATACGCTGTATCTGTGTGAAGGAGCACCCCAGGCCAGGGACACAGGGTTATTCTACAACTATTTTGACTGTTACGACTAGCAGTAGCATAGACAGAAAGATCCATCTGTCTGGAGGAGTCTTTTAGTACTTTTATGACGTTATCGCTACAGGAGGTGTCACAAATATACACACAAGTAGTTATGTACATGTTTAATGTATCAAGGCTGTGTGCATGGTTGTTTTAATGTGTAAGGGTGACCAGATTAATGGAGAACATTCTATATGATATTAGATATAGGACATACAGGCTGACCAGATCAGTGGAGAATTTTCTACGTGGTATACAATGTAGCTACAGTACATGTATGCATCTGACAGGAAATACATTATAGCTCACTCAATCTAGAATGATTTAACCCATTCCAGAAAATTCTGGGAAGTGCTGGCTGAGTGAGGCACTGCCCTTGTAGCCCAATGTGATTGGTAGTTAATTTTGGCAATGATGTTATGCACATATTAGGAAGTGAGTCATCCAGGATTCCTGGAATTTGGACTTGCTAGTATGTTCAGGTATGTAGCCCCAGGTTGGAGAAAATTACAGAATGTACTAGAAAGGGGTGAATGGATAGTATATAAGCAGGAGAAATTCTGAGGTAGGCAGAGTACCCAACACCTCTGCTCTGAGAGTTACGTCACTTCTGGCTCTGAAGCGACTTGTTATAGTCAGTCCTGTGTTACCTGCTGACCTGCTATACAACCTGTGTTTGTGGAGATAAGGCCTGGAAGACATTTTGCCTGCAGAGAATTAATTTGCCTACGTTGGAGATAGACTCCATATTTTAGTGTCAACGGACATTATTACGGCAAAGCTGTGACGGGCTGGATTCCTTGCTGGACATTATAAAGTGAATCATCATTCAACGCATCAACTGGACGTGGTCGTCATAACGTCTGGATTCTACACGTTTCGCTGTGAACATTTAACGTGGACATCTATCGTGGATTTTACCCCGGATTTATACTGTGGATTAATGCAACCTGTGCCTTTGGAGTTACGTCGGAGGAATCATTCATCGGTGCGTCAAGGATCATTCATCGGTGCATCGAACATCGTATCTGAACATTTTCAAAGGACTACTTGATAACATAATATGTAAGTAATTCTATTACCGATTTGTAATTGTTTCTATTGATCATTATTGTACTGATGTGAAAACCGATTACGAGTCTGTACCCACAATATCGCTGTTAATAAACCGCCTGAACATTAGTTGATTGTTTCTTTTGTGCGATCATTCTCAGAGTGATTTTGGTCGTAACAGAGGGGATCCGTGAAGCCAGACGCAGTCTCCGCGGAACATTTCCCCGACGACCAGATACAGACCGACCTTTCGGTCGAGCAGTAGCATTAATTAACACGTTACAAACTTTACATCTGTTAAGCTGATGGATTTTTTTTTTTTTTTTTTTGCTCATTTTCACTTTCAGCATATAAAAACATATTTGTTAACAAACTTTAAAAAATTGGACTCTAAACTGCTAATCAACTTCCAAGACTTCTAAACAAGTGATTGTGAAGTGTGATGTAGTTTACAGGGTGATATATCTCCTATTTGAACTGACACAATCAGTTGAGTCTTCTAGTAGTAGACTAGACAGTGTTTTGAGTGTGAAAAAAAAAAATAAAAAAGATACCTAACGTTAGTCCTAGGTTCCTAAACTTACTTGGGGAAATTTGGTTATAATCCGATCTCTGGCTGCATGACTGATTCTCATGTTGACTTCCGACTCCTAATTATGTCATTTACGAACAGAAATCACCTCACAAACAGAACGAACGGCGGCCTTCTAACATTTCTTTCAGCTTGGTGGTGTATTTTTTGTAGGCCTACATTCAAGCTACGCGTAAAACTGGAAACAGCTAGCGGATGAACTGCACAGCCCAGCGCGCTGGCGTCGATCACTCTCCAACGGACGGATGCCCCAAAGGATGCGGCGTCCCAGATCCTGGATAATGCGCACTTTTTGACCACTCGCGACACTGACAATCGGTGAGTTTACAGACACAGCTCAGCTCAGGTGATGTCCTTGATATACGGTACGAAGTTAACAGCTATCAATCTCGTTTTGGTGAACTACTAAAGTATAATTATGGCAAAACACAGAAGTACAAACGACGTGATTCGACGTGCTACTACTTCCCCAAAGATGGAGCTACATATTTATGCGCTATATAAATGCTGTGCCGTCGCGCATCATCATTCCGTCAAGAGCGAATAGCGTGTGTGTGTGGGACCGACCAAATGCAAATTGACTATGTCCGTATCACACATTCTTCATTTTCACACCCATCCTTTGCGTTTCTTGAGCTCTTTTTTCGGGCTTTGACTTCTGACCGCGCATTCGCACTAATCAACTATCCTTGCGCTGTAAATCTGTGAGAATCACTACGTAAATTTTACGCGCGCGTAGCGCAATTATATTCATCTAGATTTATCAATAATTGTGACAAAAATATCATATTAAAAAAAAAATATTCATTATAAATCTATATTATATAACATTTAGTGAATAAATTATTTTTTTGTTACAAATTTATCGCAAATAAGTTAAAGAGTGAGTTTTGAGTAATATAATTTCTGCATTGCATGCCATCTTTCTTTTTGATCGTCCTCTTACAAGCAACATGGCTCCGAAGGCGAGAGCTGAGGGTAAATGACAGAGAAAAAGCTTGTATTGGTTACATTTTGGTGTACTTTTGATCACTTTCCCCAAAGTATATTCATTTTTATAATCATGCGTATAAATCGATACCTGATATTCATGTGATTTGATTGATGTAAAAAGAAGAAATGCCAGAATTAAATACCACGCGTGCTCGTGCTTTGAACGTCTATTGACGAGTATTGTAGGTAGTGCAAGTGGTATGGTGCATACATTACATTGTACAGCGGCCCACCACTGGCCACACGACTACACGCACGCACGCATTATGTCTGTATGTGATGACTGAATGATATCCAAATTGAAATGCCAAATGGGCATGGCCAATGGCTTGAGAGAGGCTGAGGTGAAGCTACTGGCTGGATAATGGATATGTTTATGAACATAATATGATATATAGATTACGAAGAATTCCACATATAACCACGTTAACACAATATGAAATAAAGCAAGTGGTCCATGATTCGGCAGGGTTCCATGAATCAACCACTCTTACAAATAAAAATTCACTGAAATTCATGAATAAAAAATGGCGCATATCAAGTGCGAAATTCAAACTATGTAACTATCTCCACACGTGTTCCGAAGAGCACAAGAGTGGGCCACGTCGCCGGACCCCCGAAATCGTTGTTGAACCCTCCCGGGTCAACTCGCACAAGCAGTTCAACGGGTAAGTAACAGGTAAAGTAAAGTTGCATAGCAACACATATAGACTCGTTTCATTCTAAGTTTTAAAGTTACTAGTCCGTTTATCTGCATTGAATCTATGCTACGCTGCTTATGATGACGAACATTGGGCCACTTGCTTTAAAGCAAGTGGCCCAATGTTCGTCATCATAAGCAGCGGAAGCAAAATAGCGTGCATAATCCGAACGCTTGCGCTGCAACCATGGTTCGGCCCCCTGTACTCACTGTTCGGCCCCATATGTCCGTGCATGAACATGCGCGACGTACCGCGCCGCGCGCTCGCCCTGCCTATGTGAATGTATCAGCGCGCGGGCTACGCACGGGCGAAACCGTATACATATACTGTAGTACATCGCACTACGAGAGCGCGATACTATCCTTATACTCGCACGCTGTGCGAGAGATTCAATGCCTTCACAACACGTTGCGTCCGAACCTTGGTGATGCAGGGAATTCTGGCACGGGTGGCATGCAAAATATAAATATCGCGTAAACGCTCAAGTTATCTCAGAAACGGTTGCAATCATGGCTGTAAGTGTACTTGCTGTATAGATTCAATGCAGATAAACGGACTAGTAACTTTAAAACTTGGAATGAAACGAGCCTATATGTGTTGCAATGCAACTTTACTTAGGGTAAGGGCACCAGTATTCGGTCAGGCACCGGTATTCGGTCACTTATCACTAGTCACCAGCCAGTAAGTTCAACTGTCACAACACACGCAAATCACACTAATTCACATACTTGCACACTCATTCACAACAGGAAACTCCCTTAGCCCCCTCCAAAAATCCATCCAAAATCCCAAATTTTACCGTCAAAAGTGCAGAATCGGCGCTACTTTCCAAAAGCGCGCGCGGATAAGGCCCAGTTTTAAGAGTACGGGTCGCCGAAAAAGCGCTAAAAATCGAGAAATACGCCTTTCTCGCGCGGGATTTTTCGCTTATCGCAAGCTTGGAGTGTAATGGTATCCTCAAAAACGCAAAAGAAAAACAAAATGTCCGTACGTGCCGATACATTGTCCCAATGTACAAGGGTTGAATGCAAGTGCCGAGGACCCAGTATTCGGTCACCAACGGTCGCCGCAACTTCCCCGATGCAATTTTGCGCCAACAAGGTAGCGCGCGCGCGCGTTTTTCAGCTGCCTTGAACACGCATTGACTTTGAACGCGCACATCGCGTGACCGAATACTGGAGCCGATGACCGTATACTGGGGAATTTTCAAGGTGAAATATTTCGCGATTTTGTGCAATTCTGTGAGATATTTAACGAAATGAAAGTTGAGATTAAAGAAATTTGATATATTTCACATACATTGCTGTAGATATGATGTATGTATGTATTATTTTAGTTTGAAAAATATTGCAAAAAAGCTTAAGTGACCGAATACTGGGGATGTTACCCTACCTGTTACTTACCCGTTGAACTGCTTGTGCGAGTTGACCCGGGAGGGTTCAACAACGATTTCGGGGGTCCGGCGTTGTGGCCCACTGTTGTGCTCTTCGGAACACGTGTGGAGATAGTTGCATAGTTTGAATTTCGCACTTGATATGCGCCATTTTTTATTCATGAATTTCAGTGAATTTTTATTTGTAAGAGCGGTTGATTCATGGAACCCTGCCGAATCATGGACCACTTGCTTTATATTTAAATCCGAATTTACGCAATCATGACTGGATGAGAAAATAAGGTGAAATTAAAATGAAGTGGAAGCAATCGTAAGAAAATAAAGTTGTCTAAAAATAAAAAAATATGAGGTTATTTGTGTTGTCATGCCTGATGCTGGTGCCGTACCCATGCCATGGTCGGGCGCGGTGGAGCACCCCAATTTGCATCTCATTATCGCCCCGTTCTATTTGAATTTCCAACGGGCATCCACGGCTGCCCGAAACTGTGCATGAAAAAGTCAAATCTTTACCTTCTCCTTGTGCCGCTATGCGTGCCGCTAGTAAACTCAAACTTCCCACACTATCTAAGTTTTTAAAAACCTTCCTTTTGATGAAAAAATTATGAAATTTGCTGCACTAGAACTGGAGATATTAAAGCGTTTTGAAAATCACCTCTCGCAAAACAAGCTCTCTGTTTTTTTCCGACTGGACTATGGCCGGGCTCCAATGTGTCCGAAATTAGCAACATAAGTTCATCAGGCCTCAATCCATATATGGTGAAAGTTTTCGCTTTGTTCCACCTGTACTTTTTAAGAAATCAACTTGTTTCTACAGGGTTTGGAATAGAAAATTGTAGTCAGCGAAACAATTGAAAATGACGTCATTTCTTTTCCCGTAATATTGGGCATGCGTGGTACGTGAGATTCTGGATTTCGTGCTCATTGTTGGTTTGCATGTGACGCAGTCAATTTTGCTGAGTGTCGCACGGCGGTGACTGCTGAGCTGCTGCCGCGCACGCTGCATGCAGCAATGCGTTGTGTGTGCTGTGACATGCAACGCTATACAGTGACGCGATTATATATACATGGGACCGACCTGTACGCTTTGTGTTCGTGTCATTTTTGACATCACCTTCTGTTTTTTTCCGACACAACCATGGCCGGGAATATTACGCAGGGCTCGACACTAACGGTGGCCCGGTGGCCCGGGGCCACCAAAAATGAAAGTCGGGCCACCAAATTTCAAAAAAGGACAAATTTTGGTGGCCCGAGGCGGGCCACCAAAATTTTTTTGAAAAGTTTGTCAATAAATTCGCAACTTTTCACGCCGGAAATTAGCAGTTAAATTTGTTTAAAGGGTGGATGAAAAGGACTGAATGAGTGCCTGAGAGTGAGTGTTGCAAGTTTGTTGAAGTTTATTTATGAGCAGATATGTCCAACTTCTAATCCTTACTATCATAAAACTTAGATATTTGACTCATTTTTAAAAAAAAAGGACTTTTAATGTTTTTTATTGTTTTTTTCGGGACACCAAATTTTTCTCTCGGGCCACCAAAATTTTGAAATTTAGGATTTTGGTGGCCCCATCGGGCCACCAAACAAAAAAGTTAGTGTCGAGCCATGTATTACGGTATGAAATTTAAAATGCAAGCAGATAAATAAATTTCAGTGTACTTTGTTCGAATGGTGCTTTGGTTCCGCAATCACACTTCGTGAATTCTAGGATGATTTTCGAGGCATATTTTTGGTAATTTTGCTCGCCAGGTTTTCGCTAAAATTTCACATTTTATCATTGTCAAATCCATTAATATGTTATATGTGCATATTCGGACATGTTTTCAAATTCAAACTAACTCAATTTTAATCCGAAAATAGGTTTCCTTAAATTGTTATTAGCTTGAGAAGTTGTTTACTTTTTCCTCAACTACGCGAGTACATGTTGTTTACTTTATGCAAATGAGGCTCGGCTGCCGATGGATCTCTGCGAGATAATTGGGGTGCTCCACCGCGCCTGTGGTGTGAACTGAGAAGAAGCACTCGTAATCTGTATGCCGTTGGCGTTGATACAGTCGCATGTGATATGTGTGTGTGTGTGTTACTATTTACTGTTGCGTATGACATGATGTGTGAGTGCGCATGCGTGGATGGTAAGGACACATGCACCCCTGGGATGTGTGTGTGAGTGCATAGTGGCTGTACTACGAGTAGTATTACTATATTAAAACCTACATTGTATGCCCTACGGAAAAAAAATATATTATTTCTGCTCGCGCTTTTAGAAGTTTTAGATCCAACTGGGTGGGTGTGTGTGAATGAAATGTATCAGGCACCATCACTTCAAAGTTCAAAGTGGTGAGCTGCAACACTGCAGTCTAAGAGTGCAGGTCTGATGTTTCAACTTGATCAACATGATAACCCCTTCCTCCCCCCCCCCCCCCACAAAACAACAACAAAAGAAAAGCAAAAGCAAAACAAGAACAGGTTCACATCTGCTTTAATTTTTAAAAGCACAAAATGTTTGTGTTTTCATCAGAAGTATTGGTCTATTAATATTGTGCCTGTGTAATGCTGTTTGCACTGTTCTGGTTTTAGCATCCCTGTGGGTTTTTCTGGCTCAATTATGAATGAACAGATGATTATAATGCATTCTATTAAGTATTAGATACACTGTTCTTTTTTTTTCTTCTTCTTCTTAATGAGAGCTATAGCTTCGGAGACTTCAGTTTGAAGACGATCTGTCCCTGCTTGCCTTGAATCCCAAAGCAAGTTCAAAACAAGGCTACTTCATGAGAAAGACAAATGTGTGCTGTCTGTGATGTAGTAAGTCTTCTTAGGCCTTGAGAAGTATTTTGATGTTTCCATAATACCAACATCGTAGACAGTCAGGTATGATTAGGTGTTTCTCTGTGCGTTATATGAGAAAGACTATACTTTCAGTAGCCTGCCCTTGCTGTTGGGAGAGCTATCATACTGAAATGTTTTTGACTGCCATGTTTCATGAAGTTCCTGAATTCTGTAGGTCTCATTCTAATATCACTCCCCTCTTGTACTCTTTTAATCCAACAGCTCAGCGAAAGGCTGGAAAGAAGGGCCCTGCCCAGAGGGAACCGGCGGCAAAGGTTGAGGCCCGGGCGGAAGCCAAGGCCAAGGCCAAGGCTAAGGCAGATGCCATCAAGGTAAGCATTCTAACGAAAGGTAGTAGCTGGTAGATTAATGATCAAAGGTTACTCGTTTGAGTTTTATCCCATTACTAGATAGGCAGGCTACAGCAGTTCATGGTGTTACTGAAGTGAAAGAGTGGAAAAATTTGAAAAGAATTCAACACATTTATTTAGATTTTTTGCATAATTAAAAACTTTTGACAACACCTGCATTTAGGGCCAGTGGGAACTAGTAGTAATATTACACTTGGATTATATCAGTAACAAGGTGAAGGAATGTGTATCTGCAGGGATGCCAACTCTCAGAATGTGGAAAATTTGAAAAGAATTCAACACATTTATTTAGATTTTTTGCATAATTAAAAATTTTTGACAACACGTGTATTTAGGGCCAGTGGGAACTAGTAGTAATATTACCCTTGGATTATATCAGTAACAAGGTGAAGGAATGTGTATCTGCACGGCTGCCAACTCTCAAGAATTGAGCGTGAGACCCACGCATTTTGGTCCTTTCTCGCGCTAAAACTTTATTTCATTTGCATGCATTTCTATTGATCTCACTCATTTTGACTCCTAAATTATAGCATTGGCCTATGGGAGTCTCACTCTAACTAGTTTCCAGTGTTGGCAGCCCTGTATCTGTAATGAAAAATCTTTGAGCAATTCCTTGGTCCTGACTAGTTTTGTCCTTCCCTTCTTCCAGGCAAAGAAAGCAGTCTTGCGTGGAACCCATTCCACCCGCAAGAGCAAGATCCGCAAGAGGGTGACGTTCCACCGCCCCAAGACTCTGAAAACCCCCCGCCACCCCAAATACCCCAAGAAGAGCAGCCCCAGGCGGCCAAGGTAAACGACAAGTGATGCCTGTGGGCAAACATCAGTGAAGGAGAATTAGCAGTAGCTGCATTATGCCTACAACAAAATCCTCAAATTACGTTTTTTTTTTCCAGCTGATGGGTACTCTCTTACAATGTACTCTGCAGTAAATTTTGGGATTTTCCCATTGGTGGTGTGAACAATTGCATGCAATGTGAATTTCAGACACGACATGGGCAAATATTCTTTTCCTGCCATACAGTTATAAGCACAGTTTTTCACAAACGACTTGTACAGTTGACAGTGTTAAAAGTTATTACATTTTAGATTAAAACAAAAACAAACATGATGATGGAGTGAAAAATATGTTTTACCCATTTCTGAGAAGCAGAGTTCCCTATTTTCCACTTTGTAGGCAAATTCCTTTAAAATTGTGTTATGAAAGTGAAGTATTTTATTGTATTTATAATTAGCTTGGTTGCAAATAGTAATCACCAGAGAAAAAATATGGCATATTCTCTGTGTTCACATGGTCCTTTAAAAATGGTATGGTTTACAAAACTCAAATTATGTGCTGATGATGAATATATTAATTTTGTGTTGTCTTTCTTGTTTCTTCAGTGATTTGTTGCAACTTATGTGCATGCCACTCCAGTTTTCAATATTGATAATATTTTGTGTCATTTTCATGTTTCTGTGGGGATAAAAACTCTGAAATTTCCAGTGTTTTTAGCTCATCTGAGCCGAAGGCTCATTGAGCTATTGCAATCGCTTTTTGTCCCGCATGCACCGTCTGTCATGCGTGAACTTTTTAAATTTTCATCTTCTTCTTAAAAACCCCATGACGTGCCCCCCCCCCCCCAGTTCCCAGTTAAGGTATCTTTTAAAATCTTATTCTCTAGAACCAGAAGTGATAGAGCTAAGTTTACACTATGAGTACATTGATGACTGTAGTTTCAAGTTTGTTCATGGTGGATCCAGGGGTGGGGAGGTCCAAATGGGGGCCTAAATTGTACATGTTCTTCTTCTAGAAACCCCATGATGGATTTCCACCAAACTTGGCAGTTAGGATTCCTAGGGGTAGAATCTCGATTTGTTCAAAAAGGCACCATGCTCCCTGTGGGGGCTCCTGGGGGCCCATACCCCCTAAAATCAAGGAACCTCTAAAAAATCTTCTCTAGAACCAGAAGTCATAGTGCTAAAAGGTAAGATAAATACTATGAGTTAGTACATTGATGACCGTAGCTTCAAGTCTGTTCATGGTGAATCCAGGGGTGCCCCTCCCCCATTTCATCTTCTTCTTTGATTCCCTTCTTTTTTTTTGGGGGGGGGGGGGGGGGGCTGGAGCACAATGCCCAAAGTGGGGAGGGGGAGACAGACAAAACCCCCAAATTAAGGAATCTTTTCAAATCTTTCCTCAAATTGTAAGCGATAATCTTCAGTAGTGCTATGTGTAATTTAGATTAGTGACTGCGTGGAAGGTGAACTTGCGATGTTCAGGTGATTGTGAGACGTACTCAGGTCGTGTCAAGAAGTACTCTTGACCTATTAGGAGAACCATGCATTATGGCAGAGGCATACCAGTCACCATAGTGACATTTCTACGTGGTCTGTCGTTTTTCGTGATAGGTTGGACCAGTACAGCGCCATCAAGTTCCCGCTCACCACAGAGAGCGCCATGAAGAAAATTGAGGAGAACAACACCCTGGTGTTCATCGTTGCTCTGAAAGCCAACAAGTTCCAGATCAAGACGGCAGTCAAGAAGCTCTACGACATCGACGTCGCCAAGGTCAACACCCTCATCAGGTAAAGATGCTGCTGCTGCTTCATCTTGGTCCAATTTCCAAGACCTTATTTGTTTGTATGTTTGTTGTTTGTTTGTTGTATGTTTGTTTGTTTGTATGTATGTTTGTTTGTATGTATGTTTGTTTGTTTGTATGTTTGTATGTATGTTGTTTGTTTGTTTGTTTGTATGTTTGTTGTTTGTTGTTTGTATAATATATTTATATTGTATTTGTGTGGTATTTCTAAATTTAAATCACTTTACCCTTGGGTAGAGACAATATTTTGCAGTCCAGTGGTAAATAGCTGCATGCAGAAGTTTCGATGAAGTTCCATTTCTCTCTCATTCTTATGAAGTGGAGGCCTTTTTTTAGTTTGGACAGTTTGTAAATACCAGATGCTGTATACTGCATCCATCTAATTTGTCATCATTAAATATCATATCATAACTATCATCACAATCAATGCCATTGCCATGCACACCCCCTTCTTGTCTGAAGCTATGGCAACATACTGTGTGTGTAGATTGTGATTGCATGACGGGTGCATTTCATTGGGCATTGAATTGGCAATAGTGACGAGGTGAATGCTCAATGGTCACATCCAGTACAGCCTCAGCAAAAAGTGAGCAAATTGATCGGGCATATCTGTTGGACTACCTCTGCATGTATGCATCTTGCGTGGACAGTCTCCTCATGAACATGGAAAATATTCCTGCCCTAGTTAGGGACGCATTTAATAAGCATTGAAATTCTGGTACAGTGCACTCCGATTATAACAAACACGGTTATAATGAAATCCTCACTACAAGAAGGTACAAAACTACCATATCTTTACATACTTTCCTGTTCAGCTATAATGAAATCCATTATAAAAAAAACAAAAACAAAAAAACTGATGGTCCTGAGGACTTTGTTATAATGAGAGTGCACTGTCGTGACAAGTTGCTCATGTTGGCTACACTTACCTGTTTGCCCTATTTTTTGACCATATCACAGGCCCGATGGACAGAAGAAGGCCTACGTCAGACTAGCCCCAGACTACGATGCCCTTGATGTTGCAAACAAGGTAAGAACGGGTGGAGTTGACATGAAGCCAGCTGTGTTGCCATCTCATGTTATGACATTTGGATAAATCTTGTATGATTGAAAATGCCTTTGGTTGTGTTACTGCTTTGCTTTTGAATCAAATCAAGGACATTCTTTAATTTCTAGAGGAGCGACTTTGTTTTGGTACGATCATCTGTCTCCTCCCCGGCCATAGATACATGTAAGTGTAAGGAGGAAATCAGTCCCAATATTTGGCACGTTTTTACAAGCTGCTTCTTGCTCCAACTCATTTTTAAAAGGAGATGACAATGTAATTGACTGCTTTTCATTAGTAACGCATGAATACATATTACACTGTAGTTGACATCGAAATGAAGTAATGCAAGGTTGCTCTTTATTGACTTGGACCAAAAAATTGTATCCGTAAGTAATATGCAAGGTACAGTGCACTCCCATTATAACGAACATTGTTACAACGAAATTCTGGTTACAATGAAGTAAAATTTCAGGCCCCAAAATGATCTGCTCTTTGTTCATTAATTGTTTATTTGTTCGGTTATAAGGAAATTTTGATATAACGAAAGAAAATTGCCAGTCTCGAGAACTCCGTTATAATGGGAGTCCACTGTATATGGCAAAGGATACACTATGATCTGAATATTAATAGTTGACTTTGTAATGTTTTCTTGTGCCTCTTCTGTTTCTACAGATCGGCATTATATAAACATCTCTTCACTGGTCAGCACAGGAGAGGGTATAAAGCCATGCAGGTCATCATGCTGTGAATAAATAGCATAAAATGTCACATATCTGGCTCCTGTGTGTCATACATATCTACCGAGTACCAGTCTCCCATGGTGATTGGGTGTGATTTGAATTGTAAGTGAGGTTGGTTGAACCAGGCTGCACCACTTGGGCAAGGGTAAAGACTACTGTACGGGCTGAAATTTTCACGGTGGTTTTATTTTCACGAATTTCGCGAATCGTCTTTGTACTGCGAAAATAACAATGCGCAAATAACTAAGTTCAGTTAGACCCTCGCAACCGCGAAATTAACAACATGCGAAAATGTCCTCCAAGTAGCAGTTCGTGAAAATATCTGTACGCGAAAATTTCAGCTCGTACAGTATTGTTTTCTTTCTCAACACTCTATTTGTGTGCATGTGTGTATTGATGGGTTATGTATGTATGTATGTACAGTATGTATGTGTATGGTGATGTTTGTGTGTATGTGTATATGTATGTATGGATTGATGGATATACAGCTTGTGTGCATTTGGGTGAGCATGCTTTTGTGGAAGAATGGCATTATCAGTTGTTCAAGTCTGATATGTGACTGCCTGGCTCAAAACCCACAAAAAATTGTAGATTAGGATTGTCTGTGATGGACCAAATTACAGTGTGCTCCAGTTATAATGAACACGGTTATACAATTGTAACAAAATCCCGCTTACAATGAAATAAAAACTTACATAACTGTAGTCCACAATATTATCTGCTCTTGTTTTTCATTGTATTTTTCTTAGGTTATAGCAAGATTTTGATGTAACTAAAGAAAACTGCTGGTCCCAAGGACTTTGTTATAACTGGAGTCTGCTGCAGTCATTTAGGTTGACCTATTCAAAGTACCCGCTTCTCTACCTACTGTCAAAATATGGCTGCCTAAAACAAATCAAAATAGAGATATATGCAGTTTTCCTGGACCATTAATTTTTGGACAGGCGCTGCTTTCGTTGTGTTTTTCATTGATGATTCTGCACAGCACGCCTGAGTGACCCTAATCTTTAAATCCTCCTTTCTCACTTTTCTGTGAAGCTGCACCTCCTAACTCTTTCTTATTTCACTCACTTGTTGAATGAGTGAGGATGGTCCAATTTTAACAAGTTGTATATCATTAAATTTTAAAGCTTGGAACTTGCTCTTTTAAAGTACACATATTAAAAGTGAAAATTTATTGTCACCTACTCTTTGTGGGTTTTGAGCTGGGTGGTCACATATTCTTAATGATGGTAATGATATGATAAAAGTACATAATACGACTTGTTGATCATGTGCGCATTGATCAACAAGCGATATTCACGAACATAGTACATACTTGTATACACTCTGTCCATATACATTGTACAATATAATGCACTTGGCAAGAATGACACTTATGTATCTTGCGTGAGATCCGAACCAGTCTCCAAAAAAAGCTTGGAGTTATTGCTCCCACCCACTTCAAGAGAATGCAGACAAGATAAATTGTGAGTTGTTCGCTAGGCTACAACTTTTGTACGGCTGAGATGAAGATGGAAGTTTTTTATGTGTACAATTGTATGTACAGTGCACTCCCATTATAACGAATACAGTTATAACGAAATTCCGATTTCAGCTGTACAATGAAATAAAAATTCGTGCTGCAACATTATCTGCTATATGCTTTTCATTGATTATTTGTTCGGTTATAACGAAATTTCAATATAACGAAAGAAAAATGCCGGTCCCGAGGTCTTTGTATAACGGGAGTCCACTGTGCATGTGTACCATGAAGAGTTTGATGAAGAGGCATGTGTGTTGGTATGTTTGTTTGCAGAGATGTGGTTGCCAAAAAGAGAAAGAAATTGCACAAGCAACAATGAAAAGCATCGGAGGTTGGAGATTGACCCAACAGGGTTTCTTTTGTTTGCCTGTAGTGCTAGAGTAACAGATTTGTGTATGAGGGAATGTCACAGAATTTTTCTCAAACTACAAATATTGATGGAAACACAAATGCAACAAATTTGAAGTCATTTTGGTTGAAGTAAAGTCTGTAATCGACATCTTTCTTTCCAGCAAGAAGACACAATATCATACATGTACATGAAATTAATGATCATTTTCATTTCCCAGCATCGGCTGGTTTAAGATGATACGAACCACTGCAACTTCAAAGGAATTGTAACATATCGGCATCCTTACAGTACATGTACATGAAAACGTTTGAATACAGCAATAATGAGAAGATTTGAATGCAGCATAACATATATTACACTTGGCTATGGCAACTGTACTTACACATCTCTAGCTACATTTTCAGTAACATAATTGACATTGAAAACAACTACCACATGTAGTATGAATTGTATGCCTATAATATATCAATAAATACGCACCAAGCAACATACATGTATACGAATTGCAAGATTTGATGCAGCAACTATTGACTATATGTACATGTCTAGAGAGCCCAATACACGTACTTCATACAGTACTTGCTTTCCGCAATAACTGCAAAACTCTACCTGAGGTTTAGTGAAGATTTGCCAAGTACAGTGTATAACAGTAACTAGTGCTGATCATATTGATCTTGAAAAATGGACATAGATTTGAAATAAAATGTAAAAGACATGGGAAATCAAAAGGCATTTGAGATTGAAACAAACATGGATTCAAATACCTAAGAAAATGAGCGGTAGTGAAATCAGCTGACGAGGCTTGAAAGGCACAGCTGCCATGACTTTACGGTGATGTCACTTGCAAACGATGTAAATTATAACCACCGAGATAATTCTGTGAGCACGCATATTTATGTTTGCAGCAAGCACAATTCTGAAAAATTATTTCAGTGAACTTCTTTCTCCCCTCCCCCACAACATTTGGTAAATGTTTTCTTTCGTAAACTTAATGGTCCGAATTCACCAAGGTGGTACAATCTTTGTCCATGGTTTAAACCATCCCTCATGGACAATTATGTTAACATTTCGTCGCTACGATATGACTGATTTTGTAACGAAATAAGTCATGCGACACTTGCCGCCCCATACAAAACTACGGTCTTTGTCCATCATGGACAAAGATTGTATCATACCACCTTCGTGAATTCGGGCCATTCTGTGCAGTTAATTCACATTCAGCTTTCCTGACAACATGACCGTATTGTGCCAAGATGTCAAATACAACACTGTTTACTACATACTACCACATGTTACATACAATATTTCATTTTCATGGAAATTGATGTGCAAAACATCAACAAATGCAGCTAAGATACCTTGAGAAACACAAAAATGCCACCGTATGGCTATTATTACAGAAAGCTGTACAACATTTACAACAGACTTGTCATACATAACACTGAAAGAAAGATTCTTGATATACGTAACTCAGTATTTCTGCTTTACTAGTCCAGAAGTTGTAACAACTTCTGTGTATTTCACTTTTTGCAGCCCTGGTTTTAACGGAATCTCAATCTAAAAAATTAGTATTTCCTGTGAATATGTTTGCTACATTGAGTTTACTGCACTCACAGGAACATAATGAGAGTTTCTGTCTATAAACTGAAAACTAATGTGCTTGAAATACAGAGTACGTTTGAATACAATAAACAGAATAACCTTTGGTACTTGAGTTGTTACTATTGCATTCAAATGCAGCAGGATATTTACAGTGAAGTATACCATTCACTTCAAAAAATGCAAGCATATAGCAATAAATATTGATCAGCAAGATTTAACGATACACAAAAATACGGATTGCTAATTGTCTTTGGTCAGCAGCATGAAACATGAGAAAATACAACAGCGTGCCAACACCACATTTCAATCATTTTGAAAGTTCATTTTACCGTAGAAACATATTCTGTATGCTGTCATAAAGTTATCATGCAATCATTGGAGGTATATAGGCATGTATATGGATCTACTTAAGATGTACATTGTACATGTAAATATGAAATAACACACTTAAGGAAGTATTGCTTGCCATTAAAATACATAATGATAAGAAATTTGACAAAAAACATATATTTTCTTTTTTACCGAAACTACATGCATTACGAGAATAGTAACTTATGAACACTCTACTGGACTACAGATATATATTTAAAGGTTTCGGGTTTGGACTATTCAAAAGTTGCGGAGGATGGATAATTCATGTCTGACCAAGTAATGTGCATTATTTGTTTTATAAAATGGTGACATGAATTAAAGTCCACGGCAGCCATTTTTGCAAGAATCCCACTGATCGGCCAGCACCAGCTTCGAGCTCGATCACTGAACCGCGAATACAAACAATAAATTGCAATGCATTTATACATGTACCTGAGCGCAGATGAGCGGTGGTACCGTTCATTAGTACACTACTGCCCGGTGAAAAGTAAATTCAGACCTTCAGCTAGGCAATATAAAAGATTACTCATGTGATAGCTCTCAGCCAATCAATTGGCTAGGTGCCATAACATCATTGGTGTATTAAAAACTAGAAATGTCGCTTTGGCGACTGGTATGCCTCCGCCATAATGCATGATTTTCCCAATAGGTCTAGATAGTACATGTGGACACTGTGTGATTACATTTTCACAAAATTGGCAAAATACTGGAATGACAAGTTTGTCACAAATGTGTTGAATGTTCACCTTCCTTGACGTAGGTTTAATTGGATGAATAGGAGAGCATGTATCTAGGGATTTAAGGACTTTAACTTGACTTTGACCCATTCATACATTTAGGCATTGAGTAATTTTCAAGGTACAGGTGTGGAGAAAAAGTGCAATTTCTGAATTGAATGTTACCATTTTCATCTGGCCCTTGACCCTAAAATTCATAAGATAATTACTTTCAGGTAGAACATGCATAATATGTACCAAGTTTCAAGGTAACTTGAGCCACTTCCGAGATATGGAGGAAAAAGTTAGTTCAGCACTTTCACTTGATCTTTGACCTTTTGACCTTTGAGGCAAAAAGAGAAAAAAAAAATTTCCAGAGAATTTCTATTAGGTTACACACGCATACACCAAGTGTAAAAAAATAACCCTGCTGGCATTGCATAAATATGAGGGTAATAGTAACATTTTAAAGTCTTGCACTTGACCTTTGACCCCTGACCTTTGACCCCATGAACCCTACATTCTCTAGATAATCACTTCCAGTCAGAACATGTATATACTATGTTCCATGAAGATACCTTGAACAATTTTTCAAGGCACGGAGAAAAAAAAAGAAGTTTTAATATTTTTACTTGACCTTTTGACCTTTGACCTTTGACCTCATGGCCCAAACTTTCATCAGAGAATCTTAATTGGGTAATACATGTATACACTAAGTTTCAAGAAAATATCTTCAGGCATTCAATAGATATGGTGGAAATAGTGAAATTTTATGTATTTGACCCTGACCTTTTGACCTTTGACCTTTGACCTCATGACCCAAACTTTCACCAGAGAATCTTAATTGGGTAAAACATGTATACACTAAGTTTCAAGAAAATATCTTCAGGCATTCAATAGATATGGTGGAAATAGTGAAATTTTATGTATTTGACCTTGACCTTTTGACCTTTGACCTTGAGCATGTGCACCCAAAAGTTGATAGGCACAACTTCACCCCCTAATACACATACATGCCAAGTTTCATTAGGATACCTCAACAGGTTTCGATAGTTACCTTGTCCACAAAATTCATTACGGACGGACGGAAGGACGGACGGACGGACGGAAGGACGGACGGACGGACGGACGGAAGGACGGACGGACGGACGGACGGACGGACAACCCGAAAACATAATGCCTCCGGCACCACTTCGTGGCGGAGGCATAAAAAATGACCATTACCAATAGAATGCAGGTGTAATAGAAACAGGAAGCCACCCATACTTGATGTCACTCCTTGTTCTGACATAGTCTCGTTTCCGTCACAACGTCAGATCTTATCAATCTTATGTCTGCATCGTTCATTTAATGTAATACGTCAGAGGAAAAAGCCACAGCTCTTTAAGTCATTTATTGTTAAATACATCCTAAAGCCGTATATTTCCATTCAGAATATTTGCGTAAATTTGCTCGTCTACGCGCACGTAAGTCTGTGCGTTCTGGTCACACACAAAAACGGGATCGCTGACGACTTGAACGTTGAAGCCTTCTTGCACCAATTGCGTCTTCTTCTGTTTGAATGTGGCGGTATGTTCCAGTCGTGCCGAAACGCGCACGAATCGCGGACAAGCGTAGTTTGGTAAGCTGGATGTCACGTGTTTGTATGTTGCGCGTGGATTGAAGACTTCGCCATCTTTGAGGGCTATTGCGGTCATTCCTGCCTTCCCATAATGCCCTGCATTTAGTATTCAAATGAAAAGAACAACACCGCGTCTGAGAAGTCTTGAATTGTGAAAGTGTCTAACGAAGGCATATACAGTTGTACCATGACGGTGCATTCATTTTTATGTATAAATTATATCGTATTCTTTTAAACTACCAAAATTACATTATTGTCCGTTCTTATAGCTATTCTGTTATTCAGACATGAATAGCGCTCTCAAGAATATGCATTTTATAGCAGCAATTTTGTTTACTAATTGTTGTTAAAATGCAAATTTCACTATGTTTGAATACGACCATAAAATGATTTAATGCAAAATTGATCATTCAAATGTGACTTGAATTTTACATGGCTGGAATATGACATTTAAACTTAATATGACATTAATATTAATTAGCGCTTGCTTACCCGGTACGGTGACGCCATAAACACTCGCCTCCAGAATTTCCGGTAGTTCGTTTAGGGTCTGAGCCACCTCGGTGGTCGCCACGTTTTCGCCTTTCCACCTGCAAGACAGCATTGACATAATCATCGATCGAGTGTATGATTATTCCATATATTTTCATAACATGTTCACTGAAAATATTTTATGAATTGAATTTTGATTTGTGTTTGGAAATCAAGCAACTTGACTGCACATAATGATCTAATCATTCATTGTGTTCCTTTTATGTGTTTTCATGTAAGAGAGGGCTTTGTAAAAGATTGTTTTCTATTATTGTGACTGTATTATCCAGTTTATAAACAGAAGTGAATGATTACAGTGGATTAGATGAATGAATCAATGAATTGATAAATCAAATAAGAGGTAAGCTGGTCAATGAATAAACGTCGAAAGCTGGACAAACCCTATTATTTTACCTTCTTATACCACGTCATTACAAAATTACCAATCTTTGCGATCGCAACGAAACGCGCTCACACTCGTCGCGTGCATTCCTCACAACGCCTACCTAAAGGTGTCGCCAATACGATCCTTGAAGAACAGGTTGAAGTTCGCGTCTCGCACGAAGAGGTCTCTCGTGTTGAAGAAGACGTCGCCGTCTCGCCGCACGTTCCTGACTAGCTTCGTCTCGGTCAGAGCCTTGGAACCCACGTAACCCTCGAGCGGGAAGATTCGGTTGATCGGGCAAATCAAGAGTCCCGTCTCACCTAACACACACATACACAATGTAAAGTACAGAAAAAAAGTAAAGCAAGAGAGTCAGAAAGACCGACATGAAAAAAAAAAAATAATTCTACAAAATTAATACTTAATATCAATGTAGACATTTTTTAAAAGGTATAAGAGCCTCTTTTTATATGTGTACTATGATGATTGCACAAAATTCTATCCATATTCGCTCCTATTTCACGAGAATATAATTATATTCTAAAAGACCACAAAATTTTGTGTCAGAATGATGTATAAGGCAGACAAGAAAATGACGACCAAGGTTACATTCGTTATTATTATTTCGGGATATCATTTTTTAACTTCGATTGAAACGAGATGCAAATATTATGTATTCAATGAAAGAGAGCGTGTTCGTAGCTTTGGTGTGATGTTCTGTGTGTACTGAGTTTGTCTCGTGTGTAGAAGGCTGTGACGTCAAAAAAAGTCCCTCTACCTACCTGGCGCCACTGGTATGCACCTCCCTTGCTCGTCTCTTATTGGCTGAGATGTCTCGTAATCGTACTGGATCAACTCAATCTTGCATATCGCCTGCAAATTAGAGAGTCATGCAAGCGAGAAAAATATGCATAACTTCAGATTCTACAGACGTGTCCTCAAGCTCCAGACCCCGCCCCGCCAAAAAAAAAAAAAAAAAAAAAAATCCACAAAACAAATACACAAACAAACAATAGTGTATAGAACGTCACAATTTGTCATCACTCGTACAAAAGGGACATTTCAAAATTACAATTCGGACTGTAGAATTGCCGAACGCACGAAGGTGACGAGTAGTGTACTCTAATACAGAATACTGAATAGGCCTACAGAAAATGAAACAATGCACACTCTGTAAGAACGTATATAACCATGAGTTGAATTTAACAACTCTATGCTCATTATTAAGTCATTTCAACTTCGTGTTTGATGTGTTGGAGTTCACGTAATTGTCTTTGAAGAGAACCAAGTTACTCTCATACCAGACTTTCTTTGGCAGAACTAATGTACTGGGACCATTATACATTGTAACACAGAAAATATCAAATTGGAGGTACATGGTATCATCTTCTCAATACGGAAATGGGATGCATACATGTATTAATAATGATAATATACAAACGGTAACACATTCATCATACAGCGCAATTTTCAGACTCCATTTTATGCGCTCAAGATCATGAAAAGACAACACCAATGTGGATGGGTACAGATTTACACTGGGTTCTCATCTTATAAAAAACGAAAGCCTCCCTATAAATAGGAACGCTTTCATAGCTTTCTTACAAATACATGTACATCCAACGAATTCTTTAAACGTACGTTTTATGCACGAGGTTAGACATTGCAATAAACGAAATGATAAGTTTACTCTATGATAAACCTCTGCTACAGTAATCATAAAATGCCATTACCTTATGCTCTGCCAAATGAGTGCCCTTCAAAGATAATGACAAGTTGAGAAAAAAAAAGTAAAACGAAAGTGAAAGTAATGGATATTGTACCTGAAGAAGTGGAGACCAACGCCCGACTGAGCCCACTGTGTTATCGACGTTCATGAGACCAAAGTTGGCTTCGGTGGCGCCGTAGAGCTCGACGATGCGATCGATGTCGAAGCGGTCGCACACCTCCTGCCAGATGTCGGCGCCGAGCCCGTTGCCGATGGCGAGCCGTACGTTGTTGACGCGATCCTTGTCCGTCTGCAATGGACAGGTTGTAAACGGTTAATGAGTACAGTATGGCAGAGTCGAGTCACATTTTAACGAGTTGACTTTGTTAATGATGATGATTATAGTGATTGCGGTGGACCCTGCCGATGATTATGACGAAATATGACGAAATTGATGATGATTTTATGACAATGATGATTACCGTTAAACAGTTGTTTGGTTGTGATGGTGTGACACTGGTCACTGGAACAGACATGAAGCACATTTGCCTATAACAAGTCTCAACGTTAACAGTGGTCCGGGACCACTAAAATTGATGCCGGTCCATTCAAAAGACTAACTGTTGGTGACCCGATTGGGCAGCTAAAGCTCAAAATGATTTTTTTTTAATATAATTATTTCTTTTATTTCGGGTCACTTTCTTTTTTCGGGCCAAAGTGTCAAGCCCTGCGTATATGAATAGGCACACAAATGTGAATAACAAGAAATAATCAAATTAATCAACCGTTACTGATTGCTGGTAAAGAAAAAAAATGATAGTGCTTTTGTTTTAAAGAATGATGAAAGACATAAGGGATTCTGTAAATATGTTGATGCTGAGTGGTTTAGTGAATGTGTTTTCCACGCAACGATTGATTATGTTGTCATGGAGATATAACGAATGTCTTACGCAATGTTTGGAACATTGAAGGAGCGCAAAACGCAGAGGTAAACTCACCTTTGGTTGAGCAATGAGGTAGCGAAACAGTTCACCTATGTACATGAACATGGTGACATTGTGCTGACGGCAGTCGATCCAAAATTTCGACGCCGAGAACTTACGACGCAGCACGCATGTAGCTCCTGTAAAAAAGTATAATAATAATAATAATGATAATGATTGCAGGTAATTTAATGAAGTAAAATGCCACATTTTCTCGTGTGATAAGGTGTAGCATATTCACTTACTTTCAAAACAGACATGACAGATCGTAATTCGCTTTGGCATTTTTCGCAAAAGTTGCGATTTATAGTTAAGTTATAATGAGCAGACTGTCAGTAGTACACCGATACTGACAGTCTGCGATCCATATAGTCTCTCCGTCTATACAGGTGGAAAGAAAGAAGCTATGTAGGTGCCTGCACTAAATACCACAGATACCCACCCCCCCCCCCCCCCCCCGGTCAGTCCATATGACGTCATTTTAGACTGTGACAATATCAGAAAATTCATTATCTTAAACAATATCGAGCTGAAGATCCTTAAAGAGAAAATAGTCAACAGAATACATTTCGACAGGATTATTAAATCTCTTTCATTACATAACTAAGACTCACAGTATCCTGTGCACTTCTCTCTGATTGGTTGCTAAAGGCGACAAAATGTTATTATTGTTTGTTTGTTTTTTAATCAGGGTTTCCAGTATGTCACTGGCAACATTATCACCAGAACAGACAGCTTTTAAGGAGGTTCGTATACTGGAACGTCTTCACCATCAAAGCATAAGTATGCCATCAATACGTTATATAAAATTGTCTATCGTGTTGTCGAAGTTGTGTCCGTCTACGAACCGTTGTTGATGACGTTGCTGAGCCCGATGAAGAGAGCCGAGATGTGGTACAGCGGAAGCGTGATGTACATGACGTCATCACACGTCATCTGGAAGGAATCGAGCATGAATCCACCAGCGAGCAGTTTGTAGTGCGTGAGTCGAGTAGCCTTGGGCAAGCCTGGAAGGAGAAAATAAAAACAAACTAAGCAATAACCTTCTGTTTTTTCTCATACAAAGATCATGAGCAGTATTCATGAGTGCGCACTGTTATATTCAAGCGTCCACAGAACAAAACAAACACAAATAACCAAACAAAACCAAAAAACAGGCGGCGACGACTGTTATTAGCTGCACAGGTTGATGCGCGTACTAAACGCGACTTTGATTACGTAATCACACGTTCTTCAACAAGGGAGGTGCGCTTATGATAACTATAACTGTCCCATTTCTGCTAATATGCAGTCAATAAAACTGACCGGAAGGAAGCATTTTGGCTTCTGCAGTGTTAATGATAATAAAACTTTTGAAAATATAATACTATCATAGTTTAACGTGTCGAATCATCAAAATTCATATTTCTTCCCTGTCTCTTACCAGTTGTTCCCGAGGTGTAGATGTACGCGAACGCGTCTCGTATGTTGAGGCCGCTTCTGACGTCACGAGGTAAATTGGTGTCGTCATCGGTGATTTCGGACGGCAGGGGAAACCCCGGATCCAAGGTCCAGACGGAAACTGACCTCTGCTTCAACTCGGGTCGGATGTCATCGACATGTTTCGATGACCCATCTCCTGCGATGTAATTTCGATATCGAGAAAGATTACAATAGACGACTTTGACTCAATAATTTCAAACTTTACCAACTCAAGGTATAGTTTGTTTGTTTTTTCTGGATGCCTTTCCATCAACTTTCATGAGACTTGTTCAATTTTGGCATTAGCGTATTATATTGTAGAATTCAAACGATAAGTCCCAATTTGGATCTTTTATGGAAAGTGAAGATAATCGTCCAATCTTCACTCGTTCAAACGAAAGCCTTTTTCTGTTTATTTTGCCCTTAGTCTATTGGATAATACAATATCCATGCCTTGACCTGTTGCGGTCAGGTGCGTGGTAGTTAACGTTTCAATTTAATGTGCCTTACCGTAAAGACTTCAAACTCCCTCATGTTTAACGGATAATCAAACCTATACAAAATTGTTCAGACGATCATCAAAATTTATCGTGGTACCATGTATAGGAGTGAATTAAAGAGACAAAATATTAAATAGACAGACACACAGAAACATACGCAAGCACACACACACACACACACACACACACACACACACACGATGAGAGCACGTTATACCCAACGTAATACGCTGCGACTTGCGAATTATAAGACGATTTTTATTTTATTGCAGTATAACTTGTTACAATTTTTCTTTGCGATAATAAGCATGGATGTGTGCGTGGTGTGTGTGCGGGGGGGGGGGGGGGATGAGTGTGAGTGTGTGTTTATGAATACTATACGAGTGAGTTCTAGTGACGCTTTTTCTATTGCGCCTTTCATCGCGGTGCCAAACTTAACTATGATATTATTTGTGACTCCACAGGGATCTATAGTGTGTATGGTTGTAAAATATTTTTGTCGTTGATCTTTTCTTATACCGAATAAAGATTTATCGCATAAATTTCGAGTGATACATGATGACTGCTACTTGTTTTATTGCTCATCGCTTTTTCAACTATTACACTACTCCCGCGGGTAGTTATGAAAGCATTTCTTGACATCGTTATACTGAGATTACCCCTACTGGGAGCACACCAGGCACGTTGCTGGCGCACCGCCAGAGTTGGGCGATGCCCAAAACACAAGGCGCAGACATGTGATTCGGTACCAATTAGTTTCGGATTGATAATCACAACATTTAAATTCAGAAATAAAAGGGTATAATGCTTGAATACTGCCCTATACACGCGTAAACAGCCCTCCGTCAGAAGGGACAACGTTGATAAACAGACTAGATAGATATCTAACCTACATAGATTTCTTTATTTTGGCATGTATTAAAATACACACAAAATTGCTCTCAGTCTTCTACACACAAGTAAACATAATCATGAATATAAAGTCACTCTGAATTATGATGTAATGAAAAAACAACATGTTCAACAAAGATATAACAGAAACACGCCAATATAAACACAATAAAGCAATTGTACATCTCCATCCGAACTCAACTACCATTCTTTATATTACTTTAATACCAGTTTTATCTTTCTTGGGATTGTGTCAGTGAAAGAATATTAGTCTCTGCCAAAGGCTGTCTCACAATATACTGTATTTATTATAAGAGAAGCGAGCAGAGGGTCATTACCCAAGACTGAGTCGAGCCACTAGGGAGAGGGCTCGTTTGGCTTTGGTTCCCTTTGTTCACAACTTTATAGAAAAAAGAGCTTGTGATCTGCCATAAGTATATTCGAATATAATCACCCCGTCCCCCTTCCCCCCTCCCCCCCCCCCCCCCCCCCCCCCCTCTCCAATCACACAATGCTCCTTCGTGAAATGCAATGATGCGGGCGTTGGGGATCGAGGAATGAGTAATTTATCCCATGTGACCGCTTCATTGCCAAACTTTGCTAATGCACATGCTCAGTCATGAGGCTACTACGATACGAAGAAACTCGTCTTCACGACCAGTCCCCGATGGAACTTGCCAAGATTCATGCGCGCCGGAGCATTGTTATGATTGTTAAATTCATCATATTCATAATTCACTATAGATGCAGAATCAACTCCGCGGTAACCATGCCCGTGGCCTACACACGCGTGCAACGCCAACTATGCGATCTATGACCGCCAAGGGGCAAAGGGCTACACGTTCTTCGCTTTATACCCCTGAGATGCTCAAACCCCCCTTAGTAGATCTTTTACGCTGAAGTGGTATTTATAGCTAACAATTAATCATGCTGCAATGTAGTAATGGCCTCGATGGAGTGTGTAGAATTATTCTGAACTCGCAAATGACTCTTAGCTGAACTTCGTGGAATGAAAGTGTCACGAGGCTAATGCACACGATGCGACGCGATCCTGGATTTCGACTTGCAATCCGCAGCTTTCTGCTTTCAAAGCAGGGTCTATCTATTCTGATTGGTAAGATTTTGAAAAAGTTGGTCGGATCGAAATGAAGTCGGCGGCTTTTCGCTGCATCAGAATAGGCTGGATTCTTGTTTTTACCCAAAGTCATAATATACGGCAATTACTAACAATTAAGTTTTTGTTCTTTTGGTCGCGACAAACAGCATTAGTTTTAGGCGCAATACCCCCCAAAAAGCTATGGAGTACGTAGGTAAGATCGTATAGCCATGAAATTCCTCAATCCTATATATTCTATAATTTTTTTTTTTTCAGAGGTGATTTCATTGCAAGGACCGACAAGGGAATTATTGGCAGTCGTAAAACAAAGACAAACCTTACACAAAGTGCTTAAAGAGATAAGAGGACACGAACCACTGGTCCAGGCATCCTTACCTGACGAGGTGACGAGGGTCGATGCCCCGCTAATCTCGAAGCAGTGGAGGAGCGACTTGGATCGGAGGTTCACGTTGAGCAGAGCGCAGGTGACCCCGAGCTTGCAGAATCCAAGCAGAGTCCAAATGAACGCTGGTTCGTTGCCAACAAAGAGGGCGACCTGTCGAGGGACACGTGAAAAAAAAAAGCAAAAAACAAAACAAAAACAAACAAGAACGTTAATCAAAGGTCAAGAACTCTGAGATCCTTTCTCCTTCATGTAAAACGAGTGACAGTTCTTCACTTGAATAACATGTGGACATGTTTGATGAATCCACCTGCTTGCAAGATTACAATTGTTTTGTTTTATTTTTTTATTTTTTTTTTATTTTTACAGTTTATCTAAATATCTGACGGACCAATTCCTCCGCATGGATGACTGATAGATAAATAGATAGATAAATAGATAGTTAGAAGGATCTATAGATAGATTGATAGATAGATTGATTGATAGATAGATAGTAGGATGAATAGATAGATATAGATTCATGAATGAATAAATACATAGAATGAAAAATTTAGAAATTGATACATCAAAAGTTCATAACGATTGATATGATGAAGCAGAAATAAATCAAGAAATCAATGAAATTATGGTTCTTCCAATTGTGAACATTCATGATGTGCTGTTATTGAAAAGGTGACAATTCATTATTATGATGACGTAACCTATACGATTAGCCGGGGTAAATAACATTTTTTTTTTTGAAAGAAAGGCAGACGACTATTCTTTCTAATCGTTGTCATTACGTATAAATAAGCAAATTCCCTTTCCTAGAAACATCTGGTATTATCAATATCATCGCGCATTTTCTCTTTGAAATGAAAACGTGCAAAGCTATACATGACGCTATCATATATGTCCTAAACAAGGTATCCGAAACATTGCATGGTGCAAAACGTTGTTGAAAACCTGGTTTTATGATACTGTATACGCAGCAGCCGTTCACCAATTGTCAGTGTCAATTTATGTTCAGTTGGATTCCACTTTGTTGCAGCTTGGTGACATTGACCTGCATGCATGGTCACGCGTCACTTGAACGCACGCGCCAAAATTTTGCTCAATGGCGAAAGACGTCGTATAGAAAAAAAAAAAAGAATCAAATGTGATAAAAGAGGGTTATAAATATTCTTGAAAAGAGGTTAATGGTTGGAATCCTACATGTTATGGAGCACGTGTGTGCATGCTGCAAATGATTGTATAGTTTTAGTGAAAGGGATGTTATTTGACAAGAATGAACTATTTGATATTGATGTGTAACGAATAAACGATGCGATTAGCCTTGACCTAAGACGCACCTTGCGAATATTTTATTGGGGTCACTCTTCACCGCTGTCATACTAAGATTTTAAAGTGGCAGTTGGTAGAAGAATGCATTTTAAAGCACAATCGTGACCACTGAGAGAGATCTTTGTCACTCGACCACTCAAGACTTTTCCATTTTGCTTCAACCAGGGAAGTGGGCACACCTCCCTGATTTAACAGCTGTTCTCGAAGCTGTCATTATATGTGCTTCTTCATAATGGGGCCTATTTAACTATTAGCGATGCAAAACGATTGCATTTCTACTTAATTTGTATAAAATATTGATCTCGAGAATGTGACTGACCGCCTCATTATGTATATATTGATTCCTCTATTTCGTCAAAAGCAGTGTAATCATTTAAGATCAATAAAACTGTGACATACTGTGTTGAATAAATTGTCAGACGCTTCTGAGATCTAGGTCGTATTTGACATACAAAAATGCTGCTCTCACAAGTTGGGTTTGAAACCAGAAATGGAATTCACATTCAATTCTGGCTTTCCACTTAATGTTAAAGGCTGATTGTAGTCTCAATAAATTTCAAATGTGATATTTCCCGCCACGAGGTCCTATCAAAGATTTCTCTTCATTGCCACCTTATCGATCTGATTCGAGGAGCGATTTTGAAATCTATTAAAAACATTTTTTTTCTTATATTCATGTCACTCACCTTATCACCTCGTTTGAACCCAAGGCGTTGGGCCATCCGAGCAATCCTATTGGCTCTCCGGTTGATGTCGTCATAGCTGTACGTCTTGTCCTCGAAGATGAGCATCGTCCGTTCGGGAGTTTGAGCGGCGTGCTCCTCAAATCGATCGGCGATGGTAAATGGTATCGCCATCTTGGCGTATCGTGACAGGGTGTGCTGTCTGCGCAGTTGGGTGAGAATGAAGTTGGCGTCGCTGAGGATCGTTGGGTACCGTAGACGCACGCACACCATCAGGCACACCGCCAAAAGGAGGACCACGCCAAGAATTTGCAGCATTGTTCTATTCTTTGGCGCAGCTGTTTACAGAACAATAATGATAATTATTGGTGTGGGTTTTCTTTTATTCCATTCTTCTTGAATATTCACATTGTTGCACACAGAGGACGTGTTGAGAACCTACTGATAAACAAACATCAACAGACTAGATAATTTGTCAAATGTATACTTTGTATTGTATAACCTTTTTCTGGATGGAAATAAAGTATAACTGAATGGCAACAACAAAATGAAGTGATATACATCTGTATTTAAAACGATGTCTTTTGTATTCTCTTTTTTTGTCTTATGATAACTAAGATAGGATGATTGCATTGAGGGCATTCAAACACATAGTAAACAAAGAAGTCCTCATGAAAACCGTCTTTCGACTAATGATTACTTATGAGAGCAAAAAAAAAAAAACAACAACAAACACACAAAAATTAATCTCAGGACCATTATAAAAAAAAAATAAGAAAAATCGATTAGTTTAGGAAATTTCAAAAGTCATTTTAGAATTCGTATCTCATGTTTTACGTGTAAAATTCATAAGTAAAATTTCAAACAAACCTTGGGATAGCAGGTGGTGGTGTAGATTTAGATTAGATGTAAATTTGCTCACACCATCAAGTACTTAACGCTTATATTATATCTTTGAAACCTACATCCTTCAAGCTTTGCTTTTTAGTGGGTTCCTCATAATATTATCACACATTACTTATATGTCCTTATACATTCTTTTTGTGCAATTTTGTTTCAAATTGACTGTTGTGTTAAACGTATTCTTTTTTCTGAAATCAAATGGAATAGAAAACTTGTATGAAAATGTGGAATATGGAACAACAATGAAACAAAAAGTGCCAAAAATGCCCTCACGTTTGCACGGAAAATCTGCTGCAATATCTGCCTACCAATCTCTTGGCCGAAATATTCCTATATCACAAGCGTGACTCCCTCTGACCGTTGGCGATTTGCAGTCTGTTTATTTTCCCGTCAACTGAGCAAGATTTATATAACTCAAAAACTGGCCATGAAACTACGGCATTATTTGTGTTTGGAATGCCATATTACTATACAATCATCCACGGGGACCACTGAGAACATCGTATTTTCCACGAAAAGGGACGTTAACTATTACCTTGACCACTGGGGGTCAAGGTTCAATAGTCGTTCATAAAATGGACGTTACAAAACTGTTAATGACCGAAAGTACTTTCTCCGTCACCTAGCCCCCGCCCCCTCAAAAAAAAAAGGGACCCCAATAATGGAATGTTCTCGACTGACGAATTGAAAAAATAATGGTATATACATATTTGTTTATATCAGTTTTTGTCCGGTGCACGCGAGCGCGGGAGGATATTGTAATGTGTGCTTGGGGGGGGGGGGGGGGGGGGGCGTGAGGGGATTTAAAAATGAGCGACATTCTATCAAAATTCCTGCCACCATTTTCAATACAGCCTCTCCTGTTTTCCTGTTATGAAACCTACACTGGATTTGCATTAAGGGGTATTAAACTTCGTTCCACAGGCCTACAATGTTCTAGTCTGAAGTTCTTGCTTTTGGTTTTTGTTTTTGTTTTTGTTTTTGTTTTTGTTTTTGTTTTTGTGCTAAACATTGATAGACAGATTGATAAACACTAACTGTTAAGAAAATGAGTATATTTGGAAGTATGAAAGCATATATGGAAACACCAACTGCAAATTTCAAAGAGCAAATTGAGCAACAACAACTGTATAAGAGTGAACATGACGGCCAAAAAGTTATCAATTTCATTATAGTGTAGCGATATTTCTGCAGAGCTGGCCTATAATTATACTCACATGTTGAAAATACATGCATGCAATAATTCAAAACATTCTGGTCTCGTTTATCAATAATGATACTTCCAAAATTTAAGGTCAGGTGAATTTTCCCAACTTTAATACAAAGAATGGTGTTCGCTTAGCCATGATAGAACGTAAGCAGTGGTAAGTCTGAAATATCATTGTACAGATATTTGAATAATGCTCCCGGTTAAAAGAAGGAAGGAAAATAGATACACGGTGAAAATGTAAGAACAACAGGACGTTCAAAATTTTCTCGTAAACCCTTTTTTCAAATGCTTTTATGTGAAGATACAATTAAAGAGGACCATCCCAGTTGATATCGTTGTTCCATTCGTTTGCAATTATGTTATTGCAGCCTGAAGTAAAAAGTCAGCATTTGCAAGGTTGTAGTGTCGTATTGATAAATGAGAACACTGTGAAAGAAATTATGAAAGTCAAATTACTAAAGAGGACAAAACTGAAGATTTTTAGACATGTCATTTTACACGAATTTATACCAAATCATCACGACCATCGCGGTGAAGATTTCAAAAACTGTATAAATAGGGAGTGAATTCCGGCGCATAATACCCTGTATATTGAAAACAATCTTTAAACCTTGCTGTCTATACCAACTCGGACAGAATGATTAAAAGTTTACTGACAAACAAGATTTGATCTAAACTCCTCAAAATAAGTTCTGCAATTAAAGTTTGATATATCATATTTCTCTTATACCAGCATTATCTTTATTAAATAAGACATCATAAGAAAGCCTGATTAATTATCTTTAAAATGACACCTCAATTGCTATGATTGGGTATTCCTGGAATGCCTGACTGAGTATGAGGAAAGGTCAAAATAATGTGAAATGTTGCAAAATAGAGCAAACGTGTTATGTCAAGCAGTTTATAATTCCCATTTGCTTTGTCGTTTCAGGGAAGGAATGTGCTTGAAAAGAATGCATTGTGAGATTATCATTAGATTCAAGGCTTCATCCATGAAATAAAAACTGCAATAGTATCTGCAGATTAAAATTAAACATAAAGGTTGACCAAACAGTCATCTAATGTCTAGGAAATGGGAGTGCTGTCATTTCAGCATTGCTTATCATAGTGGCTTTTTTTTCATCAAAACTGAACATTATCAATAGCCGAATTGTTGCGACTTTTCACTTTTGATCTGTCTCCATATACTCAGCTGTTTTGCACATTCCAAGAACACCCAATCATAGCAAGTGAGGTGTCATTTTAAAGATAATTAGGTTTTCTTATGATGTCATATTTAATGAAGATAATGCGGGTATAAGAGATATATGATATATGAAACTTTAATTGCAGAACTTATTTTGAGGAGTTTAGTTAAGAACAGTTATTCTATTGGGTTTAATTTACCTTATCCTAGACGACACATACTTTATTTCTGGGATTTCAAACCAAACTTATATAGCGTTATCTATAACTTCCGAGAAAAGAGAATGAGAGGTCCACTAAAATGCAATTCCTGTGTATTGTGAACAACTCTCGCAATCGATGCAATAACTGACAATAATTACCCCCCCCCCAAAAAAAAAAAAAAATATATATATATATATATACAATAAGACGTAATTCAGGACAGACATTACAGAACAGACAGAACAAAAAAAAAAACACGTAAACACACACACACACACTCTCTCTCTCACACACACACACACATAAAATGCAACATGATAATTATGATTGCAAATGTTGCAATGCCTTCAAGCTGATAATGAGCAATAGGAAAAAGATGAGCATGAAAGTGTCACGGAAAAGCTATAGTGATTCCCTACACGGCTGAAAAAAAAAAAATTGTGCTACTTACACAAAATAGAACAAAACATGCATTTCATTATCTTGGGATGATACTTGAAATTGTCGTCGATTAATAAATTAGAAACACTACCTTGGCATAATAAGGACTCAAAAAGAAAAAACAACAACAACTTGCATTCAAAATAATTCAGTGACAGAGTGTATTTTTTTTCTCTTATTTTGAAATTTACAGAGAATTCAAAAATGTTTGGCCTGTGCATTTTAAATGTATTTTGAGCCAACAATGTTCTTTGGAGAGGTAAATGAAAGTCATTAGACCCTTGTATACCCTTCTATACGAGAATGCTAATGAAATGATGCGTTTCCTGGAAACATGGAATCGAAGATAAGCTGGATAGACAATAACCGATACTTAAAAATTTTAAATGCAGTAAGAATTGTGAGAGCACAAAATATTCGTAGTGATAGGCCGATATTAGAATTGTCAGTATACATTCAGGGCCCTTAATTGCGGTATTGTAATTGACATCAAATTGACCTGAATAGAAAACGTTGTACATTCAGGCCTACCCATACAATCATAGTTCATAGTTATCAAGTATATTGTGTGGATGAATTTCGGAGAAAAAACAAACAAACCTGCAAGATGTTTTTCAGATCAAAGTGATAAGGAGACCCTCTCCCTACCCCCCCCCTAAAGAATGAATATAAGATCGATTATAGATATCACCTTTAACTCTCTTCCCTCTGTAAAACATGATATACCAAAGCCTCACTCAAAACTCACATTTTTCATCGGACATTCAATTGCTATCTGTCTTGGAGGAGTCTACGCCTTTGAATGTTTCTATAACAGATATATTATGGCGCCATACAAACGCTGTGGATCATCATCATCATCATATACCACCACAAAAAAAAAAAAAAGGGGGGGGGGGAACAGGCAAACCTGTATAATGTTTGCATTAAACATAGTAAAAACTGCCAATAGTTTTCGATATTTGAATACTCACCAATATCTAACCAGAGAAGATACGAGAATCACGCAAAGGGAGTTCAGCTCCTCGCCTCTCTGAGCGACCAACAATCTCGTTCCTCGAATCCTGGGACCTCGCACCCCGAGTGAATAATACTATTTTCCTAACTTGACCCTTGCGTTGCACTTGGACCTGCCTTTCCAAATTCGTGGTTGACGTTTGGAGCAGTATGACTTTGTCCGACTAACAGCATGCTGATTATCCTTTCAAGTACCGTATCGCTCTCATTTTATATTCTTGGTGGCATACTTGAGTATTCTTCACAAACTCGTACACAGCGCGCGCTCAAGGACGACAAAGAAACGAAGCATCCTGATTGGATGAAAGGTATATCACGTAAGACTACAGTCATGACGTGTAGCCCTCGAAAGCCAACCGCCCTGGGAGCTGCGTACGTCATAAAGATATCAAACGTCAATGGTCAAAATATTTCTTTATGTGGTTTGTAAGTTCGAAGAAGGGGATAAAAGAAATTTACTTGCATTAAAGCATCTTTTGCTAGTTGTTTTTGCTGTTGTTGTTGTTGTTGTTTTTGCTGTTGTTGTTGTTGTTGTTTGTTGTTGTTGTATCAGAAATTTACTGGTGAATACAGAAATGAAGGCATCTAGAGGGGTTGACACGACATGGTTTGCTCTTGCTACAATTGCTCCGGTCTTATTTTCTCGAAGGACTTAGGGTTAGGGTTGTGATAGTGTGGTAAACGGGACAATGCGCTATTATTGCGTACAATTATTTATGTTTGTTTACCCTTTATAGGGGCTGTTTTGTTTCCCTAATAAAATCTATGCAACGTCAACTGGAGACTATCAGCGTCATCATTAATCCCGGCTTACAACAATAGGGTTTTATAGGGTTCAGTTTGATGTGGGATTAGGATTAAAGTTAGGGTTATGCTTGTAGGTATGTTTGGCTCAGCGTGAAGACATTTTCATGGGAGCAATAGTCGCAGGAGCAGATGTCATGGAATCATAAGAGATAATATAATACTGTCCTATATGGAGAAAGATGAAGAAAGACAGGTTTTTTTTTTCAAAGTTTATTATGAGTGCCTGCTTTCCCACTCTATTTAATCTATGAATACTACAATTTGCAGTGTTGAAGCAGATAACATCTTATGAGAAATTTAAAGGAAAAAAAAAGTAGAGAGAGGAAAAGCTAACAATGTTCTTTTACATCAGAAACTCTACGTTGTTATTATTTACTATGGAAGACTCAATCTTATTGATGGGCACGCTATCACTTCAAAATCACCTTATGCCAAACTTTAGCTTGAAAATATCAGGGGGGACACAAAGTGCTCTCCATTGTACAACTGATATTATGGTACATTCATACATATTTATTATTCTATATTGTCCAGGAGTTGTTTATCTTCTCCACTTTTCTTTGTTCCATATAACATGAACACCGTTTCAACCACCTCTCTTCCCTTCAGAGTGTGAGAACGTTACTGTCGCATTCAAATAATGATTCATGCGATGAGTTGTTTTTATTGCAACTGATAGACATTATCAATTGCTCTTCATGGACGTAAATAAACACCGATTATTCAGCGCCCGAGCAGATACATGGTATAAAAGTAGCCATGATAAAACTAGAAATGTCGCTTTGGTGACTGGTATGCCTCCGCCATAATGCATGATTTTCCCAATAGGTCTAGATAGTACATGTGGACAATGTGTGATTACATTTTCACAAAATTGGCAAAATATTGGAATGACAAGTTTGTCACACATGTGTTGAATGTTCACCTTCCTTGACGTAGGTTTAATTGGATGAATAGGAGAGCATGTATCTAGGGATTTAAGGACTTTAACTTGACTTTGACCCATTCATACATTTAGGCATTGAGTAATTTTCAAGGTACAGGTGTGGAGAAAAAGTGCAATTTCTGAATTGAATAGTAAATTGTTACCATTTTCATCTGGCCCTTGACCCTAAAATTCATAAGATAATTACTTTCAGGTAGAACATGAATAATATGTACTAAGTTTCAAGGTAACTTGAGCCACTTCCGAGATATGGAGGAAAAAGTTAGTTCAGCACTTTCACTTGATCTTTGACCTTTTGACCTTTGAGGCAAAAAGAGAAAAAAAAAACTTTCCAGAGAATTTCTATTAGGTTACACACGCATACACCAAGTGTAAAAAATAACCCTGCTGGCATTGCATAAATATGAGGGTAATAGTAAAATTTTGAAGTCTTGCACTTGACCTTTGACCCCATGAACCCTACATTCTCTAGATAATCACTTCCAGTCAGTACATGTATATACTATGTTCCATGAAGATACCGTGAACAATTTTCCAAGGTACGGAGAAAAAAAAGAAGTTTTAATATTTTTACTTGACCTTTTGACCTTTGACCTTTGACCTCATGACCCAAACTTTCACCAGAGAATCTTAATTGGGTAATACATTGTATACACTAAGTTTCAAGAAAATATCTTCAGGCATTCAATAGATATTGGAAATAGTGAAATTTTATGTATTTTACCCTGACCTTTTGACCTTTGACCTTTGACCTCATGACCCAAACTTTCACCAGAGAATCTTAATTGGGTAATACATTGTATACACTAAGTTTCAAGAAAATATCTTCAGGCATTCAATAGATATTGGAAATAGTGAAATTTTATGTATTTTACCCTGACCTTTTGACCTTTGACCTTTGACCTCATGACCCAAACTTTCACCAGAGAATCTTAATTGGGTAATACATGTATACACTAAGTTTCAAGAAAATATCTTCAGGCATTCAATAGATATGGTGGAAATAGTGAAATTTTATGTATTTGACCTTGACCTTTTGACCTTTGGCCTTGAGCATGTGCACCCAAAAGTTGATAGGCACAACTTCACCCCCTAATACACATACATGCCAAGTTTCATTAGGATACCTCAACAGGTTTCGATAGTTACCTTGTCCACAAAATTCATTACGGACGGACGGAAGGACGGACGGACGGACGGACGGAAGGACGGACGGACGGACAACCCGAAAACATAATGCCTCCGGCACCACTTCATGGCGGAGGCATAAAAAAAAGTATGGGCATACATACTTGGATGAGATTCTATCTAGCATGATGAGTTGGAAAGTGCATATGGGACCCGTCTTTTATCAGTTGTAGTCTCTTTGGTCGCTTTCAGCAGGAGGCTTGAGGGTTCGAATCCCATCCAACAACATTATTGGTAGGCTATTTATAGTATGCCCGTGCGTGTTTTTTTCCCTGTAAAGAGACCTCCGGATGATTTTCAGACTTTTACATTAAAATGAACAACTATGATTAGTTATACTGGGTACTGAGATTTTTCAGAGTATTGGTTTCACTACTCAAGGACCACATAATTCCACAAATCTACACATGGAGCGGTTGATTTATGTACTACATTATGTGAAGTTTTGAAAATCGTCTGGAATGCCCCTTTAATTATGGCTGCTCCTCTGACACTGAGTAATCGATGTGTTATAGGCTATTTACGTCGATGAAGGGGAATTTGTCAATCAGTAACTGTTGCAAGTACTGTCGAAATGAATGTTTATCAGCTGCTTGTTGTTGCTGTTGTTGTTGTGCCCAGTGCTTTGCAGTTTTTGATTAAGGGATCCCTTTCAGTTCGCATGTTTATATATATATATATATATATATATATATATACATATATATATATATATATATATATATATACATATATATATATATATATATATATATATATATATATATATATATATATATATATATATATATATATATAATTATATGATTTTATGCTGGTGGTTCAGAGTGGGTGAAAACCATGGAGCGTCTCCTTGCTAAAAATCGTTATCTGGCATTTCAGCATGGTATATATTGTGTTGGTTGATCCATGGACCTGTATAGGTCCATGGTTGATCCACCCTTTTTTCCTCTTACAACCGACGGTCCTATGACTAGGAAGAAAGAACCCTTTAAAGTTACATCCTTTTTTCCCCTCTCTCTCTCTCTTCTTTTCCTAAAATCGCAGCACAAGACATGTTTATTCGATGATGTACAAAATTCTTCATGAAATGGCACCTACAGGCCGACATAGGCCTACTTACTTAGGCCGACGTGATAAATTTACTTACAAAGAAACCTGTTACTCTTTAAGATTACGTGAAAAATTGATATTACCTAACCTAATTCTCAAAGTCGTTTATATATATTGATTTGAAATTATACAGTGATTTGCCTTTGTCTATTAGATAGTACAGCAGCCTTACTAATTTCAATGAGGAAATCACAAATGGTGTATGCAGATTCAGAACTGTAAAATAGTAGAATTACTTAACATGAACTGATGAATATGTTTTCATTAAAGACATGTTAGTTATTATAGGGTTATAAATCTTGTCACATGTCAATTGTTTTCATTGTGTTTTTCTTTATGTCATGTTCAACACTTTATTTTGTATACAATTTTATTGTTTCGGAAATAAAAACAAACAAACAACTATTTCTGGTTTCCTTCGGCTTATTATTCCTTTTTTGTTTTGTTCTTTCTCCGTTCATTTACTCAGCGCATTGTGTTAATTTACGCAATTTCCTGTAATAGTGACAAAAATGGTAGATCTACTGTCAGGATGCAGCATAAATGGGGTGGAGTACTCGTGTCAAAAATTGGGGGGGGGGGGGGGGGGTGAGGGAGGTTACGGTGTGGTATGAGATGACAGGCCGAGGGTCGCGGGGTCGGTGGTGTAGGTGACCTAACGTACGTACGCGTACGTGTGCGTCCTGTTTTTGCAAGGTTTCCTGGCGAAATACCGCCTCATCTGGAAAGTCGGAAACGGCTTTATTTTTGTGGTCTGTTTGGCCATTTTCAGCACCTCAGTTGCTGACAGCGTTAAACTTGTGCTTCATAGCACAAGTTTGGACCCATTTCATCGATTTTACGTCTGTTTTACCTCATTCTACAGTGGTACACTTCGTCTACTGTTGACCTTTCCTTCCATTTCATCAATATGGCGCAACAGTGAAGAGCTAACATGTCTCCTCAGTCGTACGCTCGTAACCAAGTCTCCTCCGGAGCGATTGTTCGCTCGAAATTGTATATTCTAAGTCACTCAGTACATGGCCAAAGAAGGCAGGGATATGGAGAAGAAAATTGTGTCTTCACCAGCACGACTTACTTCGTGTGAATCAAAGAGTAAAGGTAAATATGTGAGCATTTCATGTACCCATGTTTGTGTGCCGGTGTCGGTTGTCGTAGGCTTTATCCATGAGTAGAGTCCTTTACATAACAGAATCCATAATACACGTAGCTTTATGATGAGCACGCATGCTATCAACGGCGCGGGCTTGCCCTACTGTACCATGCATGCATGGACGGGATCCGTGCATACAGCATGTGCACACATCGGTCACTCCAAACAGTGCGCGCTCGCGCAGGATCACCACACACGTCCGCCTATTTGTATGCTGCATTGAGCGCGCCTGGCCTGTGAAAGCTGTGTACTATACTGTGATGAAGCATCCATAGGATTTGCAGTAGAATACCATTACAATTTCCCTTAGCCTTGGGCCTTGGGCCTTGGGTTGGGTTTAGACGCTAGACATTAATTCATGGTAGATATAAATTTATTGCAAAACAATGCCAGGCAATAGCAATCGATCCATCGACATGCGACATCTACCACCATTGTCCACAGCCAGGGCAGCCGGGTTTTGTGACAGAATCTACACACAAGTGACTAATCATTGCAAATAGAGTTCCATTGAGACGTCTCCTTTAAATTTGAATAGGGCCCATAGGGGTAGCCTGACCAGACGCTGTGTGGAGCATGGTGTCAGACAAGTGAGGCCTCGCGATCAAGTACACCAAAGCGAAAACCACAACAACAGTCAACACACAACCATCAGACCATGACAACTAAATTTACAAAACTAATGAAAATTTTTATGTTCCGCCAAGAATTGTACATAATGATAAGTTATACTCGCGGCAGTCATGCAAAGTCCATGGAACAAAAAATGGCACTTTCTAGCACAATCCCTGACTGTTGGAGTTCATTGTTGCAGAATAAAAATACTGGTAGTACAGAGTAGTGCTAGTACGGACATTTACCAGAATTGCACGATTCGAGTTGTGCGCTAGTCTGGCTTCAAGACCCTCTGCTCATACTCTTGCTATAGGATATTATTGGTTTGCCTTCGCCTCTGCAGAGGGCACATTTTGTAAAAAAAGGAGTCCAGTTGGCAAAGGGTCTGGAAACCAGACTAGCTGTGCGCAAATACGTAACCAGAGTCTGTGCATGCGCCACATACATCCAGAGTTCTGTGGCGTGCACCGCTAGTGTTGCAGCACGGTCGACAGCGTGACTTTTCAGTGCAGTTCCGATCACGTTCGCAATCGCAAATGGCTGTGCAAAAGACTGATAGTCCACTGGCACACGCGTAAAATCTTCGTTTTCGGTAAGTTGTGAATTGTGTATGTCATATCAGTAAGCAAAAACATGAAGTCTAATTAAGATTGTCCTTAATGAGTCTGAGGCATGGTCTGAGGTGACAAAAATGATTTCAGGAATAAAAACTCAACGCGATCAACATGTTCGCAAAGCGAAAGCACTTTGAAGTGTCAAGAAGGGTTACTTTCTAGGCACTATCACTAGAGAAACGAGTCAGAAGAGATAAAGAATAAATTTTAAAATGGCGTATCTCTGTCACGTTTGGAACTTGTGCATAGGCCTACGCCTAGGAATATGCAGACTATCTGTATACATAACTTGGGAGTGCGTCCTGAATGAAAGGCTTAACTGCCTTTAAGGGATTACTTCAGTTGAACCTTCCATTAGCATTTAACAGAGTGGATGTCAGCATGTATTTGTACCTTTATATCTCGCTTGCAGAAAATGGACGTGGTAATGGCAACAAGGCACAACGCCACAACAACAGAAGTAGGCGTGACCTACCACAGGGTCGCAGCCCGGCTGACCCTGCCAGTGGTCAGTCGCGCCGACCGGTGCCTCAGAAGAGTCGGGCCATGGACAAGAGGCCACGTAACAGAGGTCTTCCTGCCAGCAGACGCGATGAGGTGATTATGAGAGAGGAAAAGAAAAATAGTAACTAACATCAGCCTAGCTACTTTCTCTGAGATTGATTAAGTTATTGTTTGAAATGCATGCACATTCAGTGTCTGTGTCCATATTCTGAAAAAAGCAAATTTTATATCTAAACTAACTTGAAACATTTAAAACTCTTTTGTGTGAAGGTTTGGTTCTTTGGTTGCTATTATTGCTGCTTGGAACAAGTAGTGCTTTACCGTCTTCTAGGCCCATATATAAATGTTGGGTTAGTTTTCTGGGCTGCGTTTGATTCATATATCAGAATGAAGGAACAGTCTTTACGATTATTTTATGATCTTTTTCAGCAGTAGCATGGTAAAAGTGCATGAAGGTTTAAGCATTGGTAATCAAAATATTGATGAAAAAATGTTGGCAGTGGTAGCAATTGAGCATTGATATCAAACCATGTTCTTTTGTGAGAATTTGTTTTTCTTTGTTTTGTTAGCGTACTTAAGAGCTCATTTCCCTTGCTTGGGCTGTTTCAGGTGACAGTGAATCAAAGGGCCGAGTTTGGCTCGGCTCTTCCGCAAGGCCCGAAGAAGATTAACCTGAACCACCTCATCAACTTCACCTTCTCTCCCCGGGACACGGAGGAGTCGCGAGGCGCTTGGCGTGGCCGGGCGCGGTGGGGCCACCGCCACCCCCGCTTCAACAAGGACCACTTTTTGCAGGCAAAGTAAGTCCCGTTCGAAGGCTTGTCAGTTTTGAAACATTGAAGGCCCTGTTTATTACAGACCAGAAGAGAAATATGGTCATTGATGTGTAAAATTATTTTATGTATTATGATTTGTTTTCTGTTACTGTTAAAGGACAAGTTCACCTTCATTAACATAAGGATTGAGAGAATGTAGCAATATTAGTAGAACTCATCATCGAAAGTTTGAGGAAAATCGGACAATCCGTTCAAAAGTCAAGAATTTTTGAAATTTTTGTGCAGTCACCGCTGGATGAGAAGACTACTGGAGTGTATGATGTCACATGCGTACAACAATATAAGGAAAATACAAAAAGAATTTCACGAAATTTCATCTTTTGAAAAAAGTACACATTCCCTTGATTCGTTACTGGCATATGTTATGAGTAATATTATTCCCATTGTCTTTAGAAAGAGGCAAGTCCAGTGCTCTTTTATTATGCGAAAAAAGTGAAAATATGTTGAATTTTCTTTACATTTTCTTTACACTGTTGTACTCATATGACATCACGAGCCTTAGTAGTCTCCTCATCCAGCGGTTCCAACACAAAAATGTTAAAAATTCACAACTTTTGCGTCGATTGTCCAATTTTCCTCAAACTTTTACTGATGTGTTCTACTAATATTGCTGCATTCCCTCAATCCTTATGTTTATGAAGGTGAACTTGTCCTTTAATGAAGCAATGAGAGCTTGTAAGCAAGCAACCAGGAGACCAACGGCGTCAAGTCTCCTCCAAAGGCCTAGGCAATGACGATAGAGTGCCTTACGTGGAGCTGAGCTACCAAGTCTCTTTGATTCTACAGGAGGCTCCCGGAAAAATTCAAATCTCTTCATGTCTTAACATAAGGATATTAAGATCTTCCTGCTTTTGGAATCATTTTGGACTAATTAGATACATATACCACAAAAGTATCTCCCTGATAATGCTTTGGGTTCTCCCCAGTTTTGATGCGGGAATGTTGGAAGCTCTGCTTGACTAGAGGCATAACTGCTGCTGCCAGGGGACATGAACCAGGGACGTCATAATTGATAGTCTGTAATCTTATCCACTGACCCTCAATTGCTCCTCGTATTATGATGCAAGCATTTCATAACATGCAAATCACTGTTGTATAATGCCAAGTTTAGAATATGAATCCTACTTGTCAAAGCGATATGAAAAGACACCGGTAGTCATCAGTTCTCACTTTGTAACCCTCAGGTGGGTATAGAAATTAATATGTGACTATATATTTTGTATCCCAAGTGCTTTCTTTCACAAGAATATGGAAATATAGGCATTCAGAAAGTGGCTTCGACCTATAAACTAACCCCCATGCAAAAGAACAAAGAAGGTGCTCATATGAGCTCATGTGACAGTCAGGTCAACTAAAATTGAAATCAACTCCCATTTAATCACAGCATTGTATTCATTGTAACTTGGTCTTGATTAAAGAAACAAATATATATTATATGTATACACACATTCATTTTAACTACACTTTTATAATCAGCTGAATTGACAAATGAGAGAAATATAAACAACAAAAACAAATACCCAAAACAGCAGGGGTGGTTTTATTTTTCTTTCTTCTTTTTTTTTTCTGGCTAATCGTGTAAACGTATATAATATTGTCCCTTGTGATCCTGCATGCTTTGAATTGTGGACTGTACACGTTCCACCCTCCCCCAGCTGCCAGTTTGTGGTGAAGTCCAGCGGGGACTACGTGCGGCAGTGCGTCGACCCCGACGCCCTGGTGGACTGGGATATGATAGAGCAGGTGCGGATGCTGGGCCACGAGATGCCCTCCTGCCCGATCTGCCTCTTCCCTCCAGCCGCTGGTGAGTGCAGTCTCCCCCTCCCCCCCCCCCCCCCCACAAACATGTTTTCATGTAATACATGCCTCTCAAGCCCCTCCCCTACCTTGAGATGTGCAGTTTTTGAATGTCACAAATCCCAGAACACCCGTTTGACTTGATGCCAAGAAGTCACTGCTGTTTTGTATCTTTTGAGAAACAAAAACAAGAAAGAGAGAATGAAGAAAAGAAGAAAGGCAGATGAGATTACCTTTTCTTCTTAAAATATTGCACATGTCATTTCTTGGCACATTAATAGTCAAATGGACATAATTCTCGATGGATTGTGATGTTTTTAGCAGTCATTAATGTTGGGTTGCATTTAAGTGTGAAGAGTTCAGAGTTGTTGGGGCTTATTTGTGGCAACTGCTGGCAGTTGTGTGTCACTGTGAAATAGTGCATGCATTAAAAAGGGGAAAGAAATGCCCATGTGGTGCAAATGTCCAGCATTTGAGTGCAAAAGTAAGAGAAGAAAGTATGGACATGACAGAAAGTAATGACGAAAACTAACGAGTCTTGACTTTCATCACTCAGCACAAGTCCCACTGATAATGCTCACCCTATATCATTTCACCTTACAGCCAAGATAACCAAGTGTGGCCACATCTACTGCTGGCCTTGCATTCTGCATTACCTATCGCTGGGAGAAAAAAAGTGGCGCAAGTGCCCCATTTGCTATGATTCTGTGGTGGCCAGTGACCTGAAGAGGTAAGTTGCGTACACTGAGCAGGCCAAAATTGTGGGTTTAAGACAAGTAATTGTACTGGGTTGCTTTAATAGAGCAACCCCAAATCTGCCATGGACCAATCCAAATTCTCATTTGGGGTTTTGCAATTGCTCAGTTGTGGAGCCACAGACAGATCTCCCGTGCGAGTTGTCTTGAGAATAGATTGGAATTTGTGCAATTTTGTTTGGAGCACATTAATGAGTTAAGGGTCCTTGAGCAAAATTGTTTAACAAAGCTCTCCTGCTGTAAGCATTTTTTTTTTTGAAGTTTGTACCTGAAATGTGCAGTAATAATCATATTTAGTGTGCAAAATTGTAGGATATTATATGTGGTTAAGTTGAAGTGACACTGTTGAGATTTCTCATGTCACATGTATTGCTGATTCCCTCTCCTCTGTGATGTGTGTGTGTGTGTGTGTGTGTGACATGTCAGTGTGGTGGCCAAGTCTCTCAGGACGTTCAGCGTGGGAGACCAGATCACAATGCGGCTGATGAGGCGGGAGAAAGGATCAGTCATCGTCAAGCCCCACAACCCTGGTGGAGAGGCCACTGAGGCCGCGCCCACTTCGCCCATCTTGACAGGTGACCGAAGCTTTGCTAATTCCAGTTTATTTGTATGGCATTTATACCAGCTTATACCATACCAGTAGTTCTGTGTTCACCTCTAAAATCTGTGTCACATGGTATCAGTAAAGAGATCATGTTTCACATGTAGGGTGGTAAAAACAATGACACTTTATTTTTAGTGCTAATTTCCTGTGCTTATTATGAAAAGATTTTACCCCTGTGATGCCCACCGGTTCTTATCTTTTATATGCTTTTCCTGTATTAAGCTTTCACAACTTTGTGTACACATGAATTTTCCCATCCTGTGTCTTTCACATCTCATTGTAATGTTACAAGAAGTGTTGAATCCCTCAAGGTCTAGCTCAGATTTAGTTAGTTGTGGAACCATGTGACTCCACGTCCAAGAAGACTTCAACAGAAGGGGGATGTGATTTACCAATATATTTCATTCAAAAGTCAGTGCTGTGCATATTACAATGTACCACTAAGTATTGTGATCTTAGAAAAAGATTCATGGAAAAAGTTTAGAGACATAATAAATACCTGTCCTTAAATCTTGTTTGTATTTTGATCAGATATCCAAGACAACACCAGCTTTGCCAAACTCATGGTTGCTTCTCCAGAGCAAGTTCGAAATGTGGTTAGTCATCAGGCATTTTTTTGCCGATTTTTTGTACATTTTGCTCATCAAAGTACAATATTGTTAACATGATTTCTCAAGCGAGTGATTTAATAAATTGTGTTTCTGTAAAACAAATTTTTGCAGCATGCAAGAATGACTTTGTAGAGGCCGTTTACAAATGTGGTATCCAAGAATTTGTGTCTTTGTGATGGGAGGGTTGTTCTTGCCTACATATGACTCGGTAATGGAGAGTAAGTGCTTGTGATGAAAGATTGCATAAGGGCAATAAAAAGAATAAAATGAAAGAATCAGATGCTCTAATTATGAAATGCTTTTTTTGTTTGTTTGTTGATATTGGACAAAATTTACAAATTCACATGTTGTCCAAGCTTTCATTTTGAAAATGTGTCATTTGGAATAGATGAGTCTTGTAATTACCTGGATAATCTTACAAGTTAGTATCTTGTTGTTGCGTCATGGGTTCTTTGAGTGTGATGTGGCATGAATGAGCATGATAGCACAGAGTTGTTGTTGTTTTTTTTTGTTTCATTGATGTGCCATTGCATTGTATTGTGGATTATCTTTCCAGATTTTGCTACGTGAAAAGCAAGAGCTCGAGAAGCAGCTGAAAGAATCCGATGATGTAAGTTGATAACATATTTCTGTAGTGGATCAACATTTTTGCGAGAATTGCTTTGTATATTTACTTGAGGAAATCCCCTCAAACCCACACCCACTCTTTGTAAGCCAGGTGATGAATTCTTTGCGTACTAAGTTAACTGTCACAATATAGTGGGGTTAAAGAGAACAACAGTGGATAAGTTAGATAAAGTAAGGTTTCAACAACAATGAAAACCTGAATTATGTTGTGTGAACCAAATTTTATGATTAACATCCCATCTGTGAAATATTACTTTTGATATGGAAAATGTCTTTTGAATTATTGTTCTATAGACACATGTGTGTGTTAGCAAATAGACACATGCTGCTATTCGTATGTAATGTTGCTTTGCCATGTGTACTTTTCATGCAAACAAGTCCTTCACCCTACATTGTATATATTTTACTGTAAGTGGCAAACAGTGTCAAGAAATACTTCATCATGGCAAAACATGAATCGTGTCATTTATTTTTGTGTCTTTTGAATTTACAATGACCCCAAAGAAATCATTTGCTATACAGTTAGACCCTAGATGGGTCTTTTTTTTGTGATGATGCTTTTTATTAGTGTCATTTTAGTCTGTTTCTTCCAGTTATATCTGTGATTGTAACAAACAGCGATTGAAACGAATTCCATATACATCTCATAATTGTTTTGATATTCTAAAAGTGTTCAGTGGCTGGGTAGTGAATGTGTGAAATACTCTGAATCTGTGATTTGTAAACATTGTTTATTAAGATGTAGTTTTTCAGTACATGCCCTTGGAAAGCATAAACAAATGTGTCAGTATGAGAAATCTACTCAAATTATTGCCAATTTTGTGATTACTGTCATCATAATATTCACCAAGAGTATTTTTTCCCACCCTATTTTGCAGGACTTTGAGAAATCTTTCATACAGAGGGCACTCGATTCTTGGAATGTAAGTCACACTCACCATCACCACCAAACCATTTAAAGTACTTGTCAAGCTGCCCTGTCATTTGAGTTAGTGCATGAGCAGGTCTGGCTGTTTGTGGAAGATAAGAAATGAGAGCTTTAAAACAAGTACATTATTTAGATGAATCCCACTGGACAACTACATTGTAGTTCTTTTCCTGCGTTTGCTTTGTCTCTCTACTTATGAGATTTTGGCAGGAATATGTCGATGCCTTTAGTTGGAGTAGAGTTACTATAACATCAAGAAACTATTCTATTATGAGCCCCACAATTATAGCTTGCCAATAAAGAGCTGCATGGAGCCATTCATGCACTTTGAATCCTTGTACACACACTAAAAAGACATGTGCCAGTCTGTGTATCATATACAGTTCGACCTCAATTATCCGGCCTCCTTTTATCTGGAAATCTCTATTATCTGGACGCGTTCACGCAGTGAAGAACTTCTTCTTTTTTTTCATCCAAAAATTGAGAAAGAACAGTGACTTTCATGGATCTATTTTACTAATTTCATAAGATGTGCATGATAGGTTTCTTTATATCTAATGAGGTAAAATATGTATGATTTTCACATAAAGATATACTTTATTTTTGTGAAGAAGGGAGTACAATTTTGCGCAGGCTAGCATAGATTACACCACCGTTGCGGTGCACTGTGCACTGGGATGGCAGCTTGGACGGCAGCTATATACATTAACATTGTGTCTCCCATATCCGGCCAATTTGCTTATCCGGATGAGCGCCGGTCCCGACTTGGCCGGATAATCGAAGTCGAACTGTGCTGTGATATTGACCTGTCAAGTGCTAATGAAGGAATGGTTTTTACTCGTATCTTCAGGAGAGAGAAGCCAGTCTGAATCTGTGTGACAAGACTGCAAGGAATGTTTCAACCACTTCAGAAAAGGAAGGTAAGTGAAATGAATTTCTGATGCAAGTATGGCCACAGCAAGAGGCAAGATGTGTAGGAAGACACCGCTCTAGGGGTATCATGCTGTATACTGTCTGTTGTTAGCCACGCTTTAGAAATGTGATTTCTTGATCGATTCTCTTGTCTAATGCTTTCTGGACTCGTTGGGGAACGAGAACTTTGTGCATAGACGGATAAAATTTGGTGAAATAGTACAGTGCGTCAATTTTACTTATTGATAATCTTATACCTATGTAAGAGACATGTTCAGGCTGCAGTACTTACGATTCATCTTGTGTATTGAGTGGAGTCAACCTCTACGTAGCATTGATGGTCCTGTCTGTGTTATGATTTTCTCCAAACTGTAGATACTCCTCCTGCCACACAAGACATCTCCTTCCAGGAAGATGACCCAGATGTTACAAGGATTTCTCTGACTCCCAAAGAGGTATGTCAAATTTCCAATTCTCCTCATCGCCTATAACTGTATTAACTCAAACAGCAGCGATGCTATTTAATTTCTGTAACAATGTGTTGAAAAGGCTGTGCTGGTGCACAACGCGAGTTCTGTTTGATCGTACACCCCCCCCCCCCCCCCCTTGTTCGAATAAAGAAAATAAGAGACATTACCTCTTCCTAGAAATAATGTTAGGAAGAAATATGGGACTAAATTTAATCATTTCTGTCTCACACACCCTCCTCAAATTCCAAAAGCTTTACAGAATTTTCCAGCTCTGTCTTCGGCTCATTCACGCTTCAAATTTAGGGCAGTCCAGAGTATCATAAAATATGTTTAGTAGTCTCAGTGCGACACTAATCACTGGCTTTGGTGGGGAGTCCATTGTGGAATCTGCTGTGATGGAGTGAAGCTGTCATTGACCGGGTCTTACCAACCTAGAGTTCAAAGGTCATTTAACTTGTCTGCTTTGTGCAGTACAACTTTATGGGTAGACTGAAGTTCTGTTCAAGTAAAGCAAACAGCAACGCAAACAACTAAAATTTGTAGTGAAATCTATTTCATGTTCAGATAAACTTTTTATGAATTGAGTGAAATCAAGCACCCATAATGATCAAATTTTTATAACAATTTTACACAAAGCAAAAAAGTTCGAGCTATCAAAAGTTTCAGTGACAGTGATGCACATCCAAAATAGACCAGAACAAGTCTCCCTTGTTCACCCAAATCTTCAATAAGTTTCTTTCTTTCTTTTTCAATAATGAAATGAAGAAAAACAAGTTATATCTTAAACATCCAGCCATTGTAGAGTTGTAAGACGTGTGTTGGAATCAGATGTTGGAATGACTGGTGTTGGAATCAGGTGTTGATATGTATGACTGACCTGCGAGACATTTGTAATCGGAAATAGAAAGTGCAGAAGAATTTATGTTTAGTTGATAACATTGACATTGGAATATCACATTTATCTTCTTTACCACAGGATGCAATTGTCTATGCATCAGCCTTCTCCGATGAGGAAATTGATGAGGCAGATGCTCCTGCATGCACTTCACCTGACGTGACACTCCCCGGTTCCGATGATTCGTCTCCATTGCCGGCAGCTCTTGATGGACTCAGTCTGGATGCTGGGGAAGTTGAGGGCGTTACCACGGAAACCAGTGGAGGAGAGGGCGGAGCAACGGAAGAGAAGGAACCATCACAAGATGAAGGATCAGGTGATGAAAGAAAGAACAGCCTTGATGCTCAAGAACCTGGAGGTTCTGGAGCCAAGGAGGAGGATGAGGATGAGGAGGATGCGGCTGAGGACAGTGGGGCAGCCGCTTCTGCCACGCCCGAGAGCAGCGTCCCACTTGGAAGGGACCGGAAGATGTCGGGAGGACAGAGTCCCTACATCTACTTCTATCAAGGTGAGCATCCAGTGTCATGCTAGCCAGGTCAGATTTGTCACAAAAGAGAGAACCATGGCTGATTTTGGTGAACTTAGGTTGATGAAGCTTTGACTTATATCTATTGTGACTTGCAAACTTAATTAGAGGAAGTAAAGGTTATGTAAGTTATGTTATGTAAGTGGAGGCATATGGCAATATTTTCGCGTGTTGTTAAATTCGTTGTCCAGCAGCGATTCGTAAAATTCACAAAAACTAAACCCTTGCGAAAATAACGGCTTATACAGTATTTGCAAGTGTTGAGTAGAATGGTAAGATTTTGTTTCATCCCAGCTATCTCTGACATGGAAAAGGAGAACTCATTGAAATTTTGAAATCCAAGTCAGATCATATTTCCTGTGTGTAAAACAATATGACAGTGCAGGATCAAGGTTGTGCCTACGTTATTGATGCGAGTCCCAATGTCATGCTGTGTCTCTTTTCTTGTGTCAGCTGAGGATGGTCAGCACCTTTACCTTGGCTCCTTGAACGCCCGCTGCCTGATCCATGAGTACGGGAGTCTGGAGAAGAGTCCCCTGACGATCACAGGCAAGCTGGTAGAGATGGAACACATGTCAATCACCCAGGTAAGCCTCTCGTATCAACTTCCGTGCATCTCGTCCTATGAATCATGATACTCTAGAAGTGTTATGTGACTGTGCCTGCAAACAAACACAAGTTGGCTTTTAGAGATGGAACACATGTCCATCACCCTTTTACACACATCTCGTCCTATAAATCTTGATATCTGAGGAGTAATGGTAAGTGAGTCTCGTATATGATTATGCCCCGAGGTGGAGTATGTGGAGGATATAGCAAGAGAATATTAATATGAATATGAACTATACCCTATGTCTAGGGTCTAGTTCATATATTGCAAACAAGCTTGTAGAGATTGAACATGTGTCCGTCACTTGATTAAATATATAATTTGTAAACCTCTTGCATATCTCATCTAATGAACTGTGACATCTGGCTATGTCCGGGATGTAGTTCCATATTTGTGGGCATTTATGGCTGCTTGCCATTGATTTAATTGACATTTGCTCCCCTCAGCTTTGTTACACTGACTGCACTGATGGCACTTATTCAGTACACATGTTCTGCTCAAGTTATGACAGTTTGGTGTATTGGTCGGTGTCCTGTTCTTTCACCCAACCTGCAGGACACTCGCAACAGGCTTCGTCACCTGCAGCACCTCCCCCTGACTTGTGACATCGGTGTCTGCGAGCTGGACCTTGCCCCGCCCACCCTCTCCCCCGCTACCCTGGCCGCCTTCGCCTCGGACATACAGAAGAAGCAGCAGAGGCGCGACAAGAAGGCCCGCGATGAGAAGCGGAGGGAGCGCAAGATGAAACAGGAGGAGGACCGCAAGAATGGAAAATGTGAGTTTACGTCTCCAAGGTCAAAATCATCTCCTACTTGACATATGTATGCTATTGAACCCTGTTATGAAGAGCTACTCTGAGCTGCTAATTTCTGTCTTATTATAACAAAATCTCGTTAAAAATGGATGCCCACAGATGGCTACATTTATACACCACATGTGGGACTTTTGGTGCGCATTACGCCCCACTTACATGTAAGGAGATCATCTCGTTAGCATGTATATGTGTCAAATGGAGAAAATTTTGAATACTGGTAGTAATTTTGTAAATGTGTGATTGTAAAGTCTCAGCTGAAATTCTCAACTTTTTATTTTGCATAATCAGGTTATTGGTAAGTTCACAAGTATGAATATTTATATATGTATATTTTTTCTCCTTTTTTTTGGGGGGGGGGGGAGAATGTCCACGGACTTCCATTGATGAGCTTTCCATAGATTCCTCCCATCCATAAAGGAGTGAAAGGCAAATGAAACAGTCACATCCAACACTATTATCTTGTGTGTGCTTGAGCAGATCGTGTGCTGTACTGCATGCTACAGAAGGGACACTTGAGCCCTCGTGCAAAACATGCACGTCACATGTACAGTACATACAATTAAAGGTGTTCTATAAGAACAACCTCTCTTACTAAATGAAATGTCGGGGAGTTGAATGTAGTACAGTACAGATAAATGTACCAACAAACAGATCTGTTTTATGTCAGAGTATTCCTTTCACACAGGAACCCCCCCCCCACACACACACACACATTTTGTTGTTATGCTGTTAGGCGGCATCTTTTTAGCATTTCTCTCATCTCTCTTGACTCCAATCTAGTCCCAAGAGCCCGGTATTCCTTGCAGAGTGCTCGCCAATTCCCATCCTGCGGCAACAGCCCTCCAGGCAGTGCCGCGACGGCCGACTACCAGAGTCACCCGAGTGCCCCGCTCCTCAGACCAATCTCGCCGGCGGCTTCTGTGGACTCCGCAGCGTCCAACTTCAGCACTCCACTCTCGGACTCCCACGACGAGGAGCCTCAACATGGTCAGTTCTGGTGTCCCTAAATAAACCCAGCTGTCTTAGATACCAGTGATACTTCCTTTGGGGTACAAGAATAAAGAGATGAAAATTGTTTCCCTGGTACCATCCCTGTAATACCTTGTACTCCTACTCATTTTGATCATTTTCTGTTTTACAGGTGACTTCCATTATAACAGAGAGCGAGGATCAGCAATTTTCTTTTGTTACAGCCGAACGCTGAACTATATAGAATATGTAGATAATAATTTTTGGACTTACAAAATTTTTACTTGTTATAACAAGAGTTTCATTATAACGTCATTCATTACTACGAGGGTGCACTGTATTACCTCCTGTCTTGCTACTTTTCACACTGTTAATATAAGAACTGTCATGAACACATGGTAGACAACATACTGTAAAACCAGAAGTGTTGGCGTGCAATTTGATTTTCGTGAATTTGACAAGAGCCAAGATTCACAAAATTAAAATGTATGCGATTGCCAGTGGCAATTTGCAAAAGTTTCATGCCGCGTGAGAGGCCATCAGCTCGAATTCGTGAAAATTTCATGACGTGAAAACATCTCATTTTACAGTATGATATTTCCCTGACTGAGTAGGAAACAGTTACCCAGTGGTTATATTGTTACAAACAAACCAAGATATGTCTTTGTCTCTGCAATTGCAGTGGACATCACTGCTAGGAGCCCACCTGCTGAAGCGGGTATCTGGGGGTCACCAAGTGGTGGCGCTGTTGGCGGTTGGCCTTCAGTCGGCAGTCAGGAGAGTCAGGGAGGACAGCGTTCCTTTGCCCAGGTCAGTTTACTTTCGCACTGTAGTTTCTCGAGCTCTTCAGTAGCCATGTGGAGTTCAGTGATTAGTAATAGTAAATTAAAAGCCATAAAATTGAATTAAAGGACAAGTTCACCTTCATAAACATAAGGATTGAGAGAATGCAGCAATATTAGTAGGACACATCAGTGAAAGTTTGAGGAAAATTGGACAATCGATGCAAAAGTTATGAATTTTTAAAATTTTTGTGTTGGAACCGCTGGATGAGGAGACTACTAAGGCTCGTGATATCATATGAGTACAACAGTATAAAGAAAATTCACCATAATTTCACTTTTTTCGCATAATAAAAGAGCACATGACTTGCCTCTTTCTAAAGGCAATGGGAATAATATTACCCATAACATATGTCAGTAACGAGTCACGGGAATGTGTACTTTTTTCAAAAGATGAAATTTTGTGAAATTCTTTTTATATTTTCCTTATATTGTTGTACGCATGTGACATTATACATTGCAGTAGTCTTCTCATCCAGCGGTGACAGCACAAAAACTTCAAAAATTCATAACTTTTGAACGGATTGTCCGATTTTCCTCAAACTTTCAATTATGTGTTCTACTAATATTGCTACATTCTATCAATCCTTATGTTTATGAAGGTGAACTTGCCCTTGAAGTTCATTTGGTCTTTAAATGACTACTCATGTAATAAGCATCTGTGCAAAGTTTCTAAATAGATGGAACTTCTTTGATTAACTTTAGAAAATAAAGGTTGACCCAACTTGGAGGCAGTGCTTAACCCGTTGTGGACAAGTCCCAAGTAAACTCAGGCAGGCATCTGTGGGAAATGCATGTTGTAGCAAAATCCAAACTGTCCTCAGTGGGTTAAGTAGCATATCTCCGAATGACTGGCAAATCAGTTTGTGTATGCTGTACATTGACAGCATCCTCGGCCAAATGAACTGATGAGAAATAGGAGGTCCAATAATTCTTGAAGCAAAGAGTTTCTGCCTTTTTGTGTATTGTATAGATAGATATCAGTAGATCTTGTCATACGCTTTGTGAGATACATCTTTCAGCAGCGAGGATAGAAAGAGAGGGAAAGAGAAGAGAGAGAAAAAAAAAATTGAAAGAAATGCTGATCATACTGCAATTAAGTGTCTCTGTTTCAACTGCCGACAACAGATGCTACGTGATGGAGCTGCCAAGCCGGTGTCCCCGATGAAGCCCGCCGCCCATTCCTCTACCTCCGGGCTGCGAGTGGTGGGCGGCAGCACCAACAAGACTCCTGGCAGGGAGGCTACCAGCAGCAACGAGAGCGACAACGAAGACTACGTGCCCGTGCCACAGTACAAGGATGCATTCAGCAACGCCATACAGGACGCCCTCGACCGGGCTGCACAGAATGCGCTGAAGAAAGGTACACATGCAGATGCTGTTTATTTTCTTGTATTGGTCTGTGGTAATAACAGATGTCTTGTATGTACAAGGTGTTGTCATGGGAAAGGAGGATATGCATAGTTTTGGGCCAAATTTCTGGCCTTGACTGAGGCTGTTGGAAAATTGCCTCCTGTCTCCTCTTACATCATTTGATTGATAGTATGATATGTCAGATGCAAAAGTGGCTTTGTGTGACAAAATACAAGGCCAGGTATTGGGAGGGGCAAAAAAGAACTTGGGAAAGGACTTAGAAAGAGTCCCACCCAGGCAGGGAGGGTGAAAATGTGACGCACATCAGACTGACAGGAAATTGAGACAGTCTGAATTACGAAATGGGGATGGAAGACAATGGTTTGAGGAAGAGGAGGAATGAATGTTTAGTGGGGCGGAGAAAACTACTGAGGTAAGGGGATGTGTGAAAAGGTATCCAGTTGTGTGATCACTGCAGTGAGATGTGTGCATGCCTTGCACAATACCTGTGACTCTTGAAATATCGGCTCATTGAGGATAACCTCCTTGCTGTGTTAGGCCAAATGACTCAACAATTTCTACAAATCCCTTACAGTGTATGAAGTCACAGCTTGTAGCAGTATTTAGGATTGCTTTTTTATTTTCTTTTACGGTCTCTTGTTTAGTAACACTGCCACATGCAATTTAACATTCTACCAGATCACCCATTCTTGCTTTTTCTGCTTGCAAGCATAGGGGAAGCTCCCATGCAAGATGTGTTGAAATGTTTTGAGATGGTGTGATGAAGTCGCAATCTAGATTATGTTTCACATATCTTCAACTATGAAGCCTTCAGCACTGTGCTTGTGAACTCCTAACGTGGCCATATGTCTAGATTTTTCGGTTAGAAGAGACAAATTTATCAATGACTTTGTGAATGTTTCATTTGTCTTCCAAAGATGCGGAGCCTGACGGCGAGTCGGGCAAGGGCGGCGGCGGTGGACGGAAGAACAAGAAGGGTCGCAAGAAGCAGCTGCTCTTCTCCACGGCTGGGCCTCGCTTCAAGTAGCCGATCAGTGGACGGACGTTGGCTCCCCTGATCACTGGTACCCTCTGCGATGCTAGTCCAGACTAGGAATTTGTAGATAATGCGTTCAAAAAGAAAACAAATGTTTCATCGATTGATGGCAGTGTGTGAAGTACAGGAAGACTTTTGTATGAGAATTGTGCACATTTTTTTCCTTGAACCACCTATGTGGTGGTCATACGAGGCAATACATTGTCAGCAGAATAAAAAAAAAAAAAAACCCACAAGCTGGTATTGATGTCTACTGCCATCCATGGTTGGTTTGCATAATGTACCCAGTCTGTTTGTCATTGCCATTTATAGAAGTAGAAATGAAGCCAGTGTGCCAAGTTAGAAGATTGATGTCAAACTGCACCTGGGAGAAATACCCAAGGTTACTCAACGACAAAGGAAGAGAAAGAGGGAGTCTGTATCAGTTTATCAAGAATTGCGCAGAGTAGAGCCTCTCATCCATCAAGTCGTTTGACATGGAATCTATTGGTTGTAGGGTGTAAGGCAAGTTTACAGGCAGTAGTCTTAATTTTTGAGGGAATACAGCATCCTCAAGGAAGTTAAAAGTAGATTCATGTCATTCTAACTCTTGTCCTACAAGGTATACCTCGTAGTCACAAGTGGCTTTCTGTGTTACAAGATGGTGCATCCAGCGAGTGATGGTGTATGGGATTTCTCATCATTTGTGGTTGTTTGTTTGCGCGACATTTTTTACGTGGTTGTGAGATGCACAAAGGACAAACCATGAAATCATTACTAGCCACGCGTGGTGTGCACATCATTACTGTTACACAGTTTTCATATTCATGGCTTGACCTCCATTGCTTCCATTTCGTTCTAGCTGCAGATTTTTTGATATATTTTAACGTGGCACAGAGGCACATGTGTCATATCCTTGTTTAATGTTTTGAAGGTAAAATAAATTGCTTATAATATAGTATATTATGAACTGCAATTTAAGTTGTATTTTGAGAAGAGAAATATATTCTATTAATGGTATTTTCACTATATTGACATTAAACTACTTGTTTGTTGGTTGTAATGCAGCGTGTCTACGTATGGAACATTGAAACCCCGTAATGTAGCTGACTCCATAAAAGTCTTCATTGAAAGGCATAACTCTGTAGCTGATGGTGCAAACTTGGTAGAGAGATAGTCTAGTTCAGTGAAATCCTTGAAAACGTAGCTGTTTTAATTCCCATTCAAAGTGTGAATGTTTGTTGTAAGACTGCTATCGCATGTTAATATAAGCCGCAAAATATATCCAGGGCTGTATCACATGATAATGATAAGAAACGATAGAAACTTGCAGGAATTGTAACACCTGAAATTCCAAAAGTTATTTGTAGATGCCCGCGGTATTTTGTCCATTCCTCCAAATTTCTTTCATTGTGAATCTTTTCATGTAGTGCAACCCAGGTATTAAAGCAAAAGAAAATTCAAACTGTTAAGCAGCATTGTACAGATAGAATGAAGCCTCAAGAGCTAACTTTAGCACAGTGCCTTTTCCTTTATGTACTGATTCCTAAACCTGCACTGTAGTACATTATGCCATTAGTCATTGTCAGTTCTCTGTGTGTGGGAAATTTGTTTGTCCGAATTCCTGCAGTTTTGTGCCCCTTTCTTGACTTGTACCTTTTGAGAAATGCACATTTATCCTGTCAGGGTAAGAAATTGTGAAAGGGTAGCGTTTAGGAATAAAGAGCTATAGATGTATTTCAAAATATTTACCTTGTTAGAGCATTTCTTTAAATAGTTTGTTAGAAGCAGAATGAAAATCAGGGGTTGTATGGAGACTGACTGCATATTTTCTGAAGTTACAGGAAACTGTCTTTCTGTGGAGGGTTGTGGAATGAAAACAATTTTTTTTTTGTTCATTCAGTGTTAAGTGAACCTACGTGACAGTGTGGGTAGGAGAAATTACTTGTAGTCCTGTTGATTTTGTCCCACAGCAAATGTCTGCTTCACTTGGTTAGCCAAGAGGTAGGGCCATTATGGGGAAATTATGTTCCAACTGTACTATACGCCTTCTTTTGAACGTGGAGTTACAATGGTTATGTTTCTGATGTGAGCTTTCCTATTCTGTACATTGATTTCTTTACGTACAAACGGAAACCTACCATATGCTTTATATGCCACTTGACACTTTGTTTTGTGTCATTGTGGTTTGTTTGTTTGTGTTTTTTTAAAGCAGTGCTTTGTGTTGGGTTATGTTGTACAATTTGCTCAGTTGATAGCTTCCGTTTGGTGCCTCTGCTTTTCTGTGGGTCCAGAAACCCTCACCCCTTGCTTTGTCAGTCTCTTGCTTTTTGTTTGCACTTGCAAAGCATTTATGTTACTTTAAGATACTATATTCTTTCATTAATCAGAAGGATAAATGTAATTGAATATAAACAAGTGTAAATTATCTTTACGATTCTAAAAATCTGATTTATCCATTTCTGTGAAAATCCAAACTCGATCACAGATGTGTCTAGTAGAGTGAGTGGAACTACGTTGTACTTTGAAGGAATAAGAAAACCAGAAGTCTTGAAAGAAACATGTAACTTCACGATGATTCAATAATATATGGGCCGTGACGCGAGAAAAGGGCCCTTAGGGCATCATATACATAAAATGAGTTTTCACCTCCATATTGTAGAAGACACTCTGACGTATTTGGACATGCAAACCTTTGTCAGAAATTCCACTCCTAAATGCTCCAATTATGACATTCAAAACAGCATGTTTTGTCCAAATCCTGTCACTTTTTGATGCGTCTATGCATTTCCGCGTAGTTAGCTAGTTGATCTTTTTTTGCGCGTATTGCTTTGTTAAACTGCCGCGCCGTTTTCTGGCGTATGCGTGCAGCGGCGCTAAGGGCCCTTTTCTCGCGTCACGGCCCATATAAATGTCTCTTTTTTTTTCCAAATGTTTTATTTCACCATGTGATTTAAAATTCACAAGTAAAACCTAATGAGTATAACCTTTTTTCATTCTGTCTTTTCTTCTCATGTTCATGTGTAACTTTGTTTGCCCTGGCCATTGTTATAAATGGAAAATTGTGCCTATGTGTATGTTTATGAGAGAGAAAGAGAAAGTGAGTGTTTGTGTGTGTGTTATCATATACATTCCCTTGTTGGATATGGGGAACAATACAACACAAATATGGACGGCTTTCATCCGTCAAGCTTAATTGTGGGGTACTGACACCAACTTGTGAGGTACACGTACAGTACACCAGGAAATTGTGATGAGCAAATTTGTGTATTTTTCAGATATTGTGCAGATACAATATATTATGAATGTTACCAGTATAGTGTATCATCTAATCTTTCTCCAATATAGGATACACACTGCAACTCAATAGGCGTAAATATTCAATATTGAATGAGGCGCCTTTAAGCACCACCAACAACAATCAAGAGTTGCCAATCTAACGAGGACTAAATGATTTCTGCAACAGTATTCCCACAGTGCCTGATGGTATACCTCACACCATGTGGTCTCATTGCAGAAAACGATACTCAGACAAAGTCATTTGAGACAGACAAGTTCATTGCAAATATACAATTTATTGCTCACCCATAAAAATACTGTTATAAGAAAACAAAACAGGCAATCATTATTCATCGTCGGTGGGAGTAGTACATAAAGTAACCCGGGTAGCTGCTATATATTCATTTCGAGCTTTGTTGGCAAATACTGTACAAGCATACTGACACTGAGAAAAATATACATGTATGTTTATATTAGAATATTGCGCTTAAAATGATCAATTTTAATGCGAACTTTTGTGCATATACTTTCCCATTGATTATCTATTTATCTCTTTCTTGAATATGTGCTAGTCGAATATAGTTACATGATTGTTTCGCAGACACACTATCACTCCTTGACCTGATCAATCCACAAACATATACAGCGTTTATAATATATATATATATATATATATATTTATTTATTTTTATATCTATATATTTTTGATTTTGTGCATACATCACTTCGTACAATGTCATATCCAGACAATGTGACACAAATATTGCATGTTCTTGCATGATCTATGCATGCATGAAAAAATTAAAGGTCCTATTTACCTTAGGGAGCAGTGATTTAAAAGATGTTCAAGATATCACTTGATTCATATTTGTAGGTCAGTTGTGTCACTAAACATCCTACCATTAAAAATTTTTGCAATAAATCCTAAAATATAGGGAGATATCACTATTTTTCTCATTAAACCATAACTGTAGACAGTTTAGTCTGGAAACATTTTTATTATAACCATTGTTCACATTTTGTATATTTAACAATAATTAACATCGATTATATTAGTTCAAATTTTTGCATTGGTTGTTTCTATCCCTAACTCAAATTTTAAAACTATTTTGAAGCACTAATGCTGGGTTTTTGTTTCATCTGCAAATGGTAAATCATGCCTTTAATGTACAATTAGTCTACATGCATGCTTATTTCACCAAGGTCAAATTCCAAGGTGAAATACTGTGTAAAATTGCATGCAAGCTAATTATGAGTTGGAGCATACATCCTCTAGAATAAAAAATGATTAACAGAGCATGTCAAAAATGTTACAGGAAGTAGAATGTATTGATAAAAGTGGTTCCCCATGCAAGAATTCATCACTGTATGACACGATCTTTTAATGATTGCGAACTCTGCAAGACAGAAAATACACTGCTGATCCCACAAGCGCTCTGTCTGGATTGATACTATACAACCTGAGGAATCAAATGCAAGACATGAAAGAGCAATACACACATTATTTGTATCCTTGTCAAAATAAATCCCCCCCCCCCCCTCCAAAAAAAAAAAAAAAAAAAATATGTGTCAGCAAAATAATGCTCAATCACCATTACATCACTGTCCAGTATAAGCATTTGATATTCAATCTATTGGTTCACAAGGCATATCAACAAGGCTATCGTAATCCCTTCTCGAAAAATACTCCCTCTATAAACTAATATACACTCTACAGACAAACGCAAGAACACCACCTCCAAGCACATTTAACTCGACTGATACGAGAGTGTAGAATGAGGTATAACACGAGGCACAACACAAAACTATACACCATGTCTTGATCCCCATAATACACCTTCTCCTATTACTTGAGTAACACACACTCTACTCAAGTCTCCACCCTTTAGCCTCAGATTAATAATTGTGCAATAAACAGCATCACTCCATGTCCACTTTGATGCTCATAACTACTTACTCTGCATTCTTCCTTCACATAAATCAAATCTTTCCACAACCCATTTATCTAATTACCTCACATTAATCCTTTTGAATTTCAATCTTTTTCTTTTCTCTCACAATCATCAAATCTTTCCACAGCCTATAGATTTAATAAGCCCAAATTAACATTGGAATTGCAAAAGCTTGTCATGATATAACATAATATTGGTAAATAACTGTGATAAATCGTCATGAGGTAAAACACATCATGAATTCATGCACCCCCCGAAAAGAGAATAATCACTTCTGGAATGCCTAATCGTACTTGACTACACCTTCTATCCAGCAACACTTCTCTACTTGACACAGACATCTTCATTGATTGCATTATTTGAACTCACAAGTGTGACAAACTGTTCAGTGATTGAGCAGGCTAAAAACATTCTTGCATATTTGTCTACCCTTGCCTGATCACTATGAGCACTTAAAAGTATCTTTTCTTTTCTTTTTTTTTACCAGCAAATGAAATTTAAACTGTCGAGTATGGAAACCTAATCAATCCATTACTGAGTCTATGGGGAATTTAAAATCTTGCATAGAATGGGTTACCAGGAAGTGTGTGGAGCCCTGCTCATCTTCCCTTTAAGATCATGTGACCACACAAGCAATATGGACTGATCAACTACAACAACCAGATTATCACTGGAAAAACAAAACAAAAGTGATATTCTGAATATTCCCTGCAGTATATAACAGCTAGGAATGCATGGAAAACTTCTGCACTATGATGGCAGCATTACTGTACACCACAATGTTTTTTTTTTTTTTTTTTTTTTTCTAAATCTCAAGTCAGATGTGTTGCTCCAAAACAGACAGAAAGTTGACAGTGCATTTGGCACATGGCTTAGATGTTTGCTTACATGGCAGGTAGGTCCTACAGGGAAATCTTGTTATAATGAGAGGGACCTAAAAACCATAATAACTACCTTGTTATATCAGGTTTTTCACTATGTAACTAAAGGAATATAACATACAAAATCACCTTGTTGTAAGGTTCTGTTCCACTGTGCATAATCATAATGTAGGGAGAATTGCTATGGTGTTATCCTTATGTCCAGAGTTGAGCTTACCTGGCATATAGCATTTTCAATTGCATATGTGGAATATTTGGCATCATCAATTTGAACATGAAACATATTTTGTGGTACTGCCAATGGGTAAAGCACCATTGTAGAGCCCTGTCACAGATGTACTGTGGGATAGCTAGGTAAAATTCTTTGCTTCCAGGTGCCTAGCTCGTGACTTCATCCACATACAATGCGATGGAATCAATGCATGCATTTTGTTTATCACTACTCTTTTCTTAGGTTTGAATTTGGCATAAAAAGAGTTTTTCGATTTCACCGATCAATTTGTGGCCATTAAAGTCACAATTCATCTCTGGAACACAGCAATGTGCTGGTCAAACAGTGACAAGCAAAGAAATCTTCCCAAATACCCTTGGGGGTGTTTCACAAAGAATTTAAGGTGAACTTAAAATCTAAGATTGACTAAAAATTATGGTATGCCATGGGTTTTCCTGTTCAATTTCATTAGCTTAATCAGCACCCACGTTAAATTATCATTAATGTTTACAGAATTATTCCTTTGTTATTCATTTTACCTTGTATTATCAATGGCTACATGAAAAAAAGTCTCCAAAATTTTCATTTTCATTAGAAAGTTGAGCAACATTAAAGACACATGCAGCATACCATAATTTTCAGTCAATCTAAAATTCTAAGTTTGACTTAAATTCTTCGTGAAACACCCCCTTGGATGAAAGACATGACCCAGGTTGGTTGCTCTGCAAGCTCTACCACGCACGGTGCTTCTTCTCAAACTCATCCCGGTCACATGTGCATATATGAACACTGTTCACGTGCTGATCTGACAAGCCCAGATCTGATCCAACTTTGCTACCAAGCCATCCCACAATGCGTCTAAAACAGGGCTGGCTGGAATGCATTAAAATATTGGCAGTAACCGGACTCGTAAAACAAACTGTATTACAATTCTTGGATCGTCCACTCATTTTTCTGTTACTTTATGGCAACTTTGCAGAATTAACCCCTAAGCCAGTCAGCAGACTACATGTGTATCCTATTACCACAAAATAGTTGGGGTCTTTTCTCATAATACTGACGTGAATATTAGAAGTAATGACAATTTAACCAGTGGACCCTGCGCACACTAACAAAATCTTGTAATTTCCGTATTCCTTATGCCAAGTTTCGCCTGCATAGAAATAATGACACCAATACACTAGTGTATATATGTGTTTAGTCACATATATTCCCTCCATGATTCTTTTGATTTTCCCTTTTATCTTTTCCTCCTTTCTTTTGCAGTTGGCAATTTTTTCATGAAAGCTTTCATGAAAGCTTTCATTACCTGAAAACAAAATCCCAGTGAAAAAAAAGAAAGACAGAAAGGCTAATAACAATGCATTGAATGCATTTATTGCATTATCATGTAGAATTTGCATCAGTATATTTGTGGGCCTGTATTTTTTTTTTCTTTCTTTCTTTGCATTGGACAAAAATTTTGAAGAACCGGAGCATTGGGGAAATGAGCACCTAAAATAACATAAAACCATATAAAGCAGAACAAAACAAAACAACAGAAACTACATCTTTACCACTGAATTTCAAATGCAGATCCTTTTCCCTTTTCCACCCCTTTTTTTTTTCTTTTTTTTTACATCGTTGGAGGGGGAGTAAGAGTGGATGCTACCATGGTGGTCACGTTTTGTGGACCCAGAAGGCATGTGACATTGTTACTCCCCCACGATGGGTAGGTGAAGACGTCGAACATGGCCACGCCCATGGAGCTGATGAGGAGGTTGACGACAATGATACCGATGATGTTCATCACGATGCCAGCCTTCACCTGAGGAGGGGGGGGGGGAATTTAAAGATTGTCAGGGAAAAGTTAAAAAAAATCCCAAACAAACATAAAAATTCACAAAAGAGATATACTACATAGCTACAAAAGACACTCCACTGTCACTTTTTTTTTTTTCAGTCAACTCATGCTGTATGCCACTAGAATTTTGACCCCTGACCTCTGGCATATCAACAACAGTCAAACCCCTCCCCCCTCCCCCCCCCACAAAAGCAAAGAAACAAACAAACATACAAACAAACAAACAAACAAACAAACAAACAAACAAACAATTAGAGTAAATGCTAGGATCTTTGAAGCAGACTTACATGAATTTTTAAATGAGTAAAGATACCTCACACTCGTGGCACCATAAAGTGGCATTCGAGTTGTGACTGGCACTTTATGACTTTGACCAAATAGTTTCTACATACCATCCAAGTGTTTTTACCTGAAGACAACCATACCCTAAATCTCAAACCAAAATCAGTAAACTTAACAGGATTTGCAGAATGGGCAGTTTTTAAAGAGATAATTTCCGAGGAGACGTTACCATGTTTGGGACTGTGATGGAGCCATAGGCAAAAGCGATAGCATTAGGGGGCGTGGCCACCGGTAGCATGAAGGCGTAAGAACAGGAGATGGTAGCTGGCATCATGACGTACAGGGGATTGATGCAGATGCTCTCCGCCTGAATGTAAAGAGCAAATTGTATAACTGTTGTTGAATAAATGATTTTGGACCATTCCATCACCCTTACCCATATCACTCTGAAATTCAATTTTTTTCTTGAATTACTTTTTCATTATATCACTAATGAAGTTCAATTTTCAAATGTCCTTCATGGCATTAAGAAGTAAATTCAATTGACCTTTTTTCAGCAATCAACTGACAGAGAGTAGGTAAATTGAAAAAAAAAATCACAGATATTCATTTGAAATATCAAAATTCAATTCAATTCAGTTTCAATCAACATTGCACCTTTAGAAACTCATCTCACTTCAAGTCTTGCGCATAGACACAGAAAACATGAAACAACAATATTATTACACATCACAGGATATGCATCATTAATACAACTCTGACATCGATATGTTTAAAAAAATCCAACATCTAACCGAATATCTGACACTTCAGTAAACTTTGATTTGAATATTGCACTTCTCAGAACAGAGTTTACCATCATTATAATTCAACATTATCAATTCAAGAAAAGACAAATTGAGAAATAACTTGTGAAATAAATCATTACATTGTGCATAAAATGGAACATGCAAGGGTGCGACCACCAAAAGCTCCAAAAATGGCTAAATTTTGATGACACTTGCATTAAACTTCAATTCTTTGACACAAATCATTTAATCATTATTATTATTATTATTATTATTATTATTATTATTATTATTATCATTATTATTATCATCATTATTATTATTATTATTATCATTATTATTATTATTATTATTATTATTATCATTATTATTATCATTATTATTATTATTATTATTATCATTATTATTATCATTATTATTATTATTATTATTATTATTATTATTATTATTATCATTATTATTATCATTATTATTATTATTATCATCACCATTATCATTATCATCATTATCATTATTATCATTATCATTATTATCATTATTATTATCATTATTATCATTATTATCATTATTATTATTATTTTATATCTAAACGGAGAAAAGGTGGGTAAATTGCTGACCAGGGATGCAAGGATTGGGAGAAATATGGTTGCCGTGGCAACGTTGCTGGTGAACTCGGTGAAGAAGCATATGATGACAGTGATGATGAGGACCAGAACCCAGGGAGGCAAGAAGTCCAGCACTGCAAACTGGTCGGCAAGCCACTGGGACAGACCAGAAGCCTAAGTGGGAAAAGAAAACTTCAGTGAACACACTTTAGAAATACGCAAATCCCAGGGACATAATGAATCAGGTTTGTAAGATTTTTGAAACAACCATGTTTAAGAGGTCACAGCTGATATCTATCTACACACCTATTTATCTAATTATCTATCTATCTATCTATCTATCTATCTATCTATCTATCTATCTACCTACCTATCTATCTTTCCATCTCTACCTAACCATCCACCCATCCATCCATCTATACTACCTACACTTTGTATCTATCTATACATAGCTCATCAAAATCTTGACACTCCTTTGACTTCTTACTCGGGCTAAAATCCTGTCTTGCAATATCAGCAGTAAAAACATATGAGGAACAACAGTGAATATTACTTCAAATCAGCATTTTTCATCTTATTTTTTAATGGCAAGTCTTTTCCTTTTTTTAGTTTCCTATTCCCATTAGAATTAAGTTGGTGACGCATTATTCAACTCAGCTCCACCACGTTGAATAGAGTGCCCCTATTTTTAAACTCATGTGAAATCTTCTACCATCACATTCATGACCATTTACTATTTGTAAAAAGAGATGTCCAACCCACCTCAGTTCCTGCAGCCAGAGCAAAACCTCCTCCAAGGAGGAGGATGATGTTCCATGGTAACATCCTCTGTGTTGTCTTCCAGTCAAGGAGTGCATCTCTGGATTGAGGTTTTTCATCTGTGTTTATGAGATGTGACATAAACCCCAAGAGTTATCTTTGTACATTTATTTCACTTAATCATCTATTCATTCATATCTGATATATATTTGTGTGTGTAATCTGTTTCTTTCATTAAATAATGTGAATTCAACTCTAAATCTGTATTTGTATATAATCTTACGTATTTGATTCTACAAAAAGGATCACACGTGTATCAAGCCTTTGGCTTTCTCTGTGAACTCACCATTACATTTTACACTGTACATATTTCTGTTTTGGGGATAATCAATAAAGTAAATTGAATTGAATATGTGTATAAAGGGTATAAATATATGAATATACATACAGAGAAAAAGAAACCACATAGTACATTACAAAGATATGAAGTATCCAGTAGATTTAAAGTCACATAACAAGTTGTGATGTCACGGAAGATGAGCTAATGACATTGGTATAGTGAATACCTTTCTGGCATTTCTGCAATTTTACTTCAGTTCTGACTGAGCTATATATTATCATTCTTTAAACATGGTTGAGCAAACTTGTAATTAAATTACAGTAAAAAAACAAAAACAACATATAGCAATCAATCAGCAGTCTAAACAAGTGGGTATTCATCCTGCACTTCTTTTTTTTATTATTTTTTTTTTTTTTTACATTTTTGAAATGTTACCAGCTAAAATACATTATGTGCTTTCTTCTGGGAAACAATGTCAAATTAAAGGAATAATTCAAAACAGTGCATAGCTGGGTTTCACAATATCCATGCACAAAAATAAAAAAATAAAGGAATATCTGAAACACTTTACCATTTTCCATCTTAAAGGGACCACACTTCATGAACCATGGTGGGAATGCTGGAAAGATGAAGAGCAGGATGGAAATCAAGATGGCTGCCGTTGCATCACTGATGTAGCTGCAGAGACAAAAACATGACCCCACATATGTACAGAATCAAGTTAGGAAATTCACTGCTGGCCACATAAAAGACAAGTAGCATGAGATACCATAAATGCAGAATGTTTTGCAATGTGACAATTTTGTGCTAATGTGATTCCAGCCTACCAAAATATAAGGATGAGATTATTTTATTCCAGATATATTGTCCACAAGAATTTTAACTTTTATGTGTAATTTGTCAAGAGTTTGTGCACTTGCTATGTGAAATCTTACTCGCCAAAGCACAACAAAGTGAATCACAAATTCATCTTCACTTCTCCAGTGAAAGTAAAGAACAATATTTGACACTGATCACCATGTGCAGAAACCATCATTTTTTTTCTTCAAATAAAAATATCCTTCAACACTACAAACAACAAAGGTTGATTACCTTGCATTACAGTTTATACCAGGGGCGGATCCAGGAATTCCGTAAAGAGGGGGCGCCTTTACAAACTTAAAGGGGGGTGTACACACCCCACCCCCCATTTTTTCCCTTTTCATTTCTTTTGTTTTAACAAAAAATAAAGGGGGGCCCACGCCCAGTGCTCCCCTGCCTGGACCCGCCACTGCATACACATATCCTAACGTAAATACAGCATACAACAAATGAATCTTTATGAATATGCTTATAAAACTAAACATATATATGAATATACATACATATGCTGTGTATGCAATGTATAACATCATTTTGAAATATGTGACCCGCGACAACGGTTTCAGGCAAAAGTCGCAAGAGCAAATTTCCTCCTAGGTGGGGTACAAAGATCTTTACCATTATTTTTGTCGATTCGGGTTTTTTGCAGAAATCGAATCTTTGATATGTTTTCTACATCTACACTAAATTTTATAGCATAAGACTACGTTTTTCCTATCGACAATGGAATTTTAAGCACCCTATGTTGGATCGCACTCGTCAGTTTCGAGCTTCTTTCGAACGCCGCGCCAATATCACCAGCGTTGCTATGGCGCAAGGTCTCGCATGCGATTGGCTGGTGCGTCACACACATTTACATAATTCGGCTTTCGGAGACACCAGTTGCAGCGTTTGGGAATGCTTTGTCCACGCATGCATGATTACATGCTCCATTGTTCTCGCTCTGTAGTGCGTGCTCTTCGTTTGGCTTTCTATCCAAACTATTCTACCGCAATGTTTGACAACGGAAGTGAAACAAATATCATTTAGCACGACATAATCGTGTGAAAAGATAAAAACAAAAGTTTACTTGTACATGTAGTAAAAATTATGACAGCAGACTGACTCAAGGGAAGGTAGATGAGAGGAAAGGAGAGGTCACATGAAACCAGTTATATTCAAATACTACACATCAAGATCGCACGAAACTAACGAGTCATGTTTGTTTGTTTGTTTTAATACTGTATAATTAACACCACCGAACAAGGCAACATATGCACGGCTTGTAAAAGCAAAACACACGGGAAGCGTAACCTTTGCCAGCACTGGCATTTTTCTGTCTAGAAAAGGGTCGCCAATGATAAAGTCAAATCAACAACAATGAAAACGCGATTTGTAAATGTGTGGATTCGCCACCCGCTCCTGTTACATGCACATGGTCATGGCGTGTGGATGCCATTGCGTAATGCGTGCGCCCATACACATGTACACCATACGTGCAGTTATCGTATCCGCCATATTGAAAGACGTAATGGTTAAAACAAACCCGAGCGAACCGCATTGTTTTTCGGCTCCATACGCTGAGCTCCTAGGAAGGGTGCCCGGGAAATTTGACTCTCTCTCAGTGAGCCAATCAGAAGGCGATGTGGTTGCTAGAGGCGGAGCTTAACATCGATTGGCACCATCGGACGGATGGGTGATTCTCACCTCGCATCGCCGCTCGGACATTGCTTTGAGAAAGCGGTGAATCTTCAAAGCCCGTTTTCTCACAATTTTGTCAGGCTAACAACTTAAAAAGTGCATTTTATTTCGCTTTCCATGCTCACTTATGGTGCCAAAGAATGCAAGTGTTTTATATCAATGCAAAGCTTAGGAAATGGGCAATGTGATTCAATGAAAAAATGAATTTTCAAAATGCCCGACTTTTGCCTGAAACCGTTGTCGCCGGTCACATATGTGCATAGTGTATATTTTCCTAATACCTCTATAGCAAAGAAGGTACTATATGTTACCAAAATTTGCTAGGATTTCCTTACAATCTTATGCCTATGGCCAATAAGGGTGATGGTAGCATGGGTAGCGTGAACCTGGTCGATTGAACTTACTCTGGAACAGGGAAGAGACCGGCCCATCCTGTAAATCCTGGGACAAAGTTTGGGTTGCGAAACAGCCAGAGAAGAGCCAACACCACAAAGTGACACAAGACTGCTGCTTGACCCCACCTGTCAAAACAGAGGAAAGATCAATGATAGTAGTGACATGGCAACAGTGTGTTTTTACCAACACACATCAATATTTACTACCACAAATAACTGTATTTACTTATTACTTATTACCACTATATGTATTTATTATTTATTTTTACTTTTCTTATTGTACAGGTATCCATGACTCTATAGATAAAGAGTTCTCTAAACACATCCCAAAGTTATCGTATGCAGCACATTACAGCGAGTCTAATTTTTCGTACATTGGGACTTTCCAACAATTTTGCGAATGATTTAAATTCACGATTGTTGAGCACAGTATCGAATGGAGAAATGTATGCGTGCATGTCACATTCATGTCAAATCAGAGTTAATATTTTCACGTTTTTAAATTTGCGAATAGCACTCAACTTGCGAAATTTGTGATATATTCGATGTACACGGTAACATCCGATCATACGTACGTCCAGGGACCAAGCTTCTTGTATTCTCGTTTGATGACTTCTCTCCCTGATTTCTCCTCTGCCAAGGCTACAGCCATGTCTTCTGTAGACTGCTTTCTGAAACTGAGAAATAAGGCGGAAAAAGAGTATTTGAGTGATTTCTGGCCAAATAAAAGAAGAGAAGAAAGATGGAAGGGAATAGAAAGAGAGAGAAAAAAATAACGCCTGGAAAATAACATATCACTAAAACATAGTAAAGAAAAAAATCTAAGTAAAACAAGAATCAGAATGAGATGGAGCAAAATGAAAAAAGAATGGATGGGGGTGACGATGAAAAAAAAAATATGAGTGAAGAAAATGAAGTAGAAGTTCAGAAAAGATGGTAGGATATCAATTCTTGCTGGACTGGCAAATTTTCATAGCAACAGCCAATTAGGGAGCTGGATTCTTGTCATTACCATGAAATGTGCTATTGCAGCTAGAGTTGACATCATTGCAACTTTTTATGACATGGGGCTCAGGAGTAAGAATATGGAGAATGAGAAGAAACAGAATGAGAGTGAGAATAGGAAGAAAAAGAAAAGGAAGAAAGAGGAGAAAGAAAATTAGGATGATGATGGTGGTGATGGTGGTGATGGTGGTGATGGTGGTGATGATGATGATGATGGTGACGATGATGATAGTGATGATGATAGAGAATGAAGATGATGATGATGAGGATGATGATGGTGATGAGGATGATGATGGTGATGATGGTGACGACGATGATGGTGATGATGGTGACGATGATGATGGTGATGATGGTGATAATGATGATGGTGAAGATGATGGTGATGGAGATGATGGTGATGATGGTGATTATAAAGATGGTGGAGATGGTGGTGATGGTGATGGTGGTGATGGTGGTGATGGTGGTGGTGGTGATGATGATGATGATGGTGGTGATGACGATGATGATGATGGTGGTGATGATGATGATGATGGTGATGATGATGATGATGCAGAGATGGAAGAGGAGGAGGAGGAGGAGGTGAAAGCTGAAACATCTTACCATGGGATGCCAAAGAAGAGAAGTTGGAGCCAAATCCAGCACAGGATGAGATTGATAATGGTTCCTGGCAGTGAGAAGAGGAGCCAGCTGGCAAACGTTATACCGGAGTCTGGATACAAACTGGGTACAGAGAGAGAGATAGAGACATATAGATATATAGACAGACATACAGATATATAGATAGATAGATAGATAGATAGATAGATAGAGTGATAGACAGAAAGAAAGATAGATATATAGATAGAAAGAAAGAGAGAGATAGAGAGAAAGAGAGAGAGAGAAAAAAAAGAGAGAGAGAGAGAGAGGTAAGGAACAGTCTTGTCATCAACTGGAAGAATATTCTTGCATAACAAAATTGCAAATGATACTGTAATGACAGATCAACTATACTTTTAAATATGCAACGCATAAAGCCAAATATACTTCCCTTAACTTAAACAATGTAAGACACAATACTATGACTTTCGTAGTCAATAACACACAGTGTGTCTTAACCTCAGGATTTGATATGCTTTGTTTTGTTTTTATTGGGGGGGGGGGAGGTTGACAGTGTAACATTCACCAACAGTCTTTCAAACATTTCAACGGGATCGTTCTGTGTGTTTCCACTCTGGCCTACCAGTCGGCAGCTTCTAATGTGCTTACTCGTCAATCACCCCAGCAAAGACGACATTGGGGCCTGTTCCCGTCAGCGTTGCCGTGCCGCCGATGTTGGCGGCGTAGGCACAGCACAGGAGGAGACCCTTGCACAGCTTCTGTTCCTCGGGAGTCAGGGACTCATAGTTGATCTTTCGCGATTTCTCTGTGGATTCCTCCTTGGATTCCTCCACGACAGGTTCCTCGTCGGCATGTTCTTTCCTGAAGAAAAACACCAACAAACAAACAAAATGCCGAAAATTGAATTACAGAGGCAATGTGGCATATATTAGAAACGTCTGCAAATAAATGTATTACATCATTATTATTACTACTATTATCATTATGCAGATATTGCCTTTTCGGAGGTGCAGTATAAACACTTGACATCCCATTGACATCCTCCTGGGATTTATATTTACCCCAAGATATTGGATTCTGGAATATATCTTGGATATTAAGGAACCAATGAAAAGGGGAATATAACAAGGTAAGGCTACATTTGAACAGTTCTTTTCAATAACAGTAGTTCTCACTACATCTGCCAAATCATTTAGGTGCACGTCACGAGACCGACATCCACGAGTCATACAGCCCACAAGTCATACAGCCCATGAGTTCGACACTAAGCCAACAAGGCCCATGAGACCGACACATTACGTGCCGTGTTGTATCTGTCGAACTCGTGGGCTGTTTTTACCTAGTGTCGAACTCATGGGCTTTATTTGCCTAGTGTCAAACTCATGGGCTGTATGACTCGTGGGTGTCGGTCTAGTGGGATGATCCCAATCATTTCACACATAAAGGGGAAGTAGTAGGGCAGATATGTAACAAAATTTGGTTGAGATGCTCACATCCGGCGGAAAGTATGAAATCTTGCATATAGGGGTATTTTGGGGCGCTGATTTCAAATATTGCCGGATCCAAGAGATCTGACCACGGGGTCGGCCGCCATTTTGAATTCCAATATGGCCGCCATCACAAAACAATTTTAAAGATCTCTATCTTCAGTTCTGAATGACGTAGTGGCACCAAAATTTGGTACACATGAGCGTTTTGACATATTGAATTTGATAACAGATTGATTTGAAGTGTCTGACAAACATCGAATGGCCGCCATTTTGAATTCCAATATGGCCGCCTCGATGATATATTCAAAATCCCTATCTCGATTTCTAAGTGGTAAGTGACGCTGAAATTAGGTGTAAACAAGTATTTTAACATACTGAGTTAAAATATTAACTAATGTGATGTGTCTGACAAACGCAATGCCTGCTATTTTGAATTCCAATGTGGCTACGAAGACAAACGCCACTTAACTAACATTCACGAGCATGTCAAAAAGTGCAGCAAAAAGGAAGCATAATGCACCTTTCACTGACGTCACAATGTAAATACAGCAGCGCGCACTCAATCAGTTACAAACACGCGCTCAATCAGGTAGCCTAATTTACAAACCCGAGATAGAGATTTCCAACACTCCAACATGGCAACTATGTATAAAAATTCAAACTGGCTGCCGTGCAGCTTGTCAGACATATCAAATAAGTCTGTTATTGAAGTCATCATATCACCATGCTTTTATGAATCAAATTCCAATGGCTTATGTCATTCAGAACTGAAGATAGGGATCTTTGACGGCGGCCATATTGGAATTCAAAATGGCAGCCGACCCCGAGGCTAGATCTCTTGGATCCGGCAATTTTTGAAATCAGCACCCAAAAATACCCCTAAATGCAAAATTTCATACTTTCCGCCGGATGTGAGCATCTTTTTCACATATCTGCCCCACTAAAGGGGGGGGGGGGAGGGTGAAGGCTACAATGCTCTTCTCCTTACTCCACATCCACAAAAACAATAACAACGAAAAAAAAGCTACCTAGCCCTCTACTCTACTCCTTATACACCATCCACATCAAAAAAGTATACAATGCAAACAGCTGGCATCTTTTAACATTTCTGTGAAGTGGAGAGTTGGACAAAGTAGAGATAGATACAGTGCAGACAAACATTGCATGTACCATACACCACCACCACCGTTTTCCATCTATTTGCCCAGTCAATATTGACAGAGATGAATAATGTACAAGTATCAGAACAATCACAGGTGTCCCAGATAAATGGCCTCAAGGGGCTAAGAGCACTCCTGGCTGACTGACTATTTGATAAGTCAAAACAAAGAGATCGGGGGTGTGTTTAACCCTCTGGGCAAAGACTCCAACCCCATGCATCTCTTAACCTGTTGAGGATGAATCCCGAGTATACTCGGGCAGATGTCTATGGAAAATGTATGTTGTAGCAAAATCTGTCCATCCTCAACAGGTTAAATGGGAGATTCTCTCTTGTCTGGACCCCTAAGCAAATGGAAGACATGCACAAGCATGCACAAAATACTACAGAGCGTATCAGGAAAAAAAGGTAATCCAACTTTGGAGGGCTACCATTTCTTCATTATCAGCTATGGAGAGCAAAATATTAGTTGTGAGGAAAGAGGAACTCTTCCTCTTTCCATCGATACCTAATTATGTTGAAAAACATCATGCATGACTGAGCACATGAACTTCAAAGACAAACAATGACAAAGTGCACTTTTTCCAAGTTTGCGTGTTATTGCGAACTAACAATGCATGTCTCACTGCATGGTTGAGATCTGTCAATGAAAGTGTACAAATCATCAGGCCAGCCTGCATGACTGCAGATTAGTGTTTTACAGTTTCTTCTGACGTTTATAGTTCATAACCTTCAACATGGCCATGCTGTCGACAACTTGGTCCTTCCCATTAAGGCAAAATCATTATCCGTTTTACTCTCTTCATATTTAAGACACAGTTTGTCACTGGGAGCTATGTGCTGAATATGAACAGAGAAAAATGGACTGTGTGGGTTGGCCTCTGTGGGAGCGCCAAATTATCGGACAAAAGACCATGTCAAAGGTTATGGACCACAAAATGTTAGGAGAAAACCTAAACACACACCCTAGACACAAATCCTAAACACAAACCTGCATTCATACAGGCTGGCCTATTTGGCAACTCTCATTGACAGATCTCATCCATGCAGTGAGACATGCCTTGTTCCTTCATGATACAACATGCAGACTTGGAAAAAGTGCAATTTGTCACTGTTGTCTTTAAAGTTCATGTGCTCAGTGATGAATGACAATTGTCAACATAATTAGGTATCAATGAAAAGAGGAAGAGTTCCCCTTTTCTCACAATCAACATTATGCTCTTCATAGCATGATAATTAAGAAATGGTAGCCCTCCAAAGTTGGATTACCTTTTTTTTTTTGATATGCTCTGTACATGCGATTAAGAAAACATTATGAGAAGGAAGCATCAACGTCTCTTTGCCGCCAGGGTCCAGCTCTAGCTCTTGTGTTATAGAAGCTCTCTGGTGCTATATTAGCCTTATATTCAAACATTCATGACAAAAGTAGAGTCGGAAGAGAGAGAGTTAAATTTTACGTGGGAGAAAAATACATGTGAAATGGGAGAAATGTAGGATGCGTTCCAGCGCTTTCCTAAGGCATACCAAACTGTGCCATACCCACACTAGAGGCCGGAGCACTTGACCCTCCTGAAGTGTACCGTACCAAACTGTACTGAGCCAAAAGTGGACCACATCCCGGTGTGGTAAGCTCCAAAAGCTTACCGAATACAACCACACCAGAAGAGCTCAAACACTCCAAATCACTACTGAGGTGCAATACGGTACAGTCCGCTTTTTAGTGCTCAAACACACCCAACCTAGAGCGGGAAAAATTCAAACTCAGGTGATAGGGCAGAAGATTTTGAGAAAATGGAATCAAAGCAGAAGATTTAGAGTCTCTGTCTTGGAAGTACACTGCTTGCAGCCACCCTTGCCTGTATGTGTGTGTGTGTGTGTTGGTATACAGCATTTAAAAATGTGTTTGTGTATATAGGGTGTAACATGTTAAAATATGTGTATCATGCACATCAGTGTATTTGTACCCATGATAACGTATACATGTACCTGTGTGTGTGTTGGAGTACAGTGTTTAACTAGAAATGTCGCTACAGCGACTGGTTATACCCCCGCCAAACAACATTTCATAAGCTTTGGTCAAAACAACATTTGATAAGCTTTGGTCAAAAAACTGAGGGAGTAGTTAAATCCACAAGATCTTTCCTTGATCTTCTGCCATTAATATGCCGTTACCATGGCAACGTACTTTCGGGTACTGTCAAAAAATGCGTCTTGCACATCTACAACCAAAGGCACACATCTGTACCAAGTTTCATGGAAATTGGGCAAAAACTGAGGAAGTAGTTTGCAACACAAAATTTTCCATCATTTTGGCTCATAATATGTGAGCTGTTACCATGGCAACATACTTTTTGTCACTGTCAAGAAATGTGTCATGCTGACCTATATCCTAAGACAAACATTCAATATGAATTCCATGAGAATTGGAAGAACACTAATGAAGCAGTTTTGGCATGAAGCATTTTGCCCTATATTTTACCAATAACATGCCGTTACCATCGCAACGCACTTTTTGCCACTGCGGAAATATGTGTCTTGCACATTAACATATTCAGATGAACATCTGTACCTAATTTCATAAAAATTGATCAAAAACTGTGGGAGGAGTTCGCGACGCAAGATTTGTACCCATTTTTGCCCATAATATGCCGTTACCATGGCAACGTACTTTTGGGTACTGTCAAAAAATACGTCTTGCACATCTACAACCCAAGGCACACATCTGTGCCAAGTTTTATGGGAATCGGTTGAAAACTGAGGAAGTAGTTCGCGACGCAAGATTTGTACCCATTTTTGCCCATAATATGCCGTTACCATGGCAACGTACTTTTGGGTACTGTCAAAAAATACGTCTTGCACATCTACAACCCAAGGCACACATCTGTGCCAAGTTTTATGGGAATCGGTTGAAAACTGAGGAAGTAGTTCGCGACGCAAAATTTGTACCCATTTTTGCCCATAATATGCCATTACCATGGCAACGTACTTTTGGGTACTGTCAAAATATACGTCTTGCTCATCTACAACCCAAGGCACACATCTGTGCCAAGTTTTATGGGAATCAGTTGAAAACTGAGGAAGTAGTTCGCGACGCAAGATTTGCAACGGACCGACCGCCCGACCGACCGACCGCCCGACCGACCGTCCGCTGATTCCTATGTACCCCCTTCAAACTTCGTTTGGCGGGGGTATAAAAATGTGTTTATGTACAGTATATGCTAGGGTGTAATAGAAGAAAATATATGTGTCATTTGTGTCAGTGTATGTGTATGTTAGGGTGCTGTGTATGAAAATGTGTGTCTGTGTGTATCACATTGTAGAGTGAGTTGTGAGAAATGTGTAATGTGTAATGTGTGTGCGTGTGTGTGTGCGTGTATATGTTGGGTTGCAATGTGTAAAAATGCAGACATGTCTTGACCTGTTTTAATATCAATCCTGTGTCACCTACTCTACAATCTAATCTACACAAATACACAATGTAAAATTAGTGTGAAAGGTCAAAATAATGTAGAAGTCTATTTCATGAGTAGAGGTAAGCACTGCATGAAACATCCTTCTGTTTCATTCAAGGTCATAGGAGTATATCCACCGAACTACTCAAGTTGTACAAAGGGCATTCTTGAATGTTTGTTGTCTATTATGGATGTAGCATTTCTTTCTCTATGATATCAATCATTCTTTGCATGTAGGTATGTAATATGAACATTTGCACACACAAACATGCATATAGTATATATAAACATACATACTGTAACTATATGGATCTTACAAAATACTGTAAAAGTGGATATCTACATGAGAGTACTTTTTTTTTGTGCTCATGCAGCTGGGTAAGAACAAGTTTCAAATGTTTTCATTTTGCGGAATCAAGACATCAACTATTAGAGCATATGGCAAGCATAAATATTTGTGTGCTTTTATTTTTGCGCTAGTTTCTGGCTGCGTGAAATGCGTGAAAATTTCAACACTGCAAAAATTTCCACTTTTACAATTAGGTACTTTACAAACACATCTAGCACGTACGCCTAATGTGAGCAGGAATATCAAAGGGGTGAAAAAGCTACGAGTTACAGATGTAGACAAATTGACTTATTAATCTACACACACAACCCCTCCCCCCCCCCCCTCGACAAAACGCACATACACACACCCAAATCTAAACTGCCAATTTCATATGATAATGTAATCTATCTTGATGGAAATTTGATCCAGGGTCCAATCCTAATTAGATTCGTTAGAAGGTCAGACACATATCACTTGGACCAATGGATGAACAATTGCAGCAAACCTTTAAATGATAAGTGACCAGCTATTCAACTTTGAGAAGAAGCTCATGATAAGATCATTATTTAAAAAAAAAAAATAGCAAAACAAATTGCTAACCCATGAAATCACCACTTTATTTACAATTTTAGAGACATAAAGGCCATAAAAACAAACAACTCCTTTACGTTCTGAAGCCTTTGACCTCATTATATCACCAATAAAGCGGCCCATTGCTGATAAGGGGCATAAAAATCTGACACTCTTCATCCTTTTACTGGCTCACTCAAACGATAATGGATCTTACCAAAATAGCTAGTTGATGAGTACAAGCTGACACCATTCATGTTTTCACTGGCACTCATCATATGATAATGAATCTCACCAAACAAGGGTGGGAGTAAATATCATTAGCAACTGCTGAATCAACAATGGTGTAGGCCCTGATGTGCCACATAATGATCCATAAAGTAGCAACATTGGTGCATTTCCATGCAACACATTCTGGTCACAATCTCTTTATATATAAATACTTAAGGTGGATGATTTGCTCAACCTGTTCTGTTTTGCTTTATTTTGTTGGGGGTGGGGGCATGTAATCACTTAGGCTAAAAGAACAAGATACATGGTACATGTAGCCTGATTACAAACAGAAAGCAGAATCTAATTTGGAAATTCAGTCATTACAGAGCATCTATTAGACTATTTTAACATACTGTTCACTGAACTTTCATGCTAACTGAAGATACAGTGGCATGCGCTAGTTTATCAAAATAAATCCAAAAGGCAGTTATATGAAGGCCATGAAATCATATACATGGTCCAGTAAAACATGAGAAACATTCGACTGACAATATGGTGGTTTGTATCATTTGAAATTTGGTAAATTGGGTAATGGGTTTAATTGCACAATATAGCATTCAAGTAAGAATTACTGTAAACAACCACAAACATTTGCAGCATGAAACCTTCATGAATTGGAGTCAATGGCCTTTTCGTGGCATGAAGTTTTGAAGAGATGCCACCAGCATACATTAATGCACCGTGTGAACAACAACAACAACAACAACAACAACAACAACAACAACAACAACAACAACAACAACAACAACAACAACTGTACAACAAAATACTTTTGTGTGAATCTTTACTTTTGCAAATCTTGGCTCCTTGCAAAATTTGTGAAAGTTTCATTCACACAAAGATTTCTGGTTTGAAAATAATCTAGATCAGCTTGGGTGACATCTTCAAGCCTCATGAAGATAAAGAGTACTACTGGGCAAAGTTCGATTGCAGAAGCCATTAAACTGAAGCTACTGGTAAAAAAAAAAAAAAATGCTTACAGGGCAGTTCACCCTTTGAAGCTTATGGGGGTACAATGAGAGCAAAACAATTGATAAAACATGTCAGTGATGTTTAGGGAAAATCTGATAATTCGCTCAAAGTCAAAAGTTCTGAATTGTTAAAGCTTTGCTTACATCCATGCACAATCATTGTTGCGGTAGTTTTTTTTTTTTTTTTCATATGATAACGAGTCTTTGACTCTATGCTTTAAGAAGGCAGGGGTAATGATATTTCCATTTTCATGTCAGTAACAAGTTGATGTAATGTGCATTTGTCTTAGAAAATGATATTTTGTGATGATTTCTCTTTGTTGTTACACTTTTGCAACATATCAATAGTGTTGTAGCCTTCCAATCTTGCAATGAGGGCACCTTGATTCAACCAAAACCATTAAAATTCATAACTTTGGGAAAAACTGTCCAAATGTTCTCAAACTTCACTGATGCGTTCAATGAATCCTAATGCTTGTAAAACTGGAAATTTTTGCATGCATTTTGATTTCACAAATTTCGTGAGACTCAAGATTCACAAAATTAAAATCCGCATGAAAGTTTTTGCCTATACTGTATGCACTGAATGCCGGTGGCAATTATTATAAATTTAAGCTGCAAAAAAAAGCTGTCAGATCCAATTTGCACAAATTTCATGATTTACAGCATATGTTTGGGGAAAATTCTCCCTTACTGCACCCTGCAATTGAGACAGCAGCAGAACGACGTAAAAGCCAAATTATGAAGATGCAGACATGGAGACACAACACATCACTGGAGCTTACCTCTACCCACCCTGAAGCTTGATAAAAACTATAAAGGGGGATATGAAAGGGCTCAAAAGATACAAACTTTTACCAATCATCCATACTTCACTATGCGCAGACAGAACTTGGTAAGGAATAGAAGGATGAAAGATCTTCTTCTTCATGAAAAAAAAAGGGGGCGTTTATACTCACTGGGGAATAGGTGACAAGCATGATGGAGCACCCTTGAAATACACTCACAAAGATTTTCGTAATCACGAGTGTAAACGCAGCTACCGCAGACTTACTTTTCTTCCACCACCTCCTGCTCTTCATGCAAGTCCGTGACAGACTGGTCAAACGCCTGATTGGCATGTCCGTTGAAGGATGTTTCGCTGATTGGTGTGAACTTTTCGGCACCCTGTCCGTCCATGTTTACGACAGTCCCGTTTTCGCTCTTTCCCTCTCGTAACCGTCGTTGCTACACAAATGTGGAAGAGACGGGTGAAGGAGAGAGAGACAGAGAGGAAAGGTAAAAAATGATAATACAAGGATTCAATGAGCTCATCTCCATTAAATCTCGGAAAATATTAATATAATATGGACTGGCCTTGAGGGGGATGCAATACAATTCTAGTGAGGGCAACTAATGTCTAATGTCGTATCCCCCAAAAGTAGACAGTCCATATTATTATTATTACCCATTTCAGGCATTTTAGGCATCTCCAAACAGTAACTTAAATCCTTACAATGTAAACCTCTCCGCGAAAAACTCTCATTTCTTGGTGTTTACATGTAAAGTTAATGGCGAAACCTGGAAGAGGGATGATACCCACAAATATTGCCCGCTGGAAACTGGTGGTTTCCCGACCAATTAAAATACCAACTACAATTGCCAGGCAAAACTACCTTAAATGGGTATATAATATCCATGACCTTCTGGTTCTGAAGGATGCACTTATACACAAATATGTTGGGATGAGTTTCACATGATTGGCAAGATATCAATGCATGCAAATATGAAATGTTATCAAAATAACATGTTTGAACATTAATGGCACAACCCCAAAATGTGTTGAGTGATTGTATTCATAAAGTATATAACATATACATGAACCTGATTTTCTTTGGCATATTTGAATACATTTGAACACAACTTTCTACAAATAATTACAATCTGGTAATACATACAACAATTTTCATGACAATTACTTTGAATGATTTTCAAAATATGAAAAAAAGGATAAATTCTAGCACTTGACCCTTGACCCCATAGTCCAAGTTTTTCCTATTGTGCGGTAATGTATGTACGTACCAAGTTTAATCAAGTGTATTCATGGAATCATTTCAAAGACATGGAGAAAATAGTGTAATTTAAGCAATAGATAGGGTATTTGTAGCATATTAACCTGACCTTTGACTCTTGACATTTGACCCAATGACATAAAACTTCCTAAGAAAATAACTGTCAGGCAATGTGTACAATTGTATGTACTATGTTTCATGAAGATACATACCTTGAGCCATTTTGGAGATATGGAGGAAAAAATGACATTTTAGGCATTTTCACTTGACCTTTGACATCATGGCCCCAACCCGTCTCTATAGTATTCTTTATCTGGTAATACATGTATGCACTAAGTTTCCTGAAAATACCTTCAGGAATTGCAGAGATATAGGGGAAATAGTGAAATGTTAGAATTTGACCTTGACCTGTGAACTTTGACCTTAAGCATGTGGGCCTACAAGTTGATAGGCACAACTTTGTTCATTTACACACGTGCATATATGCCAAATTTCAGTTGGGCACCTCAAGTTGTTATATTAAAGTTGCATCATAAACAAAATTGATTATGGACAGAAGAATGGGCAGACAGACAAGCTGAAAACAAAATGCTTCCAACCACACTTTGTGGCGAAGGTATAAAAAAACAGAAATCCATTTTCCTTATCTCAAAAAAGAGTCAAACCTGTTTATAGCGGCCACCCAAGGGAGACAAAAAAGTGGCCATTATTGACAGGTAGCCGCTGTAGACAGGTTCTTAAACATGCCTCTTCTCTCAGAGGGAATTGTTTTTAAAGTGGTTGTATACGGCAGGTGGCAGCTAAAGACAGATGGTCATTAAGACAGGTTTGACTGTACAGTGAGATTTGCTGAGGATCAACCCACAGTGATACCAGAATTTGACGGACCCATTAAGGATCAGGGCCTTGTTTTATCGAAAGATAATGAATTGATTTTAAATTTCTTGAACACACAGGCTGCCATAGACTTATCATTAAAATCAACTATATAATCAATTATAACTCTTCATAAAACAGGGCCCAGGTGGGATTTTTTTTTACCATACGGTTGTTCTCCAGGACCTGCTCAGCGATGGAGTGGGCGATGGGAACCATCATGGCTGTGGTGGCAGTGTTACTGATCCACATGGAGAGAAACCCAGTGGTTATCATTAGTCCCATCATCAACCTACCGGAAGAGATCAAAGCATTGGTCAATTGTGGCTTCTGAAATCTCTAGGAGATCTCAGAGATGGACGGCTGCATGAATAGATGAATGATTTTAATCCATGCATGAATGAATGAATGATTGATTGAATGAATGAATGCATGAATGAATGAATAAATGCATGAATGAATGAATGAATGAATGAATGAATGAACGAATGATTGAATGAATGTGTCAATGAATGAATAAATCAATAAATGAATGAATGAATGAATAAATGAATAAATGAATGAATGAATGAATAGCTATCTAACTAACTAACTGACTAACTAACTATCTAACTAAATGATAAATAAATAAATAAAAAAAATTATAAATTGATAAATTTTGACAAAAAACCTGAATGAATAGAAAATCAATGAACTTGGGAAAACATTCCCAACTTTCACTGCAACTGATTGACAAATTGCCCCACATCGACGTAAATACCAGCATGTACGCCCATAATTTTTTTTTTTTTTTTTTTATCATGGCTAATACTGATCAATTCAGTGTTCATTTACGTCAGTATGTGAGGCAATTTGTCAATCAGTTTCACTGAAAGACATCTCAGCGGAAGAATTTCATGAATTTGAATTCCCAACTTTGTTTTAAATGTTTGGAAACAAAGTCTTGCATTTTTATTTACAAGCATAAGTGAAATAATATAATAAAAACTTACCAAAATTTTAAGTTTTTATTGATGTTTTGTGACACTTGCAAAGACTTCTTTTTTAGGGTGGTGAGTTGGCTCAGTCGGTAGCGCGTCTGCCTCACGATCACGCGGCCCAGGTTCGAACCCGAGTCTGGACTGAGCAATGTTGTGTGTAAACATACCGTCCCCTCTAGCAAGAGGCAAAACACTCTGTCCCTCGGATAGGACATAAAATGGAGGTCCCGTGTATGAGAGAGTCACAGCTCATGCACGTAAAAGATCCCGCTTCATTCATTCATCGCAAAGAGCAGGGTGTCTAACCCGGTGAAGTGGTCCCACCCCACAACCAACTGGACCCCATGGAAGACCAGCTTAGTGTAGCTGAATATGGGCTATCCAGCCATCTTCACAGATGGAAAATGAACAACAACAACTTCTTGTGCAAGTTGTAACTGTGAGTATTAAAACATACCAGAAGTCTACTTTTAGCTGATCAGGAAGTTGTGAATTATCTTTTGTTTTCTTTCAATTTGTTTTGTTTTGTTTTGTTGTTATTTTTTCTGGTGGCTTTCAAATAGTAAACACAGTTCCATGATGACATATCATATATCCTACACCAGCAAACGTACATAGGCAATGGCTTTTATTTTTGTACGAGTAAACAAAATGGATGATTCATGTCTACAAATTATGAAAATCAGAGGGACTATGTAGTGTGTAATCATCAAACAGATAGGAATTTTGATATAAAAGAATGATTTATGATATGATGTGAACCAAGTGCTGCTAATACTTGAAAACCAGAAGACTTTGGGATTCTTTAGACTGCATTACGAACAATGATAGAGAAAACTTAAAGGACAAGTTCACCTTCATTAACATAAGGATTAAGAGAATGCAGCAATATTAGTAGAACACATCAGTGAAAGTTTGAGGAAAATTGGACAATCGATGCAAAAGTTATGAATTTTTAAAACTTTTGTGTTGGAACCGCTGGATGAGGAGACTACTAAGGCTCGTGATGTCATATGAGTACAACAGTATAAAGAAAATGTAAAGAAAATTCGACATATTTTCACTTTTTTCGCATAATAAAAGAGCACTTGACTTACCTCTTTCTAAAGGCAATGGGAATAATATTACCCAAAATATATGTCAGTAACAAGTCAAGGGAATGAGTACTTTTTCCAAAAGATGAAATTTTGTGAAATTCTCTTTATATTTTCCTTATATTGTTGTACGCATGTGACATCATACACTGCAGTAGTCTTCTCATCCAGCGGTGACTGCACAAAAACTTCAAAAATTCATAACTTTTGAACAGATTGTCCGATTTTCCTCAAACTTTCAATGATGTGTTCTACCAATATTGCTACATTCTCTCAATCCTTATGTTAATGAAGGTGAACTTGTCCTTTAATATGTGCCAAATTTCAAAGCCAACCAAACCTTGAAATAAAAGTCCAAACACAGCATAAGCAGTTTATCCTTACTCTGGTTTGTTTCAGGTGAATTCAAAAAATTATTGTGTCAGTCATTGCATAATCATTTCATATTCATGTTTGAAAAATATGTAGGTTTCTTGCATAAAGCAAGAAAACAAAAAGACACTCTCTACATTCTTTGGATTGAGGTGAGGGACCAATCCAAAATGAGATTAAAAATCTTAATCTAATAGATTTAGAAGTCAGTCTTTTTCTCAGTCCAATTTTGGATTGGTCCCTCACTACAATCTTATAATATAGATTTATTTCCAATCTAAGGAATTTTAGAGAGCAGACACACAAACAAACAAACAAACAAACAAACAAACAAACAAACAAACAATTGCCGCTGTAGAGGATGCACTCTCATTTGAAATTTCTATCATCACAATTTTTTTTTTCAGCGTCTCGATGTAAAGAACAGGGAAAAAGGAAGACCCAAATGGATCTCTTAAGTCTTTACCATCTGGGCTTGGACCCCATCAGGAGCAGTACGGCAAGCGCCACCCGCCGGTGGACGTTCCAGTGCTCGACGGCCACAGCGACGATAAGCCCGCCCACGAAGAGGAAGTTGGTGTCCTTGAGGTAGTTGCGGCAGACATCGTCGGAGTCCATGACCCCAAGGAGGGGGTACATGATGACCGGCAGCATGGCTGTGACGGCCAGGGGCAAGACTTCCATGATCCAGTACACGGCCATGATGATGATGACATAGGCACCCTTGGATGGCTGCGGTTGACATGGAAACCAGCATTAAAGGGATGGTATAGTTAGTATTGATTGAGATGAGGATTCAGCTTTTAACATTTTGTGAGATACTTACAAACCACTCCATCAAATGTTAAAGAGCACAAAATTCTATAAGGAATTCAATGTTTATTTGATGAAAATTTGTTTTGAGATGGCGAGATGTCCAAAAACAAAGTAAAACAAAGCAATCATAATAAAAGTTGGGTTCCACTATTTATCAGGATCGCTTTGTTTTGGATATCTCAGCCATTGCAAAACCAATTTTCGGCAGATAAACTTTGGATTCCTCTAAGAATTATATCGTCGCTGGGGCGATAAGACCTTGTATCTACAAAATGTCAAATGTTCAGGAGAGCCAAAAAACATGGCGGCCAAAGCACTGTGGCAAATGGGATAGCCTTTCCTTTGACATGCTGTGGTGGCTTTATTTTTGGAGTAAGACAGTTGGGATTTGGACAGGACATCACTTAACCCATTATTTGATCATTAATCCAAGAAAGTAATTTTCACCAAAATTGCAGATACAAGGTCTTATCACCCCAGTGACGATATGCTCTCTCATATTTTATAACAGGTTTCTCAATATCTCAAAAAATTATCACCAAAAATTGTTAGAAACCTGAAGCTCCATATCAACCAAAACTACACCATCCCTTTAACAAAGCATTTGGTCAATTCCATGGAAAGGTTGCGTTTTATGAAAATCAAACTATTGAGTATAGATGACTAATGGAGCTTAATTAGATGATCTGGTATTGTTTACTCAAAGCAGCCTTTCACAACGGATATTTTGATACCTCATTTGTGAACATCGGTGAACGTGGAGTGGAGTTATGTCCGAAAAACCTTCATTTTTCATGAAAATTGCCAATTTTTGCAGAATTTATGTATCATTTCTGATACACTATTATGACCACAATACAGCTTGTGTAATTCTCAGATGGCTTATTTTCTTTGGTCATAGATTGGTGTGATGATGTTCTAGAACTTGTTCCGGCATCAGTAAATATAATTCACTCAATCTCAAAATGTGGTAGTTGATAGCGTCCCATCAGTCACACTGGTTTTCCCTATCCTGCTACTGTACCAATGAGTAGATATTCATACCACTTGGCTCAGGGTAAGCACAAACCCTTTGCTACATTCAGGAAAGAAAATATCTTTCCAGAGACTCTGTGTGTAAGAATATTTCAGAACTTACTTTCCCATGTGAAAAACGGTGGTCCTCAGGAGTCCCATAAGTCACGACAGCAATTTTTTGTTGCTGTACGTAATGCAATGATACTTTTCAAACTAAGTATGGTGTTTTCACAAACTGTGATGATGGATCTAACCATGAACTGAGAAAAATAAATTTGATGCAACTATTTTCTCAAAATACTGGTTTGAAATTGCCAAAAATTGTCACTTTGTCCCATAAGTCACAATGGAATTGACCATTTGCATTAATATCATACAAGGAGGTGAACAAAAAACATTTAAAATTGCATCCATAAAGAATTTGTCACTTTCATGAATCAATCATCTACTCTACTGCTACGTCATATTAGTGAGTCTAATATTTTGCAAATCAGGAGTCCCCTACTATTTCACAAGTGGTGCAATTTTCAATTGTATATCTATCTATCCATCTATCTATCTATCCATCTATGTGTCTATCTCTTTCTATTATATTATATGTGTTTGTGTGTGCGTGTGTCGGTATGATATCATAAATTAAGTCTCTCGACAGAGAAAAAAAAAAACTGTTTCAAGTAATAGTCTTGTAAGTCATACTGCTATCATGTATTCATGCATGCCTGAATCTTGATTATATAAAAATTGATATCATACATTTGTGATTTTCCACATAATAGTCTGTGTCTTTTTCCCCTTCATTGCCATTATGCATCTCTGTTGCTTAAGTGAATGACTCAACCCGACAAAGTTATAATATTGAGAGTCACATCCTGCTAATCCCCTTCACTGATAATGTGAGTTCGGCTGATTTATTCTTTCAAAACCCTTGCCAAAGTTCACCTCCTAATTTGTCTTTTGGGCAGATTTCCTGCTATTGTTTACCTCGTCTCAGCAAGATTTGCAAAACTGGCCTCGAAGATACACATCCTGACAACATACATACCTAGACAAACGAAGAATGTACATAAAATTTGGGGTCTACTTCAGAGAGCTTTAAAAACTGTTTTCTGTCTCCTTCCTGGTTTTAGCATTTGCAATCCTTTTCCTCCATTCTTTAGAGCATCTCAAATCTTTGAAAAAAAAACTGTTGAACATCAGGTATTGCAGGACCAAAACTCAAGTAACATCCCTTACCAGAAAGGAAAAGAGAGAGTGATTATTTCAATCTACCTATCTATCTATCTATCTATCTATCTATCTATCTATCTATCTATCTACCTTTTTCTATCTTTCTATCTGTCAATGTATGAGAGAGAGAGAAACCCCAGAAAATAGATGTAGATATTCACACAAAATACAAGTTCAGGGGCACTTTATTATTGTTGTCGTCAATTTAAGGGGAGGGGCATGTTTACCCTTTATCTATACCTGAAACTCTTTTTCTTGAAATACAAACACTATTGTTAACACTGACAATGCCCCCAATACCTGGACTGTCATCATTTCCAAAGCTTCCTCCCGAACCCCCCCCCCCCCATATCAAACATGTTTTTCTGTGGTGAACTATGACAGGTGGCCATCAAAACCTCCCCTTGTGTTACCCAACCTAGATCATATTTGGTCCGTTCACAAACACTAATGATTGGTTTTTGGATTGTGATACAAAATATCCATTCTATACATCTGCTGTCTTTCACCTACTGTGTACATTTTCAAACAGAACATTGGTCTGTGTCTTCAGCTGGTGCATTAATTGCTGTGATAATGAAAACTCACTCAAGGAATAAGAGGCATTACAGTTATTGGTAGGCAAACATTACGGGCGCTACATTAATGAGCAAAGTCTGCCTACTTGCGCCAATCTTCTCATCTCATCAAATGAAATAGCACTCAGCTGATAATTAAGAACAGCTTTAGCAGAAAACACACACAAGTTGCAGTCACAATAGCAAAACGTCACGAAATTAAAGGGATAGTACAGTTTTGGTGGAGATGAGAATTGGGTTTTTAACTTTTTGCGAGATACCAAGAAAACACTTATGATATAGTACAGAACATACCATTTTAAGAGGAATTCAAAGTTTATTTGATGAAAATCGGGTTTGGAATGACTGAAACATCAAAAAACAAAGTAAAACAAAGCGATCGTAATAAAGTGTGGGTCCCACACTTTATTAGATTTGCTCTTTTTTGATATCTCAGCCATTTCAAAACCAATTTTCATCAACTAAACGTTGAATTCCTCATAGAATTACATGCTCTTTCACATTTTATAAGAGGTTTCTCATTATATCTCCAAAAAATGTTAGAAACCTGAAATTAGGTCTCAACCATAACTGTATAATCCCTTTAATTCTCAAAGTTTTTCCAGTGTGACTGCAAACTTCCTGAGAACTTTTCGTGAAACCTCCTACTAAAATTATACAGGGAAATTTCCCAAACACCTGCAAATTTTCTTGTCTGCGCAGTCTTCACACAGACAAATGAAACTTTGTGAAATTTGTCGAATGACCAGTCCATTACGGTGCCAACAAAGCGCATGCTTACTGAGATGTATATGTATATGTGGGCATTGTTACATCACAATCATAAGCTGTCAGACAGTGCGTGCTTTGTTCTATGTTGCACATGTACACCAGTGACAAATCTTTGAGAAGTTTGGGTGCCAGTGTGAAAAGCATGAGCAAAGTTCACGAAGAGCTCTCAAAGTTAAACTTCGAGGAGATTTGCCAGTGTGAGTGTTGCTTTAGAGTGCAACACAGTTGGGACAATAATCAGCTTTTAAAAGCAGGAGCCATAAGACATACTGCCTATATGCTTTAGCAGCTATACTGATGGTTACATTTACAACTTAAAGGTCCTGTTTACTTTTGGGAGTACTTTGATTTAAAAGATGTTCAAGATATCCTATTTCATGCACATGTGTAGGTCTGTTGTACCACAAAACATCATACCATATAATTTTTTGCAATAAAGGCTAAATAAAAGGAGATATCAGTATTCTTCTCAACAAACCCTAACTGTAGACTGTTTAGTCTGGAAACATTTTTATTACAGCTATTGCTCATATTTTGTATTCATTTAACAATACTAAAAGGAAACCCACACCCAAAGAAAAATGTGGATTGGGTGAAAGCAGCAACATTAGTAGATCGCATCTGTGAAAGTTTGAGGAAAATTAGACAATCGATGCAAAAGTTATGAATTTTCAAATTTTTGGTGTTGGAACCGCTGGATGAGGAGACTATTTGAGGTTATGGCATCATGTGTGGACAACAATATAAAGAAAATATAAAGGGAATTCCACAAAAATTCATATTTCATGAAAATTACACATTTCATCAAATTGATACTGACACATATTAAGGGTAGCAATTATTCCCCCTGCTTTCTGAAAGCGGTTAGTCAAGTGTTCTTTCACTATGCTAGAAAAGTGAATTTTTGTGGAATTCCCATGTGAAATTTAAAGCACTAATACTGGGTTTTTGTTTTATCCGCAAATGGTAAATTATGTATATATCACCTATTTGTAAGAGTACAACAAAATTCCCATTATGAATAAGACCCTTTCGTACTTAATGAGATATTTCATATCTGTAAAAGGATATTTTGGGGAAATTAATCTTTGATATTTGTAGATAGAATTCTGTGCAACATGGCAAAGCCATCTAAAGCTTTCACAGGTCTCGTATTCATTTTCTTTTCATTTTTTTAACCCGACACATTTCCTGTGCTTTGACTGTGCTCCTGTGCTCTCTCTATACATTTCTAATGCATGAATTTGAACAGACCATTTTACCTTCAACTATGTTTGACCTGATCACTTTTCCTGCTACCGGAAATAGAATACGAGACTTGAGTAAATGTGACTTTACATAAGAAGGTGACATTTCTGTTGGCATAAAAAACATGAAAACTTTGCTACATTTTTTTTGTAATACCCCCCCCCCCCCCCCCCCCGCAAAGACAAACAACAACCATTTAATGCTTTACTTTAAAGCTTATATTGACTGTGAAGAAGGCATATAATGACTGAAATGTTTTGGTGAATTTCTACAAGCATTGCTAGCTGATGAGAGGCCAAAGCGACCGTACAGTAACACAAGAAATATTCTCGGCATGAAATTTTTGCGAATTGGAGCTGACAGCCATTTTTTGCGGCATGAAACTTTCACGAATTGCCACCGGAATTCAATGCATATGACAAGAACTTTTGTGTTCATTTTAATTTCTTGAATCTTGGCTCCTCATGAAATTCACGAAATTTCATACACACAGAATTGTGGGTTTTACAATATTCACTTTCTTGATTCTATGTACGGTCAAGCATGGGTGTTCTTAAAGCTGCGTTCATGCGAAACTAGAATTGCATTTCTAAACATGTATAGTCGCTAAACGTGTTTAGTTGCGTTGCGTTCATGCGATTTTTCCATTTAAACGCGTTTCAAAATGCCGATCTGAAACGCGGAAAAAAGGGGCGTTTTGAATCATGATTCTGCCAAGAATCACGATCGCAGAAACCGCATGAACGCAACCTTGATTTCAATCATGATTCTATGACGTCATTGTGCGCTGTGCGCATGCGTGTCTCATGGGGTATCCCACACACAGCTTCTACTTCTGTTCGCGCGCTTGTGTACGTCTTATGAATCGTGTGTTTTGGTGCCATACTTGCACTCGTTTGTTTACATCAACGCCATACACCGATTCTATGCTAGTATCTAACGTTAACTGTTTAATATAATAATACATGTAATTACTCTCCGATTGAGTTGATAAAAGTAATGGCTGCAGTGCTGTGTCTACCAAGGGAAACAATTGGAGAGACAAAGAATTAGGATTATTCCTCGATCTGTTCCTCGATCTGTGGGCAGAGCCTGAATGCCACAGCTTATCAGAAAGTATTCACCGAAATAAAAACGTAAAGGCCTGTACAGTTGGAATAAGGAGGTCTGGCTCGAGTTGCAGAGACATGGCAGACAAGGTCAAACTGCGCAGTGCGCTGCGCAATGGCAAAGGGTGAGCTCAGGCGCGGCGCTAGGGTGCAATTAACTCGCCAAAAGCTTATGACCTCGAAGCCTCAGTTGCAAAAAGTAGACAGCTTGTGTGCGTAAAACCGCTGGGGAAGTGTTGCAGGACAATCGCAATATCTCACCTCAAAGCCATCAAATGATTAAATCTATACAGCAAACTGAAGAAGAAACTATTCTCTAACTCGTAATGTTAGTTATTTGGGGTTTTATTGAGGATAAACGTGTGAAAATAATGTCGAAACTTAGCTTCCAAAACAGAAAATTTGGTCTCAAAACAAGTGTTATTTTCTCACATTTTCCTTCATTGCACAAAAATGAAACTTCGGTATATGACTTATGGTAGTATATCCATGCTGCTCTCCAAATATCTTTTCTGTATCATTTGGCGCACAGCTATGTCTGGCAAAAATCGAGATCACTGTCACTTGTGACCCACGTAAAATCCATGGCGTAAGGAATACGCAGTCCGATGTATTGGTTTTTGTGCTGCTTGATCCCTTGAAGCACAAAGCAGGGTTCCTCTCTTGCCCACTCACCACCCTGCTGACCGAAAATCGACCTCTGTCGCATTGCGCCGAGCCTGACACCGCTGATTGGCTAAGCGTGCACTCACCAGTAGAAAACGCATGCGCAGGAGGATGATCTAGTTGTGCATGTCCAGTATCTTCTCTTAAAGATGGTTGTCTTTTTGCTCTTATTTTCACCTAACTACTAATTGCACAAACACGAGACTTCGCAGGTAGTGAGTCTGGTGTATACAGACTAGTAATATGTTGATCAAATGCATATTCATGCAGGCGCAGACTTGTGTCGGGAAAAAATCGTAACCCTTTCCCACAGTCGACTCAAGCAGAAAAATACACATATCTCGAAAGATACATCAGCGTTTTCGCCCAAAAATCATATGAAGGATGATATATTCATATTTGATATATGTGTGAAGTTTCAAGGGATTTGGTGGTAAAATAAGGGAGATACGAGGAGGTGAACTTTGGAGATTTTTTGTCCTTCCCTCCGCACAGCGCTTCGATGACCGTTAAGAATTCAAAAGCTTTGGCCTCTTATCAGTGAGTTAATTGCACCGTAGCACCGGGGCTGAGCTGAGCCAAAATCAGCCTTGCGAAAGCCCGCATGAATGCTCTTCCGCTGAGACCGTGATTTGAAACGCCGTTTTGAATCATGATTCATGTTTGTGATTCTGGCTACAAAATTCGCATGAACGCGGCCCTAGTCCAGTCAGTGATTCATATGAAAGAAAAGTGTGATTTATGTGACAAATGTTACTTCATCAGTTTCATGTTGAATTTGTTGCTGGCCAGTTGCATAGTCAATTACTAGAAGAAAACTTGATGCAGTTTATTGTCCAAATACAAATCTGTATATTCCAAAATAGATTGCAGCTACAGTAGAATGAGCTTGATTTTATTTGCTAATGCCCTGATACAACTATGCAATTGTATCAGGGCAATTACCCCCTGAGGGCAAATTACCCTCTGGCTAAATACTGATTTGTGGTAAGGTTAGAGTAAAGATTAGGGTTGGGGTTAGGTTTTGGGTTAGAGTTTGGGTTAGAGTTAGGATTAGGTTCAGGATTAGGATTAGGGTTAGGGTTAGGGTCAGGGGAAGGGTCTGGGGTAATTGATCAAATCAAAAGAGTCCAGCTGAAGGTGGAAGAGTTACAAACTTCCCCCCATCATGAGAGCCCTAAAGTGCAGATTTTGACGATGATCTCAGATGCGGTTTTAGCAAGTTATTACAGATCTTCATTTTTATTTAGATTACTGCACATATTTAGCGAGTGGCAATAAATTGAAGTTTAGAAGGTTGAGCATGTAAACAACATTGCAGCACTTGTGACGCAACATGAAATTCTTCATAGTGTGGACATTGCTTTTTTTTTTCAATTTCACAATCTACCAAACTGGTGCAAAGATAAGAGCATACCAATGCTTTTGAAGGACATTGGAAAATATAAAAAATAGTCTCATCTGCAAATAATGATAATGATCTAAAAATAAATGGATTTGACTTCACTTGGTTCGGCTCAAAAATACATGAACTGCACAAAGTTTCTGCTTTTGCTTATTAAACTCACCACAACTGAACATACACCTCTGAGCATGTCATATATATGTCAGTGAATTTCCTCCTGTATATGTCTGCTGCTCATCCAGCAAGTTTAAGATTGAAGGCCTGTTTACACCCAGTACGGTACAGGAAACGGGCCGGGTTTTTACTATGGTGCACCAAAAGGAACCATGTCTGGTTTTCTTACAATATCACTTCCCCGCTAATAATTTTGTTACAAAATTAATCTTCTACTGCTGATTTTGCTGCTCCTGATTTTGACATAAGAATAACATTTTGGGTGATTTTGTACCAAATTGCTGATTCTTTTTTTAACAGAACCAGACATGGTTCCTTTTGGCGCACCATAGCAAAAACCTGGACCGTTGCCCGAACCATGCTCAGTGTAAATGCACCGTAACTTTGCGACCACTTGAAGGACAAAGTTATAATGTTGTCAAGAGATAAAAGATATCATAAACTCAATTCAATGAGGTAGGTTACGATGAAGAAAACTGTCCTTTCATAGAGCAGACACTATTCCGTATGCCGTAAACAGCATCCATGAAGAGACTCTGCCTTCGAATTACTAGGCAATCATAATACTTGAACGAAAATTATAGCACCATCAAAGTCGATCAATCATCCATAATCCTGTCAAAGTGGGGAATAGGAAGTTCTACCCTATCTATGTGAGGGTGACTTTAGATAGCTTGAAAGCTACTTTATGAGTAGTTTGAAAGTTTGTGATGTTTGTGAGGTAGATTTTTGCATGGATGGGCATATTTTCTGTTTACAAAAAGGAAAAAAAAAAGCAAGTGAAAAACGTTCAGTTTCCAGCCAAAGAAAACCTTGAAACTGACAAATCAAAATACTCTTCCTATTTCTGCCAAATGATATAATTTGCTGGAATAAGAGACCTGATGATTTCAATCTGAGGATTTGACTATTTTGACATCTTCTGAGTAGCTTTCCTGAGTAATTTTATTCTGGCATATCTTTTTGCGCAGATTCAACTCAGATGTACTAGCATTTTTCTGATGATCCTTGAAGGAAGAGGTTTGCATGGTGTTGTACATAACATATGCTAGGTTTACAGTTCACCATGTGTCAGCCCTGAAAAGGACTGCTGGAATGAGAGAGGCAATGAGAAGGATAGGAAGAAGCGAGAAAGTGAGCGAGAGTATTCTTTCTAGAGTGTGTGTACAGGACTGTGAACCAGTCCTTGCTCTCTGGTTCACAGTAGTTTTCAGGACTACACACATGGTGAACTTAAAAACCTAGCATATATTACAGTATTTTTCTTTCTTAAGAAAAAAACAAAGCCCAGGCAGAGGTACTGCTCTAAAACTCAATATCTTGAAATCTACAACCCCATTTGTAAATGTAAAAGGAAGTTTTAAAGCTTTATTGTTTTTAATTCCAGTCTTCTGGCTCCCATAACAGTGATATTCCTCCTCCCCCCCCCCCCACAACTTAAGCTTTCTTGAGCGTCACTAATAATTATGAGAACACAGCATAATGCAAACTTTCTTGTTCTTCCCCCATATTTTGCATGCAAAGCAAAATATCAATAAAGTGTGAAATACAAAATATCATCTATTTGAGGTAAATAAAGAAAAAATAGTAATACATCCTTCGTGACTATTATGTTTGTAATAAGGCAGTAGGAAAATGGAAAAAAAAAGTAGTCAAGCAAATGAGACCAGTGAGTGAAAACTTGAGTGATCTGTGATTCATAGCTTAACTCATGGCAAGTACTGTACAGGTGACTCTTAAATATCAGATTGTCCATCTTGTCAGAAATCTGGCAACATTCAGAATTTTCCACAGGCTTGCAGTTTGCCCTTGTTTGCCCCGACAAACATGTACTGAAAAAGTGGAAATTTTCGTAGTGTAAAAATTTTTTCCAGTGTGGACATTTTCGCGCATTTTGCACAACCAGAAGCCAGCGCAAATATAAAAGCATGCAAATATTTTTGCATGCAAAATGTTCTAGTAAAAACATCTACTATGAGCCATGTTCAAAATGCTCTGATCAAGTAACACACATTTCACATGAAAAACCTACAAAAGAGGGTGATAGGCTATTAGAAGTGATAAGAAGTTTTATAATTTGTTTAAAAAAAATAATCTCAATTTTGTTATACTACCTTTCTCCTCTCCCAATTTCAAAGTCTAGGAATATTTTAAAATGATGCATGGTCTTTAACCCATTAAGGACGAGCGTTGAGTATACTCGGGTAAGCGGACCTATGGAAATGCATGTGTAGCGAAATCAGTCTATCCTCAACAGGTTAAATGTCTAATCTCCCTAAGACCTGATTACACCTCATCATAAAATCCATTTGAAAGATAACATATATATGTTTACATACAACTTGCAGGGGTTAATCACTCCTATGAAGAAAGAAGTTAACTTACATTATCCCCAATCACAATCAGCAGCGGTAGGGACAGTAGCGGTGTAGCGAAGAGGATGATAGTTTTCCTGTAGGCCCACAAAATAGTGCCCGCAAAAGACCACTTGCTATAAAGATGGAAACAGTACAAAATGTATTATATATTACATGTTCAACAACATATATACGAAATATGTTGTATTTCACACATCAAATAATATACAATACTACATGGGTTAGTCAAATACTACTGAGATATTAAATAAACAATTATGTGACAGGAAAATTTTCACATTTTTTCATGGGCGGAACTTTTTGGCATCTTCCCCATGAAAAACATTTCTTGAAAACAAATGGCAAATGTCTGTGTATATCATTATCACAGCTTTCATAGTGTATATATCATCTTTCATTCATCACAAAATTAATACAAACCATACATTATGTTTATAATCACAAACATCTCATATTTCTCTCAACCATATACAAAATATATATTCATATATTTGCACTAAGATTTGTTTTTGCTTGTATACTCAAATTCTTGTTATGTATTTAAAATCATAGTGCAACCCTGAAGACTACTTTTATGATGTATAAACGACTTCTTGATTTGTGAAGTGCATCACATATTACTGCAAAATAATTGTGAGAAAACACACAAAGCTATTAATGCTTACAGATAGGTATACATGCAAGCAAGTCAAGTAAACATAAATATCTCCCTAAGAAAAAAAAATATACATAAAATTGAATCATCAGCAAATGGTCAGTGTTAGGAGTGTACACGGTTCAGAAAACAGCAGATCGGATCAAGATCTGTTTTCCGTCACACAATATCTTACCTTTGACTGTTAAACTCCACATCCTTTTCTTCCGCTGCCATTTCAGAGTTTGAATCCTAGTTAAACACGAAAAAAGGGAAAAAAAGAAGGACAATGATAGGTTGAAATCACAGAAAATATTTTTCCTTCCGTTTGGAATCACTAAAAATCTGTGCTCTCCAATGGGTTATGACATCAACGTACACCGCTCCACAGTTGACGTTACTGGGGAAGAAACATAAAAATGGACTTAAAATGGCTAGCAAATCACCTCTAAAGACCAACTTGATATGACCCCTTCAGGAACGCCTTCCAATGTAGGCATTATAAACAATCGCTTAGTCTCTGTTCCAGCCCATCTTCCATGTTAAACTATGCCAAGCCATGCTGACAAGTGGAGTTGTACCTTGATGACTGAAAAATGAGATCAAACATGAATTTATTCAGGAGGAAGAGAAGATTCTGTTTTTTAACCCTATTCCCACCGGGGGGGGGGGGGGGGCATTTTGGCCCCCCCCCCCCCTTGACATTTTGCGTGATTATTCCATAACGCAAGATGCTCTCGCCGCGACATTTTATGACTCTTTTCTTTCAAGTACCCCGCAACTTTTGACACCAAATTTGTCACTCCTGGGCATACCGTTCTGAAACCACGCCCCTTTCAAAAAAATTTGTCAACACAAAACTTGCTCAAACACATGAGTTTGTGTACAAATGCAATGTAAATTGTGTTTTTTTTTTCTTTCATAAATTAGCATAAATTAATTAATATAAAATACATAAATTAAAATTTGAAAAATCTAACTATTCAGTCGTGTAGATTACATTGGCCTCTACCTTAGTGCAAATTTTTGCGAGGATCGCACAGTCCACGACCGAGATCTGAAGGGGGGGCCAAAAAGACCCCCCTGGTGGTTTCAAGTCCCTCAAAAAACCCGGTGGGATTGGGGTTAAAGCAATTAAATAGCTTCATTAAAATTTAAAAGTTACTGATTCTTTTGATGCCAGAATAATCAAAATACAAAAAGGTGCTTAAAGATAGAAGACTAGATCTTACTCAACAAACTAGACAATTTCAGTGTGTGCTTTGATTGGGTGCAAAGTTTGATTCCTCCATGATACGTCAAGGATTTGACTTGGCACACATTCAAGATAAGAATTGTATCCTTCCGTGTCGTCCCCTTGTATATACCACCAAGATCAAACCTGTCCAACTCTGTCAATATCTGTAAACTTCTTTCTTTCTGTAAGTCTGTTTGTGTGCATATGTGTGTGTGTATGTGTGTGTGTGTGTGTGTGTGTGTGTGTGTGTGTATAATGGTGTGCATTATGGACTACAGGTAAGGATAGAAGTGAGGTACAGTGAGAAAGAGGAAGATTAAGAAAAGAAGAAAAAGAAGAGAGACTGGAGGAAGATGAGGAAGAAAGAGAGAAAGAAAAAGAAGAAAACAAAGAAGATATTGAGGGAGAAAAGAGTTACAAAGAAGAAAAGAGAAAGAAGTGGAAGAACAAGAAAAAGAAAAGAGAAAAGAAGAATAAAAAGGAAAGAATGTACAGAAGAATAGGATGAAGAAGAAGATCTTAAAAGAGGACAACATTTTCATGTATGTATTTAACCCACTGAGGATGGGTCCCGAGTATACTCATGCAGGGGTCTATGGGAAATGTGTGTTGTAGCAAAATTAGCCCATCCTCAACAGCTTAAGTAGAATTACACATGTTTATCTAAACTAAGGAGTTGAATAGTTTCACGATCATAGGTGAAGTAAGTGTATAACCTTGGGCATTAAACTCATTACAGCAATATACAACTTCACCCATTGAGGATGAGAAACACTTCTACAATAATACCCTGACAAACAGAAAGAAAACCAAACTAAATAGTAAAATATTCATATTCCTAATATATGGCAAACACTATTCCAGCACAATACTAGAGGCAGAAGTACTGGGAATGAAAATAAATGACAGGAGGATCAATGAACATCTGGAAGAAACATGCCTCAAATGAGCATGTTACTCAATAAATAACAAAAGAATCAATAGTCACAAACTAAAGCCCACCAAAAGACTTGACACACAAAAGCACTAACAGAAAAGAAAAAGAAAGGGAGAACAAATGCTGAAACTTGATCACAGTCCTAAAGAAAACTAACACTGAAAACAAAATGTTACAAATTGAAAAAAAAAAAAAGCAAGCTTGTCTCTTGTCTGCATGATATGTCATATGGCACAAGTTGATAGAGCGCCCCCATAGGTCAAAGTCTCTACATTCCGGAAGCTGAAAATTAGGCACAGGTTCCTACATGAGAGGTGTGATACTCTGCAGGCCTGCAGCAGGAATAGCCCACATATACATTTCACATTCTCACATGTTGATAACGGGAAAAAAAGTGGAAATCTGCAAAAATGATCACAATGATCACAATGGTTGGAGTAATTTATGAGTTTAGTGATCGATTAACTCTTTATGTGCCACGTTCGCACGTCCCACTCAGTCGACAGCGTGCCTACTTCGCATATTACGCTCAAACGCACTAATCCGCTTAAACTGATCGATAAATCGCCTAATCCTGCTTTTCTCGCGCTTTCATTCCTTTTACATGCAGCTTGCATTCTATGTGGTGATTGACTATCAAGCGGTGTTCCCAACTAAATTTGCGTGTTAATTCTAAGTTTCCCTCACGGTTTCATGTGGAAAAGTCATGTCTTTACAGTAATGTCTTTACAGTAAACTGGTCATAAAAAAAAATAAATAGAAATAGATTTGTCATACAATTTATATCAAAGCAAAACTTGGCATTCCTCTTCAACTTTGCTCACTATCATGTCCAGCTTAACAGAAATTTGTAGAAGTTATATAGATCGGAAAAACATAATTCTTTCTCAAAGCATGACTACCTTCGTGTCTCAGAATAACGTGGCACACAGGTGGGTTCCACCATGGCAAATAAAGAGTTAAAGGCCACATACTCAATTGATAAATGACAAAATAACAAACAAACATTGAATCATTCAATGCTGAATAAAACAATTTCCTCACAAAGACTCATGACAAACTATAATATCCCTGCATGGTTCTGGAATGAAACAAACGCCATCACCACCAAAACAAACAAACTCTGACAAGTACTCACATGAAAGATTATATCATATGATAAGATTGCCAAAAAAAAAAAGATAATAAATAATGCTTTCAAAACAAATAAAATGAACATGCCTTGACAGAAGATACTAAACATGTATGTGGTAATATATTTCTGCTTATTCTTCTCTTTGTTTAGAATTTCTAACTTCTATCAATTGTTGCATAAAATGAAATTCCGTGAGCTCTGTCACTGATGCAAATTCGGCTACATACTCTAAGGGATTATATCAAACATATAAAATGATTTCTTGAATAGCCTATAGATATGAATATGCAAACCTTTTTCAAAGTCAGCATAAAACAAGTAGTTCTTGCTTCTTCTTTTTTTTTTTTGCTTGTAAGTCATCAACATTCTACAAATCATCAGCCATCACTTAAAGACCAACTTTCAGTCCTGCTCTTTAGGAGCCTTTTTTTTTTTTGGAAACTTAATTAGGGTCCGTCCATATGTCTATGGAGAGATGCAGAAGACAAACTATGCCGCATTCAACACTGATCCTCTTCGCTAAAGACCTGGGGGGTGCTTCATAAATAATAATAATAATAATAATACAATACATCAACCGATGTTTCTAAGCGCACAGTTTACCAGAAAAATTAATATCTATACCAGAATAATACCAAAATACCAAAATACAAGTACAAACATACCAAAAAAAAAAAAAAAATACAGTGTATAATTACGATAAATAATGAAAATCAAAATCAGTGTGCACCTCCATCGACCGACCCACAACTGGACTATTCCAAAGAATTATCTACTAAAAAGATAAGTCTTAAGCAAAATCTTAAACTGATTACCGTTGTTCCTAAAGTTACGAATGACTTAAGAATGACTGGTGATCAGTTCTGATGTGCTATACTAATCAGAATTTCAATTATTCAGCACAAGAACTGATCATCAGTCATTCTTAGGTCGTTCGTAACTATATGAACAGCTTTATGAAACACCTCCTGGTAGCATGGGATACATGATTTGACTGAATGTATCTTCATTTGCTGCCCATCACGGTACACTCAAATACATGTAGCAGTACCTCGAATAGCGCTCATCAGTGAATATGTGCAATGTAGAGTACGCTCATCAGTAATGGTTGACTCCAGTCAAGATCCTTTGGCTGTGTGTGGACTTACACAGAGATGAGTGATAAAGCTTAGCAATTGCTTACATGGATTCTCAAATATATCGAGCCAGGCCAGCCTCCCAATTTATTGAACCCCCACTCTACTGGGTCTTATGATTTAGAGAGTGAGCCCGCTGTGTGGCTACATAGTATTGATGAACACAAGTGCTAACCACATTAATCTTATCATAGTTAATGTGTGCCATCATGGACTGTACATCAATATTAGTAAGGGGGGAGTAAACACAAAAATGAAACTCGACGGGATTGGAGTACATACTAGACAACAATACACAGACATGCCACATAATTCACTTCTTGCAAAACAATGACTTTCAGTTGTACTTGTGGAGCTATGAGTCTTTAAAAACACAACTCATCAAACTTTGCAATGGTCATGTTAAAATTTGTGATGGTACCATAAAAACAAAGGGCTTTGAAATCAAATGTCATCGAATGAAGTTGGTTTCACAGTGAGTTCCTATTTGAAGAATCTCAATGCATGACACATATTTACTATGCATAATGAATATGTGAACTTTGATCAGCAAAGTACAATCGTGTGAAAATGTGAACTCACAGCACTTCATCAGGTGATGCATAAAGTCATGCAAAGACAGTACAATGTTGCTTGTTTGTTTGTTTACTTTTAGAATAATCTCAGCAATTATGGAAGGGTATTCGGTTTGTTCAATGACAGTATGAATTATGCCGCAATCACTTACATTATGATTTCAGCCTGATGCATCATACTTTCCAGTGGACAGGAAAATAGAGGGATGGAAGACTGAGTGTAAGACATTAAAGGGAACCCAAGCCCGAAGGGAAATGTGGATTGAGTGAGAGCAGCAACATTAGTCGAACACATCAGTGAAAGTTTGAGGAAAATCGGACAATCGATGCAAAAGTTGTGAATTTTTAAAGTTTGGTGTCGGAACAGCTGGATGAGACTACTAGAGGTTATGACATATGAGTGGACAATAATATAAAGAAAATGTAAAGAGAGTTCCACAAAAATTTATTTTTCATGAAAATTACACATTCCATCAACTTGATACTGACATATGTTAAAGGTGCATAGTCCCGGGAGTGTAGAGGGCGCTGTTGATGATACTGCCGATCACCGTTCGCATTGATATGAAGATTACCGAAGTTGAGCTGTCATCAAGAGTAAAGTGCGTAGGTGTTGCTAAGTAATGTTGCCTTTGTTGTCTTCTCTGCGCATCGCGCAGTCTGTAGTAATGCCAGGGTGCGTGCATATGTGCTTGTTTATGACATCACAAAAGAAGTTTGCTAAAGCTGTCATTCCCCTCAGCCGAATCATGAGTCGAACTGTGATCCGACCACTGACTACAGTGAATCGGACTTCTGCGGACTCGGGGAAGTAGGCCAAAGTGTAAGCGCTAAAGAGGAGTCGATAGCGTAGGTCTCTATAGGATTCTTGCGCCGTGCACCCGCGTACGCATTTGACTAAAACACCGGGACCATGCACCTTTAAGGGTAGTAATTATTCCCCTGCTTTCTGAAAGCAGTTAGTCAAGTGCTCTTTCATTATGCTGGAAAAGTAAATTTTTGTGGAATTTTCTTTATATTTTCTTTATATTGTTGTCATAACCTCTAGTAGTCTCCTCATCCAGCAGTTCCAACATGAAAACTTTAAAAATTCATAACTTTTGCATGAATTGTCCGATTTTCCTCAAACTTTCACTGATGTGTTCTACTAAGTTGCTGCTTTCACTCAATCCACATTGCTTTTTTGGGTTTGGGTTCCCTTTAAATTCTGGGTTTGCACAATCAAGGTCAATTTGAAGGGGCATCTTATGCACTTGACATGAAAATCTATTCTACTGAATTGAACTTTAATGAAAAAGAGATCATTTCACACTAAAATTGTTTAAAAAGTTGAATTTAAGGTTGGATATAAATAATGACAAATAATATTTAATCTAAATGCAATCAACTTAATATGGAATAGCATATCACTTTGAGGTCAACATTTTAAGGAAATCAGAAGTTTTCTAGATTCATAAATTACAATAATACTGATGAGCACAGCCTGAGTCTTTATTTCGAGTAAAGGTTTGCTTGTGGAACTTACAATCTGCAGATTTGCTTTTCCTTTCCATTCCAAGACCATCATACTTTCATGATGCACCCCTCTAAGGACTGGCTGAACCCTCCATTCTGTCCTGTTTCTTTGCATTGCATTACCCATTTTTTCTAGGCACACTAGTTCTGCCTGAAAAGGCTCATATTATGGACAAGTTTCAACTGGCAAGCAAAAAATGAGCACACAAATGATAGAAACAACGGTGAGAGTAATATTTTCAACAAAACTGATTTATGCAGATCTATGAACTTACGGTACTAAAAAAAAAAATTAAAAAAATGTTCTCAAAAAAAGGAAAGGCAGATACACAAATAATTTTGCTTGGAAGTTCAAAATAGAGACAAAACAGATGTAATCATCACTCACTTTACCACGGACAATCCAAATCTGAAATACACTGCCAGCAGAAATAAAATCTGCAACCAATATCGATACTTTTTATTTAATCTTGTTTGTCTGACATGAGATTTCAAAGTCCTGCAACTCTATGTATGCGGGACTGCACGTCTACAGCACAGCAGCGGCGGTTGGTGCAGTACAAACAAGACAAGAAAATCGACCAAAAACTTGTGGAAGCTTGTAAGTTGAAGTTTGATCTTTGTTTGAGAGATATAAGATTAAATTCATTGTGGCTTTTCGACAACCGATTTGGTTCAAATTCACGTGAGAGACTGGATATAAGCTACTTTTGTATTAGGTCCATCCTGTGATTTTGGTGCATATTTTAGACAAGCGCCCAATTACAGATATAACACGAAATATTGAAACAGCCGCCTACTGTGTGATCCAACGGTCGCCCGTGGCTAGCCTCCCGGGAAGTTCCGGCCGGGCATCTGGCGGTGCTCCGTTTTCCTGTCGGCTCATCATGTAAATCGAGTCCTGACGTTGATATGTTGTTGGGAATCAACCGTTTTCCATTCTCCCCAGAGTGTTTAGCATCCGCAAAGTGTAACTTGGGAAGCAACGGGTGCCTCTCGTCGTCACCTTCTTCCTCCGACATTGCGATTTGTCCTGGGTTTCATGGCGGATTCCAAAGTTTTTGGAGTCACAACAGGTAGCCAGCATGAGCAGCGGTGGTTATTGTTGTTGTCAGGTGGGTCACTACAGCCTACTTGCAAGTCGTTTCATTTTAAAGCTTATTGGTACATAATTACATTGATGTTGACGAAGAGATTAATTTAATGTCAGGCTACGGACGTATAATTTTCGGGAAAAAAAATGTTAGAGTAAGATGAAACGCAGACGAAACAAAAGAGATTTAGGTTTTTCTCAACACATTAATGAAGAACGAACTCGAAATGGAGGCACGGAATGTGCTATCAGTATAATATATGAAAATTGAAATTATTTGCGTTGTATGATTCATGGCTGGCATTTATAGGAAGTAAAAAGAGGTTAATATGGTTAAAAGACGGGATATATCTCCCCGTAGCGGTTCGAGCGGAGGCGAGTAAACGATGGACAATCCATCCGGGGACGATCCATCACCACGCAGAGGGGCGAATAATCTTTTCATCCTAGTATCATGGTCAAGTTGATGTACATCGATCGCCTCATCAAATTTTTAGCTAATCTGTCTTTCAACATGTTTATTATCTCAGATCACTTTTGATGATATACTGGTAGTAGGGCCCACATCTTTACGATATCCAATCAGTGAGAAAGGCCCCGTGCAACACAGCAAAATTTTGTATGACTCGTCATTGAGAGGTTACACATAAATGTTTGTAATGTTGGTTTGTTTTTCGAGCTTGTTCATAATAAAGAAAGCATACAGTGTCCCTCCTGTACTTCAAACAGTCCCCAAAAATGTGAAATCGTGTTCTCTTCTAAGATGACTCATTCAGTCACTGGAAAAAAAGATGGGAACATTACATTACTCGGTATAACTATACGACTCCGCATTTTAACCAGAAACGTTATCATTTTCCCCTGTGTAGGGGATAAGGGTGCCGCTTCTTGATTCTAAAATTGCCATCAAAGAAAAAACATGGATTATATTCATGTTCGAACTGATCATGAAAAGAAAAACCCCAACGAATACTGCGTGATTGTAAAAACGTTTCTTATGGGTATATTATGTCCGTTAATTCAATTATATCATTCGTCTTTAGAATATGATAAATCCCGTGTTATAGAGTCGGATGGGGGGGGGGGGGGGGGGGGAGAGCGGAAGTCAATAAAAGGCTATAGCCTTTTATTGACTTCCGCTGTAAATCTGATTACATCACCGTAATCGTTATCATCTTGTAATGTTATGGCGGCTCCAGGGTCCACCATTTTAACACTATAGCTATCAATTTAAGGTGGTCATTACATAGATTTCATGTACAGCTAACAACAACAACAACAACAACAACAACAACAACAACAACAACAACAACAACAACAACTCGCTGATATTAAAAATATACAAATAAACAGCTATATAGATCATTGTATAGGCCCTTCGATCAACCACTAACGAAGCCCCATATTCCAGCTGAACTGTACTGTGACAGTTCATCAGGATGACGGTTTTCTGCGTTATTATCTCTCCAATATAATACTGGAAAAATAACTAGGGCTTATAAGATAAATATATTTATGCTATACATGTTTTGTTTATGTTTATTGCACTATAATGCGACTTATTTTTATCTATTGTGTGTACCATTTTGTTATTCTTTGTGTCTGAAATTTGTGTTGAATTTGCATTTGATTGAATGCGGCAATAAACTAAACCAAACCAAACCAAAACACGGGTTAACATAAAAAAGAACATGTCATTAAGGTGATTAAAACAGAATGATATGAAACATTGAATCTACTATCGTTTAGTTGGAACAAAGGCTGACTGTTGAGTATGGCGATAAACATATAGAGAGAGCTCTGTGGTAGGCCGGCCTATAAAGAGAGAAAGATATGCGTGACTGTAATCTCTTCATCAACTGCATGGATTATATAGGCCCTATATCGTGCTTATAATAAATCCTGTCATGACTAAAGGCAAACTTTCTGTAGTGAATGATAATGATAACAGTTCATGCATCTAGGTTACAAACGCAAGACAGCTTGCGATTGAGCAAAATAATATGTGACAGTGTCTCTTCGTTGGATGGTGTTCTTCCAAGAGGGAAGCAATATCAGAGGAAGTAATCTACCAAGTCAAACCGTTACAAAGAGCAGATACAAGACAGAAAGAAAGAACGATCAAGATAAAAATGTTGCGAGCATAATATTTTATGCCCATTTCAACTCAAAGGGAAAAACATCCACAACCCTTGTAAAAAAATACCATGGTTTGACTATCAGGCATAACCATGGTTTTACATTGGATTCATCCATGGTTTAACCATAGTGCAATATGGTTTGATTATGGTCAAACCATGGTGCACTAATGTTTAACCATAGTTTAACAATAGTTAAACAATAGTGCACTATGGTTAAACCATGGTATCTACGGTTAAACCATAGGTTTAGCATGGGTTAACCATGGTAACCATGGTTTAAAGGTGGTAAATTGGAACGCACTTACCATGACATTACTGTGGTATTACCATGGTCACTACTGTGGTTCTACAGTACCAAAACCATGGTTAAGAAAAAGTAAAACCATGGTTAAGGAAGTGTGAAACCATGGTTAGGAAATGGTGAAACTATGGTTAGGAAAAGATGAAACCATGGCAAACTTATGGTTTAACCATAGTGCAATATGGTTTAATTATGATCAAACCATGGTGCACTAGTGTTTAACCATAGTTTAACAATAGTTAAACAATAGTGCACTATGGTTAAAGCATGGTATCTACGGTTAAACCATAGGTTTAGCATGGGTTAACCATGGTAACCATGGTATAAAGGTGGTAAATTGGAACGCACTTACCATGACATTACTGTGGTATTACCATGGTCACTACTGTGTTTCTACCAAGCCAAAACCATGGTTAAGAAAAAGTGAAACCATGGTAAAGGAAGTGTAAAACCATGGTTAGGAAATGGTGAAACTACGGTTAGGAAATGGTAAAACTACGGTTAGGAAAAGATGAAACCATGATAAACTCATGGTTTAACCATAGGGCAATATGGTTTAATTATGGTCAAACCATGGTGCACTAGTGTTAAACCATAGTTTATCCATAGTTAAACAATGGTGCACTATTGTCAAACCATGGTAACCACGGTTAAACCATAGGTTTAGCATGGGTTAACCATGGTAACCATGGTTTAAAGGTGGTAAATTGGAACGCACTTACCATGACATTACTGTGGTTTTACCATGGTCACTAACTTCTGTTTCTACCGTGCCCAAACCATGGTTACGAAGAAGTGAAACCATGGTTAAGGAAGTGTAAAACCATGGTTAGGTAAAGGTGAAAGTTTGGTTAGGAAAAGATGAAAACATGGTTTTACAGCTGCCAAACCACAGAATTACAACCCAAATCACGATACAACCATGATCCATTGTACATAGTAAACCCACTATTTAACCACAGAGCAATATCATAGAAAAATGTATTTTTAACTACAGTTGTATTTCACAAGTACTTTGAGAAACCATGGGGAAAATTGGTTGGAGAAATATATTTTTCCACAATTGCTTTGCTATTTGATGAATAATGATCAATAAATAGCACAGTAGAGTCTTCACATAAAGTGATGAAATAAAAATATTTTCAGTAAATTACCTGGAGCAGAATAATAATTCTTACAATTCCTATACATATGTATTGTGATACAGTACATTTGTAAACATGTATATGAACCTGGACTCTGAAACAGGAGAAAACCAATTCTCTATTATTTTCCTTCTAGCTATAGTGTAAAAAATATGTACAGCTGTATTTAAAAACTGACTTCCATGTGTGTGTTGGTGGATGGGTGCAGATTGTAAGTGTTAATTGATTCACTGTTTAATAAAAGATGCTATATGTAGCAACGAGTAGGTCGATGCTCTTACCAGCATTGACTTTCACACAGCCAAAGCTCTCCCCAAAACATACATGTATATCGAATACACTATGGCCAAATTGAGGAAACCAATAAGTCCCAATTTTTATGGCCTAGTCATGTGTATTCCTCTGAACATGCAGAAGTCAAACATCGCCCAATTTGATGCGCTTTTTCAGTCAAAACTGACTGACTGGAGTTGACTGTACTGTCATTAGCATTTAAAGGCACATAGACCCGGTGGTTTGCTTGTGTACACGGCGCACGGCACAAGCTTCCTTGAGAGACCTATGCTATCGACTCCTCTTTATCGTTAGCGTACACGGCGCACGGCACAAGCTTCCTTGAGAGACCTATGCTATCGACTCCTCTTTATCGTTAGCGTACACGGCGCACGGCACAAGCTTCCTTGAGAGACCTATGCTATCGACTCCTCTTTATCGTTAGCGTACACGGCGCACGGCACAAGCTTCCTTGAGAGACCTATGCTATTGACTCCTCTTTATCGTTAGCGCTTACGCTTTGACCCATTTCCGCGAGTCCGAAGTAGTCCACTCCACTGCTGATGATGACAGCTTTAATATTTTTTTCTCTGAAGTCAAACAAAGAAGCATGCACCCTGGCATTCAAATTCTACGGACTGTCTGACACGCAGAGAAGACAATGAAGGCAACATTACCTAGCAACACCTACGCGCTTTACCGTTGACGACAGCTCAATTTCGGCAGTCTTTGTATCAATGCTAATGGTGATTGGCACTCTCATCCAAAAGCGCTGCAGCAACTACCGGGTCTAGGCACCTTTAAAATAAGAAAGTACACAAGGGTAGAAACAGTCAATTATGATTATACATTCGAAAGTTATTTTTCAGCAGCTGGGTGTGAGAAGTCAAAGTATCATACAAATATCACATTATTTCCAGTTGCAAAACTGTAGGTTTATGTAAACAAATCAATGAAGAAAATGTACTCTTACTGAACCTCAGTCAACAAATAAGACATAAGAATGCACATTTGCTCACTTTGCTGTTACGTTTGGAAAGTAACTTTTTATTGCTTCATGAGCAGCATCTTGACTGTACGTAGGTATGGCTTATTGCCAGTCACATGATTTAAAACTATAACAATATCACCTGCAAAGAATTAGTTGGATAATTAAATACAGTGTACATATATTAGTGCATGTTTGATGTACATGTTCATTTGTAGCTTTGTATAGATAATGCAAATTTGGATTTAAGCGACACCAGGAGCACTGGACAACAGAACAAAACAGCATCAAAAAAAAAAAAATTATCTAGCAACCAACAGTCCTGACATGAGAGCATACATGCACACTTCACATGCTTTGAAAACTGTCCTTGTACTTCTACTGTCCAAGACTATCCAGCAGTAAGCTTTGGTGCAACTTCTGGATGAGGCTTCGCAGGAACTAGGTCCTGATATAGCTTGGTTAGTGTGCCCTTTGTCGTTGTGGAGCCTTGAGATGTCCTTCTTTTGCAACCGTGAGCCGTGAGAATTTTCTTGGGGAAGATCACTCCTGCAACGAACTGAGAATTCATTCATTACGCTATTATTTTTTTAAAATAATAATAACATGTAGTACGTGTTAAACTCTACTTCAAATACTCAACACACAAAATTCTTGCACAGAATAGCTACCTTGCAAAAAACATAAGAAGAATGGGATTAGATTGATGTGGTACACCTAGCCATCATTTCATCACTCTAATGTGCTGGAGAGATACTGTTTAAAATATAGTGTACTTTTACAATCATTTTAACCCCTAAGTGCCACATACAGGTGAAGCCATTACGTTCAACATTCCATATCATGTTTTGTGCACAAATTGCCTAGAGTAATGTGATGTTTTTCAAAAATTGATCACATTCTATTTTAAGCAGGTTGCCAATATTTTAGGATGCTGCATAGCATGCTGCTGGTATTTGAGGATGTTGCACAAGAATTTGGGTATGCTGCAGTGTAATGCTCAAATTCCTCATGAACCACACTAATAATGGGTTGAAAAAAAGAAAGAAACAAAGAAAGAAAGAAAGAGGAGTATCTTACCCTTGATGACATGGAAAAACGGGAGAAAGTATGACATCAGTAGATGACTTCTCTGCACCAGAATTCAGCCAGGAGGATGCCATACACGTATCAGCACTGCATGTACTTGTACCCATGAAAGGAGCTAGCTAGGGGACAGCCTGATCGATGGTCATGGGTGGACTTCAAGTCTTCTATGGAGAAACCTTCTCGTGTCAGCCACTGGCATAATCAATCATTGATTCTGATGAGAAAAAAAAAATAACACAACATAACGATAATAGTGATGATTGAGAGAAGTGAAATAAGGTTAGGCAGAAAAATCACACAGGAAAATGATGTAACATACAAAATACAGCATTGGATGATTTAAAGTTTGGTGCTTGTGCTAGCTCCCAAATGACTGCTGGAATAAAAGACTCCCAAATATTCTACAATGTCGCATAGCATGCTGCTGGTTTTTGAGGATGTTGCACAAGAATTTGGGTATGTTACAGCGATATGCTCAAATTCCTAGTGAACCATACTGGGTTGAAATAAAGAAACAAAGAAAAAGGAATACCTTCTCCTTGATGACATGGTCAAACGGGAAAAAACATGACATCAGATGATCCACTTCTTTGCACCAGAATTCAGCCATGAGGATGCCATGTACACATATTGATGTAAATCAGCGCTGCATGTGTATCATGTACTTGTACCCATGAAAGGAGCAAGCTAGTGGACAGCACGATCAATGGTCATGGATGGACCTCAAGTCTTCTATGGACTGCAAGTCTTCTATGGAAATACCTGCTCACATCAGCCACTTGCACAGTCAATCTTTGATTCTGATGAGGAAAAAAAAACACACAACATAACAATAATACACCTATTAATGATTGAGAGAAGAAAAATAAGGTTAGCCAGAAAAATCACACAACAATCCGTTAGGTGAATGATATACTGGTATAACATACAAATTACAAAATACAGCATCCTTTGCCATTGGGGGATTTCAAGATCAGTGCTTGTGCTAGCTCCCAAATGACTGACTTAAACTGAGCTCCAACACCGACGGTCGGATTAACTAAGCGATACTTATCAAAGTTATTGATCCCCAGCAATAGGTGTTGGAATCGCAGCATCGCAAGGTCCGTGAGAATCGCACGACGAAAAGTGATGGCGCATGATTACACTCAAATATTAAAAGATGCAGGACTGCTTAGTTTTTAGACACAAAGTGAGGAAGACAGACTAAAATGCCCCAAATTTCAACCATTCTTCAAAACACAACTTAATATTTAATTTTATGCTTCCAGGCTCAGATTTATGAAGCCACATGCTCGTGTAGGGCCTACGTTTCGTGGCGTGGGTGACCATTGCATTAGCATAAAATGTACATGCTACAGGCCTGAACTCTTACACTACGAAATGGCAGAGCTAGGTTCAGCAGACGACATTCTTTGATTTCAACACCAAGCCCAGCACTTGACCGAAAGATTGGTCTGTATCTCGTCAACGGGGATATGTTCCACAGAGCAGAAACTGCATCTGGCTTTACGGATCCCCTCCTATAGACATAGTCCGGAGGTAGAGAGCCATAAGTAACGTCAAAAAAAAAAAAAATAATAAAAGACTCCTCCTTCGGACAGACGAATCTTTCACAAGAGTGCCCAGCACCAGCAACCAGAAATTTATGACATATTTTTGAGGTCATCCTACCAGCACCTACGGACTTCAAGTTCACTTCAGTTTTATCGCCAGTGCCAGTGGCTGCCAGTGCTTAAGTTAGTGCTGAGACACAATCAAAGAGTATAGAAGCTAAGAGGGCGTACTCTTGCGACTTCGCACGCAAACGGGTGTAGTACGGCATGGAGCGGGAGCCCAACATGGAGCCCAATGGCAGCCAATTTAGTAATAATACCGCAAGCTTCTTAAACACGTGAGCCTATGGAGCAAACCCTACCTTCCTTTCATTTTCTTCATTTTAAAAGGAAGCACACAGCGGTAGAATTGCATTTCAGACCTCAAAATATCACAAAAAGTATACTTTCTGTCGATATGTAAAAAAAAAAAAAAAACTGAAGTAATGTAATTACTTTTTTATCAGTAGTCCCTCAGCAAGTTTGTGTTTGAGCTGACAAATGCCACCTATCTCTTTCTCTCTCCCTCCCGAAACATAGTTTGGTCTACCTACTTCAGCTCAAACTTTGTGGGCCTGCAGATTGCGATTGGAAAGTAAATGACATTTTTTTCAAATACATTTCATGGTTAGACAGGAATGATACTTCTTTACGACAAAACAAGATTCTAAGTACATACATCGGTACATATCTTCCCCTGTATGCCCCCTAAAAAGGGGAAAAATGAAAGGGAGACAGAAATACGAGGACCCAGTGATACGGCACTGATATCATGATCGCGTAATATACAGTACGCCCTCTAATCAATCTATCGGTCTGTTGCTTTCAATGGTGGAATGGCGTCCGTATTTCGCCCATGAGCGTACTAGTTCGCAGGAGTAAGCCCTTGTGTCTTAGCGTAGCTTCTACTGATACTCCTGATTCACTGGAGCAGTTACCACTAGAAGTCCCAACAGAGTTAGCAGACAATAGTGTTGTTGATGTAGCTTGCACCGAACCTGATATCACCACCCACTATGACTAATTTACGTGACACAGTGACACTAACACTAACAGTTCAGTACATATACAGTAGCTGAGTTAGAACAACTCATTCCAAACTCTTGAGCTCTCATGTCATACTCTCACACTCACTGACTCAGTCACACTTTCAGATACAGAACAGTCTTCTGGACTGGTTATCCCCACTTGATACGACCATGCGAAATTTGCACAGCAGGGGCAGGGCCGCTGCCGGCCCCGGGTCGGTCGGGACAATTCAATGCAAATCTCGCTGGGTGGCTGGTAATCACGGTAATTATTTTAGCTAAGATTAGGTCTACTAATAATGTATTGAAAGTTACGTTGACCAACCTTCCTCGAAGAATCCCAAAGGAGCAGTTCGTCTTTTTCTTAGGGGCCGTTTGCTAGCCATTTCTGAAAATATCAGATGGTTCATACGTCGGCGAGATGTTTGACTCCGGTCAGAGATCATCACGATCGAAAGAGCATTTGAAATGATGAACAGCAAATCGTAGCGTGCGTAGCCGTGTGTGTGGTTTTTGAGCGCGGTCGCGGACTAACGGTTCAGCAGTACATCGTACATTATACACGTAAGGTTCAATCAGCGACAACAACAACACGCACATGACCTCTTACGTTACATTATTATCAAGAGAACTTGTAATCATTAATTTTTTGGTTTTGAATAGAAAAATATATGTTTAAAACGTTTTTTTATTGCAAATTAATTTTTTTTTAATGTGTCAATATTTTTGTGCTCCATATATTTTGAAATATATTTTTGTTGTGATCTTTGGTACGAACGAGCCTCATATCAATAACCCGGATCTCCCATTCATCGTACACAATTGCTACACGCCGATTGCATTCATATAGTTTTCTATTGTTGTGTGTACATGTCAAAGCTACGGGGAACGAACGGGCGGCAATGGGTTACTACCTTTTTTTATTTTTTCACGAGTATGTAATCTCATTTAAGGTTTTTTACGTGCTTTATTCCGTAGTGAATAGATGTTGCATGTTAGGAATGCTGTAAATCAACCAAGTGAAGCAGCTTTTTGTTTGCAATGGTAAGACTACTGTTTGTTTACATAATCCTGTTGAAGCCAAACGGGCGGGTGCGGGTGGTTGCGTTAGATCGAATGTCCGTCATGACTTGCATTGGCATTGCGGCCATCAAATTATGAGTTTTCATATTGATTTTTGTGATCGACATCATTCAATAATCATAGTGCACGTGGTTTAAACTTTGGTAAAACAAAAAGTTAACAATGGTTTAATAACCACTGTTCTTATGCTATCATACAAGGTTCCATGGTTAGAAATTCTAGAATATGGTTTTTCTGCACTCTATATCTGATCAGCAATGGACCACGGTTGAAACCATTGTTAAAATAACCACTTTTTCAACCGTGGGTAAACAAAAGTTAAACCACGGTTTTATAACCACTGTTCTTATGAGCTATCATACAACCATGGTGAAAATCATGGCTTTTTAACCGCCTCTTCACTATCATGAAACTACGGTTCGTAGAACCAATCAATGTTTCATAACCATCCTTTGCACATCACACTATGATAAAACAATGGTTCAAATCCTGGTGTTATAGCTATGACCATCCTTTTCCTTGCTAAAATGGAATTTGAACGATTGTTTAAAACCGTTGTTTTCACACTTTTGTTAAACCACTGTTAAAGTCATGGTTATATAGCCTAACCATCATTTTTTTAACTATGATAAAACCATGGTTAATATAATCATGGTTAATAGCCATCGTTTTCAACCTTTGTAAAACGAAAGTTAAACCATGGTATTATAACTAGTGTTTTTGTGCTATCATAAAACCACGGCTAAAATCATGGTTTTATAACTATTGTTTTTACACTATCATAAAACCATAATGAAATCATGGTTTTATAACGATGGTTTTCAACCTTAGTAGAACGAGAGTTACACCATGGTTTCCTAACCATTGTTTTTATACTATTGTGAAACCATGGTTACAACCATTGTTATATTATTATGTTATTTTTACCAAAGTAGAACGATAGTCTTGTTGTGGTTTTCTCACCATTGTTTTTTGAATTTCTTAAAACTGTGGTATAACGATAATTTTTTAACCATGGTTTTAAAACACTTTCATTAAACCACTGTTAGAGCCATGGTTATATAACCATCATTTTTTAACTATGATAAAACCATGGTTAATATCATGGTTAATACCCATCATTTTTAACCTTCGTAAAACGAAAGTTTAACCATGGTATTATAACTAGTGTTTTTGTGCTATCATAATACCATGGTTAAAATCATGGTTTTATTACTATCATTTTTACACTATCATAAAACCATGATGAAATCATGGTTTAATAACGATGGTTTTCAACCTTAGTAGAACGAGAGTTACACCATGGTTTCCTAACCATTGTTTTTATACTATTGTGAAACCATGGTTACAACCATTGTTATATTATTATGTTATTTTTACCAAAGTAGAACGATAGTCTTGTTGTGGTTTTCTCGCCATTGTTTTCTAATTTCTTAAAACTTTGGTATAACGATGATTTTTTAACCATGGTTTTAAAACACTTTCATTAAACCACTGTTAGAGCCGTGGTTATATAACCATCATTTTTTAACTATGATAAAACCATGGTTAATATCATGGTTAATACCCATCATTTTTAACCTTTGTAAAACGAAAGTTTAACCATGGTATTATAACTATAGTGTTTTTGTGCTATCATAATACCATGGTTAAAATCATGGTTTTATTACTATCTTTTTTACACTATCATAAGACCATGATGAAATCATGGTTATATAACCATCATTTTTTAACTATGATAAAACCATGGTTAATATCATGGTTAATACCCATCATTTTTAACCTTCGTAAAACGAAAGTTTAACCATGGTATTATAACTAGTGTTTTTGTGCTATCATAATACCATGGTTAAAATCATGGTTTTATTACTATCTTTTTTACACTATCATAAAACCATGATGAAATCATGGTTTAATAACGATGGTTTCCAACCTTGGTAGAACGAGAGTTACACCATGGTTTCCTAACCATTGTATTTATACTATTGTGAAACCATGGTTACAACCATTGTTATATTATTATGTTATTTTTACCAAAGTAGAACGATGGTTTTGTCGTGGTTTTCTCACCATTGTTTTTTTAATTTCTTAAAACTGTGGTATAACAATGATTTTTTCACCATGGTTTTAAAACCGTCGTAAAATGAAAGTTTTATCATGTTATCATAACTATGGTATTTTAACAATGGTATTACCACACTTTCGCCACACATTTACCATGGATATGAATTAAAAATCATGGACTACCATCGATCCATTGTAAAACCGTCCATAACCATGGTTATACCATAGTTACGGTTGTAAAACCATGGTTTTTTTTTATAAGGGAATTATTCTGTGAATTTTTGTAAAGGGGTAAAAAGTGACGAAACTAGGCCTAAAGCCATATGGTGACTTACCGTTATGTTCCTCTCCATTTTCTCCTTCAAAAACTTCGTGGTCTGTGTTCATGCGTGCACTTTTTCTGATCTGCGCCCAGACAGCTATAGATCTATAGCAGGAATAACTTCAGAACAGGGCTTACAGCAGGGAGGTACATCATACACAACCACTTCCCAACGGCCTCAGCGAAATTTCCAAATGTGACCTCAGACCAGGCCCCGACATGACACTCGTTGGACCAAGGTCCCCGAGGGACTACTATAAGTTCTTCAAGAGCTACTTCAGCGGCATTATGTTGCAGACCCAACCACTCATGATAAATATAATCGGTGTGTATAGGCTTACATCTTGCAAAATGCCAGGTATTAATCATTCCCTTTAGATATGCACTTTTATTGACCCGTATAAATACGATGATTTTGCAATTAATGTAGAGTGGACATAAAATCCCGCACTACCATCTTTTCTACGAATATTTTTTTTTTTATTATGTGAAAGGTGTATAACAGTCTTGAACTGCATGGTTGTGTTTGACAATATGGTAAAATACATTAGTATACACAATAAACAAAGTTGCACATGTAGCTCCATATTAATGGTATAAACTCGGCTCGAAAGATCCCGCAGTTGAATTTAGTAAAATATCTGATGTGATATCATCCTGTACAGAGGCAGATATAGGGTCATACGGAGTAGAAACTATAATACAGCAGGATTTAGAGAGAACTGGAAACTTCTTACACGAAACTGTTTCCTTTTGCATTAAATTTGAAATGATTTACCATTTGAAAATATAATCAAGGTGTGTTGTCATTGTTACTGATGACTGTTCATGACTGAATCATAAACCATGAAAAGTTTCAGGTGTAAATTATCTCTAACCATTTTGTTTTTGACTTGTACTAAAACCAGAACAAACCAAAAGAAATTTACAGGCAGCTGGAATAGTCCACAACAAAGGGACAACCTCAAGGCTGGATAACCCCGGGTATAACCCTATTACTATATACCCAGATTCAATCAATGTAGATTCTGTTCCCAGCAGGTGCTTGTTTTGCTTATGTAGGCCTATATAGGTACTTGTATGTTTGTTTGCTGTTGAGTCTTGTTGTCATATCGTTACTACAGTTTTGTCATACACATGCCATGGTATACATACCTGATCTGACAGTCCACGACCATGCAGAATGGGGGGATACGCTCACGCAATCTACAGCTCAGAACATTGTCTCTTATTCCCACCATGCATGTACATTACGCGTGATAAAGATAATTTATCTCCGTTATTATGTTTCTCAAAGAAGACGACAGTTCGATCAGTAAAACAGATTTGTGTTACTTACTGATCTGTTTGGCAGTGTTTGCCCTTGTTATACATTACTGAATTTGAGGCCACAGGGGGAGGGGATATACATAGGGTTAGGTTTAGTGGTGGGTGCTTTGTGGCTGGCAAGAAGGGGGAGGAGGGGAGGGGCCTGGGTTACAGTTCGTTATTCCGAAGATTCGTTAGTCCGAAGGTTCGTTATTCCGAAGGTGCGTTATTCCGAAGATTCTTTATTTCGAAGGTTTGTTAATCCGAAAATGTGATAAGGTTTGTTATTCCGAAGGTTCATTAATCCGAAATTGAAATAGGGTTCGTTATTCCGAAGATTCGTTAATCCAAAAATGAAACAAAGCTCGATCGTTATTCCGAAGGTTTGTTACGGACCCTATTTCATTGTCGGATCAACGAACCTTCGGAATAACGAACCCTATTTCATTTTCGGATAAACGAGCCTTCGGAATAGCGAACCCTTTTTCATTTTTGGATTGACGAACCCTCGGAATAACGAACCTTCGGAATAACGCCACAAATGTTCGGATTAACGAACCCTTCTTCATTTTCGGATTAACGAACCTCTAGGTATAGGATACGTGTTTCGGATTAACGAACCTTCGGAATAACGAACCCGTTCGGAATAACGAACAGCACCCGCGGGGCCTGCGGTGCGCTTCGGAAACTTTTGGATACGAAATACAATATATCCTAAATGCAGTATCATAATATGATACCGTTTTATCCAAATGTGGATTAATATACGCAGTAGGATATTTCGAGCGGCTCGTTTAACGCACAGCCTTCTAATCGTGCAGGATTACAAGTCGATACCTCGGCATAACACACCCTGCACTTGTGCAAAGGTCATAATGTTTGAAGCTTTAAAGGGAAACTGCACTAAAGTGTTCAAGTTGACTTTGATAAACAGAGTAAATTTTTACTCAAATAGAACAGCGAACGTTTTATTACAATAATTAAAAGAGGAGTAAAAAAAAAAAAGTTATGAATGTCTGACCTTCTTATGTATAAATTTTCATGTTTTCGCGGATTAAGACTTAAGGCTGAGGTAATTAAATGTGTCATAATGAACCTCACAATTTAATATCCTATTCCCACACTGATATCTTAGTAGGAATGACGTCAAATTTCATGTATTTGAAGCGATTGATTGATATTTCGAATTTTTGGATTCATTGAGAAAAAGTTTTTTTTTTCCTCCAAAACATGCGCAAGCCAGACGAAGACATCGAAGAGAACGCACTATCAGTTTAATCATGAGATTGATAACTGCATTATTCTCTGTATCATGAAAATGTGAAACGAGTGCAAAACTTCACAGTCTTCTTATTCTAAGTCCGTTTTGAACAAAAATAACGCTATTATATGCGTCTGATATTATTCTATATAAGATTATTCATATCCGTCGAAAACGTTTAAAAAAAAAAAAAAAAAACTTTCAGCGAGTGTCAATTCAACTTTAATCCCGCCCATTCAATCCAGACAGAAGACTGTTTTGTTTGTTTGTGTATGTGTGTGTGTGTGTGTGTGTGTGTGTGAGTGTGTGTGCGTGTTTTCCTCAGCCGCAAATACCTAGGTGAAGAAAAAATACTTGTCAGCCACAGATCGAGAGCACTTATTTTTCCTGATGTTTTTAGTGGCTGATTAAACCCGGAAGTGGCACCAGAAATATAAACTTTGCGCCCCCTTTACGGAATTCCTATAGATCCCCCTGTACATACTGCTACTCCAAATTAATGACGAATGCGGAACATGAGACCTAATAACGACTGTCTCTTACTCGTCCCGTATCTGTATCAAAACAGGTGCAAATCATGTGGCCCTTAATTGGCAAGTTTTGCGTGAACATTGATCACACACACACACACACACACACACACGCACACACACACACACACACACGCACACACACACACACACACACACACACACACACACACACACATCAGATTACACGTATTCACAGTATCTAACCCACTCTCTTTCTTTCCCTGTATTAGACCCTATAAGGCCTCATGTAGATCGTTCCGTCCTCGGGAGAGCGTCGATCCGCACGTTTTTCCACTGCTGTCTGTCTTGGGCTATTTGCCAGTCCACATAATATGAAATATTTCTCTTTTTCGGGTCATTATCTATTGATTGTTCTCCATTTGATCTGAGTGGTCATCCTCCTTTTCTCTTTCCATTCATTGGCCGCCACTCAAGGGCTATTGTATAGGGATTCTGTTGGCAGCCATCCGGAGTGTGTGACCAATTACAAACCGTCCCGTGTTTACTTGCGTCAGAAGTCCCGTGTGGGTTCTTTGCCGTACTTCTTCATAATTAATGTAACATGGTACCTCCATACAGGTTATCCCTAAACTTCTTCTTAAGCACCTATGGTGAAAGATATCCACCTTATGTATCCTTAAAGGGATCGTATAGTTTTGGTTGATATTTTTTGGTGAAATGAGAAACCTCTTATGAATGTGAGAGAGCATTTGTATATGCCCCCAAGAGGAATTCAACGTTTGTTTGATGAAAACTGATTTTGAAATGGCTGAGATATCCAAAACAGAGTGATCCTAATAAAATGTGGGATCTATCTTTTATTAGGATCGCTTTGTTTTACTTTGTTTTTGGATGTCTCATAGTTATTCCAAACTGATTTTCATCAAATAAATTTCGAATTTCACTTGGAATGGTATGCTCTGTACTTCATTTTACATGCATTTCATAAGCGGTCTCTTGGTCCCTAACAAAAAAGTCCTGTGGTACTCTCTGTGGTACTTGTCGGTACCACACAATGTACCACACACTTGTAAAGTTACCACAGGAACTGTGTGGTACTGTACCACAGGCTGTAGGGTACTCCCTGTAGTACTTGTCAGTACCACACAATGTACCACATAAATAAATGTTACCACAGGAACTGTGTGGTACTGTTTTACAGGCTCATGTGGTACTCCCTGTGGTACTGGTTGGTACCACACAATGTACCACACAAATATATGTTAAAGGGAGGGTACAGTATTGGTGGAGATGAGAATTGGGCTTTTAACTTTCTGTGAGATGCCGAGAAAACACTTATGATATAGCATAGAGCATACCATTTTAAGAGGAATTCAAAGCTTATTTGATGAAAATCAGGTTTGGAATGAGTGAAACATCCAAAAACAAAGTAAAACAAAGCAATCGTAATAAAGTGTGGGTCCCACACTTTTTGAGAATCGCTCTATTTTGGACATCTCAGCCATTTCAAAACCAATTTTCATCAAATAAACATTGAATTACTCATAGGTGTCTCAAGAGGTGTCTCATTATCTCACCAAGAAATGTTAGAAACCTGAAATTAGGTCTCAACCAAAACTATACAATCCCTTTAACACAGGAACTGTGTGGTACTGTGTCACAGGCTCGTGTGGTACTCTGGGATGTACCACAGGGCAGTACCACAGGACATTACCACAGGAAAGTTCCACAGGACAGTACCACAAGACAGTATACACACAAATTGTCCTGTGGTATTTTGGGACGTATACCACATAACAGTACCACAGGACAGTACCACATGAATTGTCCTGTGGTATTTTTGGGACGTACCACAGGAGAGTACAACAGGAAAGTACCACAGGACAGTACCACACGATTTGTTCTGTGGTATTTTAGGACGTACCACAGGACAGTACCACAGGGCAGTTCCACAGGACAGTACCACAGGAAAGTACCACAGGATAGTACCACAGGACAGTACCACAGGAATTGTCCTGTGGTATTTTGGGACGTACCACAGGACAGTACCACAGGATAGTACCACAGGAAAGTACCACAGGATAGTACCACAGGACAGTACCACACGACTCGTCCTGTGGTATTTTGGGACGTACCACAGGACTGTACCACAGGGCAGTACCACAGGACAGTACCACAGGACAGTACCACACGACTTGTCCTGTGGTATCACAGGAAAGTACCACAGGACAGTACCACAGGAAAGTACCACAGGATATTACCACAGGACAATACCTCACGACTTGTCCTGTGGTATTTTGGGACGTACCACAGGACAGTACCACAGGGCAGTGCCACAGGACAATACCACAGGGCAGTACCACAGGACAGTACCACAGGAAAGTACAGGATAGTACCACAGGAGAGTACCACACGACTTGTCCTGTGGTATTTTGGGACATACCACAGGGCAGTACCACAGGACAATACCACAGGATAGTACCACAGGACAGTACCACACGACTTGTCCTGTGGTATTTTGGGACGTACCACAGGACAGTACCACAGGACAGTACCACACGACTTGTCCTGTGGTATTTTGGGACGTACCACAGGACAGTACCACAGGGCAGTACCACAGGACAATACCACAGGAAAGTACCACAGGATAGTACCACAGGACAGTACCACATGACTTGTCCTGTGGTATTTTGGGACGTACCACAGGACAGTACCACACGAATTGTCCTGTGGAATTTTGGGACGTACCACAGGACAGTACGACAGGAATTCCTGTGGTAATTTTCGATGTATACCACAGGAGAGTACCACAGGAACTGTCCAAAATCCCACAGGAAAATCATGATAATTATGGTGCTATTCCACACAGAAGTACCACACAGCAAATTAAATTCGTAAGTACCACAGAAAAATGCTACAGGATATTCTTTTTTTTTTCTTAACATTTTATACCAGAGGACTATCACATCAGGAGAATATCACACAGCAGTACCACACAGGAGTACCACACAGGAAAATTGTAAGGCAGAATCAACTGAAATTTATAACAAAAATACAAACAAAAAAGCACATATGAATATTCCTCAATTAATTGATAGATGAGTTATGCTGTGAATTATGACAATTGATTTGCCATTACTTATCCTGTCCTATACTCCTACAGTATTACCTATTTAGTGAAAGTGCTGATGTAAAGCATGAGAAATTTCATGAGGACTTCTGTGGTACTCCTGTGGTACTCCTGTGGTACAAATTTTTACATAGCTCATGAATATTCATAAAAAGCACTCTAGATTTTAGAAAATACATATATGACTTAAAAGTCAAAGTATTAATGATGGAACTTACTTTGAACTTTATGAAATATTGTCTAATTATGTTATGTTATTCCCAATATCATAGATATTGTTATGAAAGTGTAATTTCATATCTTGATAATAAAGTATAATCGAGTTAGTAACCATGTCTTAATGCTTTACGGATAGACGGCCATATATATATGTACTGATAGGGTCGATGGCTACCTAGGAATAGAATATGACTATATAGATCTATTATAGGACTAGATTGGCACTTGGCCATTAGACTCTCGTTTGAGGTTGTATGTTAGGAGTAGGACAGGTTATTAAGTAGGGCCATGTTTGTCCTGAAATCCATCACTCACCTATCAGGAATATTCCTTGAAATGTGGCTAAAAGTCTCCCAGATTTTTTTTTTTTTTCGATCTATCCCGTGTGGTACTCTCTTGTGGTACCATGGAAATGCTGTGTGGTACTGCCCTGTGGTAATGCTGTGTGGTAACGATCGACCTGTGGTACTGTCTTGTGGTACTGTCCCAAAATACCACAGGACAGTTCCTGTGGTACTGTTCTGTGGTACTAGTCCTGTGGTACTGCCCTGTGGTACGTCCCAAAATACCACAGGAATTCCTGTGGTACTGTCCTGTGGTACTGTTCTGTGGTACTGCCCTGTGGTACGTCCCAAAATACCACAGGGATTCCTGTGGTACTGTCCTGTGGTATGTCCCAAAATACCACAGGACAATTCCTGTGGTACTGTCCTGTGGTACTGTCCTGTGGTACTTTCCTGTGGTACTGTCCTGTGGTACTGTCCTGTGGTAATTACCACAGGAGTACCACAGGACTTTTTCGTAAGGGGTATCTCGCAAAAAAAGTTAAAAGCCCAATTCTCATCTCCACCAATACAATACATGTACCATCCCTTTAACCTTCATTTTCCACGTCTCAGATGAATTCTCTTGTTAATGATCTTTTCTCTCTCTCTCTCCCAGACAGACAACAAGAAAAAGACGGGCAAATGAACGTATTATGCAATAACCAAAAATAAATCATTAGATTCATCACTTACTGTCATCAATTTCTAGAACATTATGTTCCACTGATAGCAAGAGAACTAACAAAACCACCTTTATGTAAGTACATTTTGTATGCTGTGTAGTGTAAAAATTATTTTCTTTTATACTGATTGTTGTCTCAAGAATAACAAACATATGAACATTTACACAAAACCAGCTTGCACACGGTAATAACAAATACTTCTCTCTCTTTTTATGCCTCCGCCACGAAGTGGTGCCGGAGGCATTATGTTTTCGGGTTGTCTGTCCGTCCGTCCGTCCGTCCGTCCGTCCTTCCGTCCGTCCGTCCGTCCTTCCGTCCGTCCGTCCGTCCTTCCGTCCGTCCGTCCGTCCTTCCGTCCGTCCGTAATGAATTTTGTGGACAAGGTAACTATCGAAACCTGTTGAGGTATCCTAATGAAACTTGGCATGTATGTGTATTAGGGGGTGAAGTTGTGCCTATCAACTTTTGGGTGCACATGCTCAAGGTCAAAGGTCAAAAGGTCAAGGTCAAATACATAAAATGTCACTATTTCCAACATATCTATTGAATGCCTGAAGATATTTTCTTGAAACTTAGTGTATACATGTATTACCCAATTAAGATTCTCTGGTGAAAGTTTGGGTCATGAGGTCAAAGGTCAAAGGTCAAAAGGTCAGGGTCAAATACATAAAATTTCACTATTTCCACCATATCTATTGAATGCCTGAAGAGATTTTCTTGAAACTTAGTGTATACATGTATTACCCAATTAAGATTCTCTGGTGAAAGTTTGGATCATGAGGTCAAAGGTCAAAGGTCAAAAGGTCAGGGTCAAATACATAAAATTTCACTATTTCCACCATATCTATTGAATGCCTGAAGATATTTTCTTGAAACTTAGTGTATACATGTATTACCCAATTAAGATTCTCTGGTGAAAGTTTGGGTCATGAGGTCAAAGTTCAAAGGTCAAAAGGTCAAGTAAGAATATTAAAACTTCTTTTTTTTCTCCGTACCTTGGAAAATTGTTCAAGGTATCTTCATGGAACATAGTATACACATGTACTGACTGGAAGTGATTATCTAGAGAATGTAGGGTTCATGGGGTCAAAGGTCAAGTGCAAGACTTCAAAATTTTACTATTACCCTCATATTTATGCAATGCCAGCAGGGTTATTTTTTTACACTTGGTGTATGCATGTGTAACCTAATAGAAATTCTCTGGAAAGTTTTTTTTTTTCTCTTTTTGCCTCAAAGGTCAAAAGGTCAAAGATCAAGTGAAAGTGCTGAACTATCTTTTTCCTCCATATCTCGGAAGTGGCTCAAGTTACCTTGAAACTTAGTACATATTATGCATGTTCTACCTGAAAGTAATTATCTTATGAATTTTAGGGTCAAGGGCCAGATGAAAATGGTAACAATTTACTATTCAATTCAGAAATTGCACTTTTTCTCCACACCTGTACCTTGAAAATTACTCAATGCCTAAATGTATGAATGGGTCAAAGTCAAGTTAAAGTCCTTAAATCCCTAGATACATGCTCTCTTATTCATCCAATTAAACCTATGTCAAGGAAGGTGAACATTCAACACATTTGTGACAAACTTGTCATTCCAATATTTTGCCAATTTTGTGGAAATGTAATCACACAGTGTCCACATGTACTATCTAGACCTATTGGGAAAATCATGCATTATGGCGGAGGCATACCAGTCGCCAAAGCGACATTTCTAGTTGTGTATGTCTTTCTCTCTCTTACTTTCTCTTCTTCCTATTCTCTTTATCTCTTACTGTTCTGACAAATCAATACATGTACATGTAAAACATTGCATTCAGAGCTTAGATGTGGCAGTCTTTTTAATCAAGTTTGCCGGTTGATTTCCAAATCTCTTGTCATCTTGGATTATAATTATCTTTCAGATACAAACATTCGACACTAAATAATTCATACATCAACAATTATCTAGGTCAAGTATAAGAGAGAACTGCACTTGCTCATTTGGCTTTCTTTTGAACAATTTTACTTCATGATGTATATGACAGAGACTGGGTATCTTTAATACCATCTCCAGTTTATGCAGCATATAATCTACACTGCAAGAAAATATCAGAGAAATGAGTGGTGCTTTACTACCATTCTAGCTTAGTGTATAAATGAAGTTTGAAATGAGTTTACTGTCACAGTGAACAACTTCAGCCAATACATACTACACATGAGCGAAAATGTTACAAAATTGAATGGGCACACACTCAGAAAGGTGCATATCCTTCATTGGCTAAATGATCTCATCATGTTTCGCAGAGTCTCAGAAACATTATACATATGTATAACAGTAGATTGTATTTCATTTCTAAAACTAATCCATATCTTTAAACTATTGTATTGTGCCCATTCACTTGTTTAAACATTTCACTTGATGTATAGTTTTGGAAATGAATGAATAAAGTACCTCTGTGGAGGAAAAAAAAAACAACAACCCAAAAAACTACACATATGAACTTTGCATTGGGGACCTGAATCTTAAATGGGGCTGAATACCCCTTATTTTAGATAATCACAGAAAGCTTTATCATTCTCCTGCAATCAATACTTATGTGTTGACAGAATACATAATGTCCAAGTTCTTGTTAATGGAACTCATGTCTACTCAAAGTTTATCCACATAATCTTATACACAACAGAAATCTTCCATTACTGTATAAATAACATATGCAAATAAATTCTAGATGGACACTCTGCTTATACATAATCAATGTACTATGTCTATTGTTTGTGGTTACAATAAAATACAGCAAAAACAAAATAAAAACAATTCATTGCTGGACAGCATTTACTAATGTCTCGCTAAGTAGCAGGTACTGATGTTTCTTTTATTCCACTAACATCAGCAAGTAGAATAAATCCTTTATAATTCAATTTACATGTGTGAGCACCCAATGATTTTCTATGGTATGACTATGACTATGGTGTTCAACCGTACACTCAAAGTGCTACGGACACAAAAAATCATCCATGTAATAGAGTAGTGACTGCTAGTAAAATTAGTATGGACTTATCAACATTTCATTTTAATGCTGAAGGCATTTTGCTTTTCAGAATTCAGTCATTATAAGAAACTGGTTACTTCAAGTTGATATTATTGATAGCAGTCAAAAGAACTTATGTTGGAACTGCATGGTCCTTTACAGCTGTAGAGAACATAATAATGTTGAACATGAAAATCCTTGTATGACCAGACAGATGTAGTACATTGTAGTCACAAGTGTAAGTAGATGTGGTTATTTTTCTCCCCATTAATCTCCTTTTCACAAGCAAAATAAATATACAATAATCATGGTCCCAAGGCAAATAACATCATCAGCTCTTTGTTACGTTTACACTGCTTCATAACTCTACCACACAGACATCCTGGCAAGTGAAAAACCAACTACCACATACACACAGTACCACATAATATATATATATATAGAGAGAGGCTATGTTACATTACTTAAGTTTTGAAATGTCAATAAATAAGGTTCTTGAAGATTGCGGCAGGCTTGTTGATATGCTTCATGCCACTGCATCAACATTTCTTTCCCCAGCCAAACCTTTGATCTGTATTAAAGAAGAAAGACATATTCACTACAGGTTAATTATGATTAAACTTTCTGCACATGGGTACTACCTTCCAGTCAACAAGTAAAATCAATTAGATCATTTGCAAAATATTAGTGATAATGAAAAGAAGGCTATACTAATAGAGGAGCAGAACAACTTTCAAGAATATGTCAACTACGAATCCAACTGTGGCAGCATTCAAAAGTCTAGGTTTCCAACTACACAAACTTGATACTCCAGTGAATGTCGCTAGTCACATAGTTTGGAAAAGGGATCCCTCTAAAAAACCCAATCTAGCATTTTAATCTATGTTTGAAGTCATCATCAAATATGACTGTCACTGGCTATTTTGCAAACCATTAAGACTTGAGAGTTGATTTTGTGTACACTTACATGAACATTCACCATGAATACATGTACCAACTTTTTTGACATCACACAATACCACAAAAACACCAACAAAAAGGACAACAATAATATGACAAAGAAACTTATACTTTCAGATATGTTGGTAATTCTTGATAAGAGAGTGGAACAACACATCTGATATGTGCTCTGAAGTTTATCATCGAGCATGGAGGCAACATCGTATCACATCAGTTCACTCTTACCCACAATATCAAGTTTGCACAAGGGACAGGTCCTCTTATTCCGCAGCCAGGTCTCGACACACTTGTTGTGGAACTTGTGGTGGCATGGGAGCATCCGAATGGTCTGACAAAATAAAATCAAGGGAACCTCATTCTAACAAGCTGCTTGGTACCACTGTAATTTCCTCCATTTCGTTATATCTCAATCAGGGATAAAAACAAAAGAATAAGAAGGAATGGCACTTGCAAAAATACCACGATACAGTGGACACTCAGTATAACAAGATCCTTGGGACCAAGACAAGATTGTTCTTTATATCAGACATTTTGTTTATCAGTAGTCAATAAACAACAAAACACAGGAAATAAATTAATTGGGACCGGAGAAATTGGTTTGTTATATCAGGTATTTTGTTACATCTGATATCTTTCTATAAAGTTTCCACTGTATTATCAGGTATCTTGCTCAAATATTAACAAATTATAACAAGGAAGCACTGCATCAACATCATGAGGGGGTTTGGGTAAAAAAGATCACATTTCAATCACAAAGTGTGGATGAATACACAGTGTAGTGTGTACTAGTGGATGTTAAAGAACAGACAGTCTGAAGAAAGGCCACGGAGGAATAAAACAACAACATCTCAATATCTGGATAGGATGTGAACCCAGGACCTTCTCAAAGTTAATAGATCCAGAGCCTCATCTTATAAACCACAGTGCCTCTGTACAAGGCTAGGGACTCTGTGGCCCGAATTCACGAAGGTGGTCTAAATTTAAACCATGGTTTATGTATATTTCTTCTGCGTATTTATGATCGACAGATTGCGTACGCTAACAGGCATCCAGTAAAAAAACGTGCATTGATGCGCGCAAGTATTGGTACGCCTATTTAACGCTTATTTTAGACCATGGTCTAAATTTGTACCATGGTTTAAATTTAAACCACCTTCGTGAATTCGGGCCTAAGATTCTGATATATCACCTGATTTGAGTCTTGTACAAGTTATATGGCAAAATTTTTTAGAGGTTGTTATTTTTGCGAATTTGCCGAGTTGGGTGCTATTCGTGAATCTAAAGACATGCAAAAATATCAACTCTGATCCTGCCATGAATGTGACGTGCATGCATACATTTCTGTGTTCAGTACTGTTCTCCACAATTGTGAATTCAACCACTTAAGAAATTGTCGGGAAGTCCGGATTCACAAAAAATTAGACTCGCTAAACATATGGTGTATACAATCACAGGATATGAATGCATCACACTCACCTGCCCCTTGTGGAATTCGTCGAGGCACACCGCACAACTGTCAGGTGACTCCGAGGACTGCTGGTAACGCTTCCTCTTGTACTTCCACACGGGCATGCGGGACATCGCCTGTTCGGCTAACCTCCGTAGTGACCCCTGCTCAAATCATGCAAAATCAAAGATATTTGACAGATTTTCTTTACAAGAGCATATTACATACTAAAGCTGTCACTCAAAACAAACAGATTATGATACCTTTGTACTTGGCAATATCGATGTCTCTTTCATATAGAATGATGATTAGAACTATCACCATCACACTTTAATAGTTTATATCACACTGTTGGGACACAAACAGGGGATGAATTAATGGATCTTCAATTTTTCACTAGAAGGTAAAACATTACAAATATTTGAACCTGACCCATCTTGCTGCCATACTTTCGATGACATATGGAAGATGATTGTACTAAAACATAACTATATAAACATAAAATATATTTTGTGATTAGTGTAGTCCATACAAGGAGGAAACACAATCTCCAAGTTTGTAATCTGCTGCTGAGGTTTATGTAAGCATATAATTACAATCATTTGAATGCCAACATGATACTATGTAGCTTCAATGGTCATTGTTTGGTCAGCATGTCACATTCGCATGAAAGTTTACTCTTTTGAAGCATGTAAAAGACTCTGAAAAGTTTGATGAAATGAAATATGAGTACTCGCCTCTAAATCTTCATGATTGTTTTGCCCAGGGTGCTGGACCTGTATTCTTCCGAGAAATACATTGATGATATAGAAACCAACAGCTAGCGATACCAGGCTACGCCATATCCAACCAAATCCATGCTGGAATGAAGACATAAGGAGAGAATAGGGACTTATTTCATGAGTTTCCAACTGATAAACTCAACTCCAAATTGTTAGCCTTGTCTTTTACCTGGTAATTGTAAGTCTAAGCACTGCTGAATCATAAACATATTTATACTCTCTACGAAAAAAATATGTAAGGAAAAATCATACATATTTCTTCTTACAGAATGCCTTTTGAGAGCCAGTTGGAGGTAATTCAAATGACTATAAAATACCATAACAATTTTGACCACTTGACTTTACGGAGATTAATACGGTATGTAAATAAGAGCTTGCCATATAAGAGGCCCACGAAAATATGAGACAAAGCCAAGTGATTCTTGGATGATATCTGAAGACAAAGCCAAGTGATTCTTGGATGATATCTGAAGAACACCCTCTGTGTTTATTTCACAAAATATCACTTATGCCACATTCTCTACATTACGTTTTTTTTTTTTTCACAATACATCTCAAAGACATTCTGTGTCTATGAATCCTTCACGACCAGAGAATAATGCTTGGTTTCTTTTGAAAAAAAAAAAAAAAAAACTGAACACAGGTTTAAAAAAATATGGAATTCTGTTCATTCTTCGAATCTTTAAATGCCTTTACATTGTTTAGTAAAAAAAAAAAAAATAAAATAAAAACATTAACAAACTCTAGTTCAGTTATATTCCAAGAAGTCAAATGAACAAACTTGCATTTATGTTACTCACTGGAGTACACAAACTTAAATATCTCAAAACTGAGAAAAAAAAAGTATATTTACACTTGAAAAGAAACACATTTATATGTGTATTTGTTAGAAGTCTAATCTTGAAGTGACTTTTTTTTTTGTCTACATCTTTCTTCCATACACACTGTAAAGTGTCTTCCTGTACATGATCTAAAAAAAAACAAAACAAACCATGACGGTTTTTACTCTACATTTTCTGGAATCTTACCAACGAAGAATGTGAGTTTTCAAGAAACTTAAAAAAAAAAATAATCAAAACTAGAAATGTCGCTACGGCGACTGATGCCTCCGCCATAATGCATGATTCTCCCAATAGGTGTATAGTACAATGTCTTGACAATGTGTGATGACAGTTTCACATAACTGGCAAAATATCGAAATAACAGGTTTGTCAGAAATATCTTGAATGTTCACTTTCCACGAACTGGGTTTGCTATAATTGTCTATTAAAGAGTGCAGGTACACATATTTGGGGAATTGAAAAATTTTACTTGACTTCTGACCGACCTTATTATAAGTTTATGCATTGAGTATAATTTTCAAGGTATGAAGAAAGAGTGTAATTACAGTACAAAATATTTTTTTTTTCATTTAAACCTGACCTTTGACCCTTAACCTTTGACCTTTGACCTTCTGGCTGGAAATTTCCAAGAGAATCTCCATCAAGTAATACATGTACATATATTAAACACTTTTAAAACTAATAATGCAATCATTGCATATACTAGTATACATGTATGAGGGAAATACAGTAGTAACATTTTGAGGAGTTGACCTTGACCTTTGAACCCCTGACTATTGACCCATGACCCCTAAATTCCCTAGATAATCCCTGCTAGTCAGTACATGCATATGTACCATGTTCCATGAAGATACATTGAACCATTTGCGAGAAAAGTGATATTGCAACATTTTCACCTAACCTTTGACCTTTTGACCTTTGACCTTATGACATGAAACTCTCTCTGGAGAATCCTTACGCAGTAGTACATGTCTACACTAATTTTCAAGAAAATAACTACGGGCATTGCATAGATATGGGGGAAATAGCAACATTTTTAGCATTTGACCTTGACCTTTTGACCTTTGACCTCTTGTCAATGTCACTAGAATCTACTCAACTAATTGTCCCATCATACATCATCCTTGGACCAAGTTTGGTGAAAGCTGCTTCATCCAGTTTTGAGTTATCACATAAACAGATAAATTTAGGATTTGACCTTGATCTTTGACCTTTGACCTCTGTCCGATTTCACTGAAAAACTAATCAAGTAATTGTCCCATCATACATCATCCTCCAACAAAGTTTGGTGAAATTTGCTCCATACAGTCTTGAGTTATCGCGTAAACGGATGCAATTTCACGATTTGACCTTGACCTTTGACCTTTGACCTTTAGCCGATTTCACCCAAAATCTTATCAAATCGTTGCCCCATCATACTTCATACTTGGACCAAGTTTGGTAAAATTCCAGTAAATATTACTCAAGTTATCGCGTAAACGAAAGCGGACGGACGTACGGACGTACGGTCGTACGGACGTACGGACGTACGGACGTACGGACGTACGTACGGACGTACGTACGGACGGACGGACAACCCGAAAACATAATGCCTCCGGCACCACTTCGTGGCGGAGGCATAAAAAAAAATGTCTCAGTCAACATGAAAGGCGCACTTCATAAAGATGTTTGTAATTTCTAAAATTTGCAATGATGGCTGTTACCACAGCAACTTCAATACTCTAAACTGATTGGTTAGTTCCTGGCCATTTGTCACAGTAACTCTGACAATTATGACTGATATCCCGAGCATTTACAAACTGCTTAATGAAATGGGCCACTGGTGTCACTGATGTAATATTACACACAGACTGATTTTGACTAAGCAACAACCAGCACACTCTCTATTAAAAAGCAATCTACACAGCTCCCGTACCTCAGCCGAAGCATGCAGTGGGTCCAGGCAGACTGTGCCTTCCCACTCCTTGAATTTACTGCCTCCACTTGAACGACCACAGGTCGACCACAACGTCAGCTTTGGAGCAGACTACATTTCATAAAATAAACAAACAGACAAACAAATAAACAGACAGATATAACAAGAAATAGACCTTGAATAAGTGGGCCTACGTAACGAATCTAGGCATTGCCCAACAGAGATAGTGAAATCTAATTATGAATTCCCAAACCCCAAATACCAATATTCAGCATACACTGTAATTCAAATGATGACTATGGTGCTGTTTACACTGTAAGTACTAAATGTAACATATTTTCTCAATGGGGCAGCAAGACCTTGTTTCTCAAATTTTGGTGACAATCACTTTTTTTTTTTTTTATCAATCATAAGATAATCAGTTACTGTACTGTCCAAATCCTAGCTGTCTCACCCCAGAAATAAAGCCATCGAGGCATATCAAAGGAAAAGCCATTGCTATTTTTTTTCTCTCTCCTGAACATTCAACATTTTTAGATACATTGTACAAGGTTTTGTTGCCCAAAGAGCAATATGTGACCCGCTACAACAAAATGATCCTAAAGTCGGGCGAGGTCGATTATTTGAAAATTGCATGACACAATTCCCTAATCTTTCTGCTTTAAATTGATATATAACATGTCTTATAAAAATAATCGGCTGCGGAGATATCGATGTTTAAAAGAGAGCATGTCAAGACGTCTGGGAAATCACTGTTTCGAGAAAAGCGCCCTAAAAGTTCTCCTTGCGACGCAATCACAATCAAGAGACACGCAAGTCAGTATTCACCTCCGGACAATAGAAGTTAAGCCCTAGCAACCCCCGAAATGCTCATTCAAACACAGCGTCGGCGGTCTCCTCACCGACCAATCAGTGACCAGGATGTCAGGAGAAGCGGCAAGGCATAGCGCAACCCGCCTGCACGCACCAGTCGACTGGGCAGTGTGCGAGCTTCACGCTTCGGTTAGCGGCAAGCAGCAAACTGACCAATGAGATCACTCTGGTCGTTGTTAGGGGCGGAGCTTACGTGTGGCGCTCAATCCAAATGTTCGAACCAGTTTCTGCTTCGTTGAAACGCCCAAAAAACATGGCCCAGAAAAATGCTATTTTTTGGTCTTTCCTTTCATCATTTTGCTTCAAAATTTCGACAGATGATAGAAGACATGTCGGACTCTAATAATATGTCAAATTCAGAAAATCGTAAGTTTTGACCAATTTTGATGCTCTAACTTCAAACTCGATTTTCACGGCTTCGACCGTGCGCGACTTTAGGACCATTTTGTTGTAGCGGGTCACATATGCTCTTGTTATTTTATGATTATAAAACTTTCAGGAGTTTGAATTGTAACAATTCAATGTCCCAATTGACTGATCTCATTGCAACGTGTCTAAACCAGGACAGCACAAACAATATGAAGAACGTGGTAATACTCACTATTGTTTTTGTTTTGGCCGTTGATTCTGGTTTGGATGTGATTTTGACTTTCTGTCTTCCTTTTCTGCAAAATAAAACATATCACATGTACAGTGTATCATGTTCTTTAATACCCTTGCATTCCATGTTTTTAAACATACAATAACAAAGTCAACATTTAATGTTCCACTATAATTTATATAATCAATCTGGTCAGTGATATAACAAAGGTTCCTCTGAAAATATTTTCACACCAACCACAAAAGGACCATGCAACCATGTCAACTGAAAGGTAACCAAAAAGCACGTCAATATACAATCAAGCAAAACGAAATCACTGAGCTATCTTGTACGAAAATACTGACAAAACAAACTTACCGTAAATCAACACTTCTTTGAAATTTTTTGACTTCTCTTGGGTCAGAGATGAGAATTATTGGTGTGTCTGTTGTCAGATTCAATTCAATCTGGGAAAAGAGAAAATTACATGCAAGACTTGGTCACATATTACTAATAGACTGCAGACAAATTCTCAAAAAGCATTGTAACTGTTCTATGAATATATCATAAAAATATGTGAAATACAGTCGAACCTCATAACAATGAGATCGGATTTAGTGAGATAAATGATGTCAAACAAGGTATTTTGCAGGTCCCATTCCTTTAATATTCTTTTGTTTTTATCCCACATATAACAAGATATCCGATTTAAATTTCTGTAGACCAAGCTCATTATAACAAGGTTATCTGCACAACAAAGATTTCAACACAGGAAGCTAAAAGCATGAGTACAAATCAATAACATGGAATTTAATCTTAGTACTAATGTCTCATCAACGTAAAATTAGCTGTGATATAACTGCACATCTTTATACGAAGCACTATGGAAACTGTCTTGAATAATGTACTCTGCCTTTATTTCATTTTTTTTTTCTTCAAAGGAGATGAGGAGAAGGGGCCTTCCTATCCTTTCCCCGAAGGGTCATATGAATGGCTATATCTTAATGAAAGAACCTCAGTATAGACAATAAAAGCTGAAAACTTGACAGTGGCAAGAGGTTTTTCTTCAGTGTAATTTTTTTTTTTCTCCTCCACCATGTGATTGCAGAACCAAATCATTACGAAAACAAAGACACCAACAAAAATGAATGCATTCCATTCCTTTTTTGTAGCTACTGACCTCCTTGAAAAGTCCAGGGTTCAATGCCAGGACGAGAAGCGCTGAAGCCCCAAATAACATGGCCTGTTTTACCTGTAATAAATCAAAGAAATTTGACATAATGAGCACTGACAAAACTCTGTCCACACAAAAGGAATGGTGAATTAGACACAACAAAAAACATACTGATGCACATTAACTCTCTCTGTCCTGTCAGCAAAATGTTAGATATACAAAGTCAATTGGATATTAGGCTAGTGGTCCTGAAAGGGTTTTTAAAAACATGCTTTACAGGAAAAACAAAACAAAAAAACAACTAGAACCGGAATTTGTCAACACTGACAAATTAGGTGATCCGATTTTTTTTTTTTAATCAATGATTCGAGTCCTGATAGTACAAAGTCTCAGCTACAACATGTTAAAATCTGAGAGAAATTCACCGAAGCATAAGTAAGATAGTGCTGGATAAAGTGAGTCATGTCAATTTTCACATCTAAAAGATTCCCTCCCATAGAGATAACACGTCATAACGAAGATAGAGAAAGAAGTACATATGACCTCTGACCCCACTTTGCACAAACAAGATGGCATCTGAGCAAAATGTGGTAATTTTATGAAATGATCCCTGTAACATGGTCTTTACGTGTGCAAAATATGGGAAAGATAGGACATGTATTTATCAAGATACAGGATGAAACATCTATGACCTTTGACCCTAATTTACATACCCAAGATGGCGTCTGATCAAGTAGTTGTTATTTTGTAAAATAATGTTCGTGACATGAACTAAACATATGCAAAATATGGTGGTGATAGGGTATGTTTTTCTTGCGTTATTGCACAGAAAGTTGCAGAAAGGAAGAAATATTTCAATACATCGAAGATAAGCTTTAATTTCAACCAAGTTTTTGGACGTGATGCCGACTCCGTATGAAAAAGCGAAGGGCACACTTACGATAGCCCAAAGTCTCAGCTACAACATACTAAAATATGGGAAAAATTCACCGAAGCATAAGTGAGCTAGTGCTCGATAGAGATAGTCATGTCAGTTTACATTTCCAGAAAAACTGCACTCCCATAGAGATAACACGTAAACTGGTCAAATTTGACAATGTTACTTTTAATCCATTTTTACGAGGTGATGCCGTCATCCAATCAAAATGTTGTTAGTATATGACTGAAAGACCGTTTAATAAGCTACAACATATTTAAATTTGGACGAAAATCAACAAAAGAATAAGTGAGATACGCTTGAGTGAACTTAAAATTTGATGACGTCATTTTGAAAATTTACTTTTTTTACTTTATTAAGAAATTTGATATCTTTTCATCATTTTTCCAGCATCACCAACCCATGAAATGACATGTACAACTCATCAGCTTTTAGAATATGTAAAGAAAATAGGGGGTCATTGTCCATCCTGACGAGTAAAATTGGATTTAAAATTGGCGGTTTTTTTGCATTGTTGCACTGTATATCGCCATTGACGCGCGCGCGGAATTTCAACTTTGACGGGCTTGTGTGACGTCATATTGAGTCGGATTGACTTGAAACTTGGTAGAAATATTCCTTGACATTTCAGGTATCTGATAAGTGTGAAAAAACGGGGAATTTCTATTGCGTATGAGCTGTGCGTGCGTATATGTGCGCGCGCGTACGCGCCCGTCCAATTTTTTCAATTTTTCAAAAAATGCTCCAATATGTCTGAAACGTGTGCAAAAAAAATTTGGGCTCGATTTGAGCATACAAATATTTCAACGCGCGCGTACGCGCACGTTTGAAGAGAAAATATGAATTTTGATGATATGAGTAGAATGCGCTTGACTTGAAATATATGTGACGTAAATTTCATTGAAAATTTTCATTCCATTAAAGAGATATGATTGAGAATGTGTTTTCATATAATGACGTCATAGTGACGTCACGGTCGACTTATCACTATGATTTTATTTGAAGGATCGTCTTTGGGACATGATACATGTATGGTATAATTTTGACATTGATAGGAAGAGGACTTTCTGAGATTAGCGACACACAACTTTTGCGGAGAAAGAAGAAGAACAAAGAATCAGTACAGATACAGAAGGTGATCCGAGAGGATACTCGGATCACCTAAATATAACTTGCAGATATAGGCTAGAGCCCCCCACTTTTTTGACTGGTCAAATAAAGAGAGAAAGAAAACGAAACAAATCATGAAAAAAATCTCAACACCCATGCTTTCATGAAGGTTCCATCCCGAGATTCTTCCCTAAGTGGGGGTTACTATGACCTTGGATCCCCCACCCTGAAAAATAATCCCAGCTGCTATAATGGTTGGACAACTTGGTGCACTCTCCGACTGTCTAAAATGACAGGGGAAGTAATGATGAACAGATTTGTCACACCTCTCTTGGAGACTAAGAATGATGACCTAGCTCACAAAGTACTTTTATTTAGTTTTGCTCGAGTTATCATTCTAATGTAAAGTATTTGATTCAATAAGGATAAAATAGGATAGTTTAGGATAATTCAAATTTGGATGATGTGCCTCTTAACCACTACAACAACAGCAACAGCAACAACAACAAAAATAAAATAAACAACAACCTGCTCCAGCAGCGAGCATCCTGTTCCTCCCTGGGCTCCGGCTGGTTCCTCCAGGGGAGGGAGATGAAAGATACCGATCCAGTCCTCTTCCTCTTCGTTCTTCTCTTCCTGACTGTCACCATCATCGCTGTGATATGATGCCACGTCACCTTCTTGGTCACAACTGTTTGTGATCTAGAAAAAAGAGGGCACAATGCATTATGACCAACAAATATCAATAAACAAAACACATTTCTCAGCGGACTCAATCTAAAAATAAACAAAGTGGCTTGGGCACTATCTCTTGCTTGTAAGAAAATACATTTAGCTTGATGAAAATAAGCAATCGTGAATTGCATACTGACACTTTGTGCATATCCAAATACTACGTAATTGTCACTCTGAAGGCTGTGGAATTCATCAGTTTCAAAGCACTGTTTCCATGTTTTTAAGCAACATCGATCGTATGTGCAACAATCGCAAGTTAATCTCACCGTTCTCAAGACACCAGTGACATTCAGTCCATCCGGCCCACCGCCGCCCGCATACGACCCCTGGATGGCTGCTCCACCCGGCTGCACCCGTATGACGGCTTCGCGTTCTCCCGATACGAGTTGCAGCAAGAGCGACAAAACGAGGGCCCAGCTGGACAATTTGCAACTCGTACAAGCATTTGCCACAGACCGTAGACTCGTTGAGGAACCAGTACTGAGAGGTGGCAACAGCATTTTGCTGTTTCGCCTTGCTTTTCTCCAAGAAACTCTCCTCATTTTGATCAACAAGGGGTATGAGAAGAGAGACACATAAGCAATCCGGTGTTTGTAAGATGACCTTGTGATATTGTGCTACGATTTTCGATACAGGGTACGGAGTGTCTGCGATAAACGTAACTACGAGAAAAGGACACCAATCTTTTTACTGTGTTATCATTACGTCATAATAAATCCACAGCTGCTGCTGACAGAAAATCCCAAACCCGTTTTCTCACGGACAATCCTTCCGACTCGATCATCGCGTGAAGTGTCTCTGTGTGTGTGTGTGTGTGTGGGGGGGGGGGGGGGGGGGGGGGGGCAGTATTAAAAAAAAACCCAAACCAAAACAAAAAATACTGAAAAAAAAAACCTCTAGCGTTCATTCAACTGCAGTATAAACTGTATAGCGTTCATTGTGAAAAATAAGTAAAAAGAAAAAATAATCACACCTTGATATTGCAATATAGATTTTTATATTATGAATTCTTTATTTGTGTGTGTGTGTGTTTTTTTTTTTCAGTGGAAATAATGATCCTAAAACTGGATTTTGTTTTTTGTCTTTAATCTACAGTAAGCGGTAGGCCTTTAATTCATTCTTCCAACTCTGATAAATAGAATGGTAACTGGTACTCTAATGTGATCTTAATTAGCTCAATCATTTGTGGAGCAATTGCTACAGCTACCATAGTGATGGTTTTTATATTCTTCTGTCTTGGTGAAATGTGACATGAAGTATTTTCTATGAAATATTTGATGATAATAAGCAAAAAATATATACTAGCTCTAGGTCTATGAATATATGGTAACGATTCCTATCAATATAGCAGCATGAAAAGGATTATTATCACATTTTGAAGCCACCATTTGTTTGTCCCAAGAGTTCTTCTTGATAATTGTTTTAGATGGGACATATCTTCAATTTCTTGTCCCCAGTCAATCTCAATGAAACTAATTAGAATCAGAATCATGTTATTCAAATCTGTAAAATATATGAAGCATCCTGAGGTAGGCAGCCATCTTAAATTTTAACATGGCTGTCAGGATATAAACATATCCATTGTCAAGTGTCCTTGATCTTTTTCTTTGTCGCGAAATCCAACTGCCAATTTAAATCAGTCAGCATTGATTTTTTGTTCCTTTAATCCATTCCTTACCGGATTGCGAGATCCAAGCAGGCTTTGTACAGCTGTCACGAGGTTGGACTAGACACTGGGTTGATACAGTGATTATTCATAATAATTGTGTACAATTACAGCCATTTGTATATTATGATATAACAGTGCTACATAGTGTGGAAACAGACACACAGACACAGACACACAGACACACACACACACACACAATCAGATAGGTACTGTAAGTTATAAACAGCACTTTTCTTTTTCACACTTCAACAAAGCACCCAGCATCTATGTTTGTGACTCACTCAAAAAAAAAAAAAAAAAAAAAAAACACCAAATAAACAAAAACTATAGCAAAGTTGATGGTGTAATCTTCCTTGAATCCTTTCCCTATCAGATTGATATGTGCTTATGTGAAACACCAGTTTCTTTCCCTATGGCCCCTTGAATTCAACCCCTCCTTTTCTATTAAAAGGAGATCTCTGTTGGTTTTCAGCTATATACTGTAAAAGTGGATATTTTTGTGCTAGTAATTTTTCGCACTCGACTGGGTAAGAGGAAATATGTGTTTTTAATTCCACAGAATCGAACATTAACTACATGTACTAGAACATATGGCATGCAAAAATATTTGTATGCTTTTATTTTCGCGCTAGCATATGATTGAGCAAAATGCATCATATTTTCCTCTTTTTTTAAAAACAGGATTGTACATGAATGTATTCTTCATAACACATTATTCCTCTCTCTTTATTTTGCCAAGAGGAGGATGAAACAACTCACACTTATATCATTATATTTAATCAAACAGGAGGGGAAAAAATAATGCATGATGAAAAATGCATCCTAAACACACATCACACTCAGGCTGCGACACTATTCTTAATACAGTGAAGAAAAAAAAAAATCAATCACAAACACACACAATTGTTGCAGTTCTCTCAACTGTAATGTACAGTCGAGAATTTAATAACATTCCCAGTCAGTGGCTCTTTTGTTATCATTGCAAATGCAGATATCTACACAAAAGAAACCATTATAGCAGAACACGAACTCTAAGAGTAGCACTTACAGAGTTTACATCATGTTAATTCCTCCTGAAAATACTTTTTCAAAGTAAAATCTAGTGGCTAAATAATTCTGAAACAATAGACAGAAAATTTAAAACGAATATCCTTTGCCACCTTGAAGAAACACAAAAGCGTACTCATGACTTTCCCCTCTGTAATGGACAAAAAAACAATCCCCAAAACAAAACAAAGTGTGACACAGACATTAAAAGACTTTTTAAAGGATTTTTGTTTTTCTCAAAACGAATTAAAACTGTATGTACACTGTATTGACTGTTGCCTCATTATCATGGTTTTTGGCATGTATGAGATTTCTCATTGGGTTGTCTGGTTCAGAGACAATAAAAACAACCTCCATTTACCTTTGGTATTGCATTTTCAATAAACTCAACCAAACACAACTTTGCTGCAGATAAAAAAAAAAGAAGAAGTTAATGCTGAGTTGCAGTTTTAGCTCCAAACGGGATTGCAAATAAAAGTTACTCATGGAAAGCTGAATATAAGACAATATACAGTATTGTGAAACAATTCGCTGTACGAAATTTCAATGACTTGCCACTGGCATTCAATGCATCTATTGTAAACAAGAACTTTTGCTTGCATCTTAATTTTGCAAATCTTGGCTCTTGTCAAAATTTGTGAAACTAACATGCATGCACATTTTTTTGTTTTTGTTTTTTTGTTTTACAGTGAGTCTACAGATACTGATGTGGCTAATGGACATGACTAACAAAAGCCTAAAATTTGCAAATGTCCAACCTTTCATCCATCTTGCAGGAAAAAAAAATGATGAAAGCTTAGCAACCAATTCGTGTTTTTCCCACATCTTACCCACTACAGCAACTTTTAAAGTGATGATCACAAATAACCAAGGGTCAAAGTAATTCCAATACAAGTTTACTTGCACACTTTTGGAAAAATTGACAATTTATTGGCCTACAAAGACAAAGACACAAATGGACAAACAAAAATAACAATTCCTTCAGAGTAAGATGTTAAGTAGGATATCACTATTCATGTTACTTCCAAAGAGTTTCTTTAATGAATTTAGATACATACTTCCAAACAATCTCTGTCAGGATAAATCAACAGCTATGTTCTCTATCCAAACATATTTGTTGAATATCATTTGATAGTACACCAAATGTACCATTTTTTTTATACATGAGGCCACACTGGAAGGGAAATAAAAGAAAAACATTGCAGCAATGACATCATCATCATTGTTATTATGGATGAAAGCTTGGCTGAATAAAGATCTAGATTAAACTTTGCAAGACATTGCAACAAGCAGTGAAATTTACAACCACTTTTAAATGTCGGCTAGTAAACTCACTTGCTCCTTACCTAAAAACCTCATGTGATTTCAATGTTGCTGTTGTGCAATACTCTTGCTTGTCCAATACATGATATATCATCAAATTAGCTTCTTTCAGAATAATTCAATTGTCTCTGTCAGTCCAGATGAAAAAGTATCTTATGACATCACATTCTCATGGATCTTTCCTGATAGAGGAAAATTATTATCTTAATAAAAATTTGGAGAAATTTCAAAATGAAAGTCCAATGACCAAGGCAGCTACTATGAATGACACATACAATATAATATGACATTATGTACTGGAATTAGACTGGTCATTCTTTTTTCCACTTTTCTGACCAGTTTTGTTGTGATTTTTACTGACCCACTGCTTTGTGTGACAAGCAGATTACACAAAAACTCTCTCATATGGACATGTTCACCATTGACCTTTAGATACCAACAATATCAAGCTAGAACATTAGATATATGATAGCCTTCAGTTCGGCTCAAATTCTTGCATGATAGTTGACAAACAAGAAAACTAATTCCTTGGGCCGCATTCTCCCTTCACTTTCGCATGTCTATGGAAAGGAGCTAGTATGCATAATAGTGAGTGTTTCTTGAAGTTTGGAACATTTACAATTGTATCTCACAATCTAAACCTGTTTTGAATGGCCCTGGCAATGAATTGTCACAGTCAAACATGACAAACATACTTAACTACATATACACTACTAAAATCTTACACTTTGGACTTCACAAGTCTTTCCAGAATTACCAGTGAAATTAATTTTCTCTATGCCACAGAGCTGTGAATGCTTGGCACTAGAATATATGAATTAATTGAGTGACATCACTGACACCAAGTACAATTTTTCTGACATAAAAAAAAAAAAATTCTCATCACTTCCAAGTTTCTGTTCTCTCTTTATGGGAGGAGAAAATGTTTGCTTATATACAGGATGATTTTGCGTGATATTTGGCTCTCTCGGTGGAGAAATGGTTGGCAGGAGTGAGATACATGTATTACTAGTATCCCTGCCCGCATATAATACACATGTGATCACAAAGCAGTTTACAAAATCAGTATAGCATCTTCGTTTTACAAAGTCTTTGCCAATGATAATACTAAACAATGCTCAGCACCTTAGCAAGTCAACTTCATGTACACTTGTTTGGCTGCTACATTTATGTGCTTTCAGAACATTAAAACACAGCTCTTGTGCAAATTTTAGCACACACCTTTACTCACCAGTGATTTCAATTATTTGGGTGCATTCACACTAACAATAAATTCCTGATTCTCAGTGCAAAGCATCTGAGTGAAGACTGAAACCACTGAAACTGATCACAGTTCTTCCCAATTACAAGCTTGACAGAGGAGAAATGTGAATATTGCTGATTATGATGGCGATAAAGCCTGGAGAACATAATACACTGCAGCATCATCATCATCCAAAGCTTATGCAGCTTGCAGAATTTCAATGAAAGAGCCTGCTTAAACAAAGCAAAATCTATTGTACCATTGAGATGATGATATTGGAAGTTGTTCAATGACTCTTAACACGCAGTTATACACAGTGATTCTGAGCTATCAGGATCAAGTGATTTTAATGAATCAAGATATCAAAAGGATAACATAGGGATAGAATCATTTACATAAGGTCTCTTTGGCCTAAGAATACAAAAAATCTGTGAGAGTTCATACAATTTAAGATTCATTTCATATCATAAACCACTCAGTGCTGGCATTGCAAGACTGCTAGGATCAGATTGCCGGCGAGTTTGACTCAGTATCTGTGGATTGGCAATATTCCTCGACTCCAACATAACCTGTTCAAGTTACACTGTGCATTCACACATGTGGGTTGGGGACTATACTGTCACTCAACGAGTACATGCAGACATATTTCAAGAGAACCCTAATCCTTTGGCTAGCACAACTGTCTTCTTCATTATGCATTCTTCTCAAAGAAGTGGAACAAACTACCACACATATAGGAGACATGCATACACAAAGAAAATGGCACCATCGACCATCATTTTATGCATGTCCCTACAGGCAAATTCCACACATTGCTCAATGTAGAAAGTCCGCCCCTGGGGGGACATAGGAGAGAGACATTGTACCAGTAGATTTGCGGATGGAGGACTAAGCAAAATGGTGGATTTTACACCCACTGGGGACATGGTCGTCTGTATCATAGTCGAGTAGCCTCACACCTTATATATGCTTGGTGATGCTCTTCCGTACTTTCACCATGCGTGCAGCCAAATCAAATTCCATGCCAAATAGTTCAGAGCATTATAGCGCATGAAAAAGTACAATTACTCCACAGAAATCTCTCCCCCACATGTTTGTTTTAAAATCATTTGATCATAAACCAACAATGGACGAGACCCACGCAGGATGGTATTACACTGTTTTAGTTCCTCTTAGAGATTCCATATAGTGGATGATACTTGTTGACATCAGAATATATCAGTTGCTGACAGTATGATATTAGATAACGATACTGCCAAAATGAGAGCTAAAGTTCTTTGCAGCTTTGAAAAGTTGTGACCATCATTTGTCATTGTTGCTGTCTGTGTTTTTATATTCGTTTGAATTATGATATCATACTTTCGAATCATGAATCTTCAAACTGGCAAGGCTTGGGGGGAAAATTACAGCACTCACATTCACATAGCAGGCAACTCACTTTGCTACAGTATTCCAGACCAAAACTAAAAAATTGAGTGTGAAATTACCCAAACCACCCTAACTACTTCAGCGGAGAGCACGGCAGCGGAATCATGATCTTGGTTTCCATTCGTCGAATCAGTGGAACTGCCAAGGAAAGTGATAAAAGTAGAAACAAGAGAAGCAGAGACTAGGACTGACACAAAGAATACCATCAATGGCATCAAACCATAATCCTATTGAGCCAAGCAATAGCAGAAAATATTGTCAACATCAAAATCTTTTATATCAACTTATTCAACATACTTTTTTTTTTTTTTAAATTAAGGAGATATGTTTCTCTCATGGTATCTGACTGAATAATACCTAGAGCATTAAAGGAAAAACAACAACAACAACACACACAGCGGGAACAAATATCTTAAAGGAACACATCACTTTTTGTGGTACAGATGGGATGAAATATGATTTTACATTAGATGACATTATCAATGGAAACAAAATGTCTGTAACAGATAAAATCTTATTTGTGCCTAGATAATGTGACAACACATTGTACTAAGGGCTTCCATATCGTATCACGCCAATACCCCCACGGGCAATAAACCCGGCTAATTACTAGTTGGTGATAAGGTTAGAGTAAAGATTAGGGTTAGGGTTTGGAGTTTGTGTTAGCATTGGGTTCAGGATTAGGATTAGGGTTAGGGTCAGGAGAAGGGTCTGGGGTAATTGCCCAGGGGGTAATTGCCTTAGAACCCTTCTAAAGATATAGGGCAGGATAAATGGAATCCAAATGATTTAAAACACAACAATATCTACAGAAAAAACAAATGAAGTGGTGTCGTGGTGACGTATGCTCACCTGTATATGCAACACAGTCATCCCATCCTGGCTTTCGCCACGCTGCATCCCGAATCTCTTTCCTTGTCTGCAGGTCCTTGTAGGCTGCAGAGTAAATGAAAACCAATGAAGCTTTTTTTACGAACATGACAACTAACACACAAAAGACCATTGAGATTAACCAGCAAGTGATATTTTTGAAGCTTCAGCCATGGTAAAAATATAACCAACATTTATAAGCTTCAGCCATGGTAAAAATATAACCAATATTTATAAACAAGATATGAAATATTTGTTGAACAACGGCTAACACGATGGCAAGACAGACATAATCATGCACACAAACAAAAATTTGTAAATATTTCGTATCACAGTAGTGTTCTACACTGCTTCTCTTCCTCCTTCTTCTTCTTCTTCCTATCTTCTTCCTCTGCTTCTTCTCCTTCTCCATCACCACCATCATCATCACCACCATCAACATCATCATCATCATCATCGACATCATCACCATCATCATCGACATAATCACCATCATAATCACCACCACCATCATCATCATCATCATTATCATCATCACCATTGACATCATCATCACCATCATCATCATCACCATCATCTCCATCACCACCATAGTCATCTTCATCACCATCACCACAATCATCATCACCACCATCAACATCATCATCATCGACATCACAATCATCATCATCATCATCACCACCACCATCACCACCACCACCACCACCATCATCATTATCATCACCACCATCATCATCATCATCATCAGGGCCATGTTTCATGAATGAACAAGACGATATGCCTGATGCAATCCTATGAGCACATTCCCCAACACTTATTCACTTCAATTGTCTTACCCCAGATGTGATGCACTAAGTAGAGATCACCAATCTGAGTGAAGAGACCCAGTACTGACTCGTTCTGTTCTCTTCTGTAGTTGATGCCTTTTGCCCTTTAGAGAAGAAATAGAATGATACCTACTTTTACATGTCCACTCATTGTAACAAAAATATAAGTTGTATCATTCTGTCTTGTAGCTTATCCTCAACTGCTATTTAAGGAGATTAGCATACCTGGAGGTAAACATCGACTTGTGCATCCTATCTGAGTGTAAGTTTGCTTGCACAAATTTGTTAGCAATCATAGTTGGCAAGTAGCTCTATGTCAATACTTTCCAAATGCCTTCAAAAGCGTTGGAAGAACTCCAAGTGTATATCACTTGAATGGGATTAATTTAGAGGATATACGTATGAGCTCAGGGGTGAAACCAAGGCTTTTCCCTTCACAAATCTGTTTCTGGTGAAATGAAGTCATATTTCAAGAGTTTTCAAGTAAAAGTCATGATTGAGTTCATGAGAAACCATTAAATTTTTCTTCTGAAAACTTTGCTTTCCTTTATGATCACTAACAAGTAGTCTTTGTACACGATGTTTTGGCAAATGAGATATCTTCCTAAATTATATCTGGTTAGTTTCTCTTAGAGTAAATTTCAACTCCAAAACTCAATTGATATTGTATATTTAAGATATCCATGACTGTGATCTTTGTTCACATTTATGGTGACTTGTCAATTTTGTCAATCTCATACTCATATACATTCACACATAACCAAGTAGTGCAAGTGATTGCTCTGAATTTTAAGTGTTATACATACCAGTTGTTTGCCCATTCAATTAGTGTTCCAGGCTGCACAAAGAAAAGTTAAAACAATTTGCTTTGTGAATAAGCAAGTTTCACAACAACCAAGATTCACAAATAATCATGTCTTTAATGTCTACTTGACCATTTAAGATGCTGGTACCACTCCACTCTTTTCCAGTGTTCAGTGGTTGGTCTTACAAATGTAAGTGTGATTTATTGATATGTTAGGCAAGCCTGAAGCAAGTTTTGAGGCTGCAGAGAATGCCTTTACAATGGGTATTTGCAAGTTCAGAGGAGTTTTGTAAAGAAAACTGATATAGCAAATGTTCATTATTACACAGCACCTATTCTAGACTTTTATTTCAAAGTTTGGTTTCTTTTGAACAATGATATAACATTTTGATAATAAAGTGATTATACACTGGTCCCAAGGATTCAATCATAGCAAGTACCCACTGTCACAAGAATAAATCATATTACTTGGAACAATTACACTCTCTGCACATTGCGCGATTAAATACTACTAAAAAATACCCCAAGATCACACAACTTCTATAATGAAAAATTTAGCAAAGCATTTATGCAATAAATTTGAAGATGCCCAAGATATTTCCCCCTAAATTCATTATCGATCCTCAGACAAATTAACATCAACCTCAAAATCATAGGCCATAAAAGGCTTGTGAACCATACATTTATTTTCTCTTCCTCGTTTTAATAAGTGGAATATGGTCATTCAGAGAATGTGTCAGAGATGCAGAGAACTGTAACAATTCATGAAAAGGCTTGAAAAAAAAAAAGCAACAAACATGGCCTTCTTTGACAGATTACATAGTGAGACTGTCAGGGCATAATACATGTCTATTAGTCCACCTACCCTGAGGTGATAGCTCCTGATCTCGTAAAGGTTGCCGGGATCCCGTGGCTGAGGGTCGCCCCAGAAGGAGAAGGGCATCAGGAGCTGGTTACTCCTCCCAACCAGCATCTCACCACGCAGCTTCTTGTATTCCAAGTAATGCTGATTGATTGCCAGAAATTGCATCAACGAGAGACAGGTGCAAGAAAAATATGATAACATTAGCAGGGCTGCCAATTTCTACCAATCTCCAAATATGATGCATAGCAAACACATATATTGAGGGCTGAATTCTAAATATGTAGCAGAGGCTGTAGTTTGCAGGTACAAACCTTTGTTGGTCGTAAAGGAATCTACGCCAAGACTACTACATGCACCACCCTGGAACTGCAGCCTCTCCTGGGAGAAGCTACAACACAGGGCCTATGGGACAGTGGCAGGGTGGTGCATGTAGTAGTCTTGGTGCAGACTCCTTTACGACCAACAAGGGTTTGTCCCTGCAAACTACAGAGACTGTACAATCAAGGTTTTCCTGATTTAAAAGAAATTGACTACTCTACATTATTTCATACCAGGAATGACATTTCTGCAACTTCTAATTCCGTGATCATAATGATAAAGAGTGCTTTTACAGTTTAAGACTCCCTAGTAGTGTTTAAAATAAGATTCTCAAATATTTTATAGATGATGATACATCAGTCGTAAAAGTGGACTGAGCATGCTTTCATTTGGCTGATAGTGCACTAGTAGCTTACTTGCCCATACAAATAAATTGGTTTTGAGGACAGTCTAATTTCCAGCAGGACAAGCATGCAAGTCATAAAAAGCCGACTGTTATTCAACTGCATCTAATATCTCAACTCAAAACTTAGCTGTCACACTTTAATTTTTATGCGGCTACGAATTACTGAAATTACATGGTTGCTTAAAGCTCAACACTGAATGCATCTACAGTAGAAGCAAGAAGTGTTTGCTAGTTCAGTTCAATTCAGTTTCGTTTGCCATTAGAAACAAAAACACAAAGAACAAAGAAGAGACATCAGCAAAATGAAAAAAACAACAACAACAACAACAACGAGACAACTAGAGTACAGGCAATTAAGTAATGAATGGTACAGATCTTATGAAACATTTCAAGAGCTTGTGAACAATGCCCATAGTTGACAGTGGAAATCACAAGAAGTATGCAAGCTTCAATTTTTTTTTTTCTCTACCTGGTCTTCCCATAGAAGCTCTGACATCTGTTTGACTTCATTGAAACCCTGGTAGACCCAAATGTGCACTGCAAGAAAGAAGTACAGATGAAGCCACAGCAATAAGGCAATGCTCTGTTAAAAAGCAGATGAGTTTTATTATATTATGTTTATGGAGTTACTACCCTTTTGCTATTCAGTCTGTGAAATGCAGCAAGAACACACATCCATTGCAAACATATTCTGTGTGAGCATTTTTGATAACTTACTATATAAGTAGGTATGACTGACAAGTGATAACTCTCTTGAGGCAGGTATTTTCAGATTCAAGGAAAGAAATAATCACATTGAGGCTTTCAACTTGGGTAAGCATCTTCCTCTACGCCTTATAAAAAGGAGAAACACTGATTACACAATCGTGAGATCCAAGCAAATTTGTGTGAAAATGAAAGAAATCTTAGCACTCTCCTAAGCTGGCATGCAAACATAGATCTGTAAGGGGTGCAGGACAATTTGAGTGCTATTAAAAAGAATTTGGGTAAAATGAATCAGATTTTTGTGTGAAAAGTTTGACAATGAAGAAAGATGGAGTAATCTAGCAGTTTCCTTCCTTTTAACAAAGTTTTAAAATGACATTGAAAATTGGGGTTCTCAGTCAGGCTACCATACTTAGCTTCTCACTTGTACACTTATTTTGGTTGTCTCCTTGACAACAGATTACCACAGATTACAAGCCTTGTTTAAAGAATTACCTCTTTATTTTTTTTTTTAAATCAACTCAAAACATCTTCTGATAAGATTGCATCTGCCTACAGCCCTTTCCTCAAGAGTAAATGCGCGATGGTTTCTTAGCTTGACATCGAGCTCGACGTCAATGACGATGTGGACATCTCACCTGCCTGATCCTGCTGCCCAAATGCTGTGCTCCAGCTTCCAAACAGCCGACAGGGGTAGTCTGACTTTTCATGTACTCGCCTTAAGTGATGATCTCTGTTTAGGGGAGAACAAACAATCATCTGTATTCCTTCCCTGATTCTGGGTATGCTTGCCATGAAAATTACTCTATTCGAGACAGAAATTAATACTGAATACACATTTTGACATCTATTCCGTTCTATGTCTGATCTTGGACAGCAATGAAATGTCTAGGCTACAAAAGTATTCTTTCATTATGTAGGCATTGCTTAAATTCATACATAATCACAATGTTCAATAGCCTTTATTACTTCTGATACCTCTACATATCTTTTTCAATCCCCTCCTAATACTCTACTCTGCTTTGAAAATGAAGCTTACATTTATAATCAAAACTGTCAAGATGAAGCATGGTGTAAATTTGTACCTTCAGAAGCTTTTTCACAAAGTGGTTAATTGAAAATCAGAGTAAAAAATGTAAGCTCTCTGTCCAACTTACGAAAGCTTGATGTAGTCGCCCATACAGTCTGGCTTGATGTTGTGCACTGTGGGAATAACAAAAATGTTTCTTTGCTACTAGTATTTCACTTGAACAAATACAAGAACATTGTAAATAAAATGTGAAAGCATCACATATCTAATTTAAAAATAAACCACCATCACATAATTATCTTTTTCAGGGGCACCACTTCTGTTTCCTAAATGGAAAATACCATTTCAAGCCACTCTTACCTTTTAATTTTCAAGTACTGTCATTATCAACAATGTATGTTTCTGTGAGAAAAAACACAGTTAAGTACACAATAAGGCACTGAATACTACTCATCAAATATTTAAATGAAACAGCTGTGTCTCTTTCCCAAATGTAAAATCTTCATGTTGTCAATTTAGGATACATCCTAGATAAAAGATAAATTATAAAAATTTTCTGGCCAAAAAATGTCTGAGCTGGGGCAGGAATAATATTAACCTTGCAATTTTCTTCCTTTACTTTCCCAGTTTGGCAAGTTTGTTTTATTTTGACAGTTAAATGAATCTAAGTTGTAAGTAGTATGTTCAGGCTTGCACAGATCCCAATATTACACAATGTTACACAGCCCTTGCATGCGGACAATGCTGGTTTTCAATACTTTACCTTGCATTTCAAAGACGAGATCTTTATTTGTGAGACTCCTTGAGTGTGAATCCTTTGGGGGCTCCACTCTCTTCACATGCAGCAATTTGGACAACCAACCTTCACCTTCGCCATTTGCATAACCCCTATATGTCATACAAGAAACAGAGAAAGAGAAATACACAATAACAAAAACAACCACTCAAGTGAAACGAGAAGTGGTCATTACAGCCAAGTGGTCACTAAAGACAGGTTGTCAGCTAATTTGATTTTATCATAACATCTGTAGGTTCTAATATACATATCTCCTGCACACATACAATGTAAGAATACAAGAGGGTCATAAGATGTAATGATTAGATGCTGTACTACAGTATATCTACAGGTTGTATGTGTGTAGAGCTGTATATTGTACTATCATATGATCTGAATCGCGATCATGTGAAACAGAGAAGCTTTGGCAGAAAGAAAAGTTATTATTTTATATGTGTTGTAAATTTATCATTCTAACAGACTGGGCTCAACCTGGCAACTACTGCAGCTCCTGTTGCAGCTACCCATACTAAATTACTGATATAATTAATATCAAGGCATTTATTTGCATTATGGCCACCACATCGATATCATTTTTATATAGGCCTTGACAAGTAGACCTACTGCAACCTAGCTGTACATTACAGGTGGGCAGCTAAATCGTAGATGATAGCAGCTTGCAATCTGGGGAAGGAGTTCCCAATGTCCCCCAGCCCCTCCCTACATATTTTTCCATACCACTTACACTAACCTAGGTCCGGTCCCTACCCTATGGCGCTCCTTCACACAGTGTGCTGTGGGCTGGTTGCAGGTTTTTACTGTAAAACATGTTATTTCTCGCGGCATGAAATTTTCGCGAAGTGGAGCCGGCAGCCTTTTTCGCAGCATAAAATTTTCGTGAGTTGCCTCTAACATTCAATGCGTATAGCAAGAACTATCATGTGCATTTTAATTTCGCGAATCCTACAGTATACCCTTGGTAGCTTATAAAATGCATGGATACAATTCAGGCATTCACAACATTTGGCAGGTGGTGGGGTTTCTGTTGTCTTCCTACTAACATTAATTTATACTTGATTCTAGAATAAAGAAAGCAATTTTGAATTAGCTGTCTTTTTTCTAAAGCTGAAAGGGGTAGGACCCTAACCAGTTGCTAACAAACGGTTAAATTTAACGTTAATTTTAAATTTATTTAAGTTAGCTAATAACTGAGTCGAGAGTAAATTTTAAAGTCTTGATTTTTAATATTCTCAGCTACTCAGCTCATAACAATAGTCACAGCTGCAGCTCAGTGACAGTGTTAAGTTAGTGTTACTGTTGGTGTCACTTTCTTTTGCTCCCAAGGACAAACATACAAAGTAATCTAAATGTTGCAAAGCTTGATGTAGGCAGCTCTACAAACTTATGCACTTGTCAATTGTAGTCCCGGCCCATGGGTACCCGGGGATGGCCGGGACTTGCATCCCACTTGCAATTTTGGATGTTACACTACCCGGTCAAGTCCCGGCCAAGTCTCCGACAGGTCGGGCAAAATTTTCACGGAAATCCCCCGCTAAGTCCCCGGCAGGCCGGGCAAAATTGAAGTTGAAATCCCCGGCCAATTCCCCGACAGTCCGGGCAATATTTGTGCAGAAATCCCCGGCCAAGTCCCCGACAAGTCGGGCATATTTGTATAGAAATCCCCGGCCAAGTCCCGACCCTAAAGGCCCGGTCACACTGCCCAAAAGTGACGTAAGTTTGCGTGAATCACGCAAGAAATTTGGTTTTGCGCGTGCTTGTCCGTTGAGAATTTTCGCTGATTTACGCGATGAAAATCACTGATGAATTGCGCAAGAACTACGGAAATATCACTCAAAAATCACTAATAAGCGCATAGGCACGCAAAGGCCCCAAATAGGGCGAATTCGTGATTGTGCGCGACGCCTGACGACAGAGGTCCACGGAAAATCACGCATAATTTGCGCTTTATCACAATTAACTGCGTATGAATCGCACATAAACGTGATAGCGGCAACATTTTCGCAAACGATCACTGATATTCCATGCATATTTCGCGCGTTGTTCGCGTAAGAACAACGCAAACTACGCAAAAATTACGTAAAAACTAAAACAGCGCAATACTGCCTAGAAGTGTGTAAACTTTTACAAACTTTGTACGTGAAGCCGAGTTTTGAGCTGCTCAAAAACCTAGCTTTTGAGGACCTGTCACACTGCCCAAAAGTCACGTAAACGCATGAATCACGTAAGAAATTCGAGCTTTATTTTACACGATACGATGCGCGATATGCGCATTTCATGAGTTTGTCTACAATTTTGAACCTTCGTAGTTGTCAGCTGATGTGTGCCGGATCGGCACTTTACGCAATTCCATGTTTTGAGGAGCTCAAAACTCGGCATCGCATAAAAATTTTACGCAGTATTGCGCTGTTTTATGTAATTTTTGCGTAGTTTGCGTGGTTCTTACGCGAACAATGCGCGAAATATGCGTGGAATATCAGCGATTGTTCGCAAAAATGTTGCCGCTATCGCGTTCACCAACGACTCTCCACTGACAAAAAAGCAGACTATAAATAATGACGCATGTTTCGCGCTTGAAACACCTACGTATCACTGAAAATCACATTGGCGTAGGCCTATGTATCTCTAACAGAACACGGTAAATACTCACGAAATACTGATCGAGGAATCACTAATGTATCACTAACAACTCACGTATGATTGTGGCGCTATATTTTTGCGTGATCTTTCCGTAGTTCTTGCGCAATTTATCGGTGATTTTTCATTGTGTAAATCAGCGAAAATGGTAAAATTCTCGACGGACAAGCACACAAAACCAAATTTCTTAGTTACCGGTACGTGATTTATGCGATTACGCAACTTTTGGGCAGTGTGACAGAGCCCGCCCGCGTGGAATCGCGTAAAGCGCCGATCCGGCGCACATCCGCGGACAATACGATCGAAGGTTCCACGTCAGAAAAATTCATGAAATGCGCAAATCGCGCATGTTTTGCGCTAGGCTCTTTACGTGATTCATGCGTTTACGCAACTTTTGGGCAACGTTACGGAGTCCTCATTAGTGGGGAATTGCTAGTCAAGCAAAATAATTTATGGTCACATTACCGTACTGGAAATGGTACAACTACAAGTCATAATCAACTCTCAAGCAAAATCTGGCTCAATCCCGGCCAAAATTCCCGCCCCAAATGCCTGCCATTTGGTTGGAGCGAATTTCCCCCGACAAACCCCGGTTTATTCCCCACCCACCGGGGCAAAATAAGTGAATCTCCCCCGACAAACCCCGGTCCATTCCCGACCCACCGGGGCAAAATAATTTAATTTCCCCCGACAACACCCCGGTATGCGGTACATCCCCGGCCCACCGGGGCAAATTTGGTGAATTTCCCCCTACAAAGCCCGGTCTATTCCCGACCCACCCGGGCGAAAAAAATGCTGAAATCCCCGCCCAACTGGGTTGCAAGTCCCGGCCATCCCCGGGTACCCATGGGCCGGGACTTCAATTGACAAGTGCATTACTTACATTACAAAATAGGACCCTGGCTGGCCTGGCTGGCCTGGCTGCGAAGCCCAGCCAGCCCTGCCTCTAGGCTCTGCTGCTCTCCGAGGCAAGTGTGTGTGTGTGTGCATGCACAGCCTGTCCACTGACATTACCATCTACCATACACACACGAAATCGCAACGCGAACTCAGTTAGTTGGGAAGTCTCAGAAGAGTTGTCGCTGAGCTGAAGAAACTTACCTGCTTATGACGCCTGCATGTGGCCTAATTGATGTTCTGAGAGAAGAACAAGAGGTCCTGGATAAACAGAGGAGGCCAGACAGTAGCTTTGATGCCATGTTAGGCAAACGTTTCAGGTTTCACTTGTCGAAGTTGAGTGAAATGTAACCTTTTCTAGGAGGTACGGTCAGCTATAGCCTATAGCATGCAATGATGAATGTCTCGGCCCGATCTGATACTAGTACTTTATTTGAGCGGTATCTTCACGATATCTTTTGTATGGTGGCTAAAATGCGGTAAACAGAAACGATGTTAAATCACAGATCCTACGCTGAGTGTAGGATCTTTATGTGTTTCCCATTTCCATATATTATGTCGTCCCCACTTTTCTTGCACAATATATAGGAATACATAGGCTGTAATCACTTTGAGCCCCCCCCCCCCCACTTTTTTATTTTTACCCCGGAAGTGGCACCAAAAAAAAAATTATAATAATGTGGTTAAGGTTAATTTTTGTTTGTCTGTCAGCTGAAGAAACTCGGAAAGTGTGATCAGAAAGTTGCGAGCAGAAGACCTTTTCATTTTTTCTTTTTTTTTCTTGTTCACTGATAAAACCCTGAAGCGGCAGCAGAAGTTGCGCTGAAGGCTTTTTTTTTCTTTCGTTTTAGCTGATGAAACCCAGAAGTGGCACCAGAAATAAAAACTTCCCCCCCCCCCACACACACATGCACCATACGCCAGCCGTGTATGTCCTCTAATCAGCAATCACAAAGAATTTGATCAATAAATAGGAAACTGAAGATACAAATGCCAGTAAGATAAACATACAGCACCACTCCACCACCTCACACTGGCACTAAAAAATCAAGTACAAATTTGTATGTATTTTTTTTTTCATTTCGTGTTGACACTTAAGACTGAAGAGATTATCACATTATGAGAGTATACCGAACAGTGAAAAGGAAAGATGACGATGATGCTAAACAACATTTAGCGCCATTTATCTGTAGAAACATCGAAGGCGCCCAGCTCGATATGCCACTCCAGTGTCACCATCTAGGCATTATTTGCAAAGAAAAGTACCAAAATGAAAAGAATGCAGAGAGAATTAAAAAAATAAATGGAAAGGAAACACAGGAGGAGTGCATGAAGTAAGCATACATGTTTCAAAATATTGCAAAACATCTAGGGCCCCCACTTTTTTGCACCATACAAATAAATACATAAGGCGTCACCTACTTTGGGCCACCACTTTTTTTTTTTTTTTTTTGTGCTGAAGACATTTTTTTATTTGCTTGTCAGCTGAAGAAATCTAGAAGTTGTGCTGAAGGCTCCCCCCCCCCCTTTTTTTTTTTTTTTTTTTTTGGTTGGCTCATGAAACCCGGAAGTGGGCCCCCACTTTTGAAAACGTGGCGCCGGCGGTGGTATCAGCTATATTATGAGCTACTATGATTCAATCCTCAATATAATCCTCATAAACCAATTAGAGTAGATTTTAGTTAATCTATCTATGTTTCAGAGTAAGACACGATTCATGCTAGTCCAGTCGACTTAGAGTTCGAGAGTACATGTACATAAATTTGACACCACTATCATGGCGGTTGAATATTGAATGCAATTTATACGTTATATTTTGCTTTACATTAGTGAAATTGCTTTAATCTGTGTTATTGTTGCTCTGCTATTTTAAAACTGTTTTGTTTGTCCTGCTTCTCTCTCTCTCTTTCTCTCTCTCTCTCCCTCCCTCTCTCTCTCTCTCTCTCTCTCTCTCTCTCTCTCTCTCTCTCTCTCTCTCTCTCTCTCAGCAAACACTCTTGGATCCAGGCTGCACCCAGAGTCTTCTATACCTGCACCATTCTGTATACTATGCAATTAGCTGTATTGTATATAATTCATGTGTAATAACTCATTTAATCTGTTCATTACCATGTTTGTTCAATTATTTTCGATACCCATACTCTGGGCGACATAAGAAAATAAAAAAAAAAAAATTTTCAAACCATTGTTGTCCTTAATTAACTTAAAAATACAATTGTGTTTTCTTCATCTGTCACTCATTTTCACATGTACTTTGTTAAATCCCATTTTGCAATAATTACAAATATTCTCTGCATATACATTGTATATAATTTCTCTGTTTATTTGATGGAAATGAAATAAATTTGAATCTTTTTGAATCTCTCAATCCGCGATGACATTATGACTTTGGACAATTAAGTTTGGGTGACTTAACGCTACCATAGCAATGTACTGTTTCTCCTGCGCGTGCCATAGCCACTATTTTCTTCTTCGAGATATTTAGTATCCAACTTCAGTTTCCTAAAACTTTTCTGCCAGCGCGCCCTCTTTTGACGAGCAGAAACGTAACCCAGGCAACATCAATCTTCCGGCCAGCTTTGCCGTGTCTCTTTTCTGCTCCCTCGGCGTGCTGTTAAAGCTACTAAACTTGTCGGAATTAGGACAATTTTCTCATTATTACAAAGGACAAGATAAAACCAAGGAAAGATGGCGGTTAGTCTGGAGGAGTACTTCAGAACAACGTTCGAGGATAAGCTTTTGGTGTAAGTATTTGCGTGTCCTTGAATAAGGTAATCACGCACGTAAACACCCGTCTAACGTTAGTAAAGCCAAGGATCGGATCTAGAACACAAGTATTACGACAGTAGGCCTATCCCCACGTTACAATATCAGTCACCTCGGTGCCTGTGAAATGTTGTGTGAATTGGATGGTGAGATGCGTACCGGTATAACGTTTTGCTAGACCTTAATGCTAACGTTTTTGAAGAATAATTGCATGGCCATGATACCGAAAAGTCTAGGTAGAACTTGGAAAACAGAGGAGAGGAAATGATCTGGTTAGACATAACGAACGAATGAAGCAAAGCTAAAATTAAAAGTGTACCCAGGCATGATTATGCCATGGTATGGTAGCCCTACTACATATCGACCACCCTTTTTGAAACTGACCGCGTATAATTCGCGCACTGAACACTTAGTACGCACTTCTCTGCGCGCAAAGCACATAAAAATGGATTGGCTTTGAATGTAGATGAGGATGGTGTGGGAAAACATGATAATTCACTGTTCATTAATGGTTTTAATCAAGGACAAAACTTCGAATGAATATTTTCACCGAATCGCAATGACAGCACAATGTAATGTCTATGGAAGTTTCTAAAAGGCTTCTAAAAAGCTTCGTACAACACGGTGTTCAATACAACTCGGTTTGCGTGCATTGTCAATGCAAAAACAGCGGTCGATCCTAAAAACGCGATTTACCGCGGGGAGGTGAAACGAGGCCACGCAAGTTCGTCGGCGATATTTTTGCACTGAAACTTCGAATCGAAAAGGGAACAACGGCATTTGATAGAGCTGGATTTTCTCAATCACGTAGGTCAAGTTTTTTTACGTGAATTTCAGTGTTAAATATTCTTATCAAGCAAATAAACATTAGGCGGTCGATTAGTAGTAGGTCCAACCATACCATCAAACTGCGACCAGCAGCCCCATCATACGTATAGGATAGCGTAATGGGGCTGCGGACTGCAGCATTCAGGATCATGGCAGAGTAGCATCGCGGACAAATATCGACTTAAAATCGAAAAATTTCTTCAATTTGAAGACTTACCAGTAACAGGGTACATACGTGCAACGTTTGGTTCTGCCAATAACGTCAATTACCGAATGGTCGCCAATGCGGTAAGGTCGCCAGACATTCACATCGCATGTAAGTTAAGTAACGCGCGCTGCGATCGGAGATCAGCTTGGGCGACGGATTTTCATCACTCTCAAAATACATTCGTAATTCACCTTTTTCCTCCGTAAAAACACAAATAATTGTAATCAAAATATATTTTACCATATAAGAGGTGATAAAACCATTTTTAATGCGAGGATGTTTTTGATTTAGAATGGATTTCAGGTGGCAGGCTAAGGGAGGTTTTCAAACGCGGTGACGAACGATGCATCCTTCATTGAAGTGTGTGTATAACACACACACGTTAATAATATGTGGGAGGCTATGAGCAGCGAACTAGTTCAGTGCCGATATTAGTTCGCCAACCCGGACGGCGGAAGTGCATTATAGGAATTACACACAAGTGGCGACCATACCGTAATTGACGTTAGAACTAGACTTTCTACCTAGTCCCTTTCTGTTCGAATTGATGACTTAATGTGACTCAGTCGAGAGGAACTTGGGAGAGCTACACTGAATTGACGGCCAGCGCATGCGCACACAGACATCTTATCCAGTCAATGGATATGAAATTTCTGCGCATGTGATGTGTGCGCATGCGCTGGCCGTCAATTCAGTGTAGCTCTCCCAGGTTCCTCTCGACTGAGTTACATTAAGTCATCAATTCAGACAGAAAGGGACTATGTAGACCTATTGCCACAATTGGCAGAACCAAACGTTGCACGAATCCTGTTGTCAATACTTCAACTTTGCTGGTAAGTCTTCAAATTGAAGAAATTTTTCGATTTTAAGTTGATATTTGTCGGCGATACTACTCTGTCATGATCCTGAATGCTACAGTCCGCAGCCCCATTACACTATGCGTATAGGGCTGCTGGTCGCAGTTAGGTACCATGAAAGTAGATTCTACTAGAGCTACTACTAGAGATGTTATTTAGATGTGGTCTAACCTGTGTTAGAACTTAGAGAAGATATTACATTTTTTAGAGAATGGCAAGGCTACACACTCACATGTGTGGTAAAAGTGGCAACAGTTGTTAACTCGTTGAGGACGGACTGATTGTGCTACAACACGCATTTCCCATAGACACCTGCCCGAGTATACTCGGGACTCGTCCTCAACGGGTTAAGACTGAGTAGACCCCTTGTACTCTAATCTAGTCGTCACTGTGCATTAGTAATGGACATTTAATTGGTTTACACAAGACTTTTTGTACAGATAGAGTGTCAAGACATAGGCGGTTCTAGACTAACATACAAGAAAATAAGAATCCTGATCTAGAAAGTGTAGTGACAAATTCATAATCGTAAAGACAAAACTTGTGATGCTAATTAGGTAAGTAAATCAGGAAATGCTGGGTGCATCTTATCACAACTGACTGACTGAGCTGGCATATTAATGTTTAAATCACTGTTAAGAAATGTACTGTGTATATTACTAGAATAGATCTACTGTATAGGTCTAGTTGTGTATATTTTTACAGTGAATTGCTGTTTGCTGCGAGGTTGTACAAACATCCATTTTCTCTTCCTTCATGCTCGTTTTCATTGCTGTATCTGTAGGAAGATGCCAGAGCGTGAGGATGACCACCTCACACCGGCCACCAGACTACTGGAGAAGAGGAGAGAGATGTCCGAGGTGGAGCAGGCTTTAGCAGCCCAGAAAGAGGTAGGAGTCCAGTCCAGATATTATAATTTACTGTACATTCTACCTGTCACACAGAATTTGCATTCCAGCATCAAAGCTCCAGTAGCAACTTCAGAAGCAAATCTGTCTGATAGCTCAAAATTGTGTTAGTGCAAAATAATGGATTTTTCTTCTGCTCAGTCATGTTGCCTAGCAGAACATAAAGCTAAAATGTGTGCTCAACTTTCAATGGCTATTGCAAAGCGACGCAGTAACGTGGATCTATGTTAGCCTATATGGAAATTATTTAATTGTGAATTCATAGAAAATTGTGTGCTTTGTGAGAAGCTTCAGATTTTGTTTCACAGAATTCATCTATAAAGTAGACAGAGATATAACATGAAGTACTAGTAATATGTCAGTCTTACCCTCCTGTGTTGCAATGAAGGGTAATGATTTGAACAACTAGCATTTCAATCAGTCAGTGGACTCTTTTTTATCTATCCATGTGTTAAACGACTGGGTTCAGTACAGACATGATGCTATCCCTTGTTTCCATGCCAACCAGGAATTCCAAATGAAGATGGAGAGTTTGCAACAGAGGAGAGAGGAGCTGGAGCGCAAGGAATATCAACTCAAAGAATCTCTCCTCAAGTTTGACAAATTCCTCAAGGTAAGGGAACAACAACTATGATTTGAGGCCCCTTTTTCTCAAAGCATGTATGTGTAGATTTAATAGCAGTTGCAAGTAATTTATGGCAACTGGCTCAACTGAATAGCTTTGAGCATTGTTTTTAGTGTTGTAGCAGTCGTGATTGTAGCATCAAACAATGAATTGCACATCTTTAAGGTTTTGTGGCAGCAGGAGTTGATTCTGATCTGTTCTTGATGGGGTGATTGTATAGTGTGTGTGAGACTAAAAGATGTGATGTAGATCTACAGTTAAACTGTTGTCTGTGATTTTGTTTTACCTTTAGAGTTCATATCGCAAAATTGAAGACATGCTATTTGTTCTGTGGATCTGATAATTGAATACGCGTGTTTAAAAATGGACTTATATTTTGTTTGTCTTTTTTGTAGCATTTTTGAATATGGTCAAGTATCTCAGTTTCAACAGGCTGTAAAGTGCACTTCAAACGTTTCACCTGAGAATTTCTTCAAAAGTCTTTCAAAGTATGTGTGTTTGCAATCAATTCTGAATGTATGTTCTATAATGTCAATGACTTCATTTGACTTATATGTAAGATCGTTGACAGAACAATATTGCCAGTGTCATCTTCGGTACAAACATGATGTTATTCATGTCATAATATATGCCCACACTTTCTGTAAATAGAATGGAGAGAAGATACAAAATTTAATGGAGGAAAAACAAAGATCTGATGTTTGACCAATATATCTGTCAGTTTTGAAAAATTTATCACAATACTGGTGTTTGTAGGATCATCAACACTCATCAAAAATTCATCCTCTTGTTTCCCATTTCAGGAAAATGATTCAAAGAGAGCAAGAGCAGTAAAGAAAGCACATGACGAGAAGGATCTGAAGAGATCAAAAGAGAAGGAAATCTCAAGGTAAAAAAGATGTTTTAGTAAAGATTTGAAATCACCAACTTTCATAGTCTCTGTAATTTCCTTTGCAACTACAAAGAATCTAGTGATGTGGACTACTGCTTTATGTTGTCAAATTGTCTGCACTGCATCATAAGTAGAATGACTAATGATATATGAACCTCTGAATATAGACTGTGTACTGTGTACACTGTGTACTGACTACACTGTATGTTAAAGTTACTGTAAAGCAAGATATTTTTGTGGCATGAAATTTTTGTGAATTGGAGTTGACAACTTTTAAAATTTTTTTTTTTTTTTTTTAGCATGACATTTTCACGAATTGCCACTGGCATTCAATGCATATAGTGCACAAGAACTTTCACACGCATTTTAAATTTGCATATCTTTGTTCGTGAAATTTACAAAATTAAAATGCATGCAGACAGTTAAGGTTTTACAGTATACTACAAATATCTGTTGCAGATTAACAGTAGTATCCTTTTTCTTCATTTCAAACTATTAGCAAGTGTGATGATATGTTCTGCTTCCTGTAGTTTTCTTGTAACTGATCATTGCAGTTCGTATCAAGTTGGGAACATTAATTGGCAATCACTAGATCCTTGTCCCATGTTGTGTTTTGCTGTCCTGCAGGTTGCTGGAAGAAAAGAGGGAGCTACAGAACCAGAAAGACCGGCTGCTGCAGCGGCTCAACAAGCACCGCCTCTTCCACCGCTTCCTGGAGAGGACCCTGGAGTCGGCCGAAGAGTTCCACGAGATCAGGGAGGTCATCGCCCGCCATGAGACGCTGGTCGCCACTCACAGGGTGAGGAAGAGAGTAGTGATGATGATGGTTGTTGCATGGTAATACTGCAGGGATGGCTGGTTTCTTTGGTGAATAAAACCCCCCAAAACAAAAACGTTGCTTTGTGAGCTCTTTTAGCCCATGCTCTTGTAGGCAGCACGTTTATTTATGCTGGAACTGTGACGACTTGAAGCTGTTAAATCACTGTCATCCGCCATGGCATCACTCATGTAACGGCCAGTGGACCGTGAGCATCTTTGATGATTGTTGATAAAGTATTTGCAAATTGGTATGCATTATGACCAAGGCTGAAAAACGATTGCAAGACATATGAATACCCTCTTTTCTTGTTAGCTCAGAACAACATGCACCCATGTACCAATCACTGTTTGATTAAGATGTAAAAAGAAAGAAGAAGAAGAAGGAAAAAAGGAGGAGCTACAAAATCTTGCGTAATAACTGTCTCTTCTTCAGAATTCAGATATCGTAACAGTGTTTAAGTGCAAAATTATTACAAAACAAAACTGATAATGTGAGTGCTAGATGATTCATGTACATTAAGAGCAATATTTAGTTGTATAGACCAGGCCAAAGCACTCAAGGGAGGTTTTCTTTCAAACATTACATTATAGACCTGTAGAGAATGAATAACGTTTTACATTGTCACTACAGCAGTGTTCTCTACACCATGTAATTAATGCCATCATGATCCTTACATGGGAATTTTACTTTCATATTTACAATCATAACAAACAGCATAACCCATTTGTATATGTATTTATGTGTTTTTCTTCGACTTTGATCTGTTTGAAATACATTGTATCTATTTGTATACTGTAAAACAAGGGATGTTCACTTGCATTTTAATTTTGCGAGAGCCAAGATTTTTATACCCCCGCCAAACGAAGTTTGAAGGGAGTACATAGGAATCAGCGGACGGTCGGTCGATATTATGGGCAAAAATGGGTACAAATCTTGCGTCGCGAACTCCTCCCGCAGTTTTTGATCAATTTTTATGAAATTAGGTACAGATGTTCATCTGAATATGTTAATGTGCAAGACACATATTTCCGCAGTGGCAAAAAGTGCGTTGCCATGGTAACGGCATGTTATTGGTAAAATATAGGGCAAAATGCTTCATGGCAAAACTGCTTCATCAGGGTTCTTCCAATTCTCATGGAATTCATATTGAATGTTTGTCTTAGGATATAGGTCAGCATGACACATTTCTTGACAGTGACAAAAAGTATGTTGCCATGGTAACAGCTCACATATTATGAGCCAAAATGATGGAACATTTTGTGTTGCAAACTACTTCCTCAGTTTTTGCCCAATTTCCATGAAACTTGGTACAGATGTGTGCCTTTGGTTGTAGATGTGCAAGACGCATTTTTCGACAGTACCCGAAAGTACGTTGCCATGGTAACGGCATATTAATGGCAGAAGATCAAGGAAAGATCTTGCGGATTTAACTACTTCCTCAGTTTTTTGACCAAAGCTTATCAAATGTTGTTTTGACCAAAGCTTATGAAATGTTGTTTGGCGGGGGTATAACCAGTCGCTGTAGCGACATTTCTAGTTGAATTTAAAATGCACGTGAAGGCTCTTGTCTACACTACTGTATAGGCATTGAATGCCAGAGGCACTTCGCGAAAATTTCATGTTGTGAAAAAGGCCGTTGGCTCCAGTTCGCAAAAAGATCATGTGTTACAGTACTGTCTTTGCACATTCAATTCATGATACAATCAGTATTCATTTCTGTGTTTATGTGTTTATCTTTGACTATGATCTGTTAGAAATATGTATGTGCATACTTTGCACATTCAATACATGATACAGTCAATGGTGTGTTACTTCTCTATAAAGATCTCGCTCTACCCTCCCCCAGCTTCTGTATTGTCCTTGTGAAATGTCTGCTCTAAGCTCTGTATTTTGATGCTCTGTGGAACCCAGGATCTTGTAGAGAAAGCCAACAGGACGCAGGACGCAGTGGAGAAGGAGAAAGGGAGATTGGGCAAGTTCACAGAGGAGAAGAACAACGAGATCTTGCACTACAACAACCAGCTTGCTGTGTTGCAGACCCAGCTGGACAAGGCACAGAGTGAAGCGGTCAAATGGTAGGCAATTTATCTGTCTCTTGAGATCAACTGTTGAATCAACGATGGCAAGATTTTTAGTTTTTTGATATGTTGTAGTGGTACTCAGGTTGGCAATCCCTGCATATGTAGCACTTGTTGTGACAACAGTTCAATTTTTTTTTTTCTCTGTATCTTGTGCTGGGAAATCACTGTGTTTGGAAATAACTGCTGCAACAAGAGTTGAAACGTCATTTATAGTTGTATGGGCAGTGACGCGAGAGAAGAGAACTAGCTAGCTGCGCGCACATGCATAGACGCATCAAACAGTGGCAGGATTTGGACAAAACATGCTTTTTTAAATGTCATAATTTGGGCATTTAGGAGTGGAATTTCAAAAAACGGTTTGCATATCTAAATATGTCAGAGTTCATTCTACAATGTGGTGGTGAAAACTCATTTTCCGTATTTCATGCCCTAAGGGCCCTTTTCTCGCGTCACGGCCCATATATAAACTTCTGTTTTTAATTTGTGGTGATAAATTGCATTGCTGGAGCAATAAAACAGGTATATGCCATTCATAATTTCACTAGCATTTAGCATTATTGACTGCAAGAACAAAAACATAGAGATGTCATTTGTATGTTTTGTGCAGGGGTTCTAGTGCAGTGTGTTCAAGTGTGAAGTATGTTATTCACCAAATTGGAACATACAACACAAGTGTACTGTCAGTGTGTGAGCTGTACACAACTTATTGATTAATGTCTCGACAAAAACTATCACAGAATTTATATATTTCATTCTCTTTCCTCCATTCGTAGGGAATCAGTATGGACTCACATCAAGAATACAGCAGCAAAGAAGACCCTTCTCCTTGGTAGAATAAAGATGTAAGTACAGAGTCCCTGGCCTGTGACTCATTAGCCATTAGCTGCAGTAGAAATCTATGTTTAAAAACATTTTTGGTAGGCGCTGTGCACTTAGTAATGAATGGTTGCTTTGAAGAAACACTGAAGTTTGTATAGTTGAACTGTAGGACATTGTTAACCAGGCATAGTTAGGGAATATTACAATGAGTACCCCCATAACTATCAACTTATCAGGTTCCCTGAGATCTTCTGACAATAATGTGAACATGTGGGACTATTAATGTATGTTGAGAAGTTTTTATTTCTTTTCATGTTATCTTGTTTTTCTTTAATATCATTCATTAAAGTTTGGTGTCATACTGAAATACACCTCAACTTCACTTTCTGAAACCATCTTATAGGCACATTGTGCATGTGATGAGCAGGGAACCTGTGTATCTATGCAACCCGTCACTGCATGCCAGTAAATGATTCCAGTGAATGGGGATATGCTTCAATGGTGATTTTCCAAGAAAAAAATTTTCCTCATAAATTATGAGTGAAATATCTCCACGGTTTTTGCGTGCAATTGAAACTTTCTAAATGTTGCATAATGTAACTGCCGCTGACCATCTGTGCAGTGTGGTGAGTTGGTACACACTGCTGAGGCAGGTCAGACTGTCTTGATGTTGAAATGCTTTAGGTTCGATAATACACCGATTCCTTTTCTATGGTCTGTTTTGGCCTACCGCCTTCTAACTGATCTTTCGAAACATTTTGTTTATGTGTGTTTCTTTCTTCAGGGCCACACATAATCTCTTCCAACTTGTAAACCGACACTCCAAGACATCATCTGGAACAGACAACACATTAGAGCAACTAACAAAGGTATGCGTTTCTTTTTTCATTCATTTCATTTTATTTATTTCCATAAAATCTGGTAGAAAAAAAAAAGATGTGGAGAATGCATTAAGAACAGTACATAGAAGATAGGAATAATACAGGAAAATAAGCACTCACTGTTTCAACAGAAGTCATGAACACAACATAAATGCAGCTATCATAATATCAAGAATTGATTTTCAGCTCATTGAGTTTGCTCAAAGTGCATGCCCCAATAACTTTTCCTGGTTAAGCAGTCTGGAACTGGTTTGAATGTGACTTTATTTCCTCATTTACTAGTGCAAAGATTTATTTTTCTGGTTGTGAACTCTCCGATTAGTGTAGATTCCTTTCATAGGAATGGTCTTTCAGAGAACATCACTATTATGATCCCATAAAATGGTGATATAGAGTTTGTTGTGGCAAGAGCCGTTTTCATATTGTGAAAAAAAAAATGTGGACAGTAAAGTGGAAGCAAATGGTGGAGAATATGAGTGTTGAAGATGGCCCTCTTTTGAACTACTAGTAGGTCACTTTGATTGAGTTAGTCTTATGAGGTATCATTGACAGTTTTTTTGTTTTGTTTTTGTTTTGTTTTTTTTTGGGGGGGGGGAGGGGAACAGCCAATTCTCTCACTGTAACTGCCATAATTAGCAAGAAGTTATAGAAAGATGGGGAAAAAACGGGAAGGGATGATATAAAAATTGAAAAGCCAAGTTCAAGCAGATTTGGTGTGAAACCTTTTTTGCAGCTGCAAATAGGGCTTTTATAGAAACTTACTCCAGCAGTACTTACAATAGCAATGTCTCATCGGCTTCGTGGATATCTTGTCACGTTACATCACTTTCTATAATTAGTCACTATTATGAACAGGCTCTTATCAGTGCCGTATATAAAGTTAGTCTGGCCAACTGTTAAATTGGACGCCATGTCAATACTTGGCATATTACGTGTGAAGGGCTTAGCTTGTGCACTCAGACGTCATAATGAAAGCAAGTACATTGTAAAACAAAGGATAGTGAACACTGGGCAATTGAAAGAAAGGCGTGCTAATTGGAGTAATTTGCAGTTACTCTCATCATCAATAGTCAATATTTAGCTGTATATCTGTTTCTAGATGCTTGTAGCTACATAAATTGAGATTACCTCATTTACTAGAGTATTGAAACTACTTTCTAGTACCTGTTAAGAGATGAGCTGTTCATAGAACCCACTCCTCTTTATCATATTAATGGGCCTGGTATCAGTTTCAGATAGATTAGTTAATACTTGGCAAGGCAACACCTCAGGGTTTTTATGCCTCCGCCACGAAGTGGTGCCGGAGGCATTATGTTTTCAGGTTGTCCGTCCGTCCGTCCGTCCGTACGTACGTCCGTCCGCATTCGTTTACGCGATAACTTGAGTAATATTGACTGGAATTTTACCAAACTTGGTCCAAGTATAAAGTATGATGGGGCAATTAATTGATTAGATTTTGGGTGAAATCGGCCAAAGGTCAAAGGTCAAAGGTCAAGGTCAAATCATTAAATTGTATCTGTTTACGCGATAACTCAAGACTGGATTCAGCAAATTTCACCAAAATTTGTCTGAGGATGATGTATGATGGGACAATTACTTGATTAGGTTTTGAGTGAAATTGGACAGAGTTCAAAGGTCAAAGATCAAGGTCAAATCCTAAAATTTATCTGTTTACGTGATAACTCTAAACTGGATGAAGCAGCTTTCACCAAACTTGGTCCAAGGATGATGTATGATGGGGCAATTAGTTGAGTAGATTTTAGTGATATTGGCAAGAGGTCAAAGGTCATAAGGTCAAGGTCAAATGCTAAAAACGTTGCTATTTCCCCCATATCCATGCAATGCCCGAAGGTATTATCTTAAAACTTATTGTAGACATGTACTACTGCATAAAGATTCTCCAGAGAGAGTTTCATGTCATAAGGTCAAAGGTCAAATGGTCAAAGGTTAGGTGAATATGTTACAATTTCACTTTTCTTGCAAATGGTTCAATGTATCTTCATGGAACTTGGTACAGACACATGTACTGACTGGCAGGGATTTTCTAGGGAATGGGTCACCAGTCAGGGGGTCAAAGGTCAAGGTCAACTCCTCAAAATTTTACTATTTCCCTCATATACTAATATATGCAATGCTTACATTATTATTTTTAAAACTAAAACTTGATATATACATGTATTCCCTAATGGAGATTCTCTGAGAAATTTCCAGCCAGAAGGTCAAAGGTTAAGGGTCAAAGGTCAGGTTTAAATGCAAATATATATTTTATACTGTAATTACACTCTTTCTTCATACCTTGAAAATTACTCAATGCATAAACTTATGAAAGGGTAAGTCAGAAGTCGAGTAAAAGTTCTCAATTCCCCAAATACAGGTACCTGCACTCTTAGACAATTATAGCAAACCTAGTTAAAGGAAAGTGAACATTCAAGATATTTCTGACAGACCTGTCATTTCAATATTTTGTCAGTTTTGTGAAACTGTCATAACACATTGTGAAGACATTGTACCATACACCTATTGGGAGAATCATGCATTATGGCGGAGGCATCAGTCGCCATAGCGACATTTCTAGTTTTTTAATATGTGGATGGCAACACCTCAGATAAACTTTTTTTTTTTTAGATATGTGGATGACCTGCCAATATTAAACTTATTGTAAAAAAAAAAAAAAAAAAAAAAGAAATCATAATTTGCAAATTACTGTAACAACACCAGCCCTGTTGCAACAATGCTTTGTCACTGAGTAACAACAAGTATATGAGAGTTTGTAAAGTATTTCATCAAAGTGAAGTCTACATATGGGAGGTAACTTGCAACCCCTCTTTTTTTGATGATTTTTTTTTTCTAAAGATGTTGCTTCACAGATACAGTTCTTTAGGCTCCAGTCTGCACAACTCCCTTGTATGAACTGTGCCACTCTTCCCCCACAATGCTATTGAATCACACAATAGTGTAATACTCGGTCCATTGCACCTACTATTAGACTTTGTTGACGACCAGAGGGTAGAACTGTAAGCATACGTCATGTCCCAAGGCCAGAGTTTACCACAGGTGTTGAAAGTTGTACTCACGTTGCCCAGGGTTTCACGAGGGAAAGACCCTTTGGGTACTCAACCGTCACACTTGAATGTGAAAGAACAAAAAACAATCCAAACAAACAAGCACCAAAGAGGTAACAGTGAAAGAAAATACCTCTGTAGTAACCCTAATGTGAATACTATGTCATGCGCTGTGTGAGTGTCTAAGGGTTCAACTTTACCTGTATTATTTGCACAGGTTATATCTAATTCAAGTGGTCTTAGAGTAGATGAGATAAAATTCCATGTTGATTCTACATGCCTACCCATCTCTCTTCATTTCAAACCACTCACTTTGATATGTCTGTGTCCAGTCTTTCTTTGGTCTGGATCAGGTCTATGTTGTCAGCTGTCTCACTGTGACCTTTGACCTTTAACAAGTCAAGCCTCCTGTTTTATTAGACTTCCTTTGTGTATTAGTGCTCTGTTACAATTACATCCTTTATTATCCTCATCAAATTTCTTTGATTCGACTGTAAATCAAATTTGCACATCTTTTTTGTAGTCATACACGAGTGCACCCCAAGTGTTCAAACACACACGTACAGACTCAAGGCTGTCATATTATTATGGCAACAAAATAAAAGAATTATTGTGTGCTGCTGGACAAACTGCCTGTGTGGTAGTAAGTATAGAAAATAATGTCTCTGATAAACTGTTAGTTGCTCCTCCCCCCCCCCCCCCTTCCCCTGCAGTTGCTGAACACAGTTGCAGATCCAGGCGGGGGCGCGCCAGGCATGCACCCCCTTATTTTTTGTTTAAACAAAAGAAATTCACAAATTCAAAAAAGATGGGGAGGTGCGTGCGCCCCCTTTCATTTTGTAAAAGCACCCCTTTACTGAATTTCTGGATCCACCCCTGTGAACATGTTATTAATCTAACAGTCATTTATGTAAAAAAGATAATATACATATTTATTCTGTTTTCCCTTTCAGATCCAAATGTTCATCATGGACCTGACACAGATCACGACGGAAATCAAGAGGGCAGAGGTGGCAGCAAACTCGGCCGCAGTATCCTCAAATCCATAAATTATTTCACTGTCATTCGTGTGTACATACTTTAGACCAATCCGAGCCAGTCCTGTAGCATGCATCTGCTGCGACTGACTCGATGTTATCTAGATTCTAAGTACACCATAGCAGTAATTTATATCTATTTTTATATGCGGTCTAGGTGCAAGAATTGTTGTATTCTGTGAAGTGTTTCAGGAACTGTCATGTCATTGTTCAGCTTTGCAAGCTTGATGTTTCTCATCCTGGTTATAATAGACCTGTTGTTCATGGTGGAGAATAGATCTACCGGTACTGCAACTGACTTGATGTTGTTTATTTTAAGTACACCATAAGAATTATTTTTATCTATATTTATATGTGGTCTAGACACATGAATTGTTCTATTTCATGAAGTGTTCACAGAACTAATCTTTGGTTATTGTTGAGCCTTTCAAGCAACTGCATAATGTTTCTCATTGTGGTAATACACCTATTGTTCATAGTGGAATTGTGTATACCTGCCCCATTTGCATCCTGGGTCCTGTTTTATAAAACTTGTTTGCAGTAACAATGGCCACATTTCTATGACAAGTTCGCTCTCAGCCAATCACATGCAAGGATTTCAGTAGCTTATAACAACTGTCGTAACTTGTTATTGATTGCAAATTTTATGAATCGGGGGCCCTGGTGTTGGGCATACATGCATGGTAACTGATTTTGGACTGGACATAGCTTTCCAAGATGACACATCTAGATTACTGTTAAAGTAGACATTTTTGCACAGGTATTTTTTTTTTTTTTTTTTTGTGCTTGGCTGGGTAAGATGAATTTCACATATTGTTTTTTAATTCCGCGGAACCATAGTATGAAGTAGTGTTGCATAGAAAATGCCAACAATTTGCATGCTTTTATTTGCGTGTTTCCATTTGCGCAATATGTGTGAAAAATTTCCACTTTTACAGTACTGTGGAGTTTATACAGATGAGCTGTATGGCTTGTCTGCTCATCAGTCATGGTAGATACATGGTTAACGAACAGACAGACTGACATGCATGTGTTATGCTTTCAAACACTTTATGTCAGTAAACACAAACGCCAACAGAAAGCCTCATATTTCTACACACGTGCATACACGTTTACCCAGCCTCAAACACACCACACGGACTCATGCCCACACAATATGTGAATGCTCCTATTTTGGTATGTTGGCATTCATATTTCTATTCTTTTTAAATCCCATGACAACTAACAACACTATCAAAATCATGACTGTGATTTCATGGTTTTGTTCATTCATATTTATGGCATTTATGAGAATACAATCGTTTTGTTTCATCTTTTTTATTCATTTTTTGGTAGAACCTTTGCTTTGTACAAATATTGCTTCAGTAACACTTTGATGCTTAGTCAAATCCTTAAGTCGTGCATTTTGTTATGTCATTTCTTGCCACATACTTGTACAATTTTGGAAGAGAACTTAATTTGTTTACATGGTGTAGGTTTCTCCTTTTGTTGGAATATTAATGGATACTTTTCCTTTACTTGAGTTCATGTTCCATATGAATCAATCCCAGAGTCCACACATTATGCTTATGAGAATATTTAGACATTTCTTGTTTCATGTGCATGGTTTCTTTATGTGCAAAACTTTCCGTACTAAAGCCTCAAATTTCTGTACTTCGAGGTAATGCACATGTTTTGTGTAGAAATCAAAGAAAAAGCTGGAACTTCCTGGGAAAAAAAAATGATTAAAAAATAAGCGAAAGGAAATTCTATAGCACATTCTTGTAGCCTACTTTAGAAAAAGTTGATCAAAATTTAATATGATTGGTTAGAAATTAGTGTCAGCAGAAATCAATTTCTCAGCTGTTGAAACTTTGTTGGTTTATTTGCTTTTATTTTTTGTTCTTGTTTTCTTTTGTTTTATTTGTTTGTGTTATTTCTTGCTTTGCCAAGAAGATTCCCAGCATGAAAACATATGATGATTTCAATTTAACACTCAGGCAGAATTTAGTATCCAAGGTAGTACAGTCATTTCGAGAATCATTTGTTTGTTGTGCTTGTTTGGTTTTACTTCCTAATCTGTGATCCCCAGAATTTGATTGCATTGCTTTTCATTTTCTTTTGATGTCATTGTGTTTTGTCATGGAGATGGGGGTGGGGCGGTTGTCTTCCTCATCCTCACTTGCATATGCCTGCCAGTATACAGAGTTGAAGGCCTCGGTGAATAAGGTTTATTTCAGTATAGCCAAATTTACTTCATTGCTTCACGCTTCAGTAGACTCTGTCAAACAAATCTGTGATCTGTGGGATCTGCTTGGATGGGGGCATTGAAGAATTTTTTGTAATGTATACAGCTGATTCCATCATACTGTATTGTATTGTACACGGAGGGGGTGATAGATGGTGATGTTATCACAGATAATGTATTTGTACAGGAGATATGCCATTAAGAACATTCCTGCACCTCTTTCTCCAGAAAACATGAATTGTCACTTTGCTTTTTTCTCTATATGATATGTCAATCATGCTGTGATTTATACATTTCCATGAACGATCATGAATGTATCCAGGGCTTTGTATCATCGGGATTCACAGTTGTTTTCTACAAGAGCCCCTCTCCTTTGTACGCTGTACATGTATTTTGTGAATTGTTATTGGGAGTAATTTGCTTAGTAAGAATTAAAGTTACAACTGATTCTTAAATTGCTAATATTTTGGATTGTTTCAGTTGGTTGTTCTTTTCCTGTCAAATTGGCAATTTATGCCCCCAAAAATCTGATTTTGTGCAGATTTAATGAACGTTACCAGTTTCATCAATTCTCTCTGTGAAATAAGATATGCAGTGAAATTTGTAGTTGCCAATTTGATGGTGACAGGATGATGATGATTTCTGCAGCAAAATCACCACAGGACTTTATGGGTTAAACAGCCCACCTTTTTACTTTCCTCGTGCTTGATGAATGCCTTTGAGTCATAAAGGAGGGCTAAATCCAAAGCTCAAACATGTTATGTTGCTGGCTATTGGTATCTAATTGACCGGAGACGGCAACGCACAAACACCACTTATCCTGGGAAAGATATGACTTTGTGTTGGGACGGAGAAAAATCTTGTGCACCCTTTCCCATTCAAGTCTTAAAATAGAATTTACGCCTGAAACCAAACAACACCATAAATGAAAACGAGCTATGTCCAGCGCCTGCTGAAAAGGAAACTATGATATGACGGTCATGCAGTCAAGTTTCAGTTGTGATGAAATTTGACATCTCTCTTTGCATTCCAGGGTCCGACGCCTTCAGTCCTATTTTGCTTTGGACGTGGCCAGCTTAGGAAACTCGATTGAAACTTGATTGTATAGCTCGATTGGTGTGTTTACTCAATTTACCATGGAGAGAGTGAAATATCAAAATAATATTGTAATGTCAGTTGGAGGCAAAAAGAGCGTTAATGTATGTATACTATTATGAAAACTGTCAAAATGTATGAAGTTAACAGGTGGCTGCTGAATTGATCATTTTAGGGACATTGCTGGTATATTACGCCCTTTGTAATCCTAACTTCCAGAGTTGAAATGTGTAGCAACATTTCCCCCATGTATTTCGAGATAATCTAATGTGCAAAAGAAGGAAATACATTGTATTGGGAAAAATTATTCGAAAAAATGTTAGATAGGAAGAAAATGTTAGAAAAAGTACTTCTTAGAGGATATTTAAAGAATACCAAATCACACTCGAATAATATTGAGCATTCAGGTCTTCCTCATGGGCAAACCTCATTTCTTTACTCTGTGTACTGATATCTGACATCCTCTTGGCGACACTTTCTAACACCGTCCAAAGTTGTGCCTGACCTCGTGTCGCCATACATGTTTATTCTCAAAGTCCGTGTGTTTATTTCCTCGTATGTACGCCTTTGCGGATACCACCATGCCAAAAATTTATGTTTCTTCCTCAAAGCCAAGTATTCACCTCTTGACATTTGGTTGTTTTTGTTTAGTTTCGTTTTCAAAATGTTGGCAATGTTTGAGCTAACACTCTGTGACTAAATTGCTTCTTTGATCAGTAGGCCTACTTGCTTTTTGATTTGTTTTGCTATAAAAAAACAACAAAACAAAACAAAACCACACTGCCTATAACCATTTACTTCCACCTTCTTAGTATTTACTGACTGCACATTTTCATTTGCCAAGAATATCTATAGTCTCATTGCCTTTTAATTTCAGTAAACACAGAGCGTATAACTTCTTGTGCATTGCGCCATAATGTTCTCTGTGTTTATCAATCTTTAACAAGGGAGGGACCACCTCCCTACTTTAACCCACCCATTATCTACCCATCCATTCATATCTGTCTTTCTTTTGATGTATGTATGTATGTATGTATGTATGTATGTATGTATGTATGTATGTATGTATGTATCTATTTACCTATCTATCTGTCTATCTATCAATCTATCTATTTATACCTAGCTATCTAATTCTCTTGTCTATTTGCCTGTTTATATTTCTACAAGGATGTAGATGTGTGTTTAAACTTTTGCCTCAATGCCATGAATCCTTCCTTTCTCTCTGTATTTATTCACTATGCTCTTACTTTCATTTTTACCTGTCATCACCCGCACACCTTCCTTAATCGGCACTTTCACCTCCAGCACAACAACACAGGTCTATTCCACCTCCCCGACAACGACTTCTTCTGAGCGGGCCTCCACTGTTCATATTTATACGCCGGAAATGACGTCATTGGTGGGGAATGACAACACGACCTCGCCTCTACCCTCTCATCCAACCCTGCTTTAAAACAAACCTATTCCGAATTCAAAGCTTTGTGTATTTTCCAGCTCCATCCGTTAACAACTGAGGATAATCACCCACTCCAGCCCATTGTTATTCTCTTAAATTAAGACGTGAGGTCATCCTCTTTGCTTGGAACTATTTCTGGTGTGTCAAGTTTGAGAGTCAAACCGTGACGTGATGACGAATTTCTATGCCTTTCTTCCACCCCTTCACGCTCCGTCTTTGTAGAATCGATTAACCCCCATTTAATCCTCGCTTTCACTGTTTTCCATTCTCTAGCAATCTTTCCTGTGGCGAAGCACAATAACATGCGATCCATTCATCAGTTTGTTGAACTATCCTACGGGAGAAAAGAATACTGAAGAGAAATTTGAAAACCCTGGGGGAGAGGGTGCTCACAAAATTCATGTTGGGCTGATGCGTTTACTTTGTAGTGATGTAAGAAAATTCGAAGTTATTTTGATGTGACTCTCGTTGTGTAAATTGGACTTGTGTAAATCAGTTTCCGTCCCTAGCACAGTATTCATAACCGTCTTTCCAAGTCTAACTTAATGCCTTGTTTTTAAAGTGCGTATAAGGAATGCAAGGTGCCACACCTTCTGTTTCCATGGCAGCATATAGGCAACAACCAATCAGCATCAACTTAGTATTTTAGTGAAACGCTGCCCTGGTTGTCCACGATGTCTTATCATTCTTCCTCGACTCGTGTCTTCGGTTTCTTAGCAATGTTCAAATTACCTCTGTCGTGAATTTTCTCAGAGAGGATTCTTGATCTGATGTTTTGTAAATAAATAGAGAAATATGACTGCACGATAACCTCTGATGGGAAATTTATGTGTGGTTTGTGTACATTGTAACGACTCCACGAACGTTCTTGTGAGAATGGAAGGTGAGAAGAAGATTATTCATGTTTTCAGTTTTGCAATGACTCACCTGTGGTTTTGATAGTATGGATATGTTGCCTGATGGTTGAAAATGCATGTCGTCAGCATTTGAATCTACACATCAGAGACAAAGACAGACAGGCAGACACACACACACACACACACACACACACACACACACACACACACACACACCGACACATCCCTGTTCGCGGATAAAATGCACCGTGAAATAAATCGGTGAACGAAATTTGTTTCGGCAATTCAGTATTTTAAGTAGAAACCGACAGCTGAGATTTTGTGTTAGGGTGTGAAACGATGCGTTTTACATCGGTGATCGTATTAGAAATGCATTCATTCGCAATTATCTTATACATGAATAATCCTTTAAAGTTTCGTAACCGAAATCCCGGACATGCATATTTTGTTAGTGGTTTGAGTGTACAGTATATCAGGGAAGACCATCAGATCTGCGTCAGGAATAAAGAGCGGTATGGCAGCTATGAATCTATCCCGCGTATATCATGAGAGTAGGTATAATATACCAGCTACATGAAAGAAAGAAAAGAAAAGACAACGCGCGCACGCACACACACCCACCCACCCACACACACACACACACACATGATTAAAATTTGGATAACGTGTATACCAGCCAAAACATGGTAATACGGCCACGGCAATGTTTCTGTTAAATGAAAGTGTGAGTATCATGGTTCGTTTATGATATATCTCGCATAGGAAATGGAGGGGTGCAAACAAAGCGAAAAAAAGAGTTGAGCGTGGGAAATTGAGAAACTACAACGTGCGATATTATACTGGATGAGAAACGGCGTTGAAACGTAAAATTCAGGTATACTGAGGAAATACAACAGCTAAGAATGAAGAAAAAGGAGTGTGTGTGGGGGGGGGGGGGGTACAAGAAACAATGACGCAAAAGCATGACGATCGAAAGCCCCTTTTAACAATATCTGTTTGCACAATGCGCTCCATGAACTGAAACTACAACTGCTCGTAATTATCGCTATACCCCGCCCGCTTGATTGCTTGTTCCAGTGGAAATATCAATTAAGAGAATGTTTGCCCGACAAACGGAGAGTATACCTTGGCCATGGTAAATGGGCAGTTGCGAAGAATGTAGGTCGGATTAATCGCCCTTGAACACATTCCCAATATTATCCGGATTCCTGCCTACACTGTCCGTATTACAATAAAAAAAAAAAAAAGCGCCCATAAAATAGATTTCGGAGCAGATTGGCGTCTGAGCATGTGCCACATGCTACATGAATTTATGACACTGTGCAGCGTTCACTAATAGAATTACTCTCAGTATTCGTTAGCCGACTAATGAAGGTAACAAAATCATGTAACGGATCATAACGGATCGACATTTAGAGCACGAAAAATATGACTTAATGCCCGCTCTTTTAGGAGTGAGATGTGAAACATGATAATCATGTGAAACATAATAGTGATGTGAACACAACCCTATCCACCACAGTCACTCGCTGGATAGACTTTTGCATTATTTTTTTTTTTTTTTAACACTAACATTCAGTTTTACCCACTAACGATTGTATGAATCGAATCTGCCGAATGGGATCATGTTTAGCGTATTATTAGAGCGACTTTTTATTTTCATTTTACTGTTTCCTCTATACGAGATGTCATTAACAGCTATCAACGTTTCGCCTTTTTCGAAAATTTATTCATTGATATAAGCAATTTAGATATTAAGAGCAACAAATGGTCCAAAATGACAGAAGATGCAAATGTACTTGATTTTTTTAATGCAAATACGAAGAGGTGTCACCTACATTAATTTATTGTTTTCTTCTATGTGCATCATCACATAAAAGCCAGTTTGAGGTTCCACTTTGCGCAGTAGCAGAAAAATGACATATTAACACCAACAGGGCATGTTAGTTTTTAAATTGACTTAGATAAGCATCTGTGATGTAATGTTTATTCAAGTAATCCATATAAATGGTGCTTGCGAGCACAGCCACTTGATAGCAAGACTAGTTTTTGGTAACATCAATATAAAAAGTTTAATACATTCAATGCAAAAAATGGAATTGATGCTTTCCCACGTTTAACATAATGGACCATTCTAATCACCTGGTCTACGCAAGTTCGCCTTTTTTTTTTTTTTTTTTTTTTTTTTTACATGACTAATGATTTCCATAACTTGTTGATATACGCAGGGCAAGCTTAACAGCATTTATTGTCACCTTGGAAACGAGTGAAATCCTCGCCTAACCAACTGAGGGGGAAAAAAAAAGAAGAACGGCCATTATTTTGTGCCAAGGTGCACACAAGCTAACCCAGAACTGGTTTATTAATCTTTAAAATGAATTCTTGATCAAGGCCCCACTGCAATGGAGCTTTCGGTCATGCATCTTTTATTTCGTTTGTCTATTCATCATATACCACGTATTACGAATTGATCGGCAATGATAATGTTTATACAGCTGCGGAGAACGATATTATTCTTGAACATGTTGTCTGGTTACAGTTCATGTGTTAAATAGCAATGACGTAGTGCGAATAAGACGCATGCGATACAACAAAGAATAACATGTACAGATACAAATAATTCTGAGTTCCAACATGTTCAATAAGTTTACGTTGGCCTGCTTGCAGCCAGAGGCAAGATTATGACGTGTAATACAAAGTAGCAGAAGTTTAAGACAGTAATTCTAATGATGTTATATAGATGAATCCGACTTCAGAGCACTGTAACTAATGGTGGCCATAACTGGAAGGCTTCTAAAGAAGAACAAAAGCACTTTCAATTGGTTATGCAATGAGCCAGGTGCGTTACTATGTCAGCTAGTGCATAAATTATCTTTTTGTTTTAGGTATACTTGAAGCCCCCAGTTAGAAATTACCATAACAAACAGTACCAAACCGAATTGGTCTAGGCCCTTACAGTGTCAAATAAAGTATATTGTACAATACAATCTATAATAAGTATTGGCTTTCCTTTGTCAAGCTGGAACAAGAGCACCAAATCCGAATATCATTGTGATATTCAAGTATACACGCATGAATTATATCACTGGACAACCAGCTACCAAGGCAACGGGTAATTAGCTATACTGTGGGAACATACAATCACTGAAGTGTTGTCCAAATTTAGTTGTTATATATGACATCGCTATTACCCAGAGCCTCTCTTCTTCAACAAGGAAACGTTCTACTTCAACGAGATGCTGAAGTTGCTCCTTTGTGAAAATCTTTGGCTTTATCATCTTATTTTCTTCAAGGCACCTTAATCTTTCTTTATAGGAAAACAAAGCAAAATGAAATCCCCATCCCATCATGTGTGGACAACTTATAGCTAAAGAAAATATAAAGAAAATTATTCATGACTTCACCTTTCTAGCAGAATGAAAGAGCACTTGACCAGCCACTTTCAGAAAACAGGGGGAATATTATTACTACCCTTAACATATGTTAGTATATCAACTTGATGGAATATGTAATTTTCATGAAAAACGAATTTTTGTGGAATTCCCATTATATTTTCTTCAAATTGTTGTCTACACAATACGTTATGAACTCTGGTAGTCTCCTCATCCAGCGGTTTCAACACCAAAACTTTACAAATTCATAACTTTTACATCGATTGTCCGATTTTTCTCAAACTTTCACTGATGTGTTGTACTAATGTTGCTGCTTTCACTCAATCCACATTTCTCTTTGGGTTTTGGTTTCCTTTTAAGTCAACTCAAACACATATAGAGTGGATTTTCATATATAGGTTGACAAAACCATTTACAAAATAACCGCTTTTTTTATTTGGACCTTGGAACAACGCGTAAAAATATCATCCCCAGCCTGCAAGTAGTCGCTAAGTATGTTTAAAGGGGCATTCCGGACGATTTTCATAATTTCACATCATGTAGTACATAAATCAACAGCTTCATGTATAGATTTGTAGAATTTATTGTGGTTCTTGAGCAGAGAAACAGTACTTTCAAAAACCTTAAACAAATTACACTGAACACTGAACATGATGACATAGGAGCCTCACATATCTCAGAAATGTAGCAGTGTCATTCCATTACAATACCGCATGCTTGCAAGCTCACCTGTGTGTAATCTATGCATGCCTTCTTCTTTTGAGCTGCTTCCTTGAGCCACATCTCATGCATTCTTATGGTGAGGCTGCCATGTCATCCTCCTTGTTCATTGCAATTTGTTATAAACTTCGAAAACATTCTTATTTTTCATCCCAATCATCATAAATCCTGAAACTCTGTACCCAGTATAACTAATTTATATATGTTCAAATGTAAAAATTTGAAAATCATCCGGAGGTCTCCTTTAATTCTGGGTAAGCGGCATGATTGAGAATGGATTAAAGTGGACACATGTATTGTAATGACTAAATCAAACTCATTTTTATCTGTGATATCGAATGAGATGGTAATGTGTGAATGTGAACAATGAAAAATGACTATAAGTCGATCTTTCGGATGGGGTATTGAAGTACTTTGTTGTGAGACTCAGTAGGAAGCACCACGGAACAATCAAAACGATCGTTACAAGTATCATGCCTCTACATAACCATATATGTTCTACCTATCCTTCATCTTCAGAATTGCTCCCGTATCAGTGATTAATACTCCATCAGTAAATTTCTTGAGTTTGTTGCGATGATAATACATATTCAATTGTCATATCTATAGCGGTGTTGTTGTTTCAGTAAGTTATAATTATAGAATATGACGAGACTTATACGTAATTACACATAAAATTTGCTGTAAAATCATTGGCATCGATAGCTATTGCAAAGTGCGAAGCATCAAAAATGATTTGTGGGCTAGTCATAGGGCTACGGTAACCCAGGTTGCAACAGCTTTTCATGTTTGTCCTCACTGTGCAACCCATCTTTTTCTGCGGGAGTTACCGAATGAGTACCGTTATTCATCGCATCGTTGGGAATGCCATGATCGTTCTCCTTCATTTCCCTGGAGACGACGGTTAACTTCTTGCTACCAGAAGGGATGTCTTCCCTGTCCCTGTCTGAAGATTTCACCATGGCAACCAAGATGAGGATGCACATGGTCAACTCCAGCGTTCTCTGTCCGGTCTCGAAACCCCACCACTGCCACGGATTCTCGGTATACTCGATGATTCGCCGGTAAAACATTGCGATGACGGGGGGTAGGTGTGAGAGGGTTAGCAGGAAGCAAACTCCAGCGCTGCATAGAAATATGGCGATCAAACGATTCACTCGACGCACCTCGCTCTCTTTCGACGCCACGGATCCGTGCATCGAGGAGCGACGTCGCTCGCTTTTGTTTCGCGGATGCGACGCCGAGAGGTTCCGCCGGATTTTCCTCCAGGCGAAGACGAAGCCCGCCGTCAGGGCCACGCCCCAGATGATGAAGAGGAGCTCGCACAGCAAGATGGACATGATGGTGGAAGGCACGTATGAGACGAGGAGGTCGGCGAAGATGACGTAGGCGAGGGTGACGGTGATTATGACGGCGAGCGTGGAGAGCCGCTGAAATCTCGGTGGCGCGATCGATAGCTTGGTGGTCTCCAGAACGGCCAGGAAGAAGATACTATGCGAAGCGATGATGCTGGGCCAACCCAAGGACCAGACGATCACGTTGATGGGACACGGCAACAGCATCCTCGAGCTGTATGGGTCGATGAACAGCGACACAGCTCTCGCAATCGTTGCCAGCGCCACCATCGCGTGTAACGACAGCCCAAGTCGTTTTCGCGCCTGATTTCCCCTCAACGTCCGCACAATGATGCAAACTGCGTACAGAAATATCACAGAAAAGACGGCAGCAAAGAGGTACGTGTGTACCTGGAGACCATGGCCAAGGGTTTCCCTCGCGAGTGTCCAGTTCGGGCTGCTGTCTGCCCACGAGCAGCTGATGGTCACTCCTCTGCCAGCGGGGGCGCTGGGGTCGCTTGTATTGGTATCATTCTCTGTCACCAAGGGGTAAATTGTTGGAGCCATAACAATGGTGTCCATCAGTAACTTTTCAATATTGCTTGATATTATTAAATCAATATTGCTTAGTAATCAAAAGTTATCAATACGGAAACAGGTACAATATTCTGATGTTCGACAATGGTCGTGTTGTCGTTCGCAACATTTCATATGTATTTCACTACTTGTCTCTCTGGCGTATCAACCTTCACGTTAAAACACAGATGTTTACAGACGGATGTCCATTATCTTGTTTATTGGCACTGCAATATTCATTACGAGAGCAATAGGCGCGGCGAATTCGCTGTTCCAGACTGCAGTAACGTCTTCTCTATAAATGAACAATTTCTTACTCGCTTCATCCGATAGTAACTGATTTGACGTTGACTCCCCTCCAACACTACAGCTGTCAAACAACCATTCTTGTCACGGTAACTATCCAAGGTGTTAGTGTTTGGCACAGAGTAGCAGTGGCTTTGTTATATCTCCATGAAAAATAAGGATAATGTCCGCGATCGAGGCTTGTATTGTCCTCAGAGTTCAGACATTTTTCTTGTTACTCGTTAGTTGGAAGCACAGTGTATCAGCAACGCTCTTTGTAGCAATTTCCTCCCCGTTGTTACTTATATCAACCGCTTCAAAATGTAACAGTGTGAACGCTGGGATGTTCTTCCTCCTTTAGTATAGATATACCCACTGGCCGGAAAACCACTTCATTGTCGGCTATTTGAGATCGACATACAAAGAGCTGAGCGTGACTCAGCTCAACTTGAGATGGACGTTTCTTCAATGTCACGTGACATGGCCGCTTGAGCGTCAGATATCAAATCTCGTCTTACAGCATTATGTATCGCGATGAGAAAATATCGAATCATCAGTGCGAGCATGAGCTGTTTGGAAGTCAAATGCTTTCAGTTTTAACCAAAAAAAAAAAAACAAAAACAAAATGTATGAAGTGTTTTTCTTTACAGGGTAGTGACCCCTCACGTCGTAATGACAGAAACGGACCAACTATACTGCAGAAAATCATCCGCTGTTTCCGACGAACTTCACGGGGAACTAGCGATGGCTGTCTCGGGATGTTATTGGTGGTCAATAATGGGATAATGTCGTTGGCCTAATCAACTTGTTAATGAAATCATCCATGTGATAATTCAGATGAGCTTCTCGCTGCTGTGTGCTGATAATGAGCAATGACAGATGCAAACAAAACTAAATCAACGAGAGTGAGGTATGATCCGTCACCCAAGCACGTCGATCCAACTGTATCGGTAGACACTAAACATTATGATTAAACTCCAGCGATTCTGACACATTAGCAACCGCGGTTGTTGCTTCAGGGAAGAGGGCGACATTTCAAGAATTCTTTTCTGCGGCTGGTCATCGAATTAGTCCATGAATGCTGGCTCTATTTCTAGTTCCTCTAGGCCAGTCATGCAAACACTTTGGAGATAATAAGAGGCTACAGAACAATGTATGCATGCATTCCATGTTATAGAAGGAACTGACATTGACAGAACGACGGAGTAAACAGACAACATAACTGGAAAGAGAATCCCACACTAAGTGATTGCCAGATTTCCTTGTAGCATTCTTTATTTTGTGTTTGGACCAGGTGAATAGAGGAAGTGAGGCTGTGAGTAGAATATTGATCGCTATGCGGACTTCCAATATAAGACCTGTATGTTTAATCCTTCGACCATTGTTCAAAGGGTCGATGTTGCGTAGTGGAGCGAGCCAATCCGTGCGAAACGCGTGAGTAGATTGGTAGATTGCAGCTCGCATGGTCGCTCTATAGGCCTAGATATCATGACAGGGAGTACTGGTCCCCAGGTAAATAACGAAGATTATTGTAGTATTGTATAATACACCCACTTCTTCAGTCGTCTAGTTGTATTTGTGTGAATAAAATAATCGATTTGGTGACATCACGGTGAATCTCTACAGTGTAATGTAGTATGCGTGACGTGCGAAAGTAATGATTTTCTTCTATTCAAAGTTAAGAATAGCGGATTTTTTTTTTCATGAATGAAGTCTATTTAAACGAAAGCTGTGACGCAGTCACATAGATTCCGTGATAGCGTCGAACCGGATCTTACGAATGAATACAACAAAAGTAAACAATATCGTCCGGAAAGATCTACCACGATGTTCGGCGAATTTTTTATGTATCGTGATGTGGAGACCGTCACGGCATTTCGTCGTGTTAAGTATAGCTATAGAATAAAAGCTAGAATACCTCCAACAGAGTTTGAAGGATACATTTTGCAGATGTTTTCGAAGAATTCAAATTGCATAGTAGGCCTATAATGTATGGCAACCGGTGAACACGTATATCAACGATGAACTCTCGAAAACGTGAAGCATTTTTTTTTTCTGCAGACAAATCAGGTTACAAGAAAATAACACGTATCAGAATTGGTCAACTATTCTGCATTACAAAACACTCACACAGTACCATGATACATACACATGCAAAAAATAATCATAGTCTGTTTCCCAAAGACGCTGTATACGATGGAGATAAATTTTTGAGCAAACACACTATAAATGTGAATTCTTGCGATATTGTAACCCCTCGTGTGTCAAAGCTGGAAAACCCCAACGGCATTATACACATTGCTGATAAACATCTCGAGAAAATTTAATATGGTATAATCAATATACCTCCGAAAACTTGTCGATCGAAAAAATGCGAAAAAAGAGCTCAACTACAAGAACAAAAAAAAAAACAAAAAAAACATGACATCAAACAAACCCAAACCTAATTGTCCATTCGACAGTCCTAGGTCCTCTTCAAAAATCCTATCGCTAATGACAAAGGCAAACGACTCAATCTTTATACATTTAAGATGGATCAAAAAGACTGACTGACTGGTTTAATGAGGGGAGGGGGGGGGGGTGAGAGTTTAAGTAGCTTAATCCCTTATTTGCTGGAACTTTGGACAGCGTGAACAATGCTATAGGGTTTCTGTGTCAGCCGGCCCCTGAAGCACCCAAAGGGTCTACCAAAATCATTTCAACATTGAACAGGCACGGTCAGTTTCAATAAGACGTTGTGTCGTTTTGGGGTCTTTTTTTTCACTCGTATTTCGTCTGTTTGCCATACGTCTATGGGTGAAAACATCTAATTATTCAATTTACTTACGCGGCATGAAATGAGAGTAGGCCTATTGTTAACCAAACATCTATATATATACTCAACAATACTTAAGGGCATATCAAGCAATATCTATCTACAGGAATGTAGATTTATGTCTATAATCTCTCAATAAGGGTGATTGTGCCCATCAAAATTTCAATGGAGCAAAAGAAAGATAATAATGATAATAATAATAATAATAATAATAATAATATAAATAATAATAATAATAATAATAATAATAATAATAATAATAATAATAATAATAATAATAATAATAATAATAATAAAAAGAAGAAGAAGAAGAGGAAAAAGAAAAAGAAGAAGACATGGCCCCACGTCATGTGCAGCCAATGACAGGCCGGAAGATGGCGCTATCCAACATTCCCATTATTTGCGTTTGACGTCTGGTTCAGTAAATCGTTTTTTCATTACAGCCTTTCCCCAGCTCTCACTACGATGATTAGACGAAAATTTTTAACGATCAACTCGTAACTTAAGTTCAGTATGTGACTATATCTTGTTGTTGATAATTATTTAGAGGCATCATAAACTACACAACTGCGAGTCGATACCTCACAATGATACTAGTATAAGGAACTTAATGTATATTAATGCAGACATGAACTTATTTGTTTCGGGAACCTGGCGTCATGATTGCTACAATATTATCCCCCCCCCCCCCCCCCCCACACACACACCTTCTTTGCACGAAAAGATTGAGACACGCCATTGAATTGAATTGAATTCACACAAGTATCATCTCGTAAGCCTACAGATCAATATGGACATCATCTATACAGATATACAAACCAAACATGATTACCGTGTATCATTGTGTGTATCATCCATTCTCTTCCATACGACGTCATGAACGTTATACGAATAATTATTGCACAAGCGAATGTTTCCTAAAGCGAATGGCTTGGTAGTACTGTCGATTTGAGAAATGAGTGCGGGTCATTTTCCTTCTCGTTTATGGGGAATCTATATACAACACTAATCTATCATGTCTATGCTGGATTTGTTCTGAAGTAGGCTCGTCCATATGATAATCATTTATGATTATACTGGCAAGAGTCGGAATTAGTCCTTCATCACTGAATAACATAGAAAGCCGTTAATGCAATTTGGGGATTGGTTTCTGTTATGTATTATAAAAAAATGTTCCAGACGCCATCTTTACACGGTCTACGCGATAGAGCCACAGAAATATTTCTGTGGATAGAGCGAGATGACTTTCAGCTAAATTTGAGTACGTCCACGAATCATTAATAGGGAGTTTTAGATTTGCGACGTGGACGTTTAAAAGACGACGACTGCGTTGGCCGTTCTCCTCTCTCCCTGCTCGTGTTGTAGCTTTAGATAAAGGCCCGGTCCCACTGGCCGACGGACACAAAGCGTATGCAGAAAGGACACAGCGGACGAGCAAAATTTCGGGGATGGCTTCATCCGCTCCAGAAATTGACAAAATTGGCGAAAATTGGCGGTAACAGAACGGAAATAGAACGGACGTGGGTAGTATGTAGCGGGGATGTTAAACGGATGTTCATCGGAAGCCTAGCGGATGAAAGCGGATGGAAGGAGATGACAGCTCCGAAGGGGTTACCGGAGATGATTGCGAAACGGACGCATAGCAGAAAAAGCGGATGCAGAGTGGATGCAGAGCGGATGCAGAGCGGATGCAGAGCGGATGCAGAGCGGATGCAGAGGGGATGCTTTCGAAATGCTTTATATACGAGATGCATACGCTTACATCCTCCCTCTTTCCGTTTTTAGCTGCATCGGATGTGAGTTGCGAGGATGCCCAGAGGATGCAGAGAGGATGCAGCGGATGTTTAAGGGATGCCGCACGGACATACAACGTTTGTTGCTCGTTTGTCGCGGATTTACATCGTACACAGCGGAAAGTTCATCCGTTTTAAAAGTCCGACGGATGCTCGATGGATAGAACGGATGAAACACGTATGCGATGGGTACACAGCGGATTCGTAGCGTTTTCCAACGGATAGCAAGATTTTTTGTACGCTGTACATCCTCTTTGCATCCGTAAGTGCAGTGGGACCGGGCCTTTACTCAGTACGCGAGGAAGCAGGCAATGGGATTTTAAAAAGTAAGATAGCGCCCCCATTGGATCATTGCATCAAGTAGCCCTCTGCGGTGTGAATTTGAGCGGACGCAAAAAAAAAAAAAAAAAAAAAAAAAATGGCCCAGGACGCGTAATGAAAACTCAGACGACGCGAGGTCGATTTTTAAAAGCAAATTTGCGTGTGCGCAGAACAGGTTTGTTTGATTTTTTTTTTCTCTCTCTGAACGTCCGCGTCGCGAAAATCTAAAACTCGCTATTACACTGCAACGATACTGCATGCAATTCATGGTCCTGTTCATTATGCAGAAAGTTCGTTAATCCGAAAATGAAAATAAGGTTCGTATAAACTAACCCTAGAATAACGACCTTTTTTCATTTTCGGATGAACGAACCTTCAGAATTACAAACCTTCCTTTATTTTATCAACAACGAAACTTCAGAATAGGGAACCGTATTCCATTTTCGGATTAAAGAACCTTCGGAAAAAAGAAACTTCGGAATAAGGATCCTTATAATTATTACGATCCTTATTTCATTTTTGGTTTAACGAACCTTCGTAATAACAAACCTTCGGAATAACAAACTCACTGAATTTGCAATGAGGGACATTCAACAGTAAATTTTAATGTATGCTTGTATGTTTGTGTGTGTGTGTGTGTGTGTGTTTGTGTGTGTGTGTTTATGAGCGTAAGAAGACACTCGTAAATGCTGTACAGTTTGCACTACTTTAGAGAATGCCTGTGTTTGTTTGCGTGTATCGGTTGACATCTCTGCTCCGATGTGGCCGAATGCCTGCTGCCCACGGTTTAACGTGGCGAATGAATTATGCGTTTCATTTCATTTTCCTTGATAAGAATATTTGATACGTCATTAAAAAAGCAACCACGTTTCTCAGACATCTCAGTTTATAGCAAGGACTGCATCATCATGCCCTCAAACTTTATGTGCACACAAGGGTGCGTCTGGGTTTCGTATTTCGTGTTACAATCAAGCAAAAATGTTAGATTAATACAATGCGATACCAGTGTAGATTCCTTCTCTACCCATATAGAAGGGGCTAGCAACCTGAGTACCTGTAGCGGTCATTAAGTCTTATTTTCACTACCTTTGCAAGTGAATATATAAAGTCTTGGGGAAATCTTGCTGGAGTAATTATTATTAAACTTTGTCATTTACATCACCACCTATCAATTTCACGGCATATATTGAACGCTGCAAGGTATTAAAAAGATAAAACAATAAATTAACTGTTTTTTTAATCTGCACAAAAGCAGAAATCCATGAAATGTCTCAGATAGGAAAAAAAAAACCCTCTTATACCCTTGTGAAATGTGTTTCGTTATAAATCTAGCAAATGTTTTTGAACATTCCGCAACAATGTAATATTACGTAAATAAGACTTCTCAGACGAGAGATTCTTTAATAGTAATCTTATGAAACACCAACAACGAATAATCAAAATCATACAGATCAAAATATACAGCACAAAACCACAGAAAGTTGGTTTCTAGGACTTGACGGATCAAATTGCTTCCATGGTATCTGCTATACTTGTATTTCTGTTATCAAAACTAGCATCATTATGAACCATCTCATTCCATGTTCATTGTGTGAACAACTTTCAGTATTTTTTCTTCAGTTCTCTCTTCTTCATCACCGGCCAAAAAGAAGCAAGAAGGGGAAAAAAAGATATCATTGCGAAGCGCCATTTTCGTTGTCTTATGTTTATTTTCTAATACAATGTACATATAAAACTACAGCATACATTGAAGATCAATCCATTGCTATACAGCTTTAATGAAATTACATAAGCTCATTCTTCACTGTATGAGGGTTGGCAAAGAGTAACAGATAGAAGAATTTCGGCGTTCCTATAGAATGTGACGCAGAATATGTACCCTGCAGCTATTTCTATTCCTCACTTTCAGCAATAGGGAGCTTTAGATTTTAGACGCGCGGACGTTCAAAGGGGAAAAAAAAACACATGATCTGAGCGTGCGCAGTAGCGCACGTCAAGTTACTGCGCACGCTCAGACCATGTTTTTTCCCTTTGAACGTCCGCGCGTCTAAAATCTAAAGCTCCCTAATGAATGTTCACGATCCGCGTGAACGAGAATGACGATGGCCCGGTAATGGTATTAATTGCCAACGAAATTCTGATTATCTAATTATCTCAGCGTCCGCAAAGCATCATAATAATCCTTTTCTTATCATTTATTTCATGGCTATAACATCATCATTCATATTGTTTGATATCATCTTCCTTATTGCTATCCTCATCGTCATGTTCATAATTTCACAACGAATCGTATCTTTGTGCGTTTGAATAATGTTTAAAAAAAATCATTGAGGCGCCATAGGGAAAGATGATGTAAGTTGAATGATATCGACTACACATTGATCATATCACCAGTCATTTTTCATTTATTCACGATTGCACACGGAGAAATGGGTAGAAAAATCACTTGCCTTGAAGGGGCAGTTATTGTCGGTTACAGCTCGTTATTCCGAAGGTTCGTTATTCCGAAGGCTCTTTAGTCCGAAGATTCGTTATTCCGAAGGTTCATTGTTCCGAATTTCATTTTCGGATTAACGAATCTTCGGAACAACGAACCTTCGGAATAACGCCACAAATGTTCGGATTAACGAACCCTTTTTCATTTTCGGATTAACGAACCTCTATAAGGTATAGGGAATTTGTGTGTTTTCGGATTAACGACCCTTCGGAATAACGAACCTTCGGAATAGCGAACCTTCGGAATAACGAACAGCACCCGTTATTGTCTGCACGAACACGTTTATAATAGCTTGTTATATCTTGGATCCCAAATACGTTTGAACTTTGTAGGGAGTCTGTTTTCTATATATTTCTTTTCCACTTTAGGTCTGGCGGCAAGAGGGGGTGTGTTGTGCATGAACGTTTCTATGGAAACGAAGGACGTGGAGGAACACACTTATTGAAAACTTCATGCTGTCGCCCTGATTGTAGTTGCACCCTTCTCGTTTGTGATTTTTGTCAAAATGATTAAAAAGAATGAATAAATAATTATATTTATGCAATACATAGCCTCGTATCACACACATGGAACTGTTTGTACATCTCAAAAAAGATATGAAAGCTAAAGCAAAACAAAAGACAAAGCAAAGCAAATACAACACACGTATATACTACTTTACCGTGAAGCATAAGTATCGTTCAAAATATTGTCGATTAAAGTTACACTAGGTATTACTTGGAGACATTAACTTGCTGAAATATTTTTTTTTTTTTTTGTTAATCAGTTGAACCGAAGCACCCTCTCCAAAGAGCAATGCAAGTCTTTGAACTTTGACAAAAACTTGAAGTGCGCAAAATTAGGTCATGGCTTTAGTTGGCGATATGCTTTAGAGTAACCTTGACTTCTTCCCCGAATGCTTGCCTCCTATTTTGAGGTGTCGTCTAGAAGCACATGGATTCTCGAAGTGACCTGCGTTTTACGAGGAACATGCACTCTTTCTTCTTGTCCTTATAATCATCATTATGCGTAAGGAATTATGGTTGGTTGCTTGTGTGAACAAATGATATGTCCAATTACAGGGAGAGAAAGAGAGAGAGAGAGAGAAGATAAAGATGATGATAAGCAGCCTCGAAGTCATGCCACAAGCAAGCTAGATACCGATGATTTCCATCTCTCTCGAAACGTAGTGGGTTTGAAAAAAGAGCAAGTATTGTAATTTCTATGAAAAATAATTTCTCTTCATTTGCATGAAGAATTTGAGACATTGAAAAAAAAAAGCACAGTAATAATAATTATCATATCTGCCACAATAGCTCTGCATTTACATCTTGAAGTTTATCATTGATAAGGATTACGGACATTGTATAGTCCCTTTGATTAGTTGTCTCAAGTTTACACCTTACAACATTGTAAATGGATTCCCAAGTAGAATTTAAGGGCAGAAATGATAACTGAGGTTAATTTTGTTGACCCGTGACCTTTCACCTCTATTGTTTTCAAATTTACGTCTTTGCCTATTTTTCTCCTTCTGGCCAGACATTACAAATGGCATTCCTTTGCTGAAGGTCTTCCTAAAAATGTGATTTTTAAATGAAAATGCAACGATCTTTTAACCTTGATCTTTGCCTTCTTACCACCGTCATGTTCAAGCAAGTAAGTGTCAATTTATTTCTATCCTGTCCACAGACTTGCATCACATTCCTAGCTGATATTGACTAGATTTTTCCAAAAAAAGTACAGTGCCATTAGATCATGGCGTTCCCATCTTTTACCACTTTGCTTGATAGGTGATAGCCCATACATTTCTACCTTTCTTCTCAGATCACATTACCACTGGACATGATGAAGTAACTGAAAATTAAGTTTTTAGCCAAAGGTCCGCAACCAATTACCTTTGTCCTTGAAGGATTTCACTAAAACTATAATCAGTGCATCTGTGCATCATGTAGTGCACGTTTGCCAAGTACCAAAGAATAATTTTCCTTAAATCGCTGGTAACAATGGATCCATAGCACCCTCCGTGGAGGAGACATAAAAAACATGAAAACATAAACAATTGCAACTTAACTATCTATCGTGTCTATGTCGTATCCGAGGCACCACGACTCCCGAAGAAAAAGGTGAAAACACTGTCGAAGATCATCTATAACTGACAGTTAGAAATCACGCTTGTTCAGACTTTAGCCGGGCGTTCCTTGTTAGGGCTGCCAGACCTATCGTAGATGATGCCCCAGTTACCAATCGTTAGCCACTCGTTTCCCTCACCAACGGTCATCAAGCGAAAGGAGTAGACGTTTTCACATGGCAGAGTGAACCTGAACGATGTCACGTACGCGGCGTGAGGTCGAATGGCGGTTGTTGTCATGGCAACCACATCATCGAATTTGTCGTAACTGTACGACGTGACACTGTACCGGAAAGACTTCTCGATGTCGGCATCATACTGGACCTCGATGCATCCTTTGCCACTGGATGTCTCGAGTTTCGTCAAGTTGGTCTTCATTCCCAGTTTGTAGAAGACCTCGTTGGGTCCGCTCATCATACATTCCTCGGGGAATCTCGGCTTGTTGGATTTCTTGTCGACGGCTAGGAGCCATCCTCCGATTCGCTTGTTGTCGGTGACATCTTTCGGTCTGGCAAACACCTGTAGCACAAAGTAGCCAGTCTCCTGCATCCGGATGTGGAAGGTGGTTGTGGTCGTGGACTCTCCGACAGTGGGTATCGAGCTGATCATGACTCGCCCAGCCTGGAGGCGGCTCTCATTCTCGATATCCTGGAGGCAGCAGGATAGAAACAGGTCCTTACCAGATGGCCACCTCAATTCGAATCGCGTCTCTCCATCAATGGCGTGAATCGTTGACGACGCATGGATGGAGGACAACTTTATTCCGTAGTCCCTGAAATGCTCGTTGGGACCCCAGACGTGGTATCCCATGATCTTAGTGAAGACCAGAGACCGACTTCCCACGCTGGTGCCTTCATCCTGGATGACGTACTCTCCCTGTCGTGCGTACTCTTTGCCACCCCTGTTGATGAGGAGTCGGAGGATGTAGCGTCCCGGTATCGGGCAGAAAACATGCACGATGACCACTCGCCCGATGCACTCCATGTACACACGATTGGATATGAACTTCGGATGCGTTTCCACACGGAAGAATCTGTAGACCATTTTCACGCTGGAGTTCTCCAACAGGAAGGTGAGCGATGCCTTGCCTTCGATTGCCTTCACGATGGGAACAGGCTGGCCGACGGCCTTTACGTCCCTACAAGTGAGGGACATTCCACACATTCCGGTGTCATGAGCTACCATCGCTGGGTTCGTTTGACCTCCTTTTGCGATGATGGTGAACGTCACGAGATGGCAGTTACCCGTGTCTACGACTGTCGGGGGGATCAAGGCGTTGGGGTCGCGCACTTTACCTTTATCGCACACAAGGTGCGAGAAGATCTTCAGCGTCCACACACCGTCGCGCGGAATGTAGACAGCCACATGGAGTACATTTCCCTGCCACCATTGGACCACATTGTCTCTGTTCTCCGTAAAATCGGCGGACGACATCAGCGAGGACCAGGTCGAGAGTGGCACCGCACTCCGCATGGCGATGCGGACTCGATTGTTTCCGTCGGCTCCAATCACCCCGGACGAGTGGCTGAGCACCTCGAGATCGCACACCGACGCGAGCGCGCCGAATGTCGGCTGACTGATGAACTGTTCGACCGACATATACGAGACTGGCTCCCCGTACTTGTCCAGTGGCTGCGGAAGACGCCGCGAATTGAAGTACCTTGGCTCAGCGAGGAATTCAAATTCTCGGAATTTCTCAGGACAGCAAGACGACTCTGTTAATTAAAAATGATGACGATTATAGGAAATGTAAGAACTTGAATCGCTCTATTCAAAATGGTCTCTTGTGATGGTGAAAAAAAAAGACAGACAAGAAAGCTAATTATCATTTTCAGCTGTGTCGACTTTTCTAATTCGCTTACGCTGTTACCATGGTTACCCGGATACACGCTTGAATATGACACTACTCTTACTGAGCAATCTTTGCAATCATGGTAACACTTGGTCCGAACAATACCGTTTTACTTTGATGGCAAAATATAGCTTTAAAAAGTTATTCTGAAAAACAAGAGTAAAATTTGATGAAGTTGTGTACTTTGCTATCTTTTTTTTTTATACATTTCAAGAACAAATTTGAATATGCAAATGAGAAAGTTGATCATGTTATCACCTCACCGGCAACATCCCGTATAGTTTGTATACACAATTCACTTTAGGGGCAAACATGGGAAAAGAACATAAAGAAAAACAGATCAAGTGCAGTTGAGGAATCTTATTAGTAAAAGGCAATAATTAGGGATCATGGCATCCGGTTGACCCTTCACATACCTGATTTGCGGCATGCTGAAGTGCAATCAGCGAAGAACCAGTGGCCGTCAAGTTTGACCCTATTCCATGCGTGGATACACGGTGCCCTGCCGGGCTGGGTATTTTTGTTGTAGCCAACCACCACCTCGCACTGTACACCGGCAATGCTGCATCAGAAACGAGGAACCAACACACATTAGTTTTATTTAATAAATTACACCCACTCCCGTACAGTCCCTTAGAAAATAATCACGTGCATAGCGTATGATAGTGCAATAGGATTTTGTTGAAGTGTCATATTCTTCTCAACCCCTTCCATCTCCTTCTCTCCTCTTTGCGTCCAATCCCTCCTCTACCACTTCACCACTTTCTACACATCTGCATCCTACTCCTCTTCGTCCATCGTCTATTTTTTCTTTCTTGCTAAAATCTTCTCTGCCCTCATGATTTTCTCACCATCCACGTCCTTGCTGCCCTTATTCCGTTGTCTCGAAACATCTCCATATCACCCACACTAATCTGTCTTCTCCTTCATCATCTTCCTTATTTCTTTCGGCATTTTCTTTTTTCACACCATGATAATTCGAAGTTCAAAGTTCAAATTTATTTTCATTTCCATTAAATAAACAGTAAAAAGTTGTATACAATGTGTAAGCAGAACATATTTGTATTTATTGCAAAAACGTAAATTAGCGAAATACATGTGATGATGATGAGTAACAAAATGAAGAATTATTTTTTAAATATATAGAATATTGATAATTATGTTCTTCCACTTCATCCTCCTCCTTCTTTCCATCTTCTTTCCATCTTTCTTTTTTGTTCCTCCTGTCCCCTGCTCCCCATCTTCCCTCCTCTTTTCCATTCTTTTTTGGCAACCCATTCACATCACCATAATCACCTACTCTTTCGTTTCCTCTTCTTCCTCATCAATTTCCTAGCTCCCATCTTCCCTTCCCACTTCCTTTTCTCCATCCCTCCTTCTCTCCCCCGCCTTCCTTGAGCAGGTGTAATCCTTGAACAGAACCTTGCGGAAAGTTTGAGCCGCCTTGGCGACCATCTTCTTTCCCTGCATACCTGCACAGATACTGCAGCAGCTTCGAGTAACCGACGCAGTCAGCGAAGCCATTGACGAGCACCAACATGGGGAGGTCGTCGCTGGTCGACGAGGAGGAATTCATCTTCCTGAAGTCACACTCGTACGTGATCGCGTGGGCCACCCAGCGAAACAAGACGCGGAACTTTTGAAAGTCGTTTTTAGCCATTTTGGTCAGGTAGAGTACTAGCGTGTCCGGCGGCGAGAGTCGAAGGTTTTCAGGCGCCTATACATCAGATTGAGAGAAAAATAAAGTGAACGAAACAACGTAAAATAAAGCCTGCATGGAATCCCACTAACCTGTCAACTCATCATTATGATTTCATAATGAAGAAAATAAAATTAATCAGTCATTTCTTTTTGTTTCCGATGAGTAGGCCTACGTCAAATGATAGTTCTAAGGTTGTTTAAGCTGAATATTCTATTCATTCTTGAAGGTGATTTTTTTTTTTATATTGCATTTGACATGTTGATAATTTGCAGTCCATGAAAATAGAAAAAAAAAAGCTTTCCTCCAGATCGGAAAGGAAAAGTTAACATTTCAAATGAAAAACAGTGGCTGCAAACACAGAGGAGACAACAAGCTACCTCACCTTTAAGGCATGTTGATCCAAGCTATTCACGCTGATGTATGTGTTCATAAGATTCTTCTTTCTTGGCCAGAACGTGTCGTCCGGAAGTATTTCTTCGTAACCTCTCCTGAATGCGTCTATACCGAACTTACCGAAATTATTCTCATCAACAGCCAATCGCACGGAACTGTCAAACATCGATCTGATATTCGTCCCGATGGAAGACGTTGACATATTTCTTGTCGACCTCGACGTCGTCGTCGTCGCCGTCTTAGAAGAAGAATCAGAGGGAAGAGTGGTCATGTGTGATTTACGTTTTTGTCCGCACAGGGGAGACATAAATGGCATTGTGGTTGGATAAGCGGGGCTCACTTGATCCGATCCTGCCCTGGAAGCTCGGCGGGCGTCGCTGGCACGGCGCCGTTGTGTATACCCTTCTTCTGTTGCTGCCTTTGTTTCTCGGGCATTCCTCTCTAGAGCTTGTGTGCTGTCTTCGGCAGCATATAATGGAGTAGGCCTACTCCTAACTGAAACTCCACCATCAGCAGCTTGCGGGGCGCTGACTCTCGGGAAATGTGTCTCACTGTCACTGTCAACTCTCTCTAGACGCCAAAACGACTTTGAATCAGTACATCCCATCTTCTTTAGCTGCAAAATCTGTTGAAGGCAACAAATCATTCATTTCCAAATCAATGAGGCGTACTATTTAAAGAAAACAAGAAATTACAAGAACAAAAAGGAAAAGTACAGTATACTACTATTTCACTTATTTAGTCAGAAGAAAAAATTTCCACCTGTTACCATGGTTACGATCAGATGAACTTGGAATGAACGCCGACTGACATGCGAGACCATACTGGGTATAATTTATCAGCAAACATGACACATGGATTGTGTTGAAAATTGCATAAGGCAGTGTACTTTTGCTGTAGCGCCTCTATATTCTATAGGCCTAGATCTAGAAATAGAATGTTTGAAAACGGTATGGTAGGGGTCCAACCCACCGACCGGGTCCATAACGACCGGCCGCGCATTATAATGGCATTGCGCGTACAGAAAGAAAATGTACGCATGGGACTACGCGCAACGGTGTTCGATTCTTCACTGGGCTACGCTACCGAGTAAAATGTGGCGAAAACAACTAAGTATTCCCTCTAAATTACCGAAATTTAGCAAAATCGAATAAGGTTTATCGTGTAACTACATATAACTAGGCCTACCTTTGCTGACTCGTTGTTAGATGTAGAGTATCCTTCCGTAATAAATTTGACGATTTTGACCGCAAAATTGTCACCGCCGCTTGTACGATCGTGCACACACGTTACACATACACATGACATAAACATTTTGTCGCCCGCTCGACCGTACGACACTACGAGTTGATGCAGAAACGAGAAATGAATGTGAAAAAACAAACCGACTCATCTAATTTATTTCAATTACGATGAAAAGTTTCCTAATGAAAATCAAGTCAAATTCATCAAACAGTCCTTCAAAAGTAATATCGAAGGATTCAAAATATATTCAAATATTATTGGGGAAAAAAATTACGACTAGAAAAAAAACAGCAGCTTGTCGAAAAAACGCGTTTAAGTACGCTTTATACGTATTGTCAATAGAGGGCGGGGTGGTCGGTCGATATGAGCCGGGCAACTGAGTGCGGAAAAAATGACACCCCACGCGTTCGAAGCCGCCATCTAGAGCGCGTACCTCAGATCGCATTTTCAGTGCGCGCTTGTGAATCCGGAGTATTTTCTCCACACGTGAGTAAAATGTCGGGCAAATTGTGTGATTTTTCACGTTTCTGTTGATAGAAAAACGTTAGGTGTCCGATATTATGGACACCCAACCATACTCGGTAGGCCCTCTCACAGTCTCAGATGTAACTGTAGTGTTAGGTCGGTGTACGTTTTCCAGAGTCATTCTTTGTATTAAACGTCAGATTACTAAAATTCTTTTTAGTAATCTATGGTTGAAAAAAATTAGGAGTAGGGTCCTAGCTATAGGACACGACACATGCATGACGTAACGGCAAAATCAACTCGAGACAACCCCACCAATATCACTGTAGATTTGTACCATAATTGTAATGACATCTCAAGAGAATTCTCTGTAACTGTTAGAGTCTAACGTTAGATTCTCTAGGCCTACTCTGATTTTAGACATGAATTTATGTAGATCTACAGGCAGCTACTCCATCTAGCCTAAACAAAATACTTTTAACACACCTTGAAATTTGAATGTCACATAATCTGACAGAGTTCGGAGAAAAAAATGTTCACGTCGAATTCGTAAATATCGTCGTAATCGCTGTCACGCGCCCCTTGATATTGATTCGGTACATGTACGAGTATTCCACTGTCTCCTGCGGAGTAAAGATCCCCGGGCCGGTAGAACGTGATTTCCTCCTCTTCCTCCGCCTCAGGACCGAACAAAAGATATAACAAGCCAAATAAAAATGTCAGCCACCAGAAGAACGGAACTAGATCCAAATTTTGAGAAGAGTGGATTCCAGTGAGCTCCATCCACGAGCTCATCTTGTTGTAAATCAATCATCTATCCAAAGGTAAAACTTGTGAATGTCCCCTCTTTTGTAGCCTGCATGCATGCAAGGCACCGTTTTGAATACACGATGAGTATCAAACCAGTCAAATTTTATTTACAAACACTCTGTATGGTAACAACGCGCGAAACAAATACCTAATTACGCGCATTAGTAGCATGTAGCACAGGTCAATCGCCCATACAAGTGCGCGTGGGCAACATGTGCGCGTCTCCATTGAAGTACACCGCTTGTCCCTTGTGACGTCATGACTACTGTACTACAACGGTGTGTTCGTCCCTCGTTCTCGAGGATGACCAATGACATCAATTGGCTCGATGGTTTCGGAGGTGGCTGATGAGGCCAATCTGGGCAAGAAAGCCTCTCCCACAGGTAGGGCAGAAGTAGGTAGGGGCTACACTGCTGGGGTTGGCTGTTCTTGCTTTTCACATCTGGCGTTTGTGCTCTGCCTGCTTGACGCGCTGCTCCTCTGCTCTACGGGCCCCTACAGCAATAGCGTGGCGCCAGGAAGGGCGATCTGCGGCAAGTGTCTCCCAGGACTCGGTGTTGATGGAGAAGTCTTTTAGGTAGAACTTCAGGTTGTCTTTGAAGCGCTTCTTTTGTCCTCCCACCTTACGCTTATTCCCATCAGCGAGTTCCCCATAGAAAAGCTTTTTCGGGATGCGGTCGTCAGACATGCGGGTGACGTGGCCTGCCCATCTCACCTGGGCCTTGCGGATTTTGGAAATGATGCTGGGGATGCCTGCCCGCTTCAGTACCTCTGTGTCCGGAACTTTATCCTCCCAGCGGATGCGAAGGAGGTTGCGGAGGCATCGCATATGGAAGTGGTTGATTTGCCTCTCATGTCTCCGGTACAAAGTCCAAGTTTCGCAGCCATAGAGAAGCGTAATGAGAACAGTAGACTTTCAGCTTTGTTGAAAGGCTGATCCCTCTCCTCTCCCAAACATTTTTTCTGAGTCTCCCAAAAGCACTGCTGGCTTTAGAAATCCTGTTGTTGATCTCAGCATCAATTGTGACACAGTTGGAGAGGGTACTGCCCAGATAGGTGAAGGTCTTTGCTGCCTGGAGGGTCTGTCCGTTCACCTGGATTTGTGGTTTGTGGTACTGGCTCCCTGGAGCTGGTTGGAACATCACCTCAGTCTTCTTGGTGCTGATGGTGAGGCCGAAGTTGTCACAGGCTGAGGAGAATCTGTCCATCTGCAACTACAACGGTAGTATTAAAGGGGCATAGTCCCGGTAGTGTAGAGGGCGCTGTTGATGATACTGCCGATCACCGTTAGCATTGATACGAAGATTACCGAAGTTGAGCTGTCATCAAGAGTAAAGTGCGTAGGTGTTGCTAAGTAACGTTGCCTTCGTTGTCTTCTCTGCGCATCGCGCAGTCTGTAGTAATGCCAGGGTGCGTGCATATGCGCTTGTTATTATGACATCACAAAAGAAGTTTGATAAAGCTGTCATCCCCCTCAGCCGAATCATGAGCCGAACAGTGATCGGACCACTGACTACAGTGGATCGGACTTCTTCGGACTCGGGGAAGTGGGCCAAAGCGTAAGCGCTAAAGAGGAGTCGATAGCGTAGGTCTCTATAGGAAAATTTATGTATATGTATAACGTATATATACATACATACATATACATATGTATATATATATATATATATATATATATATATATATATGTTGATAAGGTAGTCCACGTGTTGGCAAGATAAAAAGATAAGTAACAAAGCTGCTGCAACAATGTTCATGCTGTATTCACCAACGGTTTATTTCTTCACACAAATTTTCGAGCGTCTCGCCGCCCTTTCTCAAGTGTTGAGTGTTGTTCTCTCAGTATTAACACTTGAGAAAGGGCGGCGAGACCCTCGAAAATTTGTGTGAAGAAAAAACCGTTGGTGAATACAGCATGAACATTGTTGCAGCAGCTTTGTTACTTATATATATATATATATATATATATATATATGTTTATGTATATGTATATGATAACTACTTACATATATGTACGTTAATGTTCATACACACATACATGCAGTCACCATCAAGCTTGATCAAGTTGCCTTAACTTCAGTTTTGGCATGTCTATATCATTTAGCCCCTCTTTACAAACTTTCAAGCCCCTGCGATACTCCCAATGGTAAGAAAACTACCGGAACTCAGAAGATTTAAAAAATGTTTTGCGGAGATCGGCGCTGACTTCAAGCTTACACAGCAGATTATCCACTAAACCAAATCAATTCAAAACACATTGTGACGTCACGAACTGTAGTGGTCTTCAAATATAGTCAACGCTGCATGGCTGCAGTGAACGGGTTGTCTGCATGTCATCAAACTTTCACTGATGTCAATTAATGTGTTCTACTAATATTTCTGCATTTGCGCAACCCATTTGTATATTTGGATTTCATTCCCCCTTTAAAGGACGCTTTTGAATGCACCTACAGTGGATATAATATATGGAACACTATAAATGGCACACATTGAAACAATGAAATTAAACATTAGGCATTTTATTCCAGTAACCAACACGGAATGAACTGATGATACGAAACAACAAAAGCCAATGCCAGTTTCTTAACAAGAGCAATAATGTGAATCAATGACAACAACAAAACAAAATGACTATTTTTTTTTCTTTAAAAAAACCCATCAATTGGTATCAGGGAACCACGAGAAAACATTTATCCACTTACAAAGTAGTTGAATAAATAATTCTACGAAATGGAATTAGTTAATCTGATTTGATGTTTTAATCTTTCCTTACTTCTACGAAATCCTGGAAAGAAAACAGATATACATGTCAATGACAACTTCAGTACATTACTCACTTTACAAAATAAGCACTATTCTTACAGTAAACAATTGCACTTGGAATTGGCCGCCGATTACTGTCGCTTTTTTTTTGGGGGGGGGGGAGGCTGAGGCTGTCTAAAAATGATGCAAAACATAGGATTATATAAAATAGAGACGAAATCTCTTCCAACTGTTCCTTAGGAAGTAATATGGCATATACAGTATGTATATACCAAAAGAATACAATCGGGTTTCGCATTGATAGCTTTGAAAATAATTAAGCAATATTGGTGCTATGTCAGGGTATGAAACTATCACTTTTTACCTACATCTCGCAAAAATTCCCATTCAGTTTGGTTAAGTGGTCACAGTGAAATATAGATCGTTGTTACGCATGTCATGGATCGGTTTCCTCCAAGTTTGGCACTTGGATACTCCTGGCACCCATAACTTAATGGACTAAATTCGGAGGGAAGGGATTTTTGACGTGCTCAGCAAGGTCCCCATTTCTCTGTGACCACTGAAGCAAATCGGATGGGGTTTTCTGTAAGATGTTGGTAAGTTCTATATAGTTTCATACCTTGAAATTGCATTTGGATTGATTCGCTATTTTTAAAGTTATCGTTGCAGAAAGTCCCGTTGTATTTTTTTTGGAGACATACGGTAGATTGGTCTTTTGTTGTCAGTTGCCGCTGTCGATTACACGTTTTCAAGTCCGTTTGTCTGATTGAAGTGCTGCTGGTCTACCTCGAACTGTCTTGTCAGTGGATGTCTTGTCAAGGAGGTTTGAGAAATGGAGTTCCTAATGGCTGTAAACATTCAAACAGCTGTCAGTTTTCTTTTGACGTACAAAAAAAAAAAATCCACAGGTGCATTTGTGACTTTGATGATCGGGGTTCAATGCCGCCGTCTTTCCGAGCAAAGAGATGATTCATTTGGAACACTAACATAATGTAGGCTATATTTTGCTTGTTTTTGTATTGAAGGAAATTAAATTTCAGCTAATGATAAGGCATATCAAATGAAAAAGAAAGTAACTCCTGTCCAGGATTATGTCAAAAAATGTAAATCTAAGCTGTACGTTTTGAAAATATTTGATTTGCATCCTTACTGGAAAGTCGATTTTATCATCTTTCCGATCACTTCCGACAAAAACTGATATGGTATGATCTTCAAGTGTAGTTCTTTATTCATTGATAATGTAAATTATGTTAGATTAGTGTAAAAATATGTAAAGTCTGGTAATTTCAATTCTTATTATATTTTCATCATTTTTTTTGTGGAATGTTTATTCGCACATCCCTGTGTCTGTATCTTTATGTACCACTCATGTTTCATAAGAAGGGACAGCAAAAAGTGAACCATCACAAAGACATATCTTCCATTGAGAGTGACGAGTCATGATGCAATGCCACATAAATCGTCTTCCTATCTGTGAGGCAGCTCCAGGTTAGCACATACTTCAAATATTTCTTAGTGGCGGCATCAAACATGGGATCAAAGGGAATAACACTTGTTGTTCCATTTCTTGAACCTCCTTGGTCTTGTTCACTATCATGTGTCACCGCTTCAAACAAGACGTCTGTCTGTTCTGTTGAGTAGTAGTCTGTCCGTGTGTCTGTTTGTCTGTTACTTGCTATTTGACTGTCTTTTAGTCACGTGAAACTATGGAACGTAATAATCATATACGTTTTACACCGAGAGGGAGTCCATGCTTAAAAAAAAAAAGCAAAGATGTCAACTTCAGAAATCAGAAGTTGTTGAGAGCCAATATCACACAAACCTGCTCCTTCCATGAATGAGAAAAAAAAATGAATATTGACAATTTCATTTCAAATTTAACGATGTAAACTGGAAGTCTCTCATCCATTTGGTAGATTCTATAAGAAAAGAGATGAATTTGAGTATGGTTTTATATATAAAGATGTATTAGTTAAAAGAATCTACAGGAACAAAAAAAAAAAAAAGGTCAAGACACAGCCTTATTATTTTACAGATCTACAAACCCATTATAGAAAATATATGTCAGCTGTTTGTGATTTTGTTATTGTCATGATTGCCATATAAACGCTAATTGTCATAAGTTTGTTAAATTTCCATTGATTTTTTGTTTGCATACTAACGCTCTTAAACGAAGGTCCAATTGAAATGAAAATGTATAAATTAAGTCTCTCATTGCACAAGCATACGGGATTTCTCCCAACCCCATTACCCTTAAATGTTCCTTCCAATTCAAACAATACCGACTAGATGGGGATCGTTCGGCCATCGATGATTCTCCTTTCAATACCGATTGAACAACAAGATTTTCCTTCCCCCATCATCTCTGACAAAACTAGAAAAGGACAGGTATACTGCTTTGGCAAGCAAAATGCAAGAAATTTGTCTTGCGTTTGTTGGAAGTACATTTATGGATTCTGTCTATGGTGAAGTATGTTTATGCTTTCCCTGAATAATAACTATTCAAATGAAAAAAAAAACAACAACAACAAACCTCTCCAGACAATAAAAACTTTCTGATATAGGATTATGGAAGTACCATACATTGTGTCTGGTTAAAATACGGCGTTTATATTCTAATTAATTCAGCATTATGTGTCCTGCAAAAGCCCCCCCCCCCCCCCCAACCGCATATCGTTATCACGTCAAATTATATTTTACAGCATTGTCAGCTATGCTATTTACATACATTATATAATACTTTGGTCCACTAAAAGTACTCAAAATCAACGTCTAAGAGTACATCAACGCGTGAGAAGACTGTTGTGACACGAAATGTACTGCCATCAAGTGAATGTTTGTATTTCAGCGATTAACTCTTTATTTGTACAACGTATTCAGTCTGCTAGCTTTTTCAAAAATATGCCCTACGTTTCCTTTACAACAGCAGTCCGCAAGCTCATGTGTGTATAGAAAAAAATGTTTGTGTTTATACTCATTGACAAAAACACGATTCTTGCGGATTGGCAATTCCGTGCACAGAGTTTAACTTCATGAGGTGTCGTTGGTGGAGAATCGCATGCCCTCTACTGTCGAGACGGCGTTCGCGTTTGCCTTTGTGTTCCTCACTGAATTGTTCGGATTCATGGCACAAATACACGGGAACATTTTGGCGAACGTGCGTCGGTATCCCATGCGGAACTCTTTACCGTACGCGTATAGAAACGGGTTGATGGCCGAGTTGGCGTGAGACAGAACAATGGACACGGGCACATAGTTCGTCGGCTGGACCACGTGGGGAAAGAGTGCCGAGATCGAGTTGCTGATGCTGAGCGGTAGCCAGCATATCATGAATACGAGCACGATCACGGCCACGGACTTCACAGCTTGCAGGTCCTTCTTGTAGGTCTGGAACCGCTTCTGTCGTCTGCGCGCCGTCTCCGCCGCCTCCGCCTCCCGCGCCGCAGCCGCCGCCTCATCGTCTGCTGCTGTTCCATTTCTGCCGCTGGTGGCGGGCTTCGAAGTCACCGCTATGGTGACCGGCTCAATTTTTCTCATCTGAAAAGGAAGAAGAAGAAGAAGCAATAAGCATATAGTGAAATTAAACAAAAGCGGGTATTAATCCATCGTCAAAGCAATACTCTGAGTTGACAAACAGAAGATATATTGTAAGACGTGATTTTCCACTGTGGCTGATGTCTCACTCGGGACTCCGACAAGCAGCAAAGTGAATTAGGAGGAAACTTATGCTGTCGAATACCTCCTTTTCTTCTTTCACACGTTTTGCCCCCCCCCCCCCACACACACACAAAAGCCAAACAAAATTTAATCCTCATAATGGAATGTACCGAGCAAAATCACGCTAACAAAAAACTAGCGAACAAGTGAAAATAAAATCACCATATTATAATAGACACGAAAATCCTTGCAAGTTGTAATATTGTTGGATCTCTTTACCGTAGTTTCCACCGAGATTGTTATTCTTCAAGTCTTTAACCTGTTAACTTTATGGATCTAGAGAGACAGGACTGACAAGAAATATTTCAAAGGTTGAGCAAATGCAATTGCAATCGTGTCGAAATCCATTGCTGTCAAGATCATCCTCAAGGGAAATGCAATTCAATCTGATTGCTCCGCAAAAATCAAAAGTTTTCAGATTGTGTTGACAGTCGCTAATAGCCGTAGAATTAAACATGACAATATTGTGATAAGGACAAAAAGGGGACATGTGGGGTGGAGAGGGGTTATTGGAAATGTCGCATGTCTCTCTGCGATAGACCTGACCCGATTGCCTAATTTTCTGATTATGGAATTTGTGGGATGCAGCGATGAACGTCGCGGGATTAGCCAGCCCGCCCTCATCGGACGGACTAGAGCAGGTGGGTGAAAAGTGACCCCCTATCTTTCCCTCCTCTTTCTCTCACTTGCTCCCTTGTCTGCCGAGGCAAGGGTTCCATTAGGGGAGCTGGTAGGATCATGTTCGTTCCAACGCTCTATTCGAGGAGCGAAATGCGAGCTGTCAGGGATAAAGACATTAACCACGTGTATATATTTCTGGCCTGATTTAGATGGCAACCGTGTGGCATCAATGCATGAGAAAGTATACCCCCATCACTCCGAGCACGAGCGACGCATCATGCCACGGAACAGCTGCATTATGTTTTAAGGCAAATATACACGCCAGTGAATCTCCTATAGCTCATTGATACGCTGCGGGAGTCAAGTTGATAGAGAGCGATCAGATTCATTCGTGAGTTGCAAAAAGAAAGAAAGAAAGAAAGAAAAAGGTGCTCAGCAAGCAGTGCCCAGAACACATGCAAGTAAAGAAGACACGCGGAAACAAAGAAAAAGAATACAATAAGATTCCAAAGAAGGAGAAGAAGATGACGGATGAAGGAAATCGGACAAGGAAGAAAGTGAAACAGGAGGACGACAATCAAGGAAACTAACTCTGATGTTGAAGGAAACGAACAGGAGAGGTGGAAGAACAGAAGACGCAGAAAAAAAAAGATGGAAAATAGAAGAGACATTGAGGAGACGAGGAAGTGACCGGAAGACGTTCAAGACAAGAAAAAAAAAAAGATGACGAAGAAACAGAAGAGTGGAAGAAAAAGGAACAGAAGTAGAAAAGCTAGTAATGATAGGATAATGAAGAGAGGCGGCAAGGAAGATATTAATGTCCGAAGAGGAAGATATGCAAGACTGAAACACGAGAAGGTGATGATGTTATGGGGAAGCAGTGGAAAAAAACAATGGAAGAAATGCCATTTGTATCAATTAAATCTATAGACAAAAACTCAATTGAACAATAGCATCGAGATTCCTTACATGACAATTTACAACCTGCTGAATAGATAATGCATTTCTGACTTGAAATTGACACGGATGATGTGGACTTTGTTCTTTTCATTTTCTTAGCCCCCAAACAGCCATTGGTCGTTTAGTGAATCATCACTCTGGGGGAACCAGCCGTAAGTTAAGATCGAGGGGCAGCCACAATAAGACTGATCTGTGGGCCTCTTCTCGGCAGCTTCTGTCCAAGGGTCAAGCCTGATCGGAGATTGGTCCAATTTCTTCACGTCCTCTGCAATTCATCTTCATCTTCTTCTCTTCTTCTTTTTTTTTTTTCTAGCGCTCAAAATAAAATGACTGGTTTAGAGGACGCGAAAGCTATAATCTAAGACAGTAGATTCTGTTCTCTACATATGGCGATTTTCTCTTTTACAGGATGGGCTTGCCAACCTCATGCTTGTCCACGTGTTTTTAAGGGCGGATAGTCAGGGTTGCGCTCATAACAGAAGTAGATTTAAAACATCCATATTGTTATCATTGTATTGTATAGAGAAATCAATTGTATCGCGTTTTACTATATACCGGAGTGGATATAATGATTTTTGTTAGTTTTTAGTACATCTTCTTCTGTTTCTGGCTATTTCAGGATGCTCCGTAGGCTGCAATCATCAAATTGAAGCTACATCCAATTAGGGTAAGGAGAAGAAGAAGAAGAAGAAGAAGAAGAAGAAGAAGAAGAAGAAGAAGAAGAAGAGAGAGAGAGGGGGGAGGGGAGGGGGAGAGAGAGGGAGGGGGTGAGAGAAGTTAAGCAAGTTGTTTAGGTGAGATGGATGTTGATAGAAGATGGGGTATAGAAATATAAGCAAAGAGACAGGCAAATAGGTCGATAGTTACCGCAGAGAAATCGCAAGCAATATACGGATGGACAGAAGATAGACAGACAGACACTCGCATGGATAGATAATGTCGATTAACGGGTCACGATGAAAAGAAAATAGATAGAAAGAGAGAAGAGAAGAGAAAGATAAAATGATGGACTGTCGCTATGCGAGAGTGATTACACAAACTAGAAAAGAAATCCTGTGTGTGGGTCTCTGAAGACAGCACGGACGCACACGAATGATATATTTGCGCAAGAAGTAGTTCCTTCCGATGGGCATCTCCGCCAACAGAGGCCGAGGGGTTGGTGGCCGAGCCTCGGGGTGGGCGAATCAGGACTTGGGATTCATAGTCACGTGCGTCAATATTGGCTTTTCCTTTAGATTCCACCGCGGAGTGGCACCTGTGTAACTTTGTGCACGGCGGGGAAAAACGGCAGAAAAACTGCCTACCACTACCGACTCATTCGATTGAAACAACACTCGAAAACAATGAGAAACAAGGACGAAGGAGCTATCAAACGAAGGCAACAAAAAGCGAATGGCGAACTGAAAGAATTAACTGATAAATTAAGTCCAAGCTGAAGAACTCCGTACCACAGAGTAAGAATATTGACCGTTCACGACGTGACTATTCTTAATTTTCACAAGGCGATTTTCGAGTTTCGAGAACTTTGCCACGTCGTATATGTACTATGAGAAAAGAGAACTGCTCACACTTTCATCCTTATTTAGATTATTTACCATAGTTTATTAGGTTGCAGGATCATCAGATTTATAATTGATTCTCAAATTAACATCAGATTAAAGAGATTAAAGTTAATGTTTCTGTGTCTATTGGCAAAAAAAAAATAGTCAATGTAGGGCAATTTGTCAATCAGTTGCGATGGCAAATTATTGTAGTTCTTCTTCTTACCTCGTGCCGATTTAATAGATTTAAAGGCATAATTTACCATTTGCAGATAAAACAAAAACCCAGCATTAGTGATTCAAAAAAAGTTCTAAAATGTGAGTTAGGGCTAGAAACAATCACTGTAAAAATTTGAATCCGTATAATCAATGTTAAGTGTTGTTAAATACACAAAATGTGAACAATAGTTATAATAAATTAAACCGTCTACAGTTACGGTTTATTAAGAAAAACTCTGATATCTCCTCATATTTTAGGCTTTATTGCAAAAAAACTTATATGGAAGGATGTTTTGTGATACAACAGAACTACACATAGGCATTAAATGTGATATCTTGAATTTTTTTGAATTCACTACTCCCAAAGGTAAACTGGACCTTTAACCAGTTCCCCCCTCTGTTTTTTTTTTCGCCTTGTTCAGCATAATTGGTAAAATTAAGAGTTGCCAACTTGAGGAGCATAAGTGGTAAAATTAAGAATTGCCAACTTAAGGAGCATAAGATGTTCACCTTGCAGCAAAATTACCGCAGAAATCAGTGGGTGAAATGTAACTTTAAGAAAAACGTAATGTGGTAATAAATTCACCGAAAAAAAACCCGACTATAACGTTCAACGGAGCGACCTCTTCATCAGAAACCATTCCTCTACTCTTTACACGCGGGATAAACAGGAAACTGGCTCGATCCGTTTGTGATAGATCTTCTGGATACCCAGAGAGATGCCTACGAATTTGAGCGATTGCCTGTGACAAATGGCAGAGGATGATGCCTAAAAATCGAAAGGATATGACTAGATGGGCACTTGTCCGTCTCGATTCATCGAACCGCACAGACAGACAGAGAATGAACAAGAACGTGAAAGTGAATATACGGAGAGAGTGCATGGAGAGAGATATAGACAGAAGGAGGAGGAGGAGGAGGAGGAGGAGGAGGAGAAGTAGAAGGATGAGCAGAGCGAGTCCGACATTCAATACAGTGATTGTCAACCATTATCTAATAGAAGTAATCGTGCCGTTAGGACTGAAATCATTGAATAACGTTTAACGAAAAATCCAAGAAAAACCACACGTATAACTTTCGTTCATCCAACAGCTCATGTGGCAAGTAGGTATTGCATAACCTGGCGGACGTCATCTAAAACGAAACATAATGCATTCCATTTTTTGATCATCTAATCTTCCTTGAATGGCTACGGAATCAGTGTGTTGGCAGTAAGCTTTTGCCAAAACAAGAAAAATCCCCAAGATCAAGAACAAAACCAAAAACCAAAATCACAACCCCAAACTGATGAATGTCACCCTTTGTTATGAACGGTACGACAAATGCAGTAACATGGAAATAATCCTTGAGAATTGAAAAGTGATTCTTAACCACGTAAAGGAAACCCGGACGAGACCTTAATGAAGACAGGGGGAAAAGGCACACAAATCCACAGATCTGCGATGGTGTGCGTGAGTGTGTATGAATCAAGGTGGATTTTACAGACGACACAGAATATTGTGCGGGAGGGAAGAAGTGATAAACAGATATGTTATGAAAGCCAACCTGTGTTCTGAATTCTTAAAGGTACATCAAGTGGTAAGGGAGATGCATACAAACACGATTCTTGAATTTCACCCGTGTTTGTAGAGATGGTTCAGTTACAACGGTTGACTCTTTCGCATTTGACTTTTCGATAGTAATATGCGATCGTTTGTATTTTTCTTCTTCTCTTCTTTATCTTCGTCATCATCACCATCTTCTTCTTCTTCTTCTTTTTCTATTTCTTTGTTTTCCCACTTCCACTTCTTCGTTTTATTTTAAGCAGTTACTCCCCAGTTGGATGGCTGTTCTTTTACCTTTTGAAAGTCGAACACGGCTGTACTGATCGATTGTCGAAAGAGTGAATGTTGGCAACGCTTCATTTTCACCTTACAACAGGAGAAAAACAGCCCGAATTTGGTTTATAGCTTTAAGAGTGTTGCTTTATACTTGTATCCTTGATTTAGATTGGGCTCATGATGGCTCACTCTCCATTTTTGTCTGTCTGTTCCACCTTTCCCTTTATTCTCCTTTCCCTTTATTCTCCTTTCTCACGGAATATCTCATTTTCTGTTTATGAAGTCAAAACTTTATATCTTCTTGTAAGAGTGTGTGTGTGTGTGTGAGTGTGTGTGTGTGTGTGTGTGTGTGTGCGTGTGTGTGAATGTGTGTGTGTATATGTGTGTGTGCGCGCGTGTGTGTGTGTGTGTGTGTGTGTGTGTGAATCTATTTCGCTTCTCTCAGCGCCAGAGTGATGTGAATCCCACAGGAAATCTTGTACGGATGGATGATCATTTGCGATTCAAAAATGACTTTGTGACTAGTATATACTGGCACGCCGGAAAGAAATGTGATGCTGTGCTTACGCTTGAAGGAACTACTAATGAAAGAAGAGATCTGCCACATTCACATTATCCGTCGACCTTGAATACTTTTGACATGCGAGCAAAAGGGAAAAATCAATCAAAAAACAACAACTCGAAAACAAAACGCAATTCAGACACGAAGGTCTATGACAAAATGGTCATTGCATGATGTAACTTCGCTTGTCTGCTCGTGTTGTGTCTTCTGAAATTCTAGTTTTCCTAGTGCAAACAGCTAAACGGTATAACTTAGTGAGCTTAGCATGGACTGCATCTCCCGCATCAATATTATTCTCTTCACTGTGTTTCAAGTGAAGCTCTTGTATTCAGGATTGATTCAAAGGCATTGCATATTTATTAGAAAAACCCGTTCAATCACGGTGGAAAAGACACAACAAACTCACAAGCACACACACACACATACACAGACACTATTCCAACTTGCATTTCTAACCACCAAAGTCTTTATGCACACACACACACCACACACACACACACACACACTAACATTAACACACAAAGAAAGCAAACCATCATGATTCGCCAAGGTAAAAATGCCACATGCAATACGGCGCCCCTGCATGCAAAAGTTAATGAATGCCCTCGCCATGTTCTCATCTAACGGAGATAACCATTTGCTTTCGTGACTAGGCGCCGCGTTCTGAAGGTTACAGATTAAGATTTACCAAGGATCCAGACAGGAAGCGGACGTTTAACGACAGGTGCTCCTGTCGACTTTCTTTCTTTCCTTTCGATACGATACTGAAAAGAAAGTTCATTGCCACTGTCTGCTTTGCCACTGCAAACACTGTAAAGCCGGAAAGAAGGAGAGAGTGAAAAGGAAAGAAAGGTGATGGGGGTGGCGGGGAGGAGAGATAGACAGTGCACGTATAAAGGGAAGAAGTGCGGAAGGGTGTGTGTGCATGTATATATATATATATATATATATATATATATATATATATATATATTTCATAATATCTACTCAATGATAGAACAGATCTCCAGATATATAAATAATGCTGTCAATATCGACAGGTTATTTAGAGAACACACTTATTTTCGGACACCCTACCCTTTGTAAACAAAATCACTTGACAATGAGAAGGGTGCCCAAATTTGCGTATATATATATATATATATCTGTATATATATATGTGTATATACAAATATATATATGTATATGTATATATATACATATATGTATATATATATATACATGTATATATATATATATATATATATATATATATATATATATATATATATATATACATGTGTGCGTGTGTGTAGATAGAAAAAGACAGACACAAAGACACACATAGAGAGACATGGAACGGGAAAGGAAGGAGGAGATGGATAGAAAAAGGGAGAGATGGTTTGGACAATCAATGGTTTACAGAGAAATGGATACTGGAGGGACAGATGAAGATATTTGATAATCAGAGAGAGAATGAGAGGAAAGAGAAATGACATTCCTTTTACCATAAAAAAGAAAGGAAAATACCAGGTGCTAGAATGACACTAAAACAACATCGCATAAAATAAAATGAGCAGGGTAGACTGCACGATATGGCAATTTCCGATGTTTCGTTTCTTTCAATTCACTTCTATGATGATCTTTCTCTACCTACATGAAACATGAGCAATTCAAACATCACATGAACAATCCCTACAGTCAGGATCCCAATAGGGATAGCAAGGCATGTTTTTGTGCATTCGTTTTCCCTATAATTTCTCCTCTCTCTATCACCATTTTATGCATCAATCGTCATTTTTTTTTGGTCCTTTTCTCTTTCTGGCAGAACCTCTAGAACGGATGGCACACGTGTGCGGTATTGTGTTCTGTGTGCACGACTGTAACATGATAAATGCTTCTAAAGTAAGAGGACGGGGGGGGGGGAGGGATGAAAAATGAGACAAAAAAGAGGAAAAGGAGTAAGGAAGTGAGAAAACAGATGGGAAGGCAGACGAAAAATCGAAGCTGAAAGCGACTATAAAGCGATAGAAAAATCATACCATGTCATCTGATCGGGATCCAATCTCCGATCGATCGAGAAATGATGAAAAGGATCGGTTTACCGAAACCCGAGTGGCGCTCGTCCAAGCCAAGCGATCGCCGATATCAATCTTTACTCATCGCATGTCGCAACGAGAAATCCCATCCTTATAAAAATATTATTCTGTTTTCCTTTTCGATAAGAAGAGGTAAATGACAGCTTAAGACGTTTATTGTTGGGATACAAGAAACCACTGGAAAGACAACTAGTTCATGGACTATTAATGATCTCAGATAACAGATGCACATCTTTATGTAAGTGATTTTTTTTTTCTTACAAGCTAGGGTCGGATGGCAAAAAAAAAAAAGGTAAAAGAAGAGGGAGATAAGTTGGGGAAAACGGAGTGAGGGTTTGAAGAACTAATATCGTTACGGGTCTGCGGAACTTGTTGTCCTGTACTTGTATGATCAAGAATGAAACAAATTGAGCAAGTGACATTATTCAAAATCATTTTTTATCATCAACAGAAACTCAATCGGTGACTGCAAAACTTTGTGAACGCATAACTTTTCTTCGTGTATAGCCTTTATTTTTAATAGCTTCTTATGAAGAATGTTGGGTCGTTCGCATCACGCTTTCAATCATTTAAGTTTGTTTGTGTAATGGCTTGTTCGTGTTTACCAGTTGGAATGACAATTTACTGAGGGAAGTCCTTTGCTCTTCACATTAAAATCTTGTCTTCTGCACCATTTTCTTTGATTTCACCAAAAAGAGATGAATTTCCGCTTAATTTGCCAAAATTCGTCTAGATGTTAAGGTCACGCAATTCGCAGCAATTTTCGGTCATTTCTGGAAAATTTCGTTGACTCGATGATTGCAAGGAAATGGCAATAGATAATGAAATTCCCAGAATATTCTTTTTTTCCCACTGAGATGGTATATTTAGACTTGCTTCTTTAAATTAAAAAAAAAAAATGTTGACTTCAACGTGCACTCCCAGGCGTGCACTGTTAACTTTTTACATCTGAAATCCAAAACCCGTCTGCGTTGCTTGCTTAAAGAAATTTACAACAGTCCTTTTCCCCGATCAGAATATTGATCGAATTTAATCTCGTCTCCTTGAGAACGAAATGCACGCCCCTGCAACGTGCTCACTGAACAATTCACGCCATTCAATCTTTGGAATGGCTTGCAGGTGTTCTTTGCATTCCTTACATCGCTGCATTTGTCTTCTCGTGATCTGTCAAAAACATTAGAAAAACATTAAAGGAGCTCTAGCGGCAAATATTTCCCCCTTGTAAAATTCAGCATACGAATTGAATGCTATTTTGTGTTTATTTCCTGTAGCTTTTCAGGTTGAAGGTTAGTCTGACTCGTTAATGGATACGGCAAGTCAATAAAGCATAAACCGACATTGCATTTGCTTTTGAGTGTTTCAAGGAACAAACTTGACAACAGCAACAAGAAAATATAGCTTAGATGGTATACATGTAGAGCTCTTTGTAGTTGCGTAGATGACTCCAAAACTTTTTCAGGTTGAAGGTTAGTATATGACTCGTTAATGGATACAGCGAGTCCATAATGCATACAGACATAATTATAATAGCATATTGCTTTTGTGTGTTTAATGCAACAGAATTGACAACAACCACGAGAAAATAATATAAAATAAATAAGTAAAGCCTTGATCGCACATACGTAGAGCTCTTTGTATATTTGCATAGCTGACTCCAAAACAATACATTATCATACACCGCAGCTCTCAGATTTTATCGAAGAGGTACCAGGCTTGCCTATAGTACCTCCTTGATTGTGCACAATATAATGCATGACATCTTCAATTTGACTGACGGTAAGTGAAGTTTACGAAAGAAGATGAGGTAATGTGATAAACTCGCCGTCCATGTCAAAATTGTTGGCATCTGGGTTAACTCTCCTGGAAAATATGAACGCTCCTTCACTTTCCCGTCACGTTGCCTTCCGCCATTACGCGCCATTACAAGCGAAATCAATCCATGCATTAACTACACCTGCAGAATGCCATACCATTAGAGCGTGAAACGCGAAGCGAGAAATCGCATTAATTTAACGTTCAGTTGGTTCTAATCGGAAAACGCCACTTGTTTATCAATATTATTGACAAACCTGTCTTACTGACAAAACCACCAGAAACATCCATGATCAATGTTCATGTTTCAGTTCATGATCACTGTAGGGAAACATCAAAAGATATACAAACCGTATTATGACCAATGTTTGGACAATCGTTTCCAAACTTGTACTGCAAGCGATGAAATAAAGAAATCATTTTTCATGTCAGTCCCACATTAACAAATCTGTCTCTTTTAGTGTTGTCAGCACATACCATCTCCTTGAAGATTTTGGAAAGTTTGTTTGCGCTTTGCTGGTTACTATATGTTAAATGTCTAAATGGTAATCAATAGTAATGAGACTGCATTGAAAACCACACAGGGTGAGTAAACATAATCTGACTCGCTTACTATTCCACTTTACAGGGTCTGTAGACATGAATGGTACATACTTCTAAAGACCCAGCTCAACTTCACCTCATCTCAACCTGTATAATATCAATGCCCAGAAAACATGTCGACAAGCTTCAATTCGAATAGATTCCAACACAACTGAGTCGTCCTAAGGAGGGCCTTCGTCTACATTCTTGTTTACCTCTGTAGAACAAACATCTCTTTGATTCTTTGGAACAACCACTTTGTTCTGTGAGCTATATCATGAGCTTATCATCCAGCTTCCGACCTTGAGTGAAAATGTAAGAACGCTACATCGGACGGTAACATCAAATACTAGAAGAAGAATTATTTGCTATCTGAATAACTTCCCCCTTGAAGAGACGTTGGAACAGTCTCTCGCTCTATGCCTTGGCCTTCGTGAAGTCGTGGTGTCAATAGAGGGCGGGAGAGAGTTGAAGGGGAATTAGTTGACCGTTCTCTCGGTTTAACCGTTTTTAATTTCCTCAAATCCCAAACTGACAAACCAAGGCTTATCTCTCCTTGCATCAGTCCGCCCACTGTCTGTATGTCTGTGTATGTCCCACTGTCTTTTCTCTGTCTCTGTCATTAATCTCACTTTGTCCCTTCAATTCCGGGTTGATCGCACAACATCGTTTTGACAGCCGTTGCGAGCTCTGCTCTTGATGGGGCTTTTAGTATGCTTCCTCGCCTCGTCACCCCGAGAGTTGCATAAACAGCATGCTGTATCCCCCTAATTGGACGCCTTGCCAAGAAACGATGGTTTTTCGTCCGACACTCGTGACTTCTCGGGTACGATATCGCCAACAAGATTGGACCACTGTTACAACATTGTTGGCCGACTTTGGGTGATAACATTTGTGTATGTGTGTGTGTGTGTGTGTGTGTGTGTGTGTGTGTGTGTGTGTGTGTGTGCGTGTGTGTGTGTGTATGTGTGTGTGTGATACCTTTAAACGGCTTGTATGTTCATACGCGAATAGAAATTATTCAAATAAAAAAACATGGAGCTGAACGTGTTGAAGGCAAATCCATGCATCTATATGTCCGCAAATTTACCTTTTTAGATAACGTTTTTATACTATCACACCATTACTTTCCACTCACGTACATCAATCTGCAACCAGAACTTATTATCACGGGGACTTGTAAGGCCAACGAACTTATGATAAAAAGCATTATCATTTCAAAAAACCCTTTTCAGTTTCATATAAATTCACATCATTGCAATTGTTGTATTGTCTTCGTCAATTTATCGCACTGTTAACGAGCAATTACGGTCAAATGGCACCATCGATCGTTAGCATTGGTTATGAATCATAGATTTCGGTTTTATTTTCACTTTTTTAAAAAGTAGTTTCATGTTCAAGGATCTTTGCACAGCTACCGAGTAAACCAAGAGAAATCAATATACGAGGGGAACTTTATGATTAACCACGGGAAGCAATGATATTCATAAACTAAGTAAGATAACTCAAAACATAAAACAAGTTTAAGCTCAGAAGGTGACGGTTCATAAGGTTCTTTAGATTATTTACACGAAAACGATTTGAACACTATAATCACCAGAACATATAACAATACTCTGAGATTCATTGTGGAAAGTCTACTAGCAGCAAGCCTGCAATACAGTGCATTCTTTTTTTTTTTTGTTGTTGTTGTTGAATGATAATGTTACATCTTCATTTCTTACATGACGATCATTCATCATGACAAATGAAGCAAACTGGTCATTTTAGCTAGCTCCCCTTTTCAGAGCCACTGACATTTAAAATCAGTATACACACAACGTGTGCACATGTCATAACTAAAACAATACAAACATAACGGATCTAGATTTCATTCAGCTACGACTATACGGGGTTTTTTTATGTTCAAAGATACGAACGATACGACCTTGGCATTTTGTGACATGGCATACTGAAAGACGAGCGGAGAATGAGAAGGCTTCTCGGTATTGCCATAATATCATCATTATCATTCATTTTGAAAGAAATGTAATCATCTTCTTCCTTCCTGCACGATTTCCACTCGTCTTGAGAGCGAAATGCAGAGGACGGACATTTATACGACGGTGTAGATGCATTGTCAAGCCGTTGCACCGTTGCTGGAAACCTTAAAGGAGTTTATTCTCGTTCAGAAGGCTTTTCTGCACCTTCTGGGTGTCACCGATAATCGCTGTTTTCTTGCTTGTTTTGAATTAATTGAGTTATGACTGAGGAGAGAGGAGGTATTAAGTGGGTGCGCGTCACGAGACCAACACCCAAGAGTCATACAGCCCATGAGTTATACAGCCCATAAGTCATCACAGCCCACCAGTTATACAGCCCACGAGTCACACAGCCCATAAGTCATCACAGCCCACCAGTTATACAGCCCACGAGTCATACAGCCCATGAGTTCGACACTAAGCAAACAAAGCCCATGAGACCGACACATTAAGCCCCGTGTTGTAATGTCGAACTCGTGGGCTGTTTTTACCTATATTGTCGAACTCATGGGTCTTATTTGCTTAGTGTTGAACTCATGGGTCGTATGACTCGTGGGCTGTATATGACTCGGACATGGTCCTTTTTTCAATGTCGAATTCGTGGGCTGTACGACTCGTGGGCGTCGGCCTCGTGGGATGACCCTTGAAAGTTACCCAATCAAGTCTCAGAAAACCACATTTTAGTGGTTTTAGTGCCGTATCTTTTTATTATTTTCTTTAATTAATATTGCTAGTGTTTCGTTAGGGATCAATTAAACAGTGTCTTTCTTCTGAACCTTGTGTTGCTCATAATTTTTGTGTCTGTTGAAGAATTTGCATTTAAATGCTATACATTTATGACGGATACTTAAACTGGCAACAAATTTAAGAGGATTAACGTTTATGTTTCCTCTTAAATTAACTTTTTACTTGGTGTCCTTGAGTTTGTGAAGATTTGCTGAATCTAATCAATCCTATTTAAGCTATCCCCAACAGAGAACACTTGGTAAAATTCGGAGTTGCCAATTTAATAAGGCTAAAGGTCATAATGTCTGCACCAAATTGTACCAGGACTTGATGGGCCAGTCAAATAAGATCTACGAGCACTGTTGAGTGTGTGTGATTAAAGAAACACGAGGGACAGGCGATGGGACTAAAAGCAGAGATCAAATCTCATTAGAGAACACGTGACCTTTCTGCATCTACAGCACTGCTCACCGAAGGGAGATTAATGGGCGTACAACTCATCTGGGCTTTCAAAGTAGCTTTTATAGGGATGAGTGGTATTTCCCCATTCTTGTCTCCAGTTTCGTTTCCTTCTACAGTCGACGGCACAGCGCATGCATGCTGAAATGGGATGAGGAAGTAACCGAGTTATATGATATGACACACACACACACACACACACACACACACACACACACACACACACACGCACACACACACACACACACAGACGGAAGTGGTAATGATGACGATGATGAAGAAGTAAATGATACTGATGGTGATGACAACGATGATGGTAATGAAAATAACAATCATAATGATCATAACTAGGAAAGCGCTTTGAGAGCAAAGACGTCCACAAAACAGCTCATTCCCACCCATTATAGGCCCAGACGGTAAACTGGATCACTACCATTAATCGTCTGTTTCTGGTACCATATCAGTTTTTCACGCAACTTTCATGCAAATCCGGTCGTAACTTTTTGGGGTTATTTTTGGAAACAGACAAACAGGCAAACCAAGCATCGCCGGCCAAACCCGACCTCCGTGGTGCAGGTTATAATACCAGTGATAAAAATATTAATGAAGATACAGTTAATCAAAAAAAAAAAAAAACAACAACACTACTGTAATAATTATCACCATGAGGATGGTGTTAACATGATAACCATACAGAACACATATCACTTAAATCAGTCAGTATACGCATACAAATACTAAAAAGATGTTGACGTGTCTATAATGAAAAAAAAAATGGAAGTAAAAAGGGCGGGAAAGGAGGGGGGGGGGGTGGGGGAGCAACAGAGACTGCTATAGCAAGTGGTTCTTTTTTCTCCATCTTTCCAGCGCCATTGTGAATGACTCTTACTAATGAGAGCTTCATTCCTCGGCAGCCAAAGCGATCTTTGGAGGATGAGGTGGGTGGGAGGCATTGTAAAAGAATTCGACACCTTCCCAGACACCATGTCTCACATAAGGAGGCCTTCCTGAAAAGAAGGTGGAAAAATTGCCAGGAATGCAATTCTCTAAAAATCACCCGACTTGCTCTTAATACATCATCGCTTGGCCTGCTCAAATGCCAGTTGATGTTTAGAGGCGCAGTGGAGCGACGGAACACTGCTTAGTAATACTGCATGCTTATCAGAAATTTGGCGATGCGAGGTTTTTCGAAGAGGTATTCACAAAATAACGCGAGCGAGAGAGAAAACAATAATCAATAACGCCTCATGAAACTGAATAACAATAATTATTCTTTAAGCTAAAAATATCTTTGAATCCATCTTTACGGGGATATAGACTGTTGGAGTAAGCATTAATTTTGACTGACAGCGTTTATCATTACCATTATCATTGCCACTATCTACGATCATTAACATCGCTATCGCAATAAGCCGTATACATTGTCATAGATTTTCACAGAGCTGACTTTGAAGGTTCTCGAAGGGTTTTCCTTAAAGGGTCACCACAAGACTTAATTATTGCAACGACTAAGATTAAACTACCTCTTCCTAACCATTTCACTACGTGCGAATTTTTCGGACATCTCCGGTGATGTTTGTTATTCCGAAGGTATGTTAATTCGAAAATTAAATAAGGTTCATTCTTCCGAAGCTTCTTCACTCATAAACACACAAATCCCTATAATGCCGGATAACCAGAAAATGAAATATTTGTGGCGTTATTCCGAAGGTTCATTATTCAGAAGTTTTGTTAATCTGAAGACATGAGGTTCATATTTCCGATGGTTCATTAGCATAATTTTGTATGCACCTTTTTATCATTTTCGGATTAACGAAGTTTATTTCAGTTTCGGGTTACTTCACCTTCGGAATAACAAACCTTATTTCACTTCGGATTTACAAGCCTTCAGAATAATGAACCTTCGGTATAACGAACTGCAACCGACAACTCATACAGCATGGAGGATGCCATTAATGATCATGCCAGGAGGAGTGCACGGATAATAAACTGAAGACTTTTTGGCAATAGACTGCTAATAAACAATCATTACCAACCTACGATTGTTACGGTTGGACATTATACTTGAGTATTCAATTCAAATTAAGTCATGGCTATATGGGGGTAGGGTAAATTAACCAAGCTGAGCAGAAGCATTTGAATGAAAATCGAGGGAACCTACGTTGTCGACTCGCATGTATTCGTGAAAACAAAATGTGATGATGATGTCGATGATGACGATGTGACGATGTGGCGATGATGTCGACGATTATAAGAATGGCAATTATGACGACAGCTAAAAGCCTACAGAGTGTTATAATTTCTGCACATTTTACATGAATTTTAAAGTATCTGATGGCGCGTGTGAAACCGCATGTAAAGAATGTGCCCAACTCTTACATCGGATAGAATGATTTACAGTGCAAGACATCGTCATGAGAAGCTTCAACCTATTTCTAGAAAGTCAGTCTCAAAGATCGATCATAGCCGAGAAGTCAATAAGGATGTGCATCGCAACTAACCGAGAAGAAATCAATTCAGAATCAAATCTCATGGAGCCTTAGATGGTGCGTATTTTATACGGCGTGTTCTTTCGCACGAACGATTAACCGAGCGAGAAAATTGACTGCGCAATAAATATTCCACCGATCCGTCTAAATTGACCTTTACACACAATTACAGCACATTATTGAACATTGCGAACTGAAATTAAAGGCTCGAACATTCGCTGAAGGCGCTTTGCAGGTATACTTGTCAACAGACAATTAAAGTTTCATAATTTCTTCCAATTACGTCTGAACATTTTCATCTAAACGTTTCTCACCGTGTTTACTCAACTGAAGTTCTCTTGGCTGTTTTCACGGGAACGTACCCATCATTATTAAACCAGTTGTTGCCTGTTGGGCAAGCCTCACGCAAGCTGTTTGGTTGTCATGGGAACCCTTCATTACGAAAACATGCAGCATTGTTCTGAGGCATCATAAAAGTGGTATTTTGTCTCAGCATATGACATCAACTCTTTTCAAATTCGAGTCCTTAATTCCTCGAAAACATCACCTTGAAACACAACTTATAATCCTGGCGACTGTTTGACCTGTAAGGCGACACTTTGTTTTTTTCTCTACCCCCATCTTCTGGCTTTTCTCGTTATATACCTTCAATATATAGATTTCAAAAAAGTCCTTAGCACAACTATTCAAGACGATTATTTTTCATTTCATTCAATATTTTCTGTCGCACTGAGTGTTAAACTCTAAAAGGTTTTGTACAGAACAATACTCAGCAGAGCGAAAGGAACAATAATGATAATGATAATAATAATAATAATAATAATAATAATAATAATAATAATAATAATAATAATAATAATAATAACAACAACAACACTGTTTTCCCACAATTGCCCTTTAAGCAGTTTCTGTTCTTGTTTTAACTTCAGTTTTTAAGAATTTACCTTAGTATCTATAATCTATGCATTTACTAAAAGCAACCACCAGTTTTTGTTTTGTTTTTGTTTTTTGGTTTTGTTTTTTGTTGCAACCTTGAAAGACAGAGTCCAAAAATTCTGCAGTGATAGGTAGTCAGGAGTAATTCCCTGACAATATTATTCTGTCCGTTATTGTGTTCACGGCGATCTGAAAATGTTCCACTTCACTCACCGCGTGAAAAACTCACTGGGACTAAGCCACAAACGGATTCGAAGTACAGTAAAAGCTCTTCGTGTTAAGTGATCTGCATTGGTTTGAACTCTCGCTATAGGGATGAGCCGCGTTTCGAGCGTTAATCCCCCGATGATCTCCCGCTATAGTATGCCCCGCGGCACCCGCCCATACACTCCCCGGAGAGTCAATCCAATCAACCACACGTGTCAAGAGATCGCTCAAGCCGCCCGACTTTAGACGGCTGGACGTGTACTGGAACCTGTATCTAGTTACAACTGATGTACTATAACCGTCTGACAGTCATTTCCAACGTTAGTTTACCGCGTCTAACCTCCAGAGTTTATATGCGATGCGGTGCTGTACATCTTCTTCCTTTCCCTTTTCACTTTATATTGCTAATATTTTCGTAAAGGTAGAGTTTTAAAATTATCTTATAATATTTACGTTCTTTGTTGTTAATATTATTTCATTGTTTGTTATAGGTGCTGAATGTCCCAAATCTCTTAATTGATTGCCAAATTATTTACAGATTCTTTAATTGGCACATTATTTACGAAGATTGACGTTCCGATTCTCTCCTAAATTGGAAATTTTTGTTATTATGAATTTCTTTGTGATTTTGTGCAGATTGAATTAATGAAACCAGTTCACTTTAATCCTTCTTCTACGTATGATAATAAAATGCAGTGAAATTTACATTGCCAATTTAATGATGAAAATATGATTTTTTTTTGGCCCCCCAAAAACAAACAAAAACAAAACAGGACTTGATGGGTGAAAGGGGTGATGTTCGTTATTCCGAAGGTCTGTTAATCCGAAAATAAAAAACAAAACAAAACACAAATTCCGTAAACCTCGATGTTCGTTGATCCGAAAATGAAAAAAAAAAAAAAAAAAAAAAAAAAAAACACGGTTCGTTAATTCGAACATTTCGTGGCTTATTCCGAAGGTTCATCATTCCGGAGGTTCATCACTTTCGAAAATGACACAAAGGTGTGTAATTCCGCAGGTTTGTTAATCCGAAAAGGATATAAGGTTCTTATTTGGAATGTTCTTCAACTCGAAAATGAAAAGAAAGAGCGTTGGTCAGAACCATTTTAATTACGAACCTTATTTCGTTCGGGTTACCGAACCATCGGAATAACGAATACTAGTATTAACCGAGTGAGAGTGAGCTCGTAGTGTTGTTAGAAAAAAAAAAATCTCTCATTCTGCTTGCAACATATTCACACACAGTGATAATGTGCCTGTGAAAAAGAAAAGAGAAATACAATGCATAAAAGAAGTATTTAACGCACAGGCCCCTACGAAGGAACCAACCGTGGATCAGAGATTTCGTTTCCAAAACTCTTCATCACGGCTTTACTAATTGTCCCATCATTCAAACTGGCTTCACAAAATAACCAAGGTTTTCATCAATAGAATGGCAAACAATCAATTATCATGTGTTTTGCCTGAAATGTTATAACCCTGAATCATTATATATTACTGCACGTGAGATATACAGATGACTGATAACATTTTTGCAGTCATTTGTCGTGGAAGGAAGTAAGACAAGGAATTTGATTTACACACACACACACACACACACACACCCACACACACACACACACACACACACACACACACACACACACACACACACACTCACACACACACACACACAAACACACCCAAACACACTCGCAAGAAAATCGTTCAGAATAAATCCCTAAATGGTACGATCGATTCCCAAATAGATTTTTGCCAGTAGTGCCTATACGCACAATCTATTTTGTGAACATTAAACCCCTGAATTGAAAACATCGTTTAAAGGCAACTAAATTAATTTTGACACGTAGAATTGAAACATTATCGTAAAAATTGTACAGCTCCAGACGAGCGGAGCAAAAAATTGGCAGACTTCTTTCGGTCGTTATCACTCGTATATTGACATCAGAACCTCCCATCCACATCGACGTTTGTTTTTTGTTTTTTCTAACCCGCAGACGATCTGGCTTGGAGGTTTTCAGGCGGCTAGCGGCTAAACCTGTCAAAATAATTGATCGATTTTGTCTTTCTTTCCCCTCTGTTATCCTTAACCTAGTGCATTTTTTTTTTGGGGGGGGGGGAATGGAGGTTTTACGTATACTCCCATCCCAGGGAGTGACATAAATTGCCGTTTTGAAGTCTGTTTAAAGAAGAACTCTTGATATTCCGGCGTATAGGGTATATCGAAGTTGGCATACATCCTGAAGATAAGCAGCCTGGCAATTTCACCGGTGATGGGACCCCACTTAAGGATATCAGTCATTAACGTCGATGAGGTTACGGTCGATCCGCGGGAGGGGGAAATGACTGGAAGCCCTGATGGAACCAGCGAATCAATGGAGGAGAAAGTAATGACTTGCAACAGGTTGTATAGAGGAGCGAAGGAAAACGGTAGATCACAATATCAGAAAGTGGGGGGGGGGGGAGAAAGTCAAGTGTTAAAGGAAGAAGAGAGAGCTAGGGGCAGGGGAGAGAAAGATATAGAAGAGCTAAAGGAAGAAGGAGGAGGAGAAAAGAGAGGGTAAATTATATACGTGAATGGAAAAGACAGAAGGAGAAGAGATAGGAAAGAGAGAAAAGAACAGCTGGATAGAAATATAGTAGAGAACAAGGGGAGGAAGGGAGAGCAAGAGAAACGCAAAAACATAAGCAGACTAATGAGAGGGTAAAGATAGAAAAAAAATCACTCGACTTGTATACAAATAATACAAAATGAATGAATCCCCCATTAGAATGCGTATGATCACTGATAGTCGCGAATAGATTATACGCTTACATACAGCTGTCATGTGCCGTCTTTCCTTGTCATTATCGTTAAATATCAGCCGACGAAAACACGAATGGGACAAGGACATAATTAGGATTATTCTTGAAATTGTAGCATGTTTGGCTTGCGGTCTTTTTTTTTTGGGGGGGGGGGGGAGTGAGGTAATATGAATTGGTTTACCTCTCGTTCTTCAGATTCTTTCATTAATCAACCATTCATTGATTCAATTCGGTTTTATTAGTCTTACTCATCAAAAAGTCCGAAGACTAACAATGTTTGTTTACATTAAAAAAATGACAGAAAGAAAATAATATTCAGAGAGTGTTCATAACATAATTGCAAAGCGTATAAAACAAATATACATATCCACAGTTAAAAATCACATCAAAAACGTACTGAAAATTAACATTGAAAATTAGTCCTATTCTAAATTGTTACTGTTTATATTACATTGCGTTATGATGATAAATGACATCATGTTCAAGGGAATATGAACCTCAATAAAATAAGTTAAGTATTTATCAGGAGAAGACGAGTATAGAAAAGCCTACACTGAAGACTACAAGACTTACTTACGACTTATAGGGCGCTAAACGCCAAAATGGCGGAGACTGCAAGACAAGACTACCAACAAGATAATATGCAAGGCCCACTGAGGGAAAACGTTGGGATTCTGTAATTAAATTTAGAATATCATGTGGAACTGTATGCCGAACTCTCATTGGTAAGCACAGCTAAGTCGCTGGGCTTATTTCCCATTATGCGTTGTAACAATATCATTCCGTTTGCTCTGTGTCGCCATGGCCCACTTTTTCCCGCCATGCCCCGCTTTTTTTCCCGCCATTGAGATGTCACTGTTGCCGCCTGATTCTTATCTCGCGTGCAATGATGGAAATGACGTGCGAGAGCGCGATTCGAATGAATGTTTTATGATCATGTTACAAACGATTATGAAGAAGACGGGGTATATATACGATCAAGCGAAAGCGATGCTTTCACCAAGCTCGCCATGAAAGAGATTTTGTGGAATCGCAAAGAGCCCCCAAATATATATGTGCAAGACGTGCATGCAATTACTATTTACCCTTTCGAGTGAATTCATCTCAAATGGGACGCGGGCGCATATGTCTAGTGTTGCTAGAAAGTGCTTCTGAAGAGTTCAGTGCATTGTGTCTCGAGTAACAGATATCGGATCGGCAGAGAGAAGTGGCTATCCGACTTCTTTTTTCTTTCTTTTTTTTTTGATACATCTATCAATGAAAGGGAGGGCTATCTAAAAAGAGACACCTCAGTCTAGCTCAACGTCCCATCATGTTTTCAAAGAGGAAGAGAGGAGAGATAAAAAGACAGACGGATGAATATATACTAATAGTGAAAAAAAACCCAGAAAGATAGTTAGATAGATAGATAGATATAGATAGAGATAGATAGATAGAGATAGATAGAGAGAGAGAGAGAGAGAGAGAGAGAGAGATAGAACAGAGAGGAGGGGGAGAGGAATGAACATGAAAAGAGAGGACAGCATTTTATGCGATTACCCGGATCTACAGTAGATATGAAACTCTCGGGATTCCACATTCTTTTCTTTTACTTTTTTTTAATGGCGTTACTCTAGTTATATGTTTATAACAATATAGTTTATAAGAATAAGTAAGTATATATGTTATTATTTAAGAACACATAATCACCAACACATACGTACGCGCAGCGCATACGCACACACCGACACATTTATAAATGCTGTATGTATTGTATCGATATAATCATATCAGCGCTCGACAGTAACTTTTTTTTTTTTGTCTGGTGGCCGGAAATTAAAGTAAAAGTACCAATCCATTTTGAATGTTTTTACCCAATCGGGCCACCAAAAGATAAATTTGGTGACCCGACACCAATTTTTAGTGGTCCTGTACATCGAGCCCTGTATGTATACAATCATTTACACATTCACTCACATCTTAGTTACAAGTACAACATTCTTTTTAAACACCCTACCCGCTTATATTCAAGAACAGAGCACACATACACACCTATCATTGAATATCATTGTACAAGTTGATTGTCGTATAATAGAGTGGTGAGGCATGTTAGTAACTGTGATGTACGACATGATCAGGCATAATTTAACGAAGTCTGCACTTCACAACATATAGACACTGCATATAGAACCATGAAACAAATAGCATCTTAACAGAAACCAAACAGCCCTATAAAGATCGGAAAATCAAGATCACGGCTCACACAAAGAAGGTAATGCCTAAATGACATAATGATTCCGACCTATTTCTTCGGCCCATAATGCTATACTGCTGTACATTAAACATACACTTAAGTTCATCCATGTATGATATACTTTTTCATATGGATTTTGTCATTTATACATAATATTCATGTTAAGCAGTTTCGTTAATGAGAGCCCAATAAGAGCCCAATAAAGAAAGGTTGTATTATTTGTTTTCGTTTTGTTTGCTAGTAATTCGTTTGTTTGTTTGTCTGTTTTGGTTGTTTTGTTTTGTTTGTTTATTTGTTTTGCTCAATGCAGTAGAACCAACAACGGCAATAAAAAAGGGTTTCCTCATAAAACACATCAAACTATTGGTGGCGACGGTACGGATGTCATTCTGTGTGATTAAGCTAATTGAGTGCGTTCAATCATGAGTATATAGGCATATATCTGCCGAGTGGCTCGACCGACACTGCTTACATTTAACAAATAATCATGTTTAGTCCGAATCCCCTTGAGAAGAACTCTCATGGCGGAACGGTGATTAATGTGTGGAAGTTTGCAATATTGTCACAATCTATAATTCAAACGCAGGGAGCACCTCTTCAACCTGTTTGACTATTCCGTGTTCTCATGTGTCGCATATCGGCACAACCATGACTACGCACACTCAAATCCCACCTCAACACCCATCCTTCTTTCCTTGCCTGTCCCAAGGGGGTCAACATGTTCCCATGACACTTCCCTCCCAATTTATCCACGTCGGCTTAACATAGCAGACGGCTTGTTAACACTCGCTAATGATCGCACCCAGGGAACATGACACGCGACGCTCGCTCTGTGTACAAAGTCACGCCGACATTTCACCGTCGTTAGATGTACGAATCAGCTTCGCACCACCGATCTTCACTCGTTCCGTCTTCTCTTCGTACTACATCTTCGCTTTATCTCGCTTGAGAAGAAAACATTTTGAACGAACCTTGAGCGCAGGATGTAATCGATCTTTCGGCGCCTCGCGCGAATTTCTCTGCTTCTTTTTATTACCACCCGATTTCGTGCAATCACGCCCAGAGTCAGCGGCACGGCGAATTGTCGCATTAAATGCGGTTATATTGATAGTAAGCCGACAGCAATAATGAAGACAGATAACAGGAACACCGGTTGGTGCACATGAATGCCAATCTCTCCGTACTTTTTCCTATATGTTTAACAATGATTCAAAGGATTGACGTAAAGAACTAACCTCAAGGGAGTGATAATGACTGTGTGAAACAGAAGATAAAAGGCAAGACAGAAAAAAAGGTACATACACAAGAACACAAGAGATTGACCTTTGGCTGACAAGGGACTAGAGGAAGGAATCAAAATAATGAAACAGACAGAGCCAAAATGAAAGAGAGTGAGAAAGGAGATGACAGAAAGAAAGGAGATCAAAAGAAGATTTCGGAGAATCGTGGGTGCATATAGGATAGCCTCCATCATGAGAACTGAGATGACATAAGATGGCGTCATGGAAAAAAAAGACCGCTTTAACTCAACCACTACGAGACTCTGAAAACCCCGCTGTCTTTAAATAGGACCAATTCCGTTCCCGTGGGTAAGGAGTTTATGTGTGGATGTCATTGGTTCCTTGGTCACTGCCACTTGATGATGTTAAACTGTTGTTGTTGGTCAATGCGCAGAATAATAATGATAATGATAATAACGATAATAATTTCAATAATGATCAGGAAAATTGACATTATGGTTGCAGGGAACCAGATTTTTCTGAAAATAAATACATGTAAATATTCCCAACAATACCATGAACATTCAAGTCCAAATATACCTGTCTACAGCGGCCACCCAAGATTGACGAAAAAAAGATCAATGACCTTTATATGGAGTTTTAAATGTACCACGATGCCACAAGTTACTCTACAAGACAAGACCATGGAGAAGCGCCATTATTTGTGCTACAGAGAAGAATTTTAAACATTTCGACAACAATCGAAACACCTGCCGCAACAATAACAAAGGACTGTCACGCCTCCAGTTCCTCTGATTGTTTTGATGGAATCTACAAAGGTGTTTTTCCATCGCCCGAATGCTGAAAGGATCTGACTCACGTGATAGACTTTAGATTGCTGCTGCCATGAATGAAATTTATCACGTGTTTACCAAGTGATTCTCACGCGTTTAACACGTGAGTCACGCTTTTAGTACAACGTGAGCTGCTTTTGTTCGAGATCCCATGTAGGTTAAAAAAAAAAAGGTGTTACGACAAACAGGATTTTGCCACGAGTTAATCTCGACTCATTCACGACAAACAAGCAAACAAACTAACTAACAACAGATCAACACAAACAAGAAAAGATGGACGCAAAGAGTGTTTCGGTGTTTCTGTTCATTAGACCCTGCACGTGCGCGGAAGAGTTCTGATTTTCACCACCGCCCCTTGGAGCCCATGCAGAGGCAGCACCTCGCGGAAGAAGGCGTTAAAGTAGGTCTTCGTCGCCTGAGGGGTCAATCGATCGATCCGATGAGGGGATTCAGCCATTTAAAGCGGAACCCGCTCGTGGTTGTGCACGGGACTTCTGCTATTCGGCTGGGCTCGCGATGAACCCTCGACTTCCGCCATGTTTCGCGTCGCCTGACGGTTCCCGGAGTATCACGGTATCCAGTGTCAACCTGGAGTTGATTCTGTCTCAAAGTTGAGTGATTGAGGTATCAAACTGTTTTTCTTTATCTGCTTGTATTTTCTAACTGTTGTAAGTCTACTCTGTTCAATAGCCATCGATAGGCCTACATGAAGCCCTGAATTTTAAAGTTTTTGCTATTTGAAATAATGTGAAAATGCGATGAGTACTTGCTGGGAAATCTTTGGCTCATGCCGATGATTATGACTCGCTTTATACAAGGGACCATCTTTAACACCAAGAGTCGGATAGTACGTCTGAGGACTGAGTATGTTGGATTCCGCTGCCTTCTGAATACTGTAATGCCATACTTTATTTCATCGATCTTAATCAATAGTTCGGTTGATCTATCAACGACGTAAATCCTGCTGAGCAGGCGGGTCAGTATTTCACAATGAATGCTCAGTAGATATGTGCCTCGAAGAACAGATGAAAGAAAAAAACAACAACAAACGCCAACGCTTTCCACACACACATACACACGCACACACACACAGACACCCCACCCCCACCCCCATATACAACCACACACACATACACATAACGAACGTGTTGACCGCCTTGTTCGTTCTTGTCGTTCTGTTTTGGTTTGTTTAGTTTTTTGTTCGATTTTTTTTGTACATGCTCAAATGCTTCACCTTAAGGAACAACCCAAGGACATTTCTCGCGTTGATGCCCAAACAGCAAATACATTACTATTCATGCACACTCGAATTTGATCGTCTCACTACATGTGTCCTGATTGTATTTAACACCGTCTGATGCGAGCAGAAAAGTCAAGAAGGCGCGTAACAATTCATCGATAGCTAAATTCGCCATCAATTACGCTTCACTGCATTCACGGTCATCAGCTCCCCAGTCAGAGATTTATAGAATGGTATTGGCTACCTCAAGAGCAATGCAACAAGTGAACCTCAGTGTTAAGATTATTATCTCACGGATGATGTTGGGCGAAGGAAGAAATATCTTCCACATCCACCACTAACTTGTCAGTGCTGATGTCACGCACTGATGTACACGTCTTGACTGGAGACACGAGGAACATAGAGCGCCTGAAGTCACCTTTCATCAAGAAGGGGATGTTGGTAAGGTGTGGGCGTTGCATTCGTATTAGCGGAGGCGGTGATTATGATGAAGCGCATAAACTAAAAAATAAAAAAAGAAGAAGAAAATGAAGAAAATGAAACAGACCATATGCATTTTGCTGTTTGTGGGATGCAGGTTTAGAGTGGGCCTCGAGCAGATATAGAACTGGGCTACCCAAAGTTTGCCATTCACAGCAAAATATATTCATTGCGTATTCTAATACTTTGCGGCAATGATGATATCTAAGCACTAGGCCATACAGCAGGCAGAGTAGGTAGGGTACAAAATTAATGATTGAGTGTTTCGAATGGAAATAATGTTGAAGAAGATTGTTCCAAAAAAGCGGACCTTGATGTTCGGAGGAAAATGCCCCGTGCCCCTTTGTTGCCTATGTCGTGTATGTAGCGACAATATATGCAAGCACTAGGAGGGTGGTCTTTAGTAAAATTTGAATTCTTCAGCTCGTCACAATGATTTTGTCCTCGTATATTTTTGCCTTACGCAACCTTTGACAGCCTCGAATATATTATGTGACACACCTACGCGCTTCGATGAGGTCAAGTGGTACATAAAATGGCGGTGTATATAGTTTGTATTTGCCCCCCCAAATGTTGATTTCATTTGTTTCTTCTTCTTTTTCTTTTCAATCAGAGGATCAGTTAAAAGTTATTTGAATTACGATTAATTGGTTACTGTTCTCAGAAACATGTTTAATCATTTTACGGAGTAGTGTTTACGAAAACATGCCATGATCATGGCCGGCGCAGCCGTGGGGGCTCGGGCCCCACACTTTAATAGAAATAGATAGGGATCGTGAAGTGTGGCGGCGGTAAGGTTATGTTTTCTCTGAAGACCTCTTTTTTTTTATTTTTTTTTTTTTTTGCTTGTCAGCTGAAGAAACCCGGAAGTGGACGGGTAGAGATGAGCTGAGGACCTTTTTTTTTTTTTTTTTTTGCTTGTTAGCTCATGTGAAACCCGGAAGTGGGAAGTGGGCCCCCACACTTTTGAAAACACTGCGCCGGCCCTGATGATGAACCGCCATCTTTTTCCAGCAGAAACCTTCCCGTGAAGGAGGCGATAAACACTCCCTCGGAGCCGCTGTGTCTCAGTGAATAACACATACTAGTATACGGACTCTCGATCCTGATGTCACTGGTTCTATTCCCTGCGCTATCAGCAGTGGTTGCTTTATCCTCATATCCTAGTCCTGCGGAAGGGACCAACAAAAGCTACAGGTCCCTTGTTAACTTGTTCATAAGCATTCAGTGCTTTCCTCACGACCACGTTAAGCAAACCTTAACTAAAACAAACTATACAAGAAGATGAAAAAAAAAAAAAGAAAGGTGACCGGACATTATTTTTGCTCCTGCGACAATCTCTCCGGTCTTATTTTCTCCAAAGACCGATAGGGTTTGGGTTAGTGTTCGGGTTAGGGTTGTGATAGGGTTTTAGGTTTAGTTTGATATGAGGATTAGAATTAGGGTTAGGGTTATACTTGTGGGTAGACATTTTGTTTGGCCTATAGCTTGCAGATATTTCATATAGGAGCAATTGTCGCAGGGGCAAAATATCATGGAACCTGAAAAAAAAAATGAGTTGTAGGCCTAGACGTAAAAGAGCAATGATAATAAAATTCATGTCGCATGATCGATGAATCACGTGATATATTCAACACATGCCACCTGGTAACTACGAAATCGTATCTTTTTTCATTGGGTTAATGATATTCCACTTTCAGAAGAGTTCACATTACACTCGGGAGAACAAATGAGCGGATATATATTTTACGCCGAGTCAATAATCAAAACCATCTCACGTTTCCCTCCATTTATTGACGAGACACCGCCGCGCAAGAAATGATGTTGTTACAGTTTAGGAATGAGAGAAATGCAAACAAATGAACGCGCTTTCGAGAGTCTCCGATACCGGCGGCGTCCATCGAGGGGAGGAGCGAAGCAAATATGTTTGCAATTTTGCACTGCTTGCATTATGGTTTGTCTGTCTGTTAGGCGTCCTTTTTACGAGATCTCTTGGACTTTGAATTCAGCCGTGCCAAAATCAAGTCTTCGCTCGAGAGTTATTATTTTGGCGTTGGTGTCTTCATTGTGGATGGCAAACAAGGCCAAGAGGTTTATTCACCTTTTCTTTGGGTTCTTGGCAGTCTGATCAGAGAGGAATTTCTCTTACTATGGCAGTATGACAACATAAACATGAATAGATAATTACATGCATAAAGCATGAGTATGCATACAAATACATACTTTTGTTTACACACGCACGCACACACATACACTCTCCCTCAGCTCTCTCTCTCTATACATGTATATATATCTATCTATCTATACATATATAGATATACATAATATTATATAAATATGTATGATATATGTACATAGTATTATATATACAAATCAATACTTTTGTAGGTATGTACATCCATGGACATGTAGAGAAAAATAAACATGAACATCGCACAAAACAAAAAAGACGTTCAAATCATTGAAACACATGGAAAATCGGAAGTAGTCTAGTTTTTATAACCATTATGTAATGTGCATAATAGGTTCCATCAAGGTTGCAGAAACTATTCATAGCGACTCGAAAAAAAAAATCAAGCATACAATACGTAAACAATATAAAATAAATAGGCAACTAAAAAAGATGGGTTTCTTAATTGAGTTCAACTAAAAAAAAAAAAAAAAGGTAACAGGTGAAATCAGCTTTCGTAAGCGTGAGACTAACACAATCTAACAATCGTGCTGATTCCTAACTTTTTAGATTGTTGTGCAAAGTATGAAAGTGTGAAAAAATGGAAAACAACCCATACGTCTCTCTAATGAAACGCAGAAAGACGATAAACCCGCTGTGAACACGGACTCTCGATACGCCTTGTCACTAATCTGAGCTATAGTGATCCCAAAGTATCACAAGACAGGTAGCCATGGCGTGACAAGAATCATCCGGCTTGAGAAAGTCCACAGTATGGACGAAAGCTACAGCCATCAAACATTAAGGTAAGTTGAATTTTTATTCTATTATCTATTCCTAACAGATTAAATTTTTCTGCAACAACACATTATTCATAATTATGGCGGAAAAACAGATTTTTTTTTTCTCACGCCAGAACTTAAACAAAAAAACAATAAGGAGAGAGAGAGAAGAAGGGAGCGATTTCAACTTTGACTCCACCACAATCTGATACTGTGTGACAATTTTATTATGTTTATGATATATTCATAATGTAAGCGAGAAACTTTAAAAGAGAGGGAAAGAAAAAAGACGAGCATAATAACATATAACGTCTAATAGCATTTTGAATAGGGAGACAGTGTGGAGAGATAAGGGGTGTGTGTGTGAGAGAAAGCGAGGAAGTAATATATAGATATATAATTATATTCATATGTAACTAGGGAACGTGCATAGAGACGGGGGGGGGGGGATGAAAAAGGAGAGGAGTGGGAGGGGATGGATGGCAGGTCTCTGAAACTCGACCGGACACCCATTAATACCCCTCAGAGGAACACGGGGAGACGGCTGGTGTTTCATTAAATGCAATCATCAAACCCCATAAATTTGCAGGAGATATGGAACCGTCATTCTCACTATCGCGGAGAAAAAGAGATATGAGGACGAACGAGGCAGGGAACGCTTGAAATTGCGCCGAGAAATTTTCCCGTCCTCTCCTCTTTTTTCTTCTTTTTTTTAAAGGCATAAATTCTGAAATCCGATCTGCGTCACGAAATTAGCGCGGGCTCCTAGGGCTTGCCCGCCGTAAACATTTCTCACTGCGCGTACCGACAATGATGAGGAAGTAGAAAATAGGTTAGGCGTGACTAACAGGTTGATTTCAGAACAGGAAGGGACTATAGGGCACCCACGTGGTTTAATCTTAGCCGTATGGATCCGTATTTAAAACGATCTGCGACTGTAAATACTCCTTGCCCCTAAGTGCGCGTAAAAGGATCCCACCAGTTATGGGCAATTTCAACATCCGAAACGTCACAAATGCACCGACGTCGAAAAACAAAACCCCATTCATGCCTCCAAACATTATCTGACATGTATGAAGTATAGGGAGTCGACACTTGATCCACGTGCCGCAGAAAGCCAATGAAACTCCGTCTGTTTCCGACAGTTGGATTAGCGAACGGCGACTTCGGTGTCATAGTGATATGGCGGTGAGACAGAAATGTCATGATATTATGAGGTATAGGCATTTCGTGATATTATGAGTCAGTTATTTCGTGGTATAGTGCTACGGAAAAAAATAAAAGTGATATTAAGAGAAGCTTTATTTTAGACGGCCTTATCGAGAATATTTCTCACGTAAAAAAAGAAGAAATATAAATGTTATCCCAAGTCATTCTGTACAATATTGCCTTGTCAAATTCAACTTTACTTCGTATTCAAGTTGGCTGATATGAATATGATAATATCAAATATTGTACATTTCGTTGCCAATCCGTTTTGGTTTATTTAGTAATGACATTAAAAGTGGACATAAAATAAGACATCATTTACGGCATTTTAACGTTTCATATTTCTACAAATCAATGATACTCGTCAAATGGCCAAAATGATGATGACATCACCTCACAAGTCTCTAATCAATATGAGTTAGATCTTTGCTTAATCGCGTCAAATCATTATGGTCTCGTATAAAATAGACTAGCGTGGATAACTTTTTTGTGTGTTTTTGGGGGCGAGGAAAGTTGCTGTTTGATGAAACATTGACCAAATTATAACTTAGATAATATTAGGTTTGTGTTTTAAGCAGGGACAGAGTTATGAGATGAAGACATCATCGCTTCTTTCAGTTTTCGTGTATTTGGCGAAAATATGTGAATTCGTCAATTCCATAACTTTTTCTTTTACATTCATTTTTTAAATTTCAATGACTACTTAGACTGCGATTTTACTCTATTAATAATAGAACGTGATGATGAAATGTCTTGGATTCTGTATTTGCCCAATTCTACTGACATTCTTAAGACATGATATCTTTAAGGTTCTTTTGTCAGGCGCTTTTTATTTAAAATACAATGCAATAAACTTTTTTTTAGATAAAAAAAATTAACAACAGAGAGACTGAAATAAGTATCAGCAACACACTTTTTGATCAAGATCACCGATGACATTACAGGATATTATTATAAGTACTATTGGTATCATCAGTGCCATTGATAATACATGTATATTAATTAAGCCAAATCGAGACATTAATGTACCCTACTCCCAATAAATATAATAATGTTTGTGTATTAGTATTAGTATCAAATCTACACGCCTTGTCGTCGTTGTTACCGTTCAATCATCCCGATATCCTGCTATCTTAACAATATCCCTATAAAATGGGCAGGAATCGCACCCTTTGACCTTTACCGTTCATGAATAGTGCATTTTTGTAATAAAAGTTAATGCATTATAATATACGTAATTCAGTTTTAACAGCCTTATTCTGTCCTGTCCCAACGTGAATATCTTTTAACCTTACATTCAAGAACAAGTTTTCAATCACTGTCTGCACCATAACACTTAAACATAATCCCAAAAGGAGTTTTATTTTGTTTGTTTCATTGTCCATCTGAGAAGATGGCTGGATAGCCCATATTTATCTGCTCCTTGATGGTCTTCCATAGGGTCCATTTGGATGTTGGGCTGGACCACTGGGTTATGCACCCTGCTCTTATACGGGACTGTGTCCTTAATGTGAATGAATATCATTCGGAGTTTTGCCTACATAAAGAAAAGTAATAATCATCGACAAAACCAAATTTTAGACCTTCCATTATATATAAATTGCTTAATGGAGCCATTAATACTGCAATTCGAATGCACGCACACACACATACACACAAACACACCACACTTATACATACACACCCACGTATCATTCACACACAAAAGCATGAAGTCATGGGAGATACGAGATCATATGAAAAGGTCAGTGAACGTATAGAATACACAAATCACTCCTCATATTGGTTGCACGCGATATATGATCGGAAACCCGTGCACTATCATGCGCTCATCTCCCGCATCACGGAATCACGTTGCTCGCCACGATTCAAGACAGCGATCCCCCCTCAGGAGAAAGCCACGGGGGCTCGAAAACGCCTACGGCTTTTTTCCCCGAGGCCTTTCCCAGTGGTTACAGGCCTCGTGATCGCTTCCAGGTAATCTGCTCAGCCCGGCCAGGAGTGATTTCATTAATCCTGAGCAATTCTTTAAAAGGGGGTCGAGACATCATCATTGGATGAGGGCAAATAGTCGCCGACGGTTCATTTATACTTATCCGAGGCTCGCGGGGGGCTTACAGCGCGCGTGAGTGCATTGCTATGTACGTGAAGAGGAACAATTGAGGGTTTTTAGCTCGAAGTGGACGGAAATTCCCATGCCTTATGAATAATCACGTCATGATGTAAACTAATAGTAGGTCTAATCCGGGAGTGGAGTATCATTCCTTGGCTAAGGAGATTCATGTTGAAAATTACTCGGGAGTTAAGAGTTTTGTGCTCTCAACCTGGACAAAAATCCTATTTACATTATAGATGGATAGTAAGGCCAAGCACACTAGCTAATCCTCCCTTCCCCCAAAAACTTTAATTCACTGCAGTGTGTCTGTGTGCGTGTGTGTGATTTACAGACATGGGCGCATGTGCGATGTGAAAGATAATTATGTTCATGCGGTACAATAATGTTGTTTTGTTTTGTTTCGTTTTTGTTTTGATTTTTTCCCCTGGATGTCAATGTGGGCAGCATTACTATGATGTTACAATAATCTGGATGAAGAAATCAACATCTTTACTATTCTCCATTCTTTCAGGGATTATTACAGAAAGAATAAATACGTGTTTTTCAAGGCACGCCTTTGCAAAAGAGATCACAACAGCCAAACTAAAATAAATCGAGCTTGCTCTTCTGAGAATTAACTACCACTGCCCAGTGGTAACGTAAGCTCAGTGGGACATTCACGTGTCAAACTGGATCACTATACATTAAAAATTTACTAATATATATATTGTTTTTGCCTGATTCGCTTCTTTCAATTTTGTCATTTACTGATAAACATGCAAAATATTTCCTTCTTTTTTTCACGAGGAGAAGAAGTTCAGAAATACACGGACGAAAAGCTAATTCGAATGTAACAGTCACGCCATGTGAAGAAGTCCCTCTGCGAAGTGTTTCACATCTTGCGAAGATAACAAAAAACCAACCGCCGTAAATCCGCGATTCACCGACGCTGACGAAATACGAAGAATCTACACCATTCCTCCGACTTGCTCAAAATCTAGAATCGCTTGCAGACAAACACATGAGTCGTGTAGTCGCCATTAAACATCAAATTAACGAGCTTATACTGTCGTTCAAACAGAGATGCTCTGTGAATTTGCAGGCTATTCATTTCTTGGGGTGGACGCTTTTAGGAGAGACAGGACGCTTTTAGTGAAAGTGAGCTGTGTCAACTTTCAGGATCCGATGCCTTGTCTTTTACAGAGGGTTGATTCCGTCTTACTAGATTTATTGTCTGAACTAAAAGTCTGTCCCCTGAGCCTAGAGGGGGTTTGTTCGTCAAGGATTATAGTTTCCACCCAGTTTCTTCGACGCGATGTAACGGAAGTCCTGTATACCGCTTTCTCCCCTGTGTATAGGAGCCCAAACCCACAGATGGTTAACCACCGACTTACTTCGGATGTATATGTGCTTGTTTGGCGTAAAATATCTTTCTCTGGGGTATCACGCGGTTACTGAATTAGACCATAATTTTTCTTCTGTATACCGCAAACTTTAAATCCCGTCACCAATAGATCATTTTGTGTCCCCAATAGACAATTTAAAGTGTAGTTCGACAAATAGCCATGACTCGATATTTCTTTCTTTTACTTCATTTTTTTTCTTCTAAATAGGAGATGAATATGAGGCATTCCTGGTATATAAAAAGGAAAATGCTACCTCAAACGGCACTAAATTACAAATTATTTCATACCGGTTCCATTATGAATCTTGGTATCTCTTTCAATATAGGTCGCCATTGATTAACAAAAGATAAAGAAAATGTGATTTATATAAGTTTATAGCAATTTAAAAAGAAATGTATCCTAAGGCATTCTGCCTTGCTTTGCTGGAAGCTAATACTCATAGTTTTATTTGATTTTTTTTTTGGATATCTTCCTCTACTATGGCCCTTTTAAATTAACTGTAGGGTATTTCCTACATCTCGTACAATACATTGCAATTGCAGTGTCCCAAAACTGTTTATCCTTATCATAGCAATACATTAATTGTTTGTCATTTGATTTTTTGTTTTGAGCAAAATACTAGTCCTGAGAACTTTATCAACTCACAGGGATGCCATGTCCTTACACTCAGTATCGTATACGGATTTTCATGTAATAGTCACAATACAAATTCTATCTCCAATCCTTGAATATCATGCACGATGCGACTGTCCCCGAAAGAGAATAACTTGACAGTTGGTCGATGGCTGCTTCATATCAAATGACATCGACCGTGTCATGTATGTCACCTGAGACAGACACTTAATCCACAGCACTCCTCTCTTATACACTGGGGAGTTTCACAGCAGGTACCTGATGGGGAAACTGAGCTCCCATGGGGCGGTTGGATTTAGCACGTGTGCCGATGTGTTGTGCCGTAAAGCAGCACCCTGTCTAGAATGCTCCCTTATAATATCAAGGAGGGGAGTGGGAGCCTTTCATGATATGCGGGCTTGGTTCCAGAGAGCGGGATAATGATTATGTATTGTTATGAAGCACTATATGCGCCAAGTTTTTAAACTGCGGAAAGGCGATTCATGCAAAAACAACAACTACTATTACAAAATATCATATCTTTCATAAACGGCCTTCAATAGTCAGGATATAAAATGATATTCCCAGCTCAGTGCAAACGTGGGAGGGGTGGGTATGTCCCCTTTTGTTTGTTTCATTTCCATCTGTTTAAGACAAGACAACTAGATAATCCATATTCAAGTGCGCTGTAGTGTTGCTGGTCTTCCATGGGGAACGGTTGTATGAATTGTGTGTAATTTGGGAGGACCACTTCACTGCGTCAAGCACCTTCTCTTTGCGATAGATAAATAGAGCAGAATCTTGTACCTGCGTGTATTGTGACTTTCTCACACACGCGGGACCTCCCTTGATTTTGTCCTATCCAAGGGACAGAGTGTTTTGAATCTACTGGAGGAGACGGCGTGATAACACACAACATTGCTAAGCAAGACTCACAGAGTTTCGAACCCGCGTCCGAACCGTAGCCATGTGATTGCAAGGCAGATAATGGTTATCCCACGAAACCGACACCAATGAGTCATACTGTCCACGAGAGTTCGACATTGAAAAAAGGTTCATGAGTTTGTTTGTTCATTTTCCATCTGAGAAGATGGCTGGATAGCCCATACTCAGCTGTGCTAAGCTGGTCTTCCATGGGGTCCAGTTGGATGTGAGGCGGGACCACTTCACCGGGTTATACACCCTGCTCTTTGCGATGAATGAAAGAAGCGGGTGCATGAGTTGTGACTCTCTCACACACGGGACCTCCATTTCGTATCCGAGGGACAGAGTGTTTTGCCTCTTGCTAGAGGGGACGGTATGATTACACACAACATTGCTCAGTTCAGACTTAGGTTCGAACCCGGGCCGCTTGGGTCGGAGGCAGACGTGCTACCGACTGAGCCAACTCACCGCCCTCACATGAGTCATATAGCCCACGAGACACACAGCCCATGAGTTGTACAGTCGACATGTTATACAGCCCATAAGTCTGACACTCGTAAAACAAGGCTAACAAATTCGACACTAAGCAATAAAGGCCCACGAGTTTGACACTATGTGTGCAAAAATGGCTTGTGTCGAACTCTAGGGCCTTGTTTGCTGAGTGTCGGACTCATGGACCTTATTCGCTTAGTGTCGAACTCATGGGCTGTATGACTCGTGGGCTGTACAACTCGTGGACTGTGTGATTTATGGATGTCGAACTCGTGACATGCACCCGGCGGATACTCTACCGACTGAGCCACCTCGGCTTCCTATATCTCCGAGGGTAAGACGACGAGGAGCAAATTAAGGAGATTCTCATAAAAATTGAAAGAATGCTATCGATGTCACGGCAAAGAAGCATGGGTCAGGAAAGCAGAGTATGGGAATACACGAACTCGAACCCATTCACTGGCCTAAAAAAAAAAAAAGAAGCAAAAATGACGGTCGTATAGGGCTAAGTAATGTTCTAATTGACACAACGTGACAAAGTCGACTTTGATCGAATTACGGCCACCATAGCGTTTGAGCTATCCCATCAAAGTATACATCTGATGTGGTTGTTGCGTGATATAGCGACAGTGACTCAGATGTATATTTATCGTTTTCCATGTTCAACTCAACGAACGAGTCTCATATTATACTTCATTCATGATCAGTAATCATATTAACTACATGTGTATAGCCACAGACAGAGATACACGCAGGGAGCTAGATCACACAGTCAAATGGATCTGTGTATAATGTATAATGCAAAAGCTACTGGGGATGATCAGATTCATTGAAATATTAAAATCACTAATACACTACACATTCATAAGCAGCCTTCAAGATCTTTCATTTCTTTCTAAAAAGGACCTATTTAAGAAGACTTTTTTCCTCTCCAGGATGGTCAACATTTATACCATTAGACGAAGAAACACACTAACGAAGACAAAATGGCGTATTTTGTTTCAATTTGAAAAAAAAAAACACTATCAAATAACAATACAAATAATAGGGAAATCATGAACAAACGTTTATGAACCAGGAACACCGAAGCTATATCAGTACACACTATATACACACACACCCTCACACACACACACACGCACACACACACACACACACACCCTCACAAACACACACACACACACACACGCACACGCACACACACACACACACACACACACACACACTCGCACACAATGAAAATAAAGCTAGACACGTTAATGTTCCCCCAAAGGTATCATTTTCTCCTCCTGTCAGAAACACACACACAACCAAGAGAAAAAACTATTCGCCCTATGCCCAGACCGTGTTGTCGTAACTGGAATAGGATTATTTCTTCATCAACCAACACTTGCTTTCTCTGAACTTCAGGACACAACGAATTGTATTCGTGACCTCTCCGATTCAATTTACGTCAAAACGTGCCTTGAATAATTCAGATGAGAGGCACTCATCCCTTTACTATGATCCACTCGTACGATGAGATATCATCCCTTTTGAGACAGGATTACTTTAATACTCCTCCTATAGAGCTTTCTGACTCATATCAGATATGATTATTTTTAGGAAAGGCCTCTTCCCTTCATAACCTACACGACTAAAACGGCATTCATCACCGAGTATTATATGCTATACCCCGTAAGAAAATGCTTTAGCTCTATCTTCATCGAAAGACAAACAATAATTTAGAAAAAAAAAACATCAGAAATGTCTAAAAGATAAAAAATTAAGAATTCAAGAAGTGTCAAAAGGGTATTATGATTGCCTGGGCTCATGACTTATTTGCATGATCAAGTGTAAAGACGAGGTAAAACGCGATACGGCACCGCAATAAATTAGACCAACAGCCCCCCCCCCAAAAAAAAAAAAAAAAAAAAACAAAAACAAAAACAAAAACAAACACACATACACACACACACAACAACAACAAACAAACAAACAAACAAACAAACAAAGCAAATACGTCGCAAGGGAAAGCTTTAATAGCAGAATGGTAAAAACAAATGAATCTGTCAATAAAAATTATCAAAAGCAAACTATAAGGAGAGTGAGCGAATCTGCCTATATTCCAAAAATACACATATTCATTTAGTTACGAGTTCTTTATCAATATTTGTCGTCGGGTACGCTACGTCGGTTATTGGCAAGATAATGATTGTGACCTTAAGATGTGAACGTGGTTGCAGCCTCATGATGTGAGATATGCTTATGACAGACGAAGAGCTACTGAGCTAGGTCTGGTGCCTGAGACCCCGGGTGCAGCCGGCCAGAGTGCATTAAACGTGTAATGAGAGATTCTTGGTCAGAGAGAAGTGCCCGCCGTATATCGATCTCGAGCAAATGTCATAATACACAGGATCAACATTTTCCCCTGCCGTTTCCCGCCGTCCCAGAAAGGCTGAGGGCCCATGGAGAATTCATTGCACTTTCTGCCCTCCTGGCATTGTGAGGTAATCAAATTGAGTTGCTTCATTTCTTTTTCCTTTCTCCCCTTTACGTCTCGCGCCCTTTCTCGGTTCCCGTGCAACTCAATTGTGCACTCGAATGATGTGAGTGGCCCGATATTTTACTCGCTTTGATCCAAGTACCCACTTCGGTGAACAAGCCGAAGCGTGCAACTCGATACCAACTTATAACATGCCGAAAATAACCACTTTCAACGATGAAATGTCTCGTCAGTTCGTTGCGAGTGTGTATGTACGTGATGCGTGGTGGTGGCGTGGTAGCGATGGCGTGCATGTGTGTGAACATGCTCTTGTAATAGGTGTGCAATAGATGTGAAAGTGTCCAATGTGAGCGTGTGGTAGAATCAGGCATATAACGCAATTTATCTATAATCATATTAACTGTCATTAAACTGCACACATATCCGGAAGCACGCATCACATCGCTTTAACCACACAGACAGTATAAACCGAAAAACGTCTTGATACTTGCTCTCTTAAAAGTGTGTATGTACTTACGTAAACACGAATATACAGATATATGAATCGATATGATGTATATAAATACTGCGTGTCCCTTTTCACCACAATCTTCCTACTTTAAATAGCCAAGGGGTGCAGGTGTCTTGTTAATTGGTTATGTCTCCGTAAACATCCGTGCGCGAGAGTAAGAGTGCAAACCAATCAGACCGGAATCGATCCCTCGTTTTGCCCCCTGGATGCCTCTCTCACGCTCTTGTTTTAACTCCACCACTCCCACCAACAACCTTATTTGCCCACCATTTTAGCGGCACCTTGAGGTGGTTATCCTGAGTGGGGTTAACTAGATTGCTCTGTTCAAGCATCATGTCTGGCGTAAGCATCCGAAAGCCGTCACTGTAGCCAATAACGATATATATCTTAGCAAGGCGGGCATTTAATTACATCCTGGCATATGCCCGTCTGTACCTCCTCGCTTCTGAGTTTATACCAAGACAAGATGTTTCCTACCACGATGTTCCTCTCGCTCCAAATGGAAACCAGACGCAGGACTGAAGAGGGTCGTGACATTGGTAGAGACCTCTGGAAGAGCAGTGTGCTGCTGCTACTCCTCTCATAGTAACTTTAGACAAGTCTATCATATGATAATAATAATGATAATCAGAATGACGATAATAAGGTGACACCACATTTGCTCCCTCGGCAGTTCCTCCGGTCGTATTTTCTCTAATGACTTTGGTTTAGGGTAAGGGTTGTAATAGTGTTTTAGGTTTAGTTTGATGTGAGGATTAGGATTAGGGTTAGTAATGTTGATGACAGTAATGAAAACAACATCAATAATGATGATGATAATAATGATGATGATGATGGTAATAATAATAATAATAATGATAACAATAATAACAATAATGATACTAATAATAATGATAATAATAATAATAATAATGATAATAATAATAATAATAATAATAACAATAATAATAATAACAATAACAGTAATACCGTGCTGAAAAGAGCATAATGTCCCACAATGTGAAACAAACTATGAACCTGGGATGCAGTGTGAAATCTCTTCACATTGTTAAATTCGAGCATTTAACATTGTGAATATACAATGCGGCATCAATTCAGAGTGTGAAACAAATTATTAAAAAATCTCTTCACATTGTTAAATTCGGGCGTTTAACATTGTGAATATACAATGCGGCATCAATTCAGAGTGTGAAACAAATTATTACTATCTAACCACACCATGGTGCACCATGGTGTGAAATCATCTTCACACTGTTAAATTCGAGAGTGTTCACATAGCAATAATTGTGAACACTATCTAGGAAACGGTGATTATGGAAACGTTTAATGTTAGTCTCTGCTGCGCGAGCAACATTGAAATCACGGAATCAGGATTTTTTTTTTTTGCCTTTAAATCGAACAAAATAAAAGAAAACAAAGAATAAAACGGAGGGATTTTAATCAACAGGCAATGCCAGGTAAATCGAGGCATGGGTGTGACTCGGCTGTTCGCCTGAATACGGCTCAGCCGCGAAACACCTGCCACCGCCGCGGCGGTCTCTGAGACGGCGCGCCGTCTCAGAATTAGTCCGCCTGAACAAACAGAAGATGGGGCAAATTTTTCACTGCGAACTTTTGATATGGTGTCTTTAAGCGGACCAGAAAGTAAAAACACGCTCAAATCAGCGAACAAATCCTCCCATGATGATAACGATAATAATACCTTTTTACTACCTTGTCACTCCCACCAACAACCTTATTTGCCCACCATTTTAGACCTCTGGAAGAGCAGTGTGCTTACTCCCCTCATAGTAACTTTAGACAAGTCTATCATATGATAATGACAATGATAATGATAATTAGAATGATGATAATAAGGTGACACCACATTTGCTCCTTCGCAGTTTCTCCGGTCGTATTTTCTCTAATGACTTTGGTTTAGGGTAAGGGTTGTAATAGGGTTTTAGGTTTAGTTTGATGTGAGGATTAGGATTAGGGTTAGTAATGTTGATGACAGTAATGAAAACAACATCAATAATGATGATGATAATAACAATAATGATAATGATAATAATAATAATAATAATAATAATAATAATAATAATAATAATAATAATAATAATAATAATAATTTTAATGGTAATAATAATAATAATAATAATAATAATAATAATAACAATAATAGTAATAATAATAACAGTAATACCGTACTGAAAAGAGCATAATGTCCCACAATGTGAAACAAACTGTGAACCTGGGATGCAGTGTGAAATCTCTTCACATTGTTAAATTCGAGCATTTAACATTGTGAATATACAATGCGGCATCAATTCAGAGTGTGAAACAAATTATTACTATCTACCCACACCATGGTGCACCATGGTGTGAAATCATCTTCACACTGTTAAATTCGAGAGTGTTCACATAGCAATAATTGTGAACACTATCTAGGAAACGGTGATTATGGAAGCGTTTAATATTACTCTTTGCGCGCAAAGCAACATTGGAAATCACGGAAGCAGGATTTAATTTTTTTTTTGCCTTTAAATCGAACAAAGTAAAAAAAAAATAAATAAAACGGAGGGATTTCAATCAATAGGCAATGCCAGGTAAATCGAGGCATGGGTGTGACTCGGCTGTTCGCCTGAATACGGCTCAGCCGCGAAACACCTGCCACCGCGCCGCCGCGGCGGTCTCTGAGACGGCGCGGCGTCTCAGAATTAGTCCGCCTGAACAAACAGAAGATGGGGCAAAATTTAATGGTAATAATAATAATAATAATAATAATAATAATAATTATAATAATAATAATAATAATAATAATAATAATAATAATAATAATATACCGTGCTGAAAAGAGCATAATGTCCAACAGTGTGAAACAAACTGTGAACCTGGGATGCAGTGTGAAAACTCTTCACATTTTAAATTCGAGCATTTAACATTGTGAATATACAATGCGGCATCAATTCAGAGTGTGAAACAAATTATTACTATCTAACCACACCATGGTGCACCATGGTGTGAAATCATCTTCACACTGTTAAATTCGAGAGTGTTCACATAGCAATATGTGAACACTATCTAGGAAACGATGATTATGGAAACGTTTAATGTTACTCTCTGCGCGCAGAACAACATTGGAAATCACGGAATCAGGATTTTTATTTTATTTTTTTGCCTTTAAATCGAACAAAGCAAAAAAAAAAAAACAAAAAATAAAACGGAGGGATTTCAATCAACAGGCAATGCCAGGTAAATCGAGGTATGCGTGTGACTCGGCTGTTCGCCTGAATACGGCTCAGCCGCGAAACACCTGCCACTGTCGTCTTAGAATTAGTCCGCCTGAACAAACAGAAGATGGGGCAAATTTGTTCACTGCGAACTTTTGATATGGTGTTGAAAAACACGCTCAAATCAGCGAACAAATCCTCCCTCTTCCTCTCCTCCCATGATGATAACGATAATAATATCTTTTAACTACCTTGTTTATCACTGCAATTATTATCACCTTTATGATCATCAGTGTTATTAATCATTATTACTAAATATAATTAATCTTCCCGATCGTTACTATTTTTATAATATCTGCAGTATTATCAACATTTTACCATTATCGTCATATCATTGTCGTTATTGATATTATAGACGCAATACTGTTGATAATTCTTAATGTCATGTTTGTCCATTCTGAGGCCTTGATGTTGTTTGTCAAACATTGCTAGGTAACTTGTCCGACTGTGTCATATTGAAATGACACATTTGATATATTTTCCGAGGATACGTATACTACTAGGGCAAGGCTAAAAAGCATAAACTGGTTGTTCGTAGTAAGGAGCAGAAAAGGTTAATGCCACGTTGATAGCGGAAATAGTTTTCGTTGCCTTAGATTGAATTGGTGCTAAGCAATAATCATATCACAAGTACTATAAATGTCAATTTTTTTTTTGTCATTTTGTCAAATGTCAGTTTTTCTTTTTTTACACAACAGCAAAAATACATACAGTTGAACCTCTATTATCCGGATCTCTCTATTATCCGGACGCAATCTCGCCGTGATTTTTTTTTTTATAATTACGGGAAGAAAGGGGGATTCCCAACTCCTTGAGAACTCCTACCCAAACACACATGAATTGCATATTACTTCCAATATGATTAACATACATTGCATCAAATTTCCTTCCAAATTGCTTACCTTCAGTAATTTCAACATCCCGAAACATCCCCAAATGTAACAATGAAAAGGTTGCAGTATACACATTGCTACATGTAGCACTACAATGGGCTACATCAGTACATGTGTATGTATATGTACATGTATAAAGCATTGAGTCTCCCGTATCCGGCCAAATCCCTTATCCGGATGAGCCCCGGTCCCGACTTGTCCGGATATGAGAGGTTCAACTGTAGTTGGATCCAGCAGAGACCATAGTAAAAGTTATAAGTTTCATCATTTAGTTGATCGTTATTTGCATCTTTTCCACACAAAATCCAAGGTTTTCGGGGTTGGGACTTTGATAAATTATGTAGACCAGTAAAAGGAGAGAGAAAGGGAGAGCAGGGCGGGGTAGGGGGGGGGGATGATCTTACATGATGATGTACTACGATGCATTATAGAGCTGATTTTGCCATAATCGTCCCTTCATTTCTGTTGATAGCTCTTTTATATTTCTATCACCTGGACTCCTTTTCTTACCAAATTTGTCAATTGATTCGTCACAATATATTCTACACTCCATTGCCTCATTTTAAATTTCTGTTGCTAGCAGTTTGCTGCTCATAAAGCCTTTTCTATGCCCATTAAATTAATCCACTAAAGCATTTACGATAACACTATACACTGCAATTCGGTTAATGAGAACTTGTCAGAAATAGCACATGTATCATGATTAATTTATTGCCAATTCTCGGCATGGTAGAATTTCTGATTATATTATTGTCCTGAGCGTGAATGATAATACAACATACACACGCATTCTATGCACACACAAATACACACGCATTCTATGCACACACAAATACACACGCACACACACACACACACACACACACAAACGATTTGCAACATGAACAATCCAGGAGGCAATGACTTTTAAACAAACAACTTTGTTGTTTGTGCGTCCCTGGAACATCGCAGAGATTAAGACTGATCCTCCAAACAGATGGAACAGACTGTGGTCGGCAGACGGTACACTTATCCATCTCACTCCATCACCATGGCAACAGCGACACGTGGGCAAGGAAGGATGATGCTACAGTCACCCAGGTACGCCAGGGGCTTATACGCATAAATCGCTGTCCTGGAAGAACACCGGGGCGCCGAAGCGACACTTTCAATTTCACTTTGCGATTTAAAGACACCCGATTCATATTCATTAATACAAAGTGAGAGGAGCTTTGTGTGAATATCGGGATTATCCCTATCGAAAACGTCGCTCTAACTTGAATTTGAGAGCGAAGATCCCGAAAATCCTGCCGTACAAAGAACTTTTGCCGCCAAGACCCATTCGTGGATGAGGATCGGACTTGGTCTCTAAAGCCAGTCTTATAAATTTACAGCGATAGTATACCTGTTAAAGTGATCTAGCTCCCTCGACATTAATGTTGGGCTATCAACAAGCATGCTAAGTCCGTATAGGTGTAAAGGAGAATAAAGAAGGTGATCAAAAACACAGAAAGAAACAAAGCATAACTACCATGTACGCGCATTACTGTGCATTGTGGCCTTCTCGATCGCGCTGAGCCCTTGCTGTGCCTCCTTTACCGATTGGCGCAGCTGTCTGAACACACATTGTCAATGTAAAGAGATTACACTAACTATCACCAAAGCTAATGTATTTATAAAAGAATGTACATGGGGGCCCTGTGACATAGTGGATAAGACTCTCGAATCAAAATCGGAGGACCCGAGTTCGATTCCCGCCCAGCGCTTACGTCCTTGGACAATTTTTTTTTTTTTTTTTTTTTTTTTTTTTTTTTTACCCACAATGTCCCTCTCCATCCAGGTGTATAAATGGGTACCTGGCAACGCTGGGGTAATGATAATGGCAGGGCCCTCTGGTAGAGCAGTGGCAACACTGAAGAGGCTACCATGGATAAATAAGACATTATTATTATCATATTGTATTATACACAGTCATCCTCGATGATGGTGTAGCTTTACCTTGTAATACAGACCACACCTAGATTACTTAATGCTGATTTAAAAGCATGGTAAGTGACGTGAAGTGACTTGGCACATAAGGGGGTAAGAGTGTTGTCAGTTTCATGAATGTGAACAGAGCCTTGTAAAAATGTTTGCCAAATGGTGTGATGGATTCGAATATTTGCAGTGTAAGACATGTAGCTCCTGGCAATTTGGAATTTTTCTTTTGTTTTTCTTTGCTTTTACTGGAATACCATGTCCAGCGGGAGACATGTAGCTCCTATGGCGATTTGAAAATTTTTCTTTTGTTTTTACTGGAACACCATGCCCACATTGTGGCGAAGTCTTTAAAAGCAAAAACATTGCAACAGATTTAAGAATTTAACCACTAGGAACATGATAACTTTCACGATTGATATTGCCGTCGGGTTTCGTTTCCTGCGTTGATACAACGATGCCGCAGCTGCTGGACAGACTGACCCTAAAAAAAAAATCTGCCATCACCCTCGCAGAATCAGAAAAAAAAATGAAGAAGGAATGCAATCTTAGAAAGGCAAAATTATAAAAAGAACGTAAACAAAATCAACAGGCCACTAACCGAACAAAAAACAAGAACCTTTGTGCTTTAAAAGCTCCAGAATGTGTGCACTTTGACATCTTTCTATCACATTCGACGAAACAAAGAAACAATAACCACATAAATGCTACTACATCTGTAATCACTTCCATTTTCATCTTACTCTTAAAGAGGGAAATCCACTCCAAAATTGTATCGATTTCATTTGAGAGAGAGAGAGAAAAAAATCCCACCAGAACAGTGAAAAAATGATCAGAGTCGGAGAAGAAATAAGTAAGTTATGACATTTTGAAATTTTGTTTATTTTCTTTTTTTTTGGGGGGGGGGGGCAATAACTTCTTGATCAGTCGTTAATGAATGTTCAAATCAGCAATTTGATGATGTCATTCTCTCACAATTTCTCATTCATTTCATGCAGAAATGACCAAAAATTTCATATTTCAGATGTTTAAATGTAAGACTTGCCTTAAAATCACCAAAAAATAAGAATGAACAAATGCTAAATCTTATCTACTCTGGCATGGAAATATACTTTTACCTGTATAAGCTAAAAATAACATTCCCGCCCCCCCCCCCCGAATTTCATATATAACATACATGGAAATTGTGAGGGCATGACATCATCAAATCGCTCATTAGAATATTCATAAGGACTGGTCAAGAAATGTTTCCGAGGAAATGAAGAATTTCAAAATGTCATATTTTCCTTAACTCTTATTCGATTTTTTTTTTCTTGTCATTTGTAGAACCTTCTGTATAGGGAATTGTTCCTCTTTCTTTAAGAGTTAACAATGATTATTCATTTTTGGGGTGGATTTCTTCTTTAAGGGAAGAAAGACGCCTTGGGTTCTGAATGCATCACGATGTTTGAACTGTGCCCATATTTTGTTACTCAGGTAGAAGCAAAGTAATGGTGAGTCTTAAAATGTCTCAGCACGTTTCAGCCTTTCCCCTCTCCCCGACGCTCTAGGAACAGCAAAGGAACAATCAGTAATCTTTAAACTGATTCAGCATATTTGAACTTTGCCCTATTTTTTTTTTTTGTTACACTTGGGAGAGCAAACAAACTTGTCTCATCGAAATACTTCCGAACTATAGAATTTCATATTGATTCCAAACATGCAAAGAAACAGTCAGTCTCGAAAATTCTCCGCATAATTCATTTCAAACTTGGTGTCATCTGTCCATCGCCCTCGGGAAGTCATGGAAACGGTGAGCCTTGAAATACGTTCCGGAAGTTTTGGCTCTGCAGACGCAGCATCATTCTCAGTATTCAGAAAGACAAAGAGAGATTGAGAGAGAGGGAGAGGGGGGGGGGGGGTGGGGGAGGAGTAAAAGGGAGGGAAACAGACAGATAGATAGACAGACAGACAGACAGACAGACAGACAGACAAACAGACGGACAGACTTGGCACACTTTCACTATACTCTCCATCACTACAGACCCACTGCGACGCCATTACTTTCAAACTACTTACTATTCGCAGCTGTCGTCTGCTGACGCGCGCCTTTCTTCGATCGCAAGCTTTCGAATTCAACCTATTCTCGCGCGCTTCCTCCCATCCACATTAAGATGGCACTATTTCCTCGCCCCTCTTCCCCTCCGGATGAATATTTTATTGGCGGTTACGCGGGGGAGAGATATCAGATTTACTTTTCAACCCATCATCCGACATCTTGGTGGTCGGTGACCAATATTTGGCGCCAAAGACAGACCATGGTCAGGCAGCCAACTAATGATGTCATAGAGGTGAATGGTTTCAGAGTCCCTCCAAGCTGCTGGACACCGGTGTTGCCGCGTGTCCGGTTACAAGTCGCAAGAGACACTTGACATCAACGTCCATGAGCAACAAGACACAACCGAGGATTATTCCTGAGCAGTCACGAGAGGCCATGCTTTTTCCTTTACCATGTAGGAAAAAATATTCACCATTATTCACGATGAGTCCGTGGAGTACGGTTGGATTAAAAGAAATCAAATCTTATTAACCCCTTCCATAAGAGAATCTGAAATTCCTAATGACTTTGCACAGGGTTAACCAGGTCCCAGATGGCGATTGATTAAAAGTTTAATGCACTTTTCACAAACGAATAAGCGGCTTACTTCAATTACATATCAGAGTTGAGTTCGTTACCACTTGGATTGTGTATAGGCCGAAAATGAATGCTTGCAACATTATTAAATCATTTTTATTGCTCGAAATTCATGATTACACAGTGTATTAAAGTATGCTCGTTAAGATTAGTATCCTGACGTCTTCAAGCGCATTTTTGGCAACTTTTCTTTAGCATTCTTGCACATGTATCAACAACAGTTGTTTCAAATGTTTCACCGCGTATTTAAAATTCCTCTATGTGCAAAATACATGTACTTTTAAATGAATTGACTGTGAGTTCATTTGATTTCGTTTGATTTACTGGTTTCTACGTCATCATTATCATCATCATCATCATCATCACCATGCAAACATAAACGAAGACGTGTAATCGCAGAGAATGCAATTCCCCTCATGGTGTACAACAATAATTAGAAATACCAAAGAGAGTAGTCATCAAACACAAGAGTTGCAGCTGTAGCACTTCTTGATGTGCGTACAGCCCTCAAGTCAAATGAAATCAGGTTTCACGACTGTTTCCTTTGACTTGTTCTGAGAGGAGAAGAGGAAAAAGAGGACTACTATTCTCTTGTGAATCCAATAAAACATTTCACATCTACCGCCGGTCTACAAGCACATCCTCCTTCTTACGTGAGAAGAGAAAGTCTCTGTCTTTCTACTTTCGGTTCGCTTAGCCCCATTGTCCAAACTTTCAGTGTGAATACCATATTCAGTCGCGGAAACTGATTTGAGGCATAGAAAAATACTTCCTTGGAACCAACTTTCATACATGAGCACCACTTCTTCACCTATAACTAGAAATATAAGTATAAATGAAGACATGGATGCAAAAATAGATAAACGGGATTTTCAGTTTTTTTCCTACTAAGGTCATAATCAATCAAAGGAAAATTAGATATTTTCAATGAATCTGCACTCGTTACATAACAAGAAATATTTTTTGAAGATATTATTGAAATTATCACATACATTTTCATTATTTTCTTTAGTTTAGAGCAGATTAAATATCAAATATCTTAACGTGAGAAAAAAATGATATTTTTGATTTTTCATATAAACCGTTCAAATATTCCTCTTTGTAGACGGGCCTGGCCTGGTGAATGTTCACAACAGCATGAAAATATGAGGACAATATGAGTGCTGGAATATGAATTAGCCATTATGACGTCATTAGCAAGGCAAGTCTTACGTTTCTGGAAAAATCATTACGATCGACTAACCTCAGCTCAATAATGTTCAATACCAGTCCGAGTACCTCTGTGATGATACAATAACACCAGATGCCGGATATGGATCCGACAATGTCAACCGTACAAAATAACGATGCTGAAAATAAGCCTATATACCGATGTTAAAAATAATAACATCAGAATTCAGGTGCCACAATATTCAGGGGCAAGCATCTGTAACGCTAGCATTTCTGTTCTAGAGTTCCCTGACTTTCTATCATTACCATAGCATTGGCGGATACTCATACTCTGGCATAAAAGACGCATATACCGTATGCCCCCCCCCCAAAAAAAAAAAAAAAAATGACAACGGGACCTTCCGCAATGGTATCTTTCAAAATAGTGAATCAATCTAAATACAAATTCAGGGTATGAAACTATAACTCATTGCCTACATCTTACAGAAAACCCAATTCGATTTGCTTCAGTGGTCAAAGAGAAATGAGGAATTTTGTAGAGGATGAATAAAAAAGTAATCAGTTGTCTCACGATGTGCAAACATCTTTTGCACATCGTGAGACAACTGATTACTTTCTTCATTCATTCTTCACCACGATGAACCTCTTCCAATCTATTTGTAGAGGACGTCAGGAATCTCTTCCCTCCAGGTTCTGTCTATTGCATTCACACACGAGCGCTTCGAAGTACTAAAATTGGAAGAATCAGACTCGTGACATGCTTTACAACAATCTACATTTCTCTGTGACCGCTTTACCAAATTGAATGAGGTTTTCTGCAAAATAGAGCTAAGATGTTATATCTTAAGACCCTGAAGTAGCAACATGATATCAATTCGAAAATCTGATTGTAATTTTTTTTGGGACATACTGTACAGTAAGGTAAACTGTCACCAGATATGAGAGGTCAGCCTTCTATGTAGTAGTCTATAGAAACAATTCTGCTATACCCAAAGCTCCCCTACGGTATAATGGCATAGCCCTTTTTTAACTGCACATAATGTGGCCATGATCGGTTTTTGATGAGGAGCGCTATATAGCCTTTATGCCCTATTTTGATAATTTGTGTATGATAATCAAATACACTTTTAATTAGGGAGAATGGAACGAAATAATGTCATTCTCTTTCTCGTTTCTGAATTTGATCTCCAGTTTTTTAATCTAGATGATGAAAATGCCTTTGTTCTTTTCTTATCTCCCTGTCGTATGTATGTACGATGATATTGTTGAATTCTATTTGTAATTATTTTCTTCTGGGACCCCTCGGAAGAGCAGCCATGATCAACAGACACAACCGAGTAATATGATGGCCATGCTAACACGTCCAGCAGTGCTGCATGTTTTTTCTTGTTGTGGTTTTATATTATCAGACACAAAACTCTTTAACTTTCTCGAATGCTGTTGCGAATAACAATTAGTCCATGAAATTATGAAACGCAATACAAAACCACAAACACAACCCCACCTCTCCCCCCCTCAAGAGAGAGAGAGAGAGAGAGAGAGAGAGAGAGAGAGAGAGAGAGAGATAATATCTCAACGCTACAATAGTAAAGGATATGAAAATCAGGTCTTTATAAGTGATAGTCAATAAAGCCAGACCACGTGCATACTATACTAAAAAGAGGGGAAGGTCTCGTCTGCGTGCACGCAAGAGAAGGAAGCCTTTCCAACTTGATTGGTTTGTGTTGCCAATCGCGCAACCGATTGTAATGATTTTCACGTTGTTTCGACCCCTCGGGACATGTATGTATGGGATTTACAGGCGGTCAATTGTTTTTCTAACACACACACACACACGCACACACACACACACACACACACACACACACACACACACACACACACACACACACACACACACAATTACAGAATAAAAAAACCCGCCAAAACGTCATTATAATCACAAGTAGACGTGTCCTGTGTACCCTAATTTTTTGGATAACGAAAAGAGTAGATAGTGTTTGCAATAACTCCATTTTATACGCTTGTATATCATTTGCAGATATATATTCGTTTGAGTGTGTTGTGTATACTGGCCTGAATGTGGATAACACACTCCGTGTTCATTCATGGAATGCGTTTGAACAGTAATCTCACTTCTTTTTTAAAGAATCTTCATATCATTCTATCAGCATGACAGCAAAATCATCTTCTTTTTCTTGAAATCTAATAGACTATTCTAACACTGCTATCTAAAATAACAGGGACATGTATATAATATATATATATATATATATATATAAGTAAAACAATTAGTAGAAGAAGAACGCCGTCAAAAAATAAATCATAGATCTTGAAGATCTTAAAAACGGAGCATAGCTATATATATATATATATATATATATATATATATATATATATATATACACATAACTACATATATATCAAACACATAGATGCTAGAACTGAGGATAGGTATAGGGAGTTAGGGAGAAATCGAATTAAGAATTTGGATATAATAAACATACAATTTCGAGCAAAATCTTAGCCTTCATCTACCTCTTTCTCTCTTTAAAATTCTTTCCTTACTCTTTTTTCCCTTCTTTTTCTATCTTTCTACCATTCGACATTATCTGTCCCAACCTCCTTCAATGCCTCACCCATTTTGAACCAAAACCTATACCCCCTTTACAGATTGTAACACCCTCTCTTCTTTATCACTGGTAATCAATGCAAACAGGCCGAACAGTTTTTGATCCAGGCAAGGCAACTTTGGGCAAGCCCGGGGAGTAATCTGACGATAGGGAGTAACATCATGAGAGGTATATAAAACGATTGATCGGCGTGACAATCGGCAAATGGTTTCTCGCCCAAGATTAAGTGATGAAGTGTGATAATGGACTAAGGAGAATCTTGGTACTAGGTTTACGCGGGAGAGAGAAACAACAGATAGAGATGTACACAGAGAAGAAGAACGAAGAGAGAAAGATTGTGTTTGTGAGAGAAAATGGGAGGGTGGGGGTGGGAGAGGCGAATTGAGATTTCAGGTCTACTTTGGAGACTTGATTGAAGTGAAGATGAATGGATGAAAGGCATTTGCAAAAAGTTAGATAAGAGATTTCTACATCTTAGAATTCCTGTTCACTCTTTCAAGCATGCACTTGACAATTTGAACAGGTAGTTTCCATGTTCTAAATATGTATATATATATATATATATATATATATATATATATATATATGAAGAGTTTGTTTGCAAAAACTGATAAGTCCGTATTTGTCAAATGGAGATATTTGCGATTAAAGGTCAAGAAAAATAGTGAGAATAATAAGAAAACTTTTGCTTCTTTTGACCATAACTTCAAAATATACCTTTATAATTATATAGTGACCAATATATCATTTAAAAGGTATTATTTTGTACTTCAAAATCTTCAAAAATGGACTTATCGGTTTTTGCAAACAAACTCTTCATATATATATATATATATATATATATATATATATGTACCTTTTATGCGCGTATTTTTTTTTTCGCGCACCTTGCCAAAATTTCCTTGCCTCCTTCTTCCGATTGTTATCAGGATTGAGGGAATGGTTGGATGAAGAAAGGGGGCCGAGAGACAATTTGGGTTATCGCGCAGGCGACTTGACTTGGTGGTCGGTTGATGGCGTTCAAATATACACCACGTACCACACATAAACAGACAATCGTCACGTGACTAGGTTTGGCAGACACTCCCTTGGATTGCAATCAATTATCACGTGATTAATTTTCCCATTTTTGAAATGAAACGGTTTATTCCAAAATTAATAAAATTACTGGAATTGCCTGGCTACGTCAGTGAGTGATTTATGAGGTGAGATAATAATCATAAAGCGAATCCGGCGACATATAAAAACATACAATCGCGCGCGCATACGTGCATGGAGTACAGTCTGTAAATCTTATTACTCTACACCATTACTCGTTTTACGAGAAATTTGAACTGTAAATTAGGGAGGATATTCATAAAGCTGTCAGATTCCCTTCAGTTTAATTTTTTCCGCACTGGAGGAAAAATGGAGGTTAATAAAACAGGAAAACATTCGTTATCTACCCAAAAATAAGAGGGAATTGAATAAGAAATGTGTTATATCTGTGCTTGTTTTTTTTTTATTTTTTTATTTCTACTCCTCCTTCTTCGTGACCTGTTTCTTCTTGATATTCTCCTCATTTTGTTTCGCACCCCTCTCTCCGTATTCCATTTCTTCTCCTTCTCCTTCTTTCCTGATTTTTATTCTATCGTCCTCCTCTTATCATGGCCTCATTAAGTTCTGATTCTGAGTCCTTAAATCGCCAATCGTGTTATTGTCATAATCATAATATACAATTCAACAAAGTTAATCCTGCATTGCTCTAATAATGTCTTGAATAGCTCCTACTGAAAGTGAAAAAAGAAAAGAAAAAAAAAAACCCACACAATAACATGACACACATAGCAACTATACAGCAGGATAATTGTCTTTGCTTGTTTTTTTATTTTCTGTTTTGTATTGTTGTTATTGTTGTTGTAGTTGTAGTTGAAGTTGTTGTTATTGTTGTTGTTGTAGTTAAGGTTGTTGTTGTTTTTGATGTTATTGTTGTAGTTGTTGTACTTGTACTTGTACTTGAAGTTGTTGTTTTAGTTGTAGTTGTTGTTGTTGTTGTTGTTGTTGTTGTTGTTGTTGTTGTTGTTGTTGTTGTTGTTGTAGAGTGGAGCAGGGGTGAAACGCATCACGATATCTCGAATACTCACACGTGGGGACTCATCGGCAGACAGGCAACGTATAATAAGAGTAAGCCCTCCCCTTTCTCAACATTAAGAGATTGGCCCGGGCGATGCGTCGATTTAAAACGATGTTGTTGTTGTTGTTGTTTTTTTTTCGTAATAAACACTTCTCCGTCAGGTGCTACATCGCACGGAGCTCAATCAAAGTGGGAGGCGCATAGAGATTTCCATCCGTCTCCAGCTCTAAGTAATGAAAGCTGCTTCTCCTCGTCTCATGAATATTCATAGATTGTGCTTGGAGGAGATTTGGGGAGTAATGTTTAGAGTACCACGGTGGATTCGACGGCGAGATCATTCTCCGAGCTAAATTCAAGGAACGTATATGGTGGAAATTCGTCAACGTTGTTTTCAGGAGATGTTTTTATTGTCTCATTTTGAATTCTTTGCGGGATAATAGTAAGATTGTGTCTTCTGAATCTCTCATTATAGTTCATTTACTCCTTGCAATTTGTCTTTTTATAATGGCACGAGTCTCCCTTAGGCGTCGTAAATAAAACTATATCAAGATACCTCGTCACTTTCTATGAACAAACTCATATGAACAGTTTCGCTCCTGTAACCTCAAGCTAAATAAGCTCCCTCACCAGAAAACAACAATTGCCTCCTCCCCGAACTGTAACTTTACTGCCATGTCGATGCACTGTTTAAAAACATGTTACATTGAGTGAACATGAAATAAACTTGACATACAGCGAACATTTCGAGCGTGAAGCGCAAGGGGCGCATCATGCATGTATGAGATTAGGAACACGAACTCTAATAAAGGCGGGTGCTTGGCTACGAAAGGCATTTCAATCATGGTACGCGAAGCTGCACTAACACTGTGCAACAACTTGCTATCTTGTTTCGGGCACTTTTAGCAAAAAGAAGAAAAAAAGGAAAATGTATGTTCTCTTTATTTGAGACGCGCTCCTTGCATCGTGGTAGAAAAAAAATCGTGCATTTTGAAAGGTGGTTCCCTGTATGGAGTAAAATAATCACCAGATTATAAAAAAAAGCCATAGCTAGCTACTTGATATCAACTTATGAAGAGCTATACGCGAATCAAGAAATTCAAGGACGTTCGATGAATGTCATACGTAGACAAGTGGGGGATGCATTCACTTTATGTACATGTTATCGCCCGGCAGTATTCCAGCACTGGTAGAGAGTGCACTGCTTGTAGCTCCTTGTCTATAAAATCATGGACCTACTACACATATAAACAATGAACGGAGGTCTTTCTTAAATCCTGTCATCACCACCGCCACCTGATTATGTGCATCTTAATGAGTACATTCAGGTACTTGGATAATGGCAATTGTGCAATCGTGCATCGTCACTATTAACAACAAAAGAGCCATTTCCCTCATTGCGGTCTTGTTTCGCTGATGTGCCTTTTTCAGACGGAAATTGTCTTTGAATAAATACAGATGATGAGGAGCAGCAAAACCTGAGAACATGGCAAATTTTGTGTCAACAGATGGATAATTGCTAATTCGCACATTTTCGCACACGCATAAGACCTTGCCTAATGGCAAGATATACCTGTTTTCTACCATTACCGTCCATTTTTGCTCCGGAATAAGCTGGAGAAAAGTGAAATATTGAGATCACAAATGACAATCATTCTGCCAAAATGTTAGCTTTCTTCTAAAAACTGCCTGCTTCTCCCAAGCGAAATTGTTTGAGGCATGATTTCCTAACATACACCAAAACTGCACATTCACTTTACTTGATTTTTGTGAGTTATTTTCTTCTGCGCATATAGTTTTAGAGTTCTAGAATCTCCGTCTTGTTCTTCTCCCGGCTTGCTGGCGGCGACGATCATATGGATCAAAGCAGTGGGGCGCTTTTGAGATGTTTAGGTGCATGAATTAATTAACGATACGATGAATGTCCATGTGTAGTAGGTCCATGATACAATGATGCTTGGAACATACATGAATAAAAAAAAAATAAAAAATCTAATAGCAGTGCAACTCGTCGCTGCATTCTCTGACACATGGGTACCCTAACGATATTTGAAAAGTGACTCCGAGGCATATGATAAGTAAATATACGTTTAACAGTTTCATCCAGCACACGCAACCATGGTAACAGTCCAACAAAACACAAATTATGTTAACCCTGGAAAAACCTTTATTCTTGTGATTGGTTGTGTACACTATTGATGAATATTCTAAACGAAACACTGATGCGTACCTAACTTATTACATTGAGGGAATCGTATTAAAGGAAAGAATATTTGTGATTTTGTTAAACGTTATGAGCACGTACCCCTACCAAAGCATTTACTTCACGGATGAGAGTATTCAAATATCAATATGAATTCATTCACAGACTGACTTAACTCCGCCTATGCACGCAGGAACTAGCAACCACTGTTTTTATTGTAACGTATTCTGTGGCCTAATTAGCCGTGAAGTTTCATCATCAAATTGGCAACGATTTTCTTCCATCTTTGATTTTTTCGCCTCATCTGTCACTCTCATTAAGACAATTTTCCCCAATCTCTTTCACCGTCTTCTTTCTACTTGAGTCTCCTTCCTTGCCCAGGTCCTGCTAATAACTTGTGTAATCCCCCGCAATGCTAGTCACGTGCAGTTCAATATACAGCCACCCAGTTGGGAGGCGTATAGGTGAATTGATGTGAATCGTAGCAATGCGAACCTTTTCCTTACGCATATAGCGCGTCCGCTATGTGACAAGACTACGGGGATTTTTAAATCTGGGAGACATCGATTTGTGAAGAGCGATGATTGAAGAATCAATCTCATGAATAAGCACATTTTAGTGCCTTCCTTGATAATACTTCATGGGAAAATGAGAAGAAACAGGCAAACTCTATACCTCACGGGTAAAGGCCATATCATTCTACATCTACATCTAACTTAGATGTAAATGGGGTTGAAATAAATTCATTTAGTGAGATTATCATCATGGTCAATGGGTTTGCTTTAAAGTACTCAAATATCGATGATATCTGCAGTTTCTTAGAATGTTTGCCTCCCGCTGACCCCCCCCCCCCCCAAAAAAAAAGGAAAAAATCCGACCCTCTCCTTGTGTTCTGCATAGCTCCTTTGCTTTGAACATTATAGTAATACTATCTCTCTTTCTCTCTCAAACATACATACACGCACATACACACACCATCATCGCCACCACTTCCACCACCACTACCACCACCACCACCATTACCAACATCCACTACCACCACCACCACCACCATCACCACCATCATCACCACCATCACCACCATCATCACCATCACCATCATCACCACCACCACCATCATCACCACCACCACCACCACCATCACCACCACCACCACCATCACCATCACACCACCACCACTACCACCACCATCATCATCACCACCACCACCGCCACCATAACCACAGTCACACACTACGCAAAACAAAAGAACGATACAGACACTAGTTGCTTGTTTGACTAGTGACTTTTTTTTTATAAGCAAATGTAGCAAAAATAAGGGCAAAGTAAACACCTATCAAGCTCGCATTTCGAAAAGGTAAAACGCCTTCAAAATTATACTGGCGTACTGAATAAGCCCCTAGCCGGTGCTAGCTTATTGTTGACCCACACCCGATTTTTAACACTATCGCATTTATAAATGTTTCTTAAGGTCATCGATTCATAATGTGGTCACCCCTTATAAAGGAAGATCGTAGGGGGTTTCTGACAGAGGAAAAGAGCCTAAATGTAGTTTGATGATAGCCTGGAAATTGCATCAGCCCTCAACTTTCCATTAATGAAAGACATTTAACGTTAACAGCTTCGTACGAAATTAGACTAAACACGCACTTAAAGTGAGATCTAATTAAACGTAAATTCTCATTATCCATCCACACACTGGGGACTAGCGTTTAAATTCACAATGGACTCTGATGCCTGTAATTCCGATAAACAACAGTGAACAAACTCACGTCTGCTCCCTAAATTTCATCCTAGTGCCCATCACATTACATCGCCATTATATACAAAGTATTTAATTTAGGGAACAGCTTGCTCAAAGACTACATGGCCTAATGCATCCTTCACGATTCTCATCAATGATTCCAGACAAATTTTGCCTGCTGTACGGTGTACCACAGGCAATTTATTTTCTACAGCTGACATGATATTATTTTGCAACAGTGTCTGGAAAGACGGTTCCCCAGCTTTTATTGACACTTTATCCGAAGCTTACCGTCGTACGCTTCTCGTCTCGCCTCGGTGCGTTTTACAGAATCGCAGAATCGCGCCCTCACAGTGTACCGCACTACATCATCTGAAATCAAGAAGCGTTGGTTTGCATACTGCCTCCTGGATACACAGTGGTAAGTGATAGTGCCCTTTATCTATAGCATCTGGCGTCAGCGGGAAATGTTAAGCGAGGCGTGTAGTAATGGCGAGGGGAGGGGAATTGAGGGGAGGGGAGGGGGAAATAATATTGGAGCGACGAGACAGATTAAGCCTTTTCCTACGTAAACTTGTTGGATTATGCTTACAGTCCAAGGGATTATTAGAATCTTGCAGGGAGGCCCCTCCATTTCCAAAGACCAATGTCATCACCATCATGTTCGTCGTCATCGTCACCAGTGGAATTGTCATCACATCAAAGTCATTGCTCGCAACATCCCCTCATCATTAGCATCGATATCATCGCACCCCCAAGAGCAAGCTAAAGTGTTGACTGGTGTGGCGTCAAACTAATTCTAAACCTAAATTTATCACTGGTACATATAAGAGTTTTATCGCAAAGCGAGTTAACTCTATTCTCAGATATTTGCTATTAAAGCTACATGTATTTGCGATTATGCTGAAGTACAAAGAAATTAAAAAAAATAGGATGTTATAGATTATAACTTCAATGATATTCTTTGATATGTTTCAAGTGAGGTATCACTGGAAATATTTTATTTTGTTCTATTTGATGATGAATTCACTTTAAAGTGTTTGAAAATGGCGCATCGCCCATTTTGTGACGAAACTCTGCACATCATGTTTGGTGAATATTCCACACAGTGATTACTAGTAGTCGCTACCCTCTTCAGTCCTCATTGCATGCTCTCATGACGTATGACGCCGGACACACAGACGGATAACTACAGACTGCAACATCTATACGCTGACGATGCAAATAAATGAACTGAATAAGACAACCGTATTCAACGAATATATTGGATGACGCTCTTTAAGAATATTTGGGCATTAATTCGACATGCGCTCATGCTGGCCTCAGAAGCGTTCATCGTCATGCCGTATTTTATTTACGAAGATTGTTGTAAATTTGTAAACAATAAGCAGAGTGATATATCTTATTATTTTGTTATGGACGCCAGGATTTGACCGCCTCAAGCGATCTCGCACGTTGGAATGGCTTAAACATGGATTTTTATATGGGGGGGGGGGGGGGGGGCAAAGGGAAGAGACGCAAACAAGTAGCAGTAGACAATCTAATCCAAGAACGTCATTATTGCGTGTAAAAGTCATCCTAGTCTTGTGTCAGGCTTGAGGCTATATTTCTTGTCAAGTGGCGTTGTGTTTCCAGCTGAACGAGAAAGCGGTCCGTCATAGACCCTCTTCAGCCGCCCCTCTCATCGGCACCTCCCGAGTTGTGCCCAAGGGGGCGGTGAATGTGGCTCTTGTTGGGTAGAAATCAGTATATACGCTGAAGTTCAATAGCCTTGTTTCAAGACGTTCTATGTCAGCAATAATTGTGAAACGTATCACAATCTATAGCGTTGATTTGAATGAAGGTGGTATCCTGTGATAATCGCCTGAACCTTTGCCAGAAGTGTAACATGACTATGCTAGGCGGATGTAAGTGTCAACTGAACGGTGTCACATTTCAGATAGGTAAGGTCACCGGAAGAGAACGAACCAAGTCTCCTGCAGATTATTTGTAGCTGAAATTTAGCTTAAAAAATAACAAATTCCTCTCATAGCATAACAATAAAGGTCTCATTCACTTTGAAGGGAAATTTGGCGCGTTCCATCACGAGGCAGATTGTAATCTGAAAAATGAGCGCGTGTGTTGCTTCCTATTATGCGAAGGACGGAAGAACATATAATTAATTTGTTTGAATCCATCTAACTAGCAAAGTATAGCTACGTAATCATGATTGGCAAGAGCTTGTAAGAGATTTGTTGGCATGAATTTTCTCCCTCTCTCCCTCCCCCTCCCTCCCCCTCCCTCCCCCTCCCTCCCCCACCTCTTGAAATGCATTTTCTTCCTGTGCCGAGATTTCAGGGCAGTGTCTTTATTAAGTATGTGCTTCATCATCCGTGCCAAACACAAATATTGGCGCACGTCTGCCGCTTAATGGATACGCAAACGATATTACATCGCTCGCGACATGGCAATTTCCGGGTCAAGGGTCACCAGCTTGCGCCCCCGTTCTTTTCGGAGTGAAAAAAAAAATCCTACACCATATTTGGAGGGAGAGCCTGCATGTACGCATTCGTCTACTCAGACGTGTTTTTCAACTTACTGAGAGGGACGACGTGTGTCTTACAGGCGCTACGTTATCCTCATACAAAATTCAGAGGAGATTCCACACAAACACACGGAGTCTATTAAAAGTGGATTTAGACCCAGATTAGATTAGGTCATAATCGGCGAAATCGGTGCGATTTACAATATTTCAAGATGACATGACATGATATGAATGAATTAACATGTAAGAAGAAGAAAAAGAAGAAGAAGAAGAAGAAGGAGGAGGAGGAGGACGAGATAAACATAAAGTTGGGCCGAAGGGCACTGGTGAAGAAAAATCAAATTTAAGCTACTTACTAAGCATGACGTCATTTCGGGAAGTTTGAAGTAGACTGTGTTGTTACATTTCCACATAGACGTATACATTGTTTTACACTGTAACATGGGCAATACATTAGCGCCTAAATATGCCTATGATTGTTTATCCTTTCCGAATGTTGGAAAGGAATCAACACTCGGGGCCTCTTTAAACTTTAGCTGTCCTCGTTGTCACGTGACTGTTCATCACCTGCTCATCTGCTGCTTCATTTCATCGATTTCGTTCAGTCAGTTTGAGCGGGAAAACTTGCTTCAAGCAAAAAGGAAAAAAATGAATTCTTTTCCTTGAGTTAATATATAGTCGTTGCATTTTCTGTTTCTCCTTTGCCAGATCGGGACCCCAACATAATAATATATGAACATAAATTATCTAATTTTCATCAGATGACAGAGATAGATACAATGCACTCCCGTATAACGAACACGGCTTTGACGAAATTCCCTTTATAACGAGGTAAAAATTCAGGTTTGAAACTTATCACCTATATTTTGTTCGGTTTGTTTCGATATAACGAGAGACAACTGCCGGTCCCGATGACTTCTTTATAACGAGTGTTGCCTGTTATCACTGAAATATGATTACGTCGAGTGTGTCTTCAAGTCACAGCTGGTTGAATTATCATGATTATGTTTATCTAAAAATACTATAGATAACTCAAACAAGAGGTTCCTTTTTACATGTTTAATTGCCAAAATGAGAGGAAGAGGTATTGATAGGCATATGTGTAATTACAGTTTTTTATCCTTTGTGTTAATTTCCTTTGTGTAGTTTTAATTTGTTTTCTTTCTTTTTTTTTCGTAAATGTATTATAAAGTCAAATTAATTCACTTACAACATAAGCTGAACCCTCATCCATGGTACCATGATGACTATTCGCTGAGTGAGGCTATCGAGCCGTATCTATTACGACCGATGTGTAAATGTACATAATCATTGTTCTATTTGCACGATTGTTTCATTTTGACGGATATAAATGCCAACCAAACAAATAACAGTAACCAGGTAATGGTGACAGGGATGACACTAGTGATGACAATATTAGGGGTGGATCCAGAAATTCTGTAAAGGGGGGGGGGGGGGGATAGGGCGCAACTAATATTTCTGGTGCCACTTCCGGGTTTCATTTTTCATTTGTTTTCTTTTTATTTCTTTTGTTTTTAAAAAAAAATAAGGGGGGCGCCCGGTGCGTCCCCCTCTGGATCCGCCACTGTGTCAATGATAATGACGATTTCGAAGAAGATGATAAGTATGCAGTAATCATGTCAATTACATAGGCTTTATATCACTCTTACACCGTTAGGCAGTAAAAATTAAGTTTTATTTCATTTCATTTACAATAAAGTTTTCACACAAATTTACAGTGTTGCATTTTTAACATACATCCAGAGATCAATGAAAGGTAACATATATTTGTAAATTCAAAATATATAGGCTTTGAAAAATACTTTATGACACAAAATGAATTTAAATCAGTCTACGTTACATTCATATTGGATGATTAAGATTATGTGCGGAGGAATCTACAGCGAAGCAGATGCTTGTGAGGGTAGGTCCCCAGAAAAAACAAAAACAAACCCCAAAACACTGATGATAGTTTGCGTAAAGATAATGATCAATCAAAACAACAATGTCATTTACTGGCGTTTTCTCACCCTTGATATCAACAAGAACTAGAACAACGAAATCCACGTTTAGTCTACAAACAATACAGAAAATAATCATCACAACACAATCAGACAAACAACAATGTTGATCATGTCCATCATTACCACAAGCAAACAACCGCTTGAAAGTAGAAAGCCTGGCAAAATTGTCTTCATAAGTTACATCATGTAACCCCCTTGGCGCCTCTGTCCATCGGATATTCCTCTCATCTGGAAAAGTGATCAATTTCGAGTCTTTCTATTTGTGGCGCAAATAAGTGAACGGCAATGTTGTCACCAGGAGTGATTATGTAAGTGATAAAACAGCGATGGTAGAGCGTCATCTAATCAAGGAAGTAGGCCTATACTAGGCGAGCTACTTGGTCTGATGCATTGAAAACGAAATTTGATATATATCTCAATATACTAGCAGCTGAGACACGAATGTATTCCTTATTCCATACTCTAATCATCTAATGTATGCATACCCTCTCGCACAGGCAAATAATTAATGTACACATACTCCCTATCCCACATCCCAGACAAGTGTGCAGATCTCATATTCTGATATACCAGTGCATGAGTGTATCTCAACAAATTCATCCTGTCTTTCATTGAAACTAAGATTTTGTTCGGTTTACATGACAAGAGATTTCTGTAACTTGCCCGATTTAACATACAATATTCAATGCCATATCCATTCAACGGTTAATGACTTCACGATACGAGACAGAAAGACAGAGAGAGAGAGAAAAAAAAAGAGAGATTTATCTTCGAGAAAATTACACCTCAGAGCAAAAAAGAAAAAGAAAAAAAAAAGATTCTTCCTCCTCGTCAGCCAAACAGCAGCAGCTAACAACAACGACGACGACAACAACAACAACGAATGATATTAAAAGACCTAAACAAAAAGGATGTCTCCTCTTCCTTAAAGACAGATCTGCATGGTTTTATATAATACACAACTCAAACCGGAAGTGATAAGTAGTTCAAACCGGAAATGACATATGATGCCAACCAGTGTAAAGGGTAACACAAAGATGTGTGTTCTTATGTTCATACCTCCCTCTTCTACTCTTGGCTGCAGATTAACTTACATTACCCCTTCAAGAACCACTTCTTATTCTAGTGCTTTCTTTTTATCCCAGAAGACTGGGGGGTCGATAGTTCCATTTTTGGTTTGACGGACACTGGCTCCGTGTTCAAATCACTGCCGACATTAACGATCTGGAAGGTCCATCATGCGTGTAACCAGTGACCACTACAATGAAGTAATCATTAACCTCAAACAACCTGCATTAGTAGCGGAGAGCGAGTCTGGTGCTGGTCTAAAAAGAAACGAAGGAAATGAGAGAAAGTTGCGAAGTGCCTCTAGTCTAGACATCAACGACATAGAACAGGCACAAGTTAAAGTGATGGATGACTGGATAGTTTGCCTAGCTACTGATTTTTGAAAAGTTTGAAAATGGAAGAGAGGAGGGGAGAATATATTTGAATGATTATGCGCAGACGACAAAATATTAAGTGCGAGATTGGTGAAATCCGTCATCCCGGGAAGAGAAGAGAAGAGACGAGAGATGCAGAGAATGCGAGAGAAAGAGAGGACGATATCAGAAACAGAAAGAGGAGAGAGAGAGGAGGGGGGGGGGCAGATCTAACCCCTCCCTCATCCTCCTTACCCCGGAGGAGAATAGAGATAACGTATGCTCGAGCCGGGCCAAGTGGATACAATTTCACTAAACGCGAAAGCAGTGGGGTCGCTGCTATGCCTACCGGGGGCGACGTCACGTTCGCCCACCGCACGGTCTGCGGGTGGGGACGCACGCCCGTGCTCTCATAATTACCATCGATCTCGGCTGGGGGAATCGATGCGGAGGTCGAGATGACACCAGCCTCCAAGATTGATCACGGAAGAGGATGCCGACTCCGCAGGGAGTGGACATCCACAATTCGTTCACGTGATATAGGCTTCAGTTTACTTTGATACGGACTGTTACTAAGTATAGGAACTTTTTGCGGACGCAGTGAACAAACAGGAAAACCCTAAAGAAGCGCCATCCAACGTCACAAAAATCTCTCTCTCAAGCCACAAGAGTAATAGCCTCGACTATCGAACTTCTGGATATAACAGACAAGCGTCCACAACGCGGATGAAAGTAACATAAAGCAGATACATTCTCTCCACAATATTATGAAGATATAATTGTATGAAAGTGGTCTATTCTTGTAATTCAACGTTGCTAACTTCAATTTAATTCTTCAAAATTATTACTGGAAACAAGTGAATACCTTGGTGTTTTAAAGAATTAAGCTTTAATACCGTTTTGACTGAAACATTGACTGAAACATAATCAGCATTGCTCAAAACTTCCAGAATTACTTGATCAGAAACAAGTGCATAATTTGGTGTTTGGAAGAATTCTGTGCAAATACCGTTTTGACCAAAACCCAGTCAACATTCTTCAAAACTTTCCGAATTGATGGAAACAAGTGAATTATTTAGTGTTTGTTTGTTTGTTTTTGTATTTATATGGGGACAAAATAATATCAGAAGGAGAGACACCTTACAACGGAATGACACAGTCCGACAAACATGAAAATTTGCCTGTTACGCCGGAGACGGTAGGGCATCTGTCAATATCAGAAGCGGCTTGTATGAGTTACGACCATTATCGATAAGCGATCACGCGTAATCGGCACTAGACTAAACGACATCAGTCCTGGATGTTAAGTTATTAATGTATACATAACATGGAAAAAAAGAAAGAGACGAGAGGGAGAGGAGATAAAAGAGAGGGAGAGTGAAAAGAGAGAGAGGGAGAGAAAGAAACTGCTTGTGTGAGAGAAACTTTCCAGAGTAGTCAACATCAGCCTTGCAAAAACATAACATTTATGTTTCATCTTTTATTTGTTTATAGGGAAACTTTTATAGTGCCCAATAAAACAATTCAAATAATGGTAAGTACTGCTCCACACAATTTCATGGTCAGAAATGAGCGAGTTCAAATAAATGCATAAATGCAATAGTCTGCCTTAGTTTTGAACACATTCTCAGCGAATTATATGTGAACTTGTCTTCCTACACATCATGGATCATTCTATTTTGTTATATTTGATGCATTTTTATTGAGAAATATTTAGAAATATGAAAATACATTGGAATTGAAATTGGAATTGAAATACAAAATGAAAACATTAAATTCGAAATAATAGACTAGACTTGGGAGACGACTTTGCAATATCTCTTCCTATCGAAACACTCACACGTCCTAAACACTATACACAAACACTAAATACACACGGACACACATAGTACACACTAGCGCAGAAAGAAAAAAAAAAAACCCTCCAATATGATACGCTATACACATACAATAAACACACACGGACACACCGAGCACGCAGATAGGACTGGAAAAAAAATACCGCACGCGGATGACAGTTTCTGCGTTTAAATAGACTATAGATAATGGCGCCTCGATTTACAATTTCGAGATTACGCATCACGGCTGCAGAATGCATAACTAACCACTACGACCCGCTTACAAGTTCCTCAGGGAATTATGGAATAGACAAATATTTTTGTGTCAGCTGTTTTCATTACTCTCAATCCTCCACGTATCGTAACGGCTGAATCCTGTAAGGGGGTATCTCACTGAGCGGGGATTGTTTGAGAACGTACAGCGAATTTTAGTGGATTTTAGGTTTCGTCAGGGTTCTTAAATTTTGAACACGTTCAAAATTTCTTTGCGACAATGAAAACTGCCGATTAGATTGCAACTGATTACGAACCCCGACAAAGCTTGAGATTTCGCTAAAATTCGCTCCCTCGGAAGCATTTGCTGCTAGGTGAGATGTCCCTTTGCACAGCGAACATCATCAAACGAAACAGAATCTATTACGTAAACCCGACAAAGACCATAGAAACAGTCGCGCAAAGAAAAGCGATGGTGCGGTGTTGCAAACAAACTCATCAAAACGTGATGATAAACTTTTCTTTTCTGGTTGTTCTTTGCTTCTCTTTATTAACCATTTCCAGCCGTTCGAGTGCTATAGGTGATCAAAATGAAGCGGCAGATATTAAAGGGAATATAAATTACACTACCAGTCAATCTAACAATGGGACATCAAGTCGCACTGATAGATTTCTTCATATTAGAATTCCAATGCATAATGTATTCAACTCAGCGGAGACGTAAAATTACACTATACCGTCCCCTCAGGGTTGAAAATGACCTGTCCATTTCCGAGGTATTGATTTCTGCTGACAGTGTCATCTGGCTTTTTTTTTTTCTCGTGAATGTTCGAACTGACTTAATATTCCGAACTGACTGAGCATTTTGAACTGACTGCACTGACCTAGGGATTTCGTTAATCAGACCTGATTAATTCTGAGGACACCTGTTAAGAGTGAGGACCCGCAATCGGTGGCGCATCTTGTTTTTTTTTTTTTGACAATGCGCACATCGATTCATACCGTTAATTGGCAATACTTGACGTCATCATTATGTATTAACTAAGGAATTACTCCGCGATCATTGTACATCACGTCGTTAGGAGTTTGTAAAATGAGTGACGCTCTAGCTCTAAGTTTTAAACTCTCTTTCTCTCTCGCTCTCGTCATCTCTATTCATATTTCTCTCTCTTCTTTCCTGTCTTTTTCTTCTAACTCCCAATTCATTCCATAACTCAATCATCCTCTTACAAGGATCTCTCTCTCTCTATCTCTCTCTCTCTTTGTCTCTTCCCACTCGTGTGTCAGTATGTGTATGTGCGTGTGTATTCGTGTTTTTATGTACGTTTACGTCTTATTTTCAATTTAATTGATTATTTTTTTCTTTATCTATTCTGTATTTATTTTCATTTTTTCATTTTTTCATTCTATTTTTTTTTATTATGAGATTCACGGAGAATTTCATATCACTTGTATACATGGTATGATTAGTATAAAATATCTTACTGTATGTTAAAAAAAAAAGTGTGATTCAGCAGCACAAAGAGAAGAATACAACTGTTTATTCGTTTCGTGATTCTGATATTGTATGAAATTCAAATAAAGAATACCATAAAAAGTATGTATGTATGTATGTGTGTGTGTGTGTGTGTGTGTGTGTGTGTCTGTTTCCTCATCCTCATTATTTCTCTTGTCCTTATATTATCCCTCCCCATTTTGGTTTTTACGCAGGCTATTGGTTCTCTCTGACTACCAGCAAACCACTCTCTACCTCTCCCTCCCCCTCTCCATCTTCCATGCCTCTCTACCTCCCCCCCCCCCCTCTCTCTCTCTTAAGAAAGTGGTGAGACACTTATCGAGCATGCCTTTAATCAAAACTTCGATACAGCAAAAAAAAAAAAAAAAAGACGATAAGAGGCAAAGACAGCGGCAAGAACAACCTCACAGGAAAATGGGTCATCAGTCACACACACAAAAAAGAACGATATGAAGGATATCAGTCAGAACGTGTGGGCAACGTCCGTGGTGCATCGTCGGGGGAAAAAGATAAGAGGAATAGCTTTTAATCTATCATTCCTAATGAATTGGCTACGGATGATGATCGGGCTCTTGTCGCTCAAGAAATATCCCGCGCCTGACAATGAAGGGTAATTGAAAAGAGAAATATATATATGCGGTCCACGTTGTCTCCTTTATTACTATCCATTAATATACTCGCTGATACACTTTCATTGCTGTTCGCGTCTAATGTATGATGTAAATTATTTCTTTGTAGGTCATTTCAGCACCGCAGATCACAATATAAGTTTACAACTTCTTAAACCTTTCCATCTGTTCAGAAATAATTGATAGTATAACAGTGATAAGCAATGAAGTTGTTCATGTCTCGTAAAAAAAAATGGCGCCATTTCCTTCAAATCGAGGAGAAATTTAGAAGACGCTTGAGCATCTCACAGAGGCCATTTAAACTTTGGTGTGATTTTTGGTCTGTTCTTTGCTGATAACTTGAACAACCTTTCAATGCTGACAAATTGCTTTGTGTAGGCCTCTAATCAATATCCAATCGTAATGACGGTATAGTCACTTTTTGAGCTCTTGAGACCAGCAAGTCGAATGAAATCGCAGAGACACATTCACATTGGTATGATCATGATGAACATATTTGCATACTTTCCACCAAACATTGTCGAACTAAGCATCAGATTTAAAGGAAAAAAATCCACCTATTGATCTATTGCAATCAATCAATAATCTGAGGATACCTCAGGTCAACAACGATGAAAACATGACTTATACCGATAAATGCGCATATCGTAAAAGAGTGTCCAACATTTAGACCGACGAGCAAGTAATTTATTCGGGCAGCTAAAATGAATAAATCATCGTGACCATCAATCATACTGACAGCTATATGCGAAGATCAATGACGAATGAAATGAAATATATGATGATATGGGTCCTAAATGCGTTGCTGAGCCCACGATCTACAATATTTCTGTCTCACTAATATATGTAGAGGTTTGATGTATCAAAATAAATGGTCAACCAGATTGTTCCACTCGCATATTGCATGTTAATAATCACGTAATACACATTCGATACAAATAATTTACACAATTTACATCGTCCTTGCAATTCGTAATGAGCACAGTATATTCTCCTAAAGAAGATTGTCATTTTACATGCTCCTCGAACTCATCGAACTTAATTCCCAACAAGGGACGGTTGACATATAATGTTTGTAAAATTGTGGGCATGCCTCGATACGGTAAATTAGTCATGACAGAATCATCGCATGTTAAAGAATTCCCGTCTCCGTTTGCGGGGGTAATCTATTAAACGGAGACTGAGAAGATCCGGACGTTATGACTCAAATTTTTCATCGATATTATATCAGTGATGGGATTGCTATCAGTGAAGTGAAAAAAAGTGAAAAAAATCAACATAATTTTATTTTAAATGGCAGTAATTTGTTGGTTGGTGTTTCGTTATTCTTTTTTTTTGTGGAACAATGAGTCCTTTGTTTGAAGCATGAAAATGACAAGAAAGAGGATATTACAAGACACATGATGAAAGGGACTGCACAGTACTGGTTGAGGTGGGGATTCATGTTTTGAACATTCCTAAGTGAGATAATGAAAAGCCTCTCATGAAATATGAAAGAGCATGTAATTTTAAGAAGGATTCAAATTGGTTTTCAAGTGGCCGATATATCTCTTTGTTTCACCTTGTTTTTGGATATCTCAGCCATTTCAAAACCGATTTCATCGAATAAACTTTTGATACCCCTTAGAACTGCATGCTCTTTGACATTTCATTGAGTGGTTTCTGAATATCTCGCAAAACGTTAAAAGCTAAATCCTCACCTCGACCAGAACTGTACACACACTTGAACGTATACCAGTAACAACGAGTAAAGTAAAAGTACACGCATTGTCTCAATGCATTCGTTATAATGAAACAATAGAAAAGCATCACTTCATAGAAGAAGAAGTATATCATGATCGCTATAAAACTTTTCATGTCAACGAAAGGTAAAAGAATTTGCCGTGGAGCAGGGTATGATATTTGTCACATAATGTTATAATAACTGGCATTCAGGCAATTCGGGTCTACTGTCCTACATCGTTCATGTTCTTCCAAGGAAATAACAGTCTGCGTGCTTGCAAATTCAGTAAAACCGTGGGGATAAACTGTTCCGCGAACAGGAAAAACAAAAATAGTTTTTTGAAGGTATGGGGGCAAATGATTGAACAGGTAAATATATCTGTCCATGAGTAAAAATGAATATAAGAAACGAAATATTACGAAAGAGATATGTCAAATATCGTAATAGCACTTTTGCGACACGATTTAATGAACTGCAGCATTACCAAAATTTAAGGAAGTTTAGACGAAAATGGTGGCACAAATAACAAGGAGCCTATTTCATTAATTGGTCACATCAAAGAAGGTCACATCAAAGAAGGAGACTCAAATTGGCAGCGATAGCATGATAATGTGGTTTCTGTACATTGCTTCATTCATAGACTGCAAGACCTGGAATATCTCGTCGCAAGAGATTAGCTGAAGGAGCAGACATGCATTAATTCGCGGACTCTGGATGTGAATAGAACAGTCTCTCATAACGCTCTGTGCGGGGCAAGATCTCTAACTTTGCAAGACCGTTTGCCATTACAGTGTGAACAAAATATCGTCACTGCACGAAGAACGCAATCAAACTCTCTTTAATATTTTTTTATTGCTTGTCTGACTTAGTTAAGCTCTCACCCGTTTGATTGATTAAACCCTTTGTCTACGGGAAATTGGGGTATCCTGCGCAAAGGCAATGAGAATTTCAGAATCTCGTTTTCATGATCGGGAGCTTCCTCAAACCGGGGAAATCCCGTTTTGAAATTAAGACACGTGGCATGTCCAAAATGATAAGGACAACCTAATTCACCGCCCCCACACTAATAGCGCGAGCAAAACTTCACTGGTATGAATGATTCATTAATGTTCTACGCTGCACACAGATGAGAAACTGGTATATTGAACGCGATATCTCCATGCGCGCGCAATTCATGAGGAAGCTCGCCGTTTTAAATTTCCTCTCCATCATTTTCTCCATCATTATTCCCCAAACGCAGGGACGAACATTCTAGCTTTCAAGAAGGCATCTTCATTCCCCGGGACGAAAGATCGCTCATGCATATTCATGACAACTTTAGACGATGGATTCGTTGCGACGACGTCTCCACACTATTCGCCCAACATTTTTGACTTGCCCCGACGGGGGTCAGTAAGAGCCCTTCAACCATTGTCGATGGGTTGGAGAGGTGCATTAACGTCACCCTTCATACTTCCATCCCATAGAAGGATATCAGCCGCTGCTAGTTTCTGCACCTATTCGGTGGAGGGTGTTATTCGTTGGAGAAGGTGAGGCATCCACAGTGAAGATTTTGTATAAAAGCGGGAAAGAGCAATCACGTGGTGATAGTATTACAGACGCCGCACGTCAGTAAATGGCTTTTCTCTTCTTCAACTTTCTGATCTTCTTTCCGCAGAGACACATGCGTGAATCACTATAAGGGAACTGAATGACTGTTTGGCAGAACCAGAGTGGATTCGATTCATCCAAATGGAAATGCGGTATACCCCGTGACAATCGTTTATTTCTATAATGTATTTCGAAATTCAATAAAACTCTGTCATTAAATACAGTTGAAACACTAATTGCAGCACGTCAGGCTATTTAAAATTACTCCACTTACAGAAAGCATGACCGTTTCTCGAATTCTTTATTGTTACTGAATTTCAGTAGATTTGCCAGAAAAAAAAAATCGATGGCTTTTATTGAGAGTGAAACTTGAAGGTATGCTTACTCCAGTCTAAATGCACCCTCATCCTACTCTTCTGTGTGACAAAGTTCAATGCTCACGTCATTGGTGACGAAAAAGCTGAAAATAACGCGTTTGAGCTTGTGGTGATGGGGTGTGTTGAAGCAGCCCTTGCACGGTCATAAAAAGCAAGAATTCATTTCTATAACGGGCGGACTCGATTGGTCGACTGTGCTCGAACCCGTCCATTTTAAAACCTGTCTGCTATATATGTATATATGATCATGTATGTAAGTATGTGTGTATGTACATTTGTACAGCCTTCATGAATGGATATATGTATGAATATAAGTAGGCCTACTTGTCCTGTCCTTGTCCGCTTGTCCTGTTGTTAGTGTGTGGATAATGCGTTACATCACGTAACAGCCACATTGTCTGTTTTTATTTGTCCCATTCTTAATGAATTGAACAATAATGGGTGTTCCAGGATCTAAAGGTCAATGCGATAGGTTGGGGGAACCTATATAATCATAGAGCTACAACGAACTTCCTTGCTCTGATCGAGGCTCACTAAACACGGTGATAAGTGCTTTGACCTTCAGTTACGTGTATACGTCACCCTCCTCTGTTTTGCCTCTATGCAATAATGGTAAATTAGTTTTCATAATGATAAAGTGGCCATGATATACATGATTCGCCAATCTTCCGGCAATTACATCTCATATCTCCGAAATATGAGGTGGAATTGTGTACCGTCAACCGTATCGAGGCATTCATTAATTGAGTGAACGCTCGATGACCGCTCTGTTACATTCTGTATACAGTGTACGTGTATGGAACGCAAATATCATAATCTATCATGTGTATGTATGTATATATAAATATATATGTATGTATATACGATTTGGAGACCGCTTATGCTTGATAGAGAATTCCACGACGGGTCCTGAAAAAGGGATGAAATGATGTCTGTTTTGCTTGTCGGTAAAAAAAAAAAAAACGATTCTTGGAAATTCACATCATCGCCATAACGATGCATAACAACTCACGATTTTATTGTCTCTTATTACAATTCTTGTTATGATCCACTCGACTGCAACTATGCCTCGATGAAGTGGAAACCTCCCACCACCAAGAACTTAATTCGTTCATAAAACGATCAAAACAGAACCCGAGTCAGGTAAGATGTTTTGAAAGTCTACTGCATTTACTGGAGTACTTTTTTTCTCAGGGTAATGAAATTGAAATTCCGAGACTACCCCCTTTTGGAGTCGCGCGGGAGAAGAGAAAAAGATAAAGTTATCATGCAAAGAACCCGAGCTGCGGAATCGAGGCACACGAGCTGACAGATCACCAATGCAACATCGGACTGTTGGAGATAAAAGTTGTTTAGACCCGCCATTTCGTTCACACTGGGTACATTGCTCTCTCGTAACCTTCATCTGCTGCGAGCGCGGAGGAAGACTTCGGGCTGATGTGTTATCTGTTGCATAAACATAACCCTCCATCTCCGTTGGTACGGTGACTTTTTAGCGCGAACCGGGTTTACTACATAAGTCGATTAAGCGACGCTGACTTACACTAATGTCTGCAAGTCAACGGGTTAAGGACTACAGGAATGTCGGATGGCAAAATGTCACGTGATGCTAACCTGATGTCGCGGCGCCATTTTAAAGATCGTCCCATACAGACGTTGTGTTTCAATTCATGAGAAATTCATGTTTATGCGGCGACGCATTCATCAAAACGTAAGCGACGTTCATTAACGCGAATGTGACTTCGTGTTCTCCGAGTCTTGACGTGCGTATAGCCAGGGAGTAAAATAATAAAATTATGTGATTGATGAAACATTCGGAAGCTCGAAAGTCAAATTAGGTTGACAATGCTACGAAAGCGAAACCGAACTGCACAAGCGGCAATTTATCATGTGCTATGCATGTATATTAGATTATTCCCTTATCTTCACGATCAGATTTCTGCGTAAACGCAGAGCGAATGAAAGATTTGGAGCCTGGAAATCACGAATGAGTTGACGATACGGAACGAGTTCAACGAGGAAGCAGACAATTTATCATGATCTAGATTTCTATCCTCACCATGGCATGTTATCATTTTAGTTTAATGACCTTCAGGCGCCATTTTGTCACTCGCACAAGCTCAAAAGTGAAATAATGAAACCGAACTGACTGAGGGGGAAAATTCAGAAAGAAATATTGTTGTTTTGATACCACTGGGTGTCTTTTCAAAGAAGACAAACACATCAATTAGTTTCCAATTTACTTCAGTTCAACGTATATTTTTTCCCTTTTTTGAGGGGCTATCGGCGGCTCTGAGATTAAAAGACTTACACGCAGGTACGATTATACTAACTTAGAAAAAATATCTTATAATAATCACAAGCAGATGTTTCTATCTTTTGTGATAAGAGCGAAATGATGATTGAAGAAAATCAAACAAAAAGCAAGGCTTGCATTAAAACTACCTGTCCCCGAAATATACAAAATAAAAAAGCGAAATAGAATATATCTATAGGTTTGGATTGAATTAATGTCTACACAGACAGCTGTAAGCATAAGAGCATACAACGGACAATAATTGAACAGGTATTGTGCGTACAAAGAAAAAAATATCCAAGGATAGAGGGGTAAGGAGTAAAGGCAGCGTTATATTCAACTTTATAATTGTTAAGATGTTAAGACTTTTAAACACAATCGGCCATAAATATTGACAAGACAAGTTACTGTTCATACCTAACTCAAAATTTTGTAGAATATGAGAACAGCATCATTATGGTATAAAGGACCCAGAGAGGATAGTTTTGTTGTATAATTTTTCCTACACATCCATGAAAGTCTAGCTATCCATCTCTGTGGTTTGTATACTTTTTGCCCCGCGAACCTTAACCCTCAATGTCGTCAGAAAAAAAAAAAATGACGGATATAGCATTCTCTACTTCCAACGATGTCGAGTCGTCGTCCCAGTTCGACTCGCCCCTTCAGGGATATCGGCCTTGATCATCTCTTCCTTTTTATTTGTTTCCTTTTCCCACCATGAAAATAGTTCTTTGCCTTATCCCTACCTCCCCAACCCCTCCCGTGTTGCTATCAGCAAGTCACGCTGATCTGGGGCACATTTCATGTTTTCAAAAATAGTTTGATGTAACAGCAACACTTGCTGGAAAGGCAAGTGTCAAACAGTGTAGTAACAAGAATCCTGCTTCCTGATTGGCTGTTGCTAAGGAAGTTGCTATTCTTATCAAGAGTTGTTAACATCTTTTATGGAACAGGGCCCTGGTTAAGTCGTTGTACATAATAATGAAACTATGACAAACATCAGAACCATGTGTTCTACGACGTTCGGCTTTTGCATTACGATCGCCAACGAACCAAAATCCAAGACTTCTCTTGATGAATATAGCCCAAAAGTTCTGAGAAATGTGAATGTATCTCATCGCGTAGACAATAATCGGTGCCTAAGAAAACAATTCCCCAAACTGCGGTATTTCTAGTGGTTTTTTTTTTTTTTTTAGATCATTGTGAATGAAATTTAGAATGATTAATTCTAAGCTAATTCTCTTTCTACGGTAAGACAAAGTTATCTACCTTCCTTCCATTCCTAGCGCTCCAGTTCAAATGGATTACTCCATCCATAACCTTTGCATGAGGTCATTCCTCATTATCAACTCTTTATTATTCACCTTGTAAAAAGAAACACGACAAAACTAACCGCTAATTTAAGAATATGATGCATCAAAGAGATTCGTAAGAATATTGAAAATGTTTTTCTGAGGAAAAAAAAACAATACAAAATTATTATATTTGTTGTTTATCCACGAACTGAAATATACATACAATAAAGACAGGAACTAGAAATACAGCGCATCCTCTAGAAAAAAACAAACAAACAAGTAAAATGACTTAATTGTGGTATTCAGACATACACCAGACAAATTTGACTGTGAAAGTATTAAATGACCCAATCTTGGTAATGGTTTTTGTTACATGCTCTTTTTCTTGGTTGTATTGTTTTTCTTCAATTAAGTCAGCATATTTTCTTTTTCAATCCCATAGCAATAATGTGACGCCATGTGTCACGAGTCAACATGCCTTACAGACTGCGGATGACAGAGACAAGGGCACGGATACACACTTTACACTCACTTTTCACACACACATAATCGTAACAAACAAAACGCACACTCACTGTATACTCTCACACATACACACAAATGGTCTTGCATATATCAACACACACAGTTACACACACACACATACCCCCACACACAGTCACCATAGAAGGTCACGAAACCTAATGCATTCGCCGCAGCAGCTGATGCACCGTCTCACATAGTATACAATATCACGGCGTCCACGTGGCGTCAATTCGGGATATCGATCATACAGCGAACTTGAGTGGTATCGATCACGAAAATGAGAACATGCCCTCCAAGGACCGCCTATTAACAGAAACCTATGGAAGAAGACCAGCAGTTCGCTCAGCTTATAGAACTGGAACGTGAGAATGAGAACTCTTCTTCGATAATAGCACAATGGCAATGTACACCTGCTTGAGTTACTGCAATGCTTCGGTCCATCCGTAACCAACGGATCGTGTGTACGACTAGCGACCTTTTTGTTTGTTTGTTTTTCTTGTATTTTGGGCATGCAGGCGTAGGAATAAAGTTCACCCTACTTTGTGTTACTGAAAAAGCTGTAATGGTTTTGTCCTTGGAGAGAACCTTTCACATAACCAAAAATTCGACTTGCTGTTTATTTCTTGTGGTGTGTAATGCTTAATAACATAAAGTTGACTAGACTGGGCCAAATGTTACGTACTTTTCATTGTCATCCGTAATACATGCACATCTATATCAACGTAAAAGATGATCGTTATTCTATTCTAGTAACCTTTGGTTACCTCCTTATCTAGGAACAATTCGAACAAACAAGACATTAAACATTGCTCTGAGAGACTTTTTTTTTTTCCTGGTAACATGATGTCCGTGGGAAATCGATGAACTGGCCAGGATTGTGAATAACGAAGGAAATTTAGCCTGAACTGATCACGCCAGTCGTATTTCAATAAAAAATAAAAAAAATAGCAGAACATTAGACTGCAATACGTAATGTACGTTGTTTTTTTTTTAAAAAAAGTAAATAAAGGATGATAACAAAGACCTTATCAAAAACCTATGTCTGAATGTTTTAATACTGAAAAAAAAAAAGACACTGGTCTGACGTGGCGTGCATCCCAAACATCAGTGATTGATTTCAAGATGTGGCAATTCCCCATAGATTTAACGGAATGACACAACCGATTCTCGTAGTTAAAGAGTTAACTATGACTGCATTTCTTTTTTATCTGTACCTAAAAACCTTAGTCACAACAAACAATATCGTATTCGCGATGCTGTAACTCGAATCTTGCTTCAGAATATACCGGTAAACATTCCCATTAAAGTACTACATAATGGTGGGAGCCAGAGCGAACCAAAATGAGAAGAGGAGGAGGAGGGGGGGGGGGGGTGGGGTGGGCAAGGGGGGGGTGTTTGTCAAAAGTAATGCCGCTGATCCTCTCATCGATCTAGCAATAACAATTTTTCAATATTGAGGTTGAAACGTCGACCTATTGCTTGGGGCTGTTCTTCCGATGACCGAACGATAAGTGGGCATCGTAATGTATTTTTGACATTTACTTCACAACCGGTCACTCTGTTTTCATATCTTCAAAAGACGAGCTTGATTATAATACGACTTAACTACAACATATGAAAAAAGGGGCAAACTTATTTCTTCTTCTCCTTTCCCTATCTTTTTTGGCGAGTTCTTCTGTACTAATATTGTAAAAATTTTATCGAGATTATGTGGGGCAAATGTGAAAAGAAGGCTGCTCAAGTTGGGGTCTTATCTGGAACAGCCACAATACACGAACCTATGGTGTAATTCGACAAAGTGCATTACCAAACAAGAATATACCATGTTAGATAATGCATCCGAAGGCTTAACCCCGTTGTAGAATAGTAGACAAGAGCACTGTATATAATACTGGAGAGACGTTTTTTTCTGTTTATGATCAATTCAATGGCACAGCTTATGTGTGTGTGTGTGTGTGTGTGTGTGTGTGTGTGCGTGTGTGTGTGTGTGTGCATTCATGTGTGTTTCATTCCCACTTTTCTCACTATTCTGGTAAAATCATTCATATGACAACACAGCGAGAATCAGATTGTCATCTATAATTCAATTTTGTGATTCGTGAGTCGTTGGAACTGATTTGCTGTATGAAATATTCTTGCGCCAAAACCGCGCTTAATCTCGTTACTCTCCAAAGTGGACCCTCCATCTTTTCTTAATTCTATAACACATTCATACGCACGGGTGCATGCACTTACACTTATCATATATATAACACGTTGAATATCTATACCTATATCTACTGTGTATCATATATATTTCTCTTGCTTTCTATCTTAATAGTGTAAGCATGCACGTGTATATTACACACATGTAAATACACGTATCATGTACATATCTACATACTATACCTATATCTATTTCTCTCGCTTTCTATATTTATAAATATACAATTCATTTCATGTCATGCATTTTAGAAGCATGAACATGTTACAAACGCAGAATATGATAAGATATCATTTTACAGAATTGAACGTTAGTGAAATTATACCGTAATGATTATCGTACAGTGATTATCGTAAGCAAAATACCAAAGTACTAGTACTTTTAAACTCTCCTCGGAAATAGGGGAAATATGCACTGAAACACTTTGGCTAACTGTTACTCTACGCATGTAAAACACGGTGTATAGATAGCATCTGAAACTCTCCTCCTGTCTTTGAATTCTGAACATCACTGCAATCAAATTAATTCATATCTATTTACATAGGGATTTTCAGGGATTTCTTGTTGTTTCATATATTAGAAATATATCATCAGGTGATCTAAAGTTTTCTATTTTTCTATTTTGTTTGTTTGTTGTCAAATTCAACTGGTGAAAGATAGCGTACAAATATAGCTCAAACCGGAAGATCACAGGGTCTGTCAAATGAAATCTGAGTGTTTTGGTGTATGGACTCTTTCCACGGAGATCGGTATCGGTATAAACTAAGTTTGATATAATTTTCTATTTAGTTTCCTCCATGCTGATATCCGATCAGTGCTGACGGCATATAGCTTCCAATGAAAATAGCAGACACGGAAATAAATCGAATGATGGCAGAGCGGCCGGGGGTCCTTCCAAATAAACACACCAGAGACGAATTGCACTGGACTCGAAATCAAAAAGAGATTAATGAAATGATTCAACTTTATTGACAGCGCAGTGCCCTATTTATTACAGCCAATCAACGCTAATGCAAAATTGATTTGAAAATCCACATGGTCCCAAGATCGTTCGGGACGTCGTCTTGAAGCACGTTTTGGCGGGATGCAAGCCTATCGGCTATTCGGTAATATCGATATATCGATCGTCTCAGGAAGTCGTGGGGTGGTGCTGGATGGAGTTTCGTTTATTCCGTTTCTGTGCAATTTATGCAGCACACGCATGCTTGGCTGCACTTCATAATTCTCAGAAAGAGAAGAAAGACATAGGCCTAATCATAGACGTATACCCACCAGAACAAACACAAACCAAGGCAGTACTTGTATTATTGTTCTTTTGTTTTCATAATATGTGGTACCAGATTTTATTGTTATAAGATTAACTTCAATAAACAATCAAGTACACGAACAAACACACTAACTTGTGAGTCTTATTAGGTGTAACTCGTGCGCTCTAACTGTATTGCTCTCGATGTCTTGTGTTGTTTTGATATTCTTTGATATTCTTTGATACTCTGATATTCAGAAGGAAGGGAAAAGTGGGGAACAATGACCTTCTTTCATTTCTAAATAGAACTACAGATATAAAAGAAAAGATGTTCCTATCTCTAAACCGACTATAAAGAGTTCGAAAAAGTCAAAGCCAAGAAACTCTCATTGCTTTTATAATAACTGAGTATAAGCGCTATTTGGTTTTGGTTTTATTCTTATTTAAAAGTCAGTATACCACTTTAATACTACATGGGGGGGGGTGAAAATGTTTAAAAAGTGATCAATATCCGACGGCAGAGCGAAGTTAGATGGCCTCGAGACTGATCGTGCTGACAAACGAGACCCGGATGTCTTCTAACACCATTGCAAAACCGAATCATGAATCTTCCATGCGAAGGATCTGTCCGTTTGTTTAGGCTATCAGTCACACCTTAGTTAGGATTCGCTACATTCTACCAATCTGCCCGTTGGCCGAATAGATTCCTCGTACTTATACAACAGTGTACGCGGGCAAACATGAATCAACAATTTATCGTTCGCTCGTGAAAAACAGTGATAACTAAAATATCTGTGTTCAACCTGAGATGTTCGGTTTTTTTTATCGGATTTCCGAAGCTTTTCACGTCTCATCTCACTCCTGCAGTGCTTGACTCTGATCGAATTGCCGCAGGCTATTACATCTCTGCTCACTCTCTATGCTTTCTCAAAACATACACGCCAGTAGGTGAGTGATATGTTTTTTACCTTCTCAGGCAAACATAGCTCAAAGGAATCAAGGCAAGAGAGATGTGTGTTTCCCGCTTCTTCCTCAACCCTGGACATTTACTGAAAAAAAAAGACGTCTTAAGACGCAGGGAATCCTTACAAAATATATCCTGGCGAGTTGCATTTCAAATTAAGATGAATGTTTTCTGTACAGTTTAGCTTAAACATGACGAACAAACAGTGCCTTTCGGGATTTCATTGCAAACTAATCATTTTACGTTTTGCTCACTTACGTGCAAATTTCAAAAGAATTATCTCCCTCACTGTCCAACTTGGTGTTATAATCGTGTTTCTTCAAATAACAAACATGTCTTGCGTGTCATTGGCGCTCGGCGCCAAGGTAAATTCGAGTCTTACAAGATCGTAAGCAAACAATCTTTCCTAACGCTATTTTACACAACGGCTGGGTGGTCAAGACTGCTTGTTACTTGACAACAGAGTTATAAATCTTATCATATTGTAAAACAAGCATGAGGGAAGACTGGAGAAATGAAGGGAAAGAGAGGAGATATTAATGAACCAGGAGTGGAAGCAAATGGTTTGATCAGACATAAATAAAGATGATCATGAACATGGGATTTGATTTGATTTTGATTTGAATTTATTGCCACTTCATGGGGTGGAACACCCTGATCAGCATAGCTGGTTTCCATAGGGGTCCCACATGTCTTGCGTCCACATGTCTTGCGATAAAATGAGCTCATCGAAAAATGAATGACCAAAAGCCAAAACAAAACAAAACAAAACAAAACAAAACAAAACAAAACAAAACAAAACAAAACAAAACAAAACAAAACAAAACAAAACAAATCAAAACAAAACAAAAACCCTGACTGACTTTTGATTGTCTTAAATTGTCATAATATATACTAGTGAATGAAAGTGTCATATAGAATATAATTCTTTACACATAGGGCTATAATAAAATTATAATTCGATCATTTCGTGGGAGCTGCATGGCAAATCACGTACAAGAAAGGAATTATCAGGAAAGAAACTTTTCTTAGACGGAAAAAATATTTGAAATCCTATAGGGAATATCTTTGCAATATTAATGGCCATCGGAAGGCATTAAGAAACTTTAATTACAGGCAAATTGATGACAAGGTATCTAATATCCTGTATTATGGTAAATGACGTCAATGGGGATTTTTTTTTTCTCGGCACAAGGGACCACTATGTAAAGTTCCTTTCGGAGCAATTTCCTTGTTTCATAAAATATAAGATACTGTGCTTTACTTTGTACGCTAAGAGCATTTCCTAGACACAGCGAATGATCATTTTTATGACGCAAGTCAATACATCATCATGTGACCGTGAAGACAATTTTGAAGTGCCGTAGTCATTTAGGAATGCTTATGACCAAGACTGTGTGAATTCAAATATAACCTATTTACCTAAGTCCGGTTCAACTGGGCACTGTATCTATTCCCTTTGTTTCACTTTGCCTAGTCCACAAAGCGTCCTGTCTGTAGAAATCATCATTTTGGCATTTTTGAATCTGTCAGCTCTGAATTCCATATTTAATTTGGAGAAAGTTAAATGGGATACAGTGTATGGTTGACTCTGCCAGAAGCAGAAAGAAATATTATGAATATTTGCCAATTGGAGAATTGATTTGAAGTTTTATATTCTTAAATGAGTTGCCAATTTGAGAATCAATTGTAAACAGAGAATTTAACAGGCTTTTGAAAATGATACAACCCAAACAGACAATTACAGTTTGACAAGAAAAGGCTTAATTGAATCACTAAAAATGAATAGTAAAAATTCTGACTAAAAATGCATATACAGCATCAAAACAAAGAAATGTAGTTTTCAGACAGGACGAGTTAATGGGCGATTGCATCGCCAATCAGCTACAGGAAAAGTCGTCTGCCAAACTAATCGCGCTGGTGCACCTAGCCCATATAGCCTAATTTGCAAAATTGAAACGAGCCCTTCAACGGACGCACGTCTATGATAAATTCCCTGTATTGGTCTGTCATTCGACAATTCGACACTCTAAACTGGCCGGGGGGGGGGGGGGGGGGGAGTCGCTGGAAGCAATTCTGTGATTCCTACTCCATTTGTATGATTGTCATGTTTATCTTTTTTCATTATTCTTCCAGATATTGGAATTTGCTCCACGCAATGTTTTTTTTTCCCCTCATTAATTATAAAAACATGTCGCGACGGCTCTGATGCGATACAAGACAATGTGCTGAGTCGTTTTGGTTTTTTTTTTTCCACTGCCATACTAGTATTAAGGCATCTGCTAGGTAAAGGAAATGAGTTGCATATTGGGCATTGTGTGGTGTTTCGAATCTTATATTTCCTGAGATTGGTTGTTGCTTGTTTAACTCACTATACATCTGAATGAAGAAGGCAGGTATAGCGACCAATATTGTCCTCTTTATTAAGCTTAACATGCTTAATGTTTCATTCACGTTCATAGTCTAACATATCTGATGACATAAAACCTTCAAATCAAACTTTAACGAGTGGTACAGATTTTTCTCACCTTACACCCACCGCCCCCACACACACGCACACACACATTTTTTTTTTTTTGGTCAATCTTCTCTTCTTCTTTTTTTTTTTCATTTTCATATGAAAAATAATATACAAACTAATTAATTGCAAAATTTTACAAATTTCATTTTGACAACACACACACACACACACACACACACACACGCACATGCTTTCAGTACTTTCGTTCTAACTTGTAAAATCCATTCAACGTTGACACCTGAGTGATTACTATTTAATATATTACAATGAATGTATTGTGGCGTGTGGTGCCAGGGATTAACATAAAATCATGGAATCATGACCCTTCATGCTGATCTGATATGTAGCTGCAAATCTAGAGACATGCATAGATTCCAATGGAAGTTGGACATGAGAAAACTACTCGACACCTTTAAAGGAAGAGGAACATTTGTTATCAATGAGATGAAATCCAATGACCACCGTCTTTCCGCTCCATAAAACACACCGGAAGTGGGATGACCACCAACAGGGCACGTAACTATACCAACATCAATCTACAAAACTCTACAACCCTCAAAATAATGCTGCCACGATATCCGATGCAGAGGTCCTGAAAACAATTTATTCATGACAACCTCACAACCCTACAAACAAGAAATGAATAGAACAAGAAAGTATAGGTCAGATTGAATTTCTGCGTATTTTCAATCACCAACAGTGACGACGCGGCTTGTCGTTGCAAAAAGAGTAGTAATCATTCAAAAAAAAAACTAGAAATGTCGCTTTGGCGACTGGTATGCCTCCGCCATAATGCATGATTTTCCTAATAGGTCTAGATAGTACATGTGGACACTGTGTGATTACATTTTCACAAAATTGGCAAAATATTGGAATGACAAGTTTGTCACAAATGTGTTGAATGTTCACCTTCCTTGACGTAGGTTTAATTGGATGAATAGGAGAGCATGTATGTAGGGATTTAAGGACTTTAACTTGACTTTGACCCATTCATAAATTTAGGCATTGAGTAATTTTCAAGGTACAGGTGTAGCGAAAAAGTGCAATTTCTGAATTGAATAGTTAATTGTTACCATTTTCATCTGGCCCTTGACCCTAAAATTCATAAGATTTCAGGTAGAACATGCATAATATGTACTAAGTTTCAAGGTAACTTGAGCCACTTCCGAGATATGGAGGAAAAAGTTAGTTCAGCACTTTCACTTGATCTTTGACCTTTTGACCTTTGAGGCAAAAAGAGAGAAAAAAAAAACTTTCCAGAGAATTTCTATTAGGTTACACACGCATACACCAAGTGTAAAAAAATAACCCTGCTGGCATTGCATAAATATGAGGGTAATAGTAAAATTTTGAAGTCTTGTACTTGACCTTTGACCCCTGACCTTTGACCCCAACATTCTCTAGATAATCACTTCCAGTCAGTACATGTATATACTATGTTCCATGAAGATACCTTGAACAATTTTCCAAGGTACGGAGAAAAAAAAGAAGTTTTAATATTTTTACTTGACCTTTTGACCTTTGACCTTTGACCTCATGACCCAAACTTTCACAAGAGAATCTTAATTGGGTAATACATGTATACACTAAGTTTCAAGAAAATCTCTTCAGGCATTCAATAGATATGGTGGAAATAGTGAAATTTTATGTATTTGACCCTGATCTTTTGACCTTTGACCTTTGACCTCATGACCCAAACTTTCACCAGAGAATCTTAATTGGGTAATACATGTATACACTAAGTTTCAAGAAAATATCTTCAGGCATTCAATAGATATGGTGGAAATAGTGAAATTTAATGTATTTGACCTTGACCTTTTGACCTTTGACCTTGAGCATGTGCACCCAAAAGTTGATAGGCACAACTTCACCCCCTAATACACATACATGCCAAGTTTCATTAGGATACCTCAACAGGTTTCGATAGTTACCTTGTCCACAAAATTCATTACGGACGGACGGAAGGACGGACGGACGGACGGACGGACGGACGGACGGACGGACGGACGGACAACCCGAAAACATAATGCCTCCGGCACCACTTCGTGGCGGAGGCATAAAAAAACAGTAACTGTGAATAAATGTGGCGGTTTCACTTAAGAAGGTTAAGAAATACAAAAAAGTTTCACATGCATGTTCTCAAAGAAACAGTGATAACTGTAGCGGTCACATTTGCAATATAAATGAGGTGATGATGGAACAGCCTGGCACCAGTTTTAACAAAATATCTTCCCCTTTTCTAAACATAACTATGTCGCCATCTAAGGGTAAAGAGTTCTGGTTGCAAAATATTATCAACCTAAAATTTGGTCTTTATGACATAATAATATGTTCAATCCAGTTTATGAGAACAGTAAGTTGACGACGTAATGCCGTCAGCTAACATGAATATCTAGTTGCAACCAATGCCGCTAGGCAGCGAGAACGTTCAAAAATAGTAATTTTGTTATTCATTCCTTCATTCATTCATCCATCCATCCATCCATCCATCCATCCATCCATCCATCCACCTATCCATCCATACATACATACATACATACATACATACATACATATACATTCATTCGTTCATTCATTTATTCATTCATTCATTCATTTATTCATTCATTCATCCATCCATTCATTCATTCGTTTATTTCCGTATCTAACAAAAATGCGATTAGCCTGCAATAAATCATTTGCATAATATAGCTCTATACAAAATCAATGCAACATTGTAATAAAAAAAATACTTGAATTGAAGTACAATAATTCCGTGCTGTGAAAGTTGTTGGAAATTGGAGGGAGCTGCTGAAAGCAGGACTTGTATTTCTCAGTCTCCTCATAGCAAAACTTCTGTGGATTGCCTAAGAAATAAAGAAAAACAAAGAAAAAGGAATAACAGGCAAGACAGGAAGAGACTGAAGAGGAGAGGGAAAATCAAAATTTCACACTCGACGGATTTAAGTCAATTCCGATCTGGTTTGGAATCGCGTTTACATGCTCTCGACGGATTTAAGTCAGCTCCGATCTGGTTTGGAATCGCGCGTAAACTCAAATTGCTTTCAATTATCTTTCTTTCTTTCTTTTTCGATGATTGGTGAGAGCGGAAAAAAGTCAGCTATGAAGCACCTTGGTGCTGAGCAGATATAATAATGTCAACACGCAACAATGATATAATTACGAATACAACTCCAGCAATCAAAAAATCCGAACGTTGATCTCAACCTTGCCGCTTTATTATCACTCTTTGTACTGCCAATCACAATTGCACCAGTCGCATTAATCAAATTATTCACTTAATCATCACCATAACGACGATTTTTCGTACCTCCAAATGCCACAAAAACAGGCTAAATTGATTTCATATATGTCATACATGATAAATTGTGTACGAATGAGAGGAGCGCAGAAGAGAGAAGAAAATATCCCCCGAGGGATAGAATCCGACCAAGGAGACATCAAATACTGTTTCATTGACGAGAAATGACACAATTTTTAATTCAATTCGAGCTCTACGTTACTTATCGTTCTAGTGCAGACACTATAGCGCATTTCAAAACGCCATTCTCAAGAACAAGATAAAGAGCTACATAAGCAAGAACAAGAACTACATGCACATCAAGAACAACCACGAAAGATCAAGAACATCAGAAGAGCCTACTGGCTGGTTCTCATGCATGTGAAGCAGGGTGGTACGCAACAGCGCAGCTGAAACCCAATACTGAGTACGTGCATTTCTGCATAAATGGATGTCATGAATGTATTTTCTGACTGCTCCTATACAGGTCATTTTTTCACTTTTATGTTCTTCTTATCATTTTCTTCTCGTATTCATGTACAATATTTCCGTGTACGAAAGAGCGCAAAGGGGCTTCACAAATTCCTTGGTATCGGTGATGTACGTTCGGTCCCATTTCACGTCACCACCACGACTTCTCGACATGTGGCCTCTGAAGTTGATATCAATCATGTGAATGCTCGCTGGTTTTCTTTTACAGTAGTAAAATGTGTCGAAAAGGTTATATCAAGGAAGTATATGTGATACCTCCTTGGCTTTACTAAACAGGAAAATCCACTCGTTGTTTGGAAATTAAATCTACAGAGTGGAGGTTTCGGCAAAAATTAGACCAGAAATGAAGTTACTAATGGCAAAATCTCAAGCTTACCGGGATTGATGATGTCATTTTAAATGATACAATTTCGATGAATTAATGATGTCACGACCGCACAATTCCCTTATTCTCATTCGTTCACTGTTGATGTGATACAACTAGAACAAATGGCATCCTTCACATCAAATATTTCTGGAGTTGCAAGGATTTAGCAATGGCGATTGTGAAGACGGGGACTTATTGACCTCCCCCCCCCCCCAAAAAAAAAAAAAAAAAAAAGAAATTTATGTATGTAATGTGCTTGAAATCAAAACCGCAGTGTTTTGTGACTACATGTTAGCGGTCCAGAGTTTTTAATTTAGTTATTTTGCATCCGATTTCAATGAAACATTCAGTGTTCTGGTTGTGTGACGTAATACTCGTCTTGCTACAGCCAATTGGACCACAGAAAGGAATTTCCCTTGAAACCACGCTGATGAGAAACAGCTCATAAACAATGATTTTGTTGCCTTTGACCAAATCGTGAGCATACAAATCTTGTCAGTGACACCTGCCAATCATCTTTGAGCCATAATATTATTTCCCCCAGGAACTTTCGACTCTGGGTGTCACTGTCACGATTGCGCGTCACAGATTGCTTCGTCTCCAAGACAATGGTACCAGCCAACAAAGTGTTTTTAGTGGTATTTACTTTCCTATCTTTCGCTTCCCATGTCTCTCTTCTGTATAATTATGCTCCATCCCTCCTTCTTTCCCCATATCTCCTCTTTCATTCTGTCCCTCTCTTGGCCACATCACACTCCTGGTATTAAGGTTCTCTCATTTGCACCTCTGTTTACATAATTGATAAACATCGAGAATGTCATACTTGCCTTGAAATGGATTACCTCAATGGCTTAAAGAGTCATTCATCATTTCGGTTCAAGGTTCACTCGCACTCAATGTGATTTCAAATTTGTAGTCGCCATTTTAAATGAACCATGCCGTTATCTGTTGCTGTCGCATCTTTTCATCAAGCAGTGTCGAGCTTTTTTCCCTCTTTGTTCTGGTTTGGTTTCGTTTAGTTTCTCTAGGCTTTTCCTCCCTGCCTTCGTCTCTGCATTCGGCTTCGGTTGTTGTTGAGGCTCTCCAGATTACGCGGACCATCTAATATCGACATCAATGCAAACAGGACCGGTGCACCCAATTTGTTGCAGATCGTGGAGGAGATTTCAGTCTGCTGAATACGAGGAGGAGGGAAATGCGAATGGAGATGAGGGGGGAGGGGAACCAAAATAGATGGGGGATGACGGCAAATAGAGGTTATGGAGAACCCCAAGATGGATGCATTGTTTGGCCAATATATTGACTCGGGGTGTCATCGGAGTATATCAATTACGCACTCAAAACCCTCCCGCGCGAACTGGTGGTACGTCGCCTAACTCAATTATTTGTTGTGGACTTGTCATAACCCTGCGTCCTCAAACTCATGGGTTGTAGAATTATTCTGTGGTGCAAGCACTCCCGCATTTTATGATATAATTGCTATACCGCTGGAAGTAGGACAGTTTGAGTCGAACTACAGATGCTGCTGTTTTCAGTTATAACATTTCGAAACAGCAGCATCTGATCATCGATATATATGTGTCCCGTTGTTGATTTGCTACGAATATTTATTTTTAAACAAATTTACCTCTTATTGTTGGTGTTGTTGATGTTGTTGTTCATGTTCCATGGATTTTTACGAAAACAGAGCCCTGAGAAAGACCGGCAGCTAGTCTATCTTAGATCTGTATGATTGTATGATATTATTTTATTTAAATACTTGATGTGTGTGACTACTTTATATCGTTTTGAAATGTATTTGTCCATTTTATGTTGTTTATACATTTTATGCTGATCAGGCTACTCTGAATAAAGATTTGCAATAAATAAAAATAAATAAACATTCCTACACATATTATGCACCATCCGGTGTTTTGACTGAATTTGTTATGCAATATTTCGGGAATGATAGGGGCAGGAAGAGCTGTGACTGCGGGAACTCAGTAGGACCCCTGCAAAGTCTAGGTGCATTTCAAAATCTCGCAGGACAATAAGGGTCAACGAGAGAGAGCGAGTCAATGAGTTGAATTCCTGTCACCAATCCATGGTTATCTTCACAAAGTGAGATCAAGTTCCTCTAATATATTTGAAAAGTGACTGCGCTGACACTGCGCCTTGATCTCTATACGTTGGTATAGACTAGACGAGGAAATTGAGAATTCATTGATCAAAAATTAGATGACAAAATTGAATCGAAAAGCATTCAAAATGAGAGGAGAATGAAGGTCAAAGAAAACTACATGAAGGACAGTGACTGTAATGAATGTATACAACTTTGAATTGGGTGACGCGAATTCGGTAACAGACAGTGATCTTGGATGAATGGATCAATGAAGAGCCACTGGCAAAACCGAATCTGAGGAAGAAAACCCCAAACGTTTACCAAAGAACCCCATAATTTATTATCATGGCAAGGGAAAAGTTGAAGAGAACATGGAGGGACGAATCGATAGAGAAGAGATGAAATATGAAACGGTGTAAGATTTTCAGTATCGAGGTTGCAGGCATATATCAGAGCATAACAATCCAGATTACGAAGAGCAAGACAATGAAGAGAAACGAAAGATAAACGATAGAAAAGAAAGATAAACTTTTGAAGAAAACAAATAAACCTCGCTGCTCACGCACGTATGTTGACAGTCAGAAAAATATACACGCCTACATGGGACCACAGAAAAATCCTTGGCGCGTGTTCTCGGAGTGACGCCAGTGAGTAGTTTGCCGTGATTTTGGCACTGCTACATCTCATATCATTTTGGAGACGGCACACATTTACACGCATGCTCCCATTTCACTCGTTTTCCGAGAAACTCTCATCCTCGAATCAACAAATCTATGTACCTACATTAATCAATCAGATATTGTGGCATTGTATTTCTCGGCAGCCGAAATAAAAACCATTTGCAGAAAAAAACAAAGAATAGGACCTACATATCAAAACAAAATACCACCTCCCAAGATCGCATTTCACTTTGCGGCTGTCATCTCTTCAAGAGTTTTCCATCATGAAATTGTTTAGAATATATCAAACAAAATCGTTAGCCGGTTTTACAAATTGTTTTCAGAGCGAGATGAAACGCAGGTGCACTACACCTGAAAATGCCAAGGTGTGATTCGTCATACAGGTTCACAAAAGGGTAAACTGTCGTTCGATGGATGTCCGACGTGGATTTCCAATCTAATCAGTGTGCTCTGCTTTACACGTACAAATTACGACAGGTAGAAAGCGTTAGATGGAAAATGTATAGATCGCTCGAAATCACTTGTGAAGTTTTTTTTTTCTTTTCGTTGTCTGCTCAACCTACAAAAACAGTAAGTTTAGGAGTGAAGGAAGATATGCAACGCACCCCACAAAAATCTGAAAACGCACCAGCGTTGTGCGGTTCTGCCATTAAGTGACGTTTTGGAGTTTTGGAACTTTGACAAGTAAACTGCCTCGTTTCAAGAGTCAACAGCATGCCACCATAAGTAACATTAAGTTGACAGGGTATTGAATATTTTCTCTAACTTCATTGACCTGACTCTTTGCGACTTTCATCACAGGGGCACGCCCTTCGGCCAATCAGGCCTAAGGTTAGCCGAGAAAGAGAAATCGATTACGCATACACGTATATTTGTGGACATGCTGCTGTTGGAGAGTAATCAATCACATCAGGACTGGAGATCGAAATCTAAAAAAAAAAAAAAAAAAAAATGGTTAAGGAAAAGATACACCGTGCAGTTTTCAGGTGTCCTCAACTCATCTCAATAGACGACCTGTTTCCCCTTTGAACACCTTCTAGTCCCCCTTCTCTTATTCTCATCTCTGTTGACACAAGAAGATGAAGAGCACCTCAGCGAGAAGGGAGGACTAGCCGACTTCACGGGTAACGTTGCAGACGATAAACATCACTCTCAAGAAGCTGTATAATTATCGCGAATAACAATCTTCCCAGGATCTTTCGCGGAGAGGAGCGCCTCGTCTCGCCACAAAATTGCGAGCGGCGAGCGATGCATCATCTGCGAGGGGACAAAATGAATCCCCTCAGCCTCAACCCAACCAGCTGACGAGTCGCTTAGCTTTGCCTCGCCATCCTTTTCCTTATGTCCGCGGTCTCGTCGATAGATAATGAATCATTTTATACTGCCCCGTTCGGCCATCGCTAAGAGAGACTAACACGGACGTGATTTGTCGATAAATAACCAGCCGCTACGGCCGCCGTTGCTTCGTCCGACATCACCGAGAGCCGAGGAGAAGGAAGAAGATTAAGAAAAAGAAGGAGATGGATGGGAAGAAAAAGAGAAGGAAGATGAGGGGGAGGAGGAAGAAAAACAACGACATCGGCAGTTGCTTCGGGCAGTGACTGACGATATCGTAATTAGGGTCGCCACTGTGATGGTTTGAGAGCGGAAATGCTAGGGGTGCTGGGAAGGATTCATGCGGCTACAAGTGGCAAAGATGACTTTGGCATAAAGAAGAGGGAAACAGAGAGTTATCAACGATACGCGGCCTAAACACGCACTGGAGATGCAAATTATACAAGAACGGCGAACTGGGACATCTTTCTAATCTCAGTGTGCATTTCATTCGATGTTGAGATTGGCTGCCATAAAAGGAGTAAAATCAAGCGAAGTAGAAGCTTCATCAAAATCGAATGTAAAATAAGAACGTTAATGGATGAAAACACGTAACAGTGCTACGGTCGAAAGAACACACTTATGCAAATCAGATGAAGTGGCTACTTTAATGATAGCCTCACAAATTTTACGCAGACCCCCATACGAGTCTTCACTCAAATTCTTCCTTAAAAATATGGAATAACAATTTTCAAGACTTCTGGGGAAGAAGTTGGATCTACAGATATTGTTGTAAAATTAATGACCAATGCTATGTTTTCGTTTATCGTATTTTGTATATAAACTTAACAGAGTTGGGGATTGGAGACGTCATCATCTCATCCAAGTTGCACATGGGGTTGCCAATAGCACACTCTTTTGGCAACATTTGTGCACTTAATAATTCCATAACTTCTTATGCTTTGTCCAAGTTACATGAAGATGAAAACAACAAGTACTACTTGTTGATGACGGCAACTTCCATACACTGAAACTACTTCTATTACTATTACTACTACTACTACTACTACTACCACTACTACTACTACTACTACTACTACTACTACTACTACTACTACTACTACTACTATTACTACTACTACTTCTACTGCTACTACTTCTACTACTACTACTACTTTTACTACTACAACAACAACAACGACTACCACTACTACCACTACTACTACTACTACTACCACTTCTACTGCTGATACTACTCCTGCTGCTGCTACTGCTACTACTACTACTACTACTACTACTGCTACCACTTATTAGGATCATTACTCCTCACACAGGTACTTAGGATCCGAGTATTTCTGTTATTACTACGGTACCAGTGACAACAACAGCATTAATGCAATGACGCTACTTCGTCTTCATAATAGCCATATTCCGGTTAATGCTAGCAGCGTTGCGGCATGTTCTATATAACTTGTCTCTCTGTAGACACAAAAACCCTATACTCAGGAATGAATCAGCAACGGTGAGAGGGCTCAGTCCATCTCGCTAGTCATCATGTGTGTGTTGACGCCGGCAACAATCGTAACACACACCATTAACGGTGAAATCTGTGCAAATAGCAGTGCACGTGTCGACTGCCCATCACTGACGGCGCCCTGCGCCCTGGATCTGTCACTTTACCTGCCGACATTTGGGATTTGCTACGTATTTGATCCGCCGGCAGCGCGTGAAAAAGAAGGTGCGTTAATGGAGAGGTCTTTAAGGTGACAACTTCATTCCGTGTTCAGGCTGACCTTAATAAAAAGGAGTCATGCCAGATAATAACGCATGACTTGCATAATAACGAATCTACACTTACATGACTTAGCGGGTGCCATAAATGGCCCAAGGGAAATGCCGGATGATAATGGACGTAAAAGTGTTGCGTCTTTTTTTTTTTTTTTTTTTTACAATATTTGTTTTCTTTGTAAGTGGGTGGGTTTGTGTGTGTAGGTTGTTCACCGTTCCTAGTTGGGTTATTTGAGAATTATATAATGACTCAGCTTCAATATTATCATTTGATGAGGGCCGAGATGCAATCGCTTATTTTTCGATGTCGATACACACAAAAACACAAAAACTAAATGTATCGTAATATTTTAGGCACATACCTATAGGAATCAACAAGACAATGAAGTTATCACCTCCTATAATTCAATGTGATTGAGAAAGCATCCGAAACTTTAAAATTTAATAAATCCATTATATTTTTCTCATTGAAATGACACTCTCATTGTTCTCTTAGCTTGACATTAGTCTTGTTAGTCAACGTCACTTAAAGAAGATTTTCTCTCTCTCTCTCTCTCTCTCTCTCTCTCTCTCGTAAGTAACAAGTTAAACTGTATACGCCACGTCCTCACCGGCGCGGTCACTAGCTAGCTGTTGGTTGTGTTGGTGTGGCGACCATTGGTAGAATTTGCGAAGTAAAACCTCGCGACCCCATTCACAAGTTCGAAATTGGTGCCTGCTCGCCAAGATCGCTCTCAAATTATTCCGCCGGCGCCTGCAGGCAAACCGGACGAAACACTCGAGAGCGAAGATTTCACCCAAAGCGCCCTCGCAGACGCCCCAGAATGAAATGCTCCGACACGCTTTTTCCGGACTACTCTAAACCGGACTACTCTACCAAATTTGTAAAGGTGTATTTATACAAAGCATGCGGAAGCTGCTTTTCTTTTAAATGTCTTACTGCTATCTAGTCAGACTGACAACTAAATGTTCATGTTTCTGCAGAAAACCCTCACTGTTGGATGTTTCCTCTTTCTGACTCAAGAAGGCGGTCTTCTAATCCTCAGGTGTACATGAATCAGGTCATAACATACGAGTAGCACACCCATGGAGTAGAGAGAGAGAGAATTAAGGAGACGATCGGGGCTTATTGCTCTCCAAGGAGACGGGTGGGTGAGCGGGGCATGACGAAACTCGACGTCACGCAAAAACTTTTGACGATATTCCCGCCAAACGATCAGTCACTGACTACTCTAAGCCAGCAGCACTCATTCCCCAATGAGTCCTTTCGCTTTCTCCCACGTGGGTTGTGTGTGTGTGTGTGTGTGTATTCCTCACCCCACAGATTTTGTCTGTGTTGTTTGTTTGTGTCTTGATGTGTAGGCGGTGAATACTCTGTCATGGTTACTATACTCAGCAGGTTCTGCACTCCACGTCTTTACTTGCAGAAAAAGCGCGGAAATCCGACAAAAGTGTGACAGTCCTGTTGTCCATGGTATCAGGATGGATTTTAGAGGAAAGAGAGAAAGCGAGGAAAACAGAGACGGGAGGAATGAGAGAGAGGGGGAGTGTGTGTGTGTGTGTGTGTGTGTATGTGTGAAAGAGGGAGAGAGCGCGTGGAGTGAAGAAAAATCTTTGCACCTCTCAATTCTAAATTTCCATTCCCGCAATCTCGGCGAAACTTGATTCGACAATCTGTAACGGCGGTCCTTCAAAGCTCATGGCTCCCTATATGATTCACACCTAAAGAGGGGAATCGATCGATTTGAAATTCTAGGGCAGATTAATCAACATGCGACCTAGTAATGTTTCCTTATATTCCCGGAGTCTGCAAACAGTCGTCATATCCCATCTCGTCAATTCCCGTAAACCGCTCCGGGACCAATAATCCCGTGGGCGATGAGTGTCATCCGTGATCGTGTTTCTCGTCGCTTGACACACATTGATAAGAACCGATACGGGGGGCGACTTGCACGCTGAAATGTCAGGAAAGTCACCTCCCCCCCCCCCCCCTTTCTCTGGATATCCCGCAAGGAATGAAACACTTCAAATCCGTGGATTCTCAAATGGAATATATTCAAAGTGAAGGAACGCTCATCTGCCTTACTCTGCCTCAACCTTCCTTCCCTTCCTTTTATATGAAGTCAGGCAGTTGAGACACCTCGCTGATGAATCTGACTAAAAGAACTTTGCTTTACAGTTGAGAACCGTCACCACGAATACCTGATACTCTTGTCAATCATTCATTTGTGATTTTCCTGTTATTTTTAAATTGTCAAGACTATGAGCTTTCCAGTACTACATAATTCGCCCCAGTGTAGTTCCACCAATTATCACAGAAACGATGAAAGCCATTCATCGGATTAGAATGGTTTGAAAGAAAATAGTTTTGGAGTTTAGATGCGGTCATACTTGAAGATTGGTCATTGGAATACAATATGCCAATTCAAATTCAAACAGTACAACGACATGTATCATGAAACAAATCCCGTATAGCAGTTGAATAGCATTATGTTTCGTAACAATGTTAGACTTTAGAGAGCAATAATTTACCCGTCAAAAGTTATTCCGAAAAGAAAAGGTTATATTCAATAAGCACAGCAGTGAAAATTAGATCAAAATCGAAAAAAAAAGTTATCAAAGTTATGACATCCTGAAGTTTTGTTTGTTTTTACATAATAGTTCTTGAACAGTCAATACATTATGAATGAGGAAATGAGTGAGTTAAGGGTGTCATCGCCTTACAACTTGCCTTTATAGACAAAATAAATCATGTCCAGATTTTGGTTCAAATAATAATTATGTCCAACAGGAATATCATCATGTTCTATACTTTCACTTTCAGCACAAATATCAAATATTTCCGCCATTTTTTTTTCTCTGTACGCGATCAAAGGTAAATTGTGATGTGATGATGTTTTTGAAATAAGCGAAACTTCAAAGATTTCGTGACTCCCCCGAGTTTTATCCGATTTTGATCAAATGTTCACTGCTGTGTTTAAAAACTTTCTCTTTTCAGACAAACGTTTAACTATTCCGGAATGATCCTCTACTTTCGGGCTGATGTTATATAATGTTAAATAAACTTCGATATTCACTTTTTTTTTTCGAAGGTTACCCCATCTGTCACAGGGGTTTGCAATTTTGTCGGGGTTTGCGTGCTGAAGGAACATAATTATTGTTCCTATATCCACACAATGCACTTTGTTTGATGGTTCGATAATAAAATTGTCATAAATGTTAGCTTGCTATACATTATTAGCAGAAATAATATCGGTCCTGAATCTACGCTGATAATATCGTAAAATCTGATCCTCCGAGTCAGCCATAGCGGACGCTTTGTGAAAGTCGAGATATGGTTGTTGCTACAGACACATGGACTCGCGCTCAGCAAAATTTGGGTTCATGGGGACAAAAATGTTTGCTATGGTGAAAGCTGTAAACGGAGACTTCTGTGTTTCTATATGGAGATGATTACAACCTTTTCTACCTCCCAATGGCGTTTAAGTAGAACACTCTCATCAAGTAAGAATGCCTTTTATTTCTTTAGCCGTATGACGTCACAATCAATAAAGACGAAACGTCACTGGTTCAACGACAGACGGACCTATTCTTTATCAGCCAACAAAAACTCCGTGTTTCAACTTTAGCTGACTCCATGAGCTCCCCCCCCCCTCCTTACTGCCCAGTAGTGCAGCAAAAACAATATGGGGAAATAACTATTTTGAATTCATTCTAGAGTACAGTATCACACGTGAAATCAGTTTCCTGCAATATCGTACAAAGTTTCATGTGCTGAACAAAATGCAGATAATAATGCTGTGTGCACTTGCCAGTATCAATTGATATATAATTGCTTTGAACAATATTGTGGGAAAATATCACAATCATAATCTAGTGCATGCAAAATGTATTAGGTTTGTAAGAGTAATGAATAATTCATGATCGAATGCTACCTCTTTTGTTTCGTCATTACGTTTTATACAGGGGCGGCGCGTGGGCGAAGGGACGTGTTTTGCAAGCACCCCATGGACTACTGATTGTCTATAGGTAAACGTGCTGTGGTGTTTTCACAGCATAATCGCAGCAATAAAAATGCGGCAGCGTTTACCTCATTACACACATTCAAAAGTGGATTGTGAAACCTGCGTTATTAAAGTCATCCCACAAATAACTTTTCTGTGGTTGGGCTAATGAGTCAAGAGAGGATGGATAATCGGTAGTTATGTGGAAATTATGACGTTATTATCATAAGACGATATGAATAGTAAATTAACATTTTACGTTTTCCTCGTCATGTTTTACTATTACGATTCGTCTTCAGTTACAGTGTAACTCATTATATTTTCCTGTTCTTCCAGCATTCAGTAATCATGTTACATTTCTGTAGACCTACATATTTGAAGTTATTCCAGAGAAAGGAAACTTTATCATCTTTCCTTTCAGCTCTGCTTCATTGTCGTCTTCTTGTAGGTGGCTATGCAACGAAAGAAAATAACCCCCCTCCCCCCACGAAAATGACAAGAAAAGTCATGAAAGCGATTATACGTCATGCCTGGACACAGTTAACCTTTTTTTTTTCTCGAGTCAGTTTGCAAAACTTCATGTTGCCATGGTCTTGCGTAGGAGTTAATTAAATGATAATAATTGAAATAACTGAAATGGTTAATCATGTATTGTATTCCCTTTCTGGGAACATTCAATGGTGTTTTTAAAGGATCGGCGTGTCGAAATGTCTTTGCGTCAACGCATTACAATGGAAGGTGTTTGTATGTGTACACACAACATTTAACAAATACCTCGTCTAAAAAAAGAATGGAAAAGCATAATTATTGATAATGCCTGGCCGGGAAGGGGGGGGGGGGGGGGGGGGGGGGGGAGAGACATTCGTGCAGTTGGCTCGCGAGAGTAAACCGTTGAAACATAATATAGTGGAAAATGAAATCGGATGTGTGTGTATAACAGCGTGCATGACTTGAAAACATGACCTCACCTGTTTTCTAACGGCACGGAAGATGAAGACGTAGATGACAATCATGACGACGAGGGGGATGTAAATGACCATGATGGCATTGAAAAGCATGTAGTTCATGTCGATGATTTCGATGAATACGCAGGCGGGTGTTTCCGGCCGCCCGCGGTGCCACCCGACCACGGGTAGGAACCCGACGATGGCCGCCATAATCCAGCACACGACGATGGCGACCAGGGCTCGGAGAGGGGTGATGAAGACGTTGTAGCGCAGCGGGTAGGAGATGGCGACGTAGCGGTCGAGCGACACTCCGATGAGGCTAAACGTGGAGGCTCCGCAGAGCCAGAGAAGAAAGTTCAGCATGATGATGCAGCCGATGAAGTCGCGGGGAAGTCCCTCCGACGTCAGGATGGCGAACGGCACTCCGAACAACCCTACGAAGAGATCGGCGATGGCCAGCGACACGATGAAGTAGTTGGTGACAGAATGCAGCCTCTGGTTGCTGGCGTAGACGTAGAGCACCAGACCGTTGCCCAACACGGACATGACCGCAATGCTAATCTCGCACACAGTGTAAAACGTGGACATAGTTTGATTTAGTCCTCGTCCCGACTGCACAAGAACAAAACACACAATAATTGTGAAGACGAGATTGGTCAGCCGAATGCCTTTACTAGAAAGCGGCAGTCTTAAAAACGTGATAATTTCCAAATATTCACTTCGCCTGAGCTGCCCATGGTTGTCGTCCCCGACATGGTCGATTCCGTGGCGGTGCACGAGTCCTTGATGTCCCCGCTTCCAGGCTCCTGGCCGTCAGTGAAGCGCCCAGCCGTCGGTAACACTGCATGGGATGTCAAACACGAGAATGGGTGATTCAATAACGCATCGCGCAAAAGCGTGAAGTCACTTTTGTCAATAAGGAATAAATCTAATCAGAACCAATAAAAAAAGTCAAACAGGACTTTCTTTACTTCTCACAATTCAGAGACAGAGACGATGTGTCCGCTCTATCATTTTGAAGAATCATATCATTGCCGCTCATACGATGCAATCATAAGTAGATGTTAAAGTCACGCGGGAACGCTTGAAAGACAAACAAATTTTGAGCATTCGCTTATGGAATGTCTATTTTGATTTCCCGGCGGATTTATGCTGGGTAATATTCCAATGGTTCTGAGGAACTCTCTCAGTCTTTTTTTATTTTCCCCCGAGAGCACCAAAGTAGAGACGGAATTTATGTAAATGCTGCTTCGAATGGTTTTGAAAAGGTCGAACTCCGCGACTTTGGTTGAGGACACGATGGAGAAGAGACTGACTCGCGTGTGCTCACGACGAACGATGGTAATGCAAATGACGTAACAGATCGTGCGCGTTTTTCTCGCAGACTTCGCGAGCTTTATCCTGCGTGTATTAACCTTTAATCAGAAATGCGCGAGGAGAAGGGAGAGGAAGGGGCGGACACGAGTTTCATTTCGCTGAAGTACTATCGGAAAGAAGGAAGGAAAACCCCTTCATTTGTCTTTCAACATCCGTCTTTCCACATCACGCAACATTGAGAGAAAAAAAAAATCATGATTTTGGCATCGCGGTTTTTCCGCTAATTAAAATGCTCAGAGTTTCCCAGCGTCACTCTTCACGCATTCTGCATTTCGCACTCGGTTTTGCTGTCTTTGCGTTTCCTATCACGTAGTATCACGTCATGTCATGCATTATTGCAAAGAGTAATCCATGTCGATACGGACAGTAATCTGGCAAATTAGAGATCATGTGCCAGTGTTTCATTTCTTGTAATGAGGCGCAATTCAGTGGGATTAATTTAGTGACATCATTCTTCTTCACGGTTGAACAGTTTACTATGCATGCTTGCGTGCGTGTTCATGTGTATGTATGCTCAACAGTCTATTTTGTTCCCTGTATGGATTTCTCTGCTGCATAACTGTATAGCAAGTAGCAGGATTTCATATTAATCAATCTTCTCTTTCATCTTCTATCTGTGTCCTTTTATCCCCTTTTTCTTCTTCTTCTCCCGTCTTCTTCTGCTTCCTCCTCCTCCTCCGCATCCTCCTCCTCCTCTACCTCTTCTTTCCCTCTCCTCCTTCTCCTCCATCACCTCTTCCCCTTTTCATCCTCCTCTTCTTCCCCTCCTCTTCTCCCTCATCCTCTTCTTCCTTATCCTCCTCTTCCTCCTCCTCCTCCTCCTCCTCCACCACCTTTGACAACATTAATTGTCATAATCACTTTCCCTTTGTTTCTTCTTCCCCTTCTTTTTTTTCTGGCTCTCCTTTCCACCATCTTCCTCCTCCCCTTCCTCCTTCTCATTCTCCTCCGGCTCCTTTTCTTCCGACCAACCTTCCCCTCCTCCTCCTTCTCCTCCTCAATCCCCTCCGCCTCATAATTGAGACCGTACTTTGCTATCAATGGAACGGTATATAGTACCGGTGGCCAATAAAGTGCAGTCATTATAAACTATAAATCAGTTGTAACACTAATGATAAAAGTAACCATTATACTCAGATGTCTGTAGTTGCTGTAGCAGCATGTGGTCATTTTAGATTAAGTGTAAGCGAAGCCGTACATACAATAACACGAAAATGCAGTTGCGGATGTTTAGTAATATTGGTTTGTCGTTTTTATGGTAACATAATCCAATACGGGCACGCGGAAATTTTAGCCCAGAATGACCTGTATAATAAACAAACAGATACATGGAAAGGGGATTTGGATCAATGCAATACGTACCGTTCTCTTTGTCGATATCATTCTTTTATATCTTTTCCTTTTCGGTAGATTTGAATAATTTCGATTGTAAACAAGCCGCCGGGAGTGTAACAGCTCCGCGGCATGGAATTGTGTTTTCTGTGTCAAGTTATCCCTGGCGAAAATTCCGCATTCCCGTAGCGGAGGATGAACCAAATGCAATAATCGAGGCCTGATGAAGCTTGGACCCGTGCAACACGCGAACCGCTCGCCGGCTGATAATCGAATCGGTTCTCCTCGGTTTAATGGAAATGTGACATTTTACATTAGCCATAGCAAATGTCAGAGCACGGACTTTTGCCCTCTTTTTTTCCCCGGCATAATCTCTCTCTTTATCTCTTTTTGTCGTCTGTCTTCATGTTCTTCTTTATCGCTCCTTCATTCCATTTTTTTTTTTCTCGTTCTTTTGTTTGTTTGTTCTACTTTCCTCCACTGATGACGTCACGCTCTTAATAAACAATTGCCTTCCTCAAGACAATGTAAGGAATGCTTTTTGCTTCGTTGTTTTCCCTCTTCACCGTTTTTCTTTTGCTATGACATAATTACACACACACACACACACACACACACACACACACACACACACACACATATATATATATATATATATATATATTATTGTGGAACAGATTTGTTTTTTTCATACTGATTTAGATCATTCTCTGAAATCAATCAGAGAGTTGAGTTCGGTTAAAGGTAAAGCAGACTTTGATTTACAAATCAACAGTTGTAGTTAACACTACAGAACCTTCCTTTATTGACTAACCCATAAGAGTCACGGGGAAGAAAACCCCACAAAATTCGTCATTTTGTAGCAGTATGAATAGCCATTTTACAGACAAATTCAGTACTTAACAATGATATTTAAAAGACGGAAGTGATTGATTTTCTGATCCACTTTTTTTTTTCATTGGTTCAGGAGATGGTGGTAGAGGGATCATATTTCATTGCTGTAATAACTTTTCCCCATTTTGATAATCAGAGTCAACTCGAACATATAAATGAGAAAACATTTCAAAGATCAACTCTTCAAACTTACATAATCTGGCACGTTTTCATAATCTTTTTATTCATTGTTTCGAGTCGTTTCGCCGTAAGAAGAGATCCCCTAGGCCCTAGCTACCCTTTAAACCACTTTCCTCGACGTGATGAAAAGAACATTCGCGCGAATCAAAATCGACTAAGAAAACAATAATCTTCAAAATCGTATGAAAAAAGACAAAACATACATAGGGTCAACTCTCTCTCAAAAAAAAAACAAAAAAAAAACAAAAAAAAAAACTAGTGAAAACATTCACTCTTGAAGGAGTGAATACAAAAAAAGAGTGAATTCAGAGTGAAATTACAGTGAATTTTGAGTGAAAATATCCATTTTCACTCATTTTATAGTGACCTAAGGGATCACTCCAAAATCTTCGAGTGATCCCTGAGGTCACTCCAAAATGAGAGAAAATGAACATTTTCACTCAAAATTCACTCCAATTTCACTCTAAATTCACTCTTTTTTGTATTCACTCCTTCAAGAGTGAATATTTTCACTCGATATTTTTTAGAGAGAACACCTTTATCTAGGAAAATACGGAGGGGAAGGTGGAGGGGATAGTTTATTAACCGTTCATACCCCTTCCTCGACCTTCATCACCGCTCCCTTCTCATTTCCAGTCATACATATTAACCTACTACTACCAGAGGTTATGATGTATGTGTGGACAACAGTATAGAGAAAATATAAAGAAAATTCCACAAAAATTCATTTTTCATGAAAATTACACATTCCATCAACTTGATACATGTACTGACATATCTTAAAGGTAGCAATTATTCTTCCTGCTTTCTGAAAGCGGTTAGTCAAGTGCTCTTTTATTATGCTAGAAAAGTGAATTTTTGTGGAATTTTCTTTATATTTTCTTTATACTGTTGTCCACACATACTTTATAACCTCTATTGTAGTCTCCTCATACAGCGGTTCCAACACCAAAACTTTTGCATCGATTGTCGGATTTTCCTCAAACTTTCACTGATTTGATCTAATAATGTTGCTGCTTTCACGCAACCCACATTGCTGTTTGGGTTTGGGTTCCCTTTAAGTCTAATGGGGATTTCAGAATTCAGCATGGAACGGGTTAATACCGTCATTCGTGCGCTTTGACATGACATTGATTCAATGCAGAACTTCCCTGATTAAAAATTATAATGTCGAAAGTAATCTTGGAGTACAAATAAAGAAGTCGCAGGGCGCAATATCGAGACAGCAGCGACAGTGATACGAAAAGTAGGTCTACTGTTTCACTTGCAGCGGTAGAAACTACACTGCTTCGGCGACGAAAAGTGCTGTGACACACTAACGACAGACTGACGTGGCGTGATATTGGAATGGCGATCTGCCCGATGGGTAGGGTCACTTTCGACGCTGAGCTCAGGTCAAACTAGAGCTAGAGGTCTGCGTCCTTCAACCGTTTCGGGAAAACAACAGCGAGGGAATGAAAAGGATATAGAACGAAAACATCACCTGCGCCGCTGGATTGTCATTATCATATATAGGCAAAATACCCATAGTCCATCCCCCTATCTGTTTCTGACTATACCTCTCCCCCTCTCCGCCTCTCACTCTTTCTGTCGATGTATGCATGATACGTCTGTCTATCCATTTATCTATTACAGGTTTTTAGAAATTACTAATGTCGTGACTACCACTTGCAGCCATTTTGTCCTGAGCTAATATCTATACACTTTTGAACATTCAGCGACGTGTAAGAATGTCTCTTATATTTTTACTGAGACAACGCGCAGTTCATCGTAAATCCTTCGTAACCAATGGCAACACACCCTTCAATCTCGGCTCGAACGCACACAAACAGCCATGTGAGTAAGGACTAGAGTAAATTTGAAGTGAGGAGGGACTATTTGCAAGCGTGTATCTATATTTACTTCATTGAAATCATTGTGGACACACTTCAAAGGGGGAAAACAGGGAAAGTGTGAAAATGCAGGAGGCGGCTGAGGCGCGTGAAGCGTTTGATCGATAATTCTGAACCGAACAAAAGGTAGAATTTCTCAGCCATTTTAATAGATACTTAATTTACATGTTTTATCAGCGAACATATTGGTGGATTTGCATGTAGGCCATCAAACTCCCTGCAATCCGTACGTGTGAATGAAAAAAAAAAATAGCAACGCAACAACAAACGCTAGAAGACCTCAATCAGGTATAATTTCTTGGCATGGTCGCTTGGTCGCCATGAACAAAATTGTTCTTTTTCCCTTTATTTTTTTCTAATACTTTTTTTTTTTAAACCAGGAACATTGCTACCACCATGACAGGAGGAAAAGCATACTCCCATTCACTTGTAATAAAGCCCTTGAAGAGACGGGATCAATGTCTAGCTATCAACAACGAGATCATTTTGCATCCAAAGTTGTCTGTTGCTATGATAATTGCAACTGCCCGAACGCGAACATGATATACTCAAACTGTCGATAAAACTGTCGACTCTCCAAGCTGAAAACTGGCGATATGCGGCTAGAAGACGACTTGCTGAAACTGGCAAAGGCGTTTTGTTCAGGACGATCGAGGGAGCGAGAGGGCAATCGAGGGTGACTCGTTTTGGAATTGAAAGCGCCTACCATTGTTATGGCAAGAAGGCGAGAAGTACACTTTTGAAACTCGTGACTCACCGACGCTTAGAACAAGAAGACGATTAGTCAATTTGCTGAAAATCTCAAAAGCGCCTTATTTTGTTACAAGAAGACATATTGACTAGTTTTTAAAAGAGGCCTTTAATAGAGGCAGCTCCCAGGTGACATTTTGCAGGCTGCCTTCTCCTTTCCTCGTTCGCCGTTTGATTCTTACGTAAAGTAACTTTCTCGTCCTCATAAAAAGCGTGTAGCGATACAAGGCGAGTTTCAGCGTCAATCAACAATTCAAAGTGCCGTACCTGAAAGGTTCGCCAATTAGCCTATACCTACGCTGAAGGTAACGTGATTGAGACGGTCCGAGAAACTAATGGCATGACATTGAAAATTAGCGAACGGAAACGTAGACGTACCTCGGAAAGCCGAACTGCAAGAAATTGTACACTGAATCAATGCTTGGTGACAGTACAACGCAAAGACGATGCAGTCATCAAAATCGACACTTCTGCAAAGAATGAACGCGAACACAAAATCTTGTTTTCCTCTTCAGAGAGGGAGGCATATCACAACCTCCAGTCAACTTACCGGTGTTGAGTCAAACAGCTATAGCGCACGATTCAGGAGTGTACATGATCCTCGATGATAGCCCTACCACTGCTCCACAGACAGATAGGCACTTTGCGGCTTGGTGGTTGGCCCATTTTCCACGGAGCAGACGACCGCATCTTATATACGCTATTTCCCCTCATTAGAGTCAAGTCCCTGGTGACTGTTAGTAGTCTTCACCCCAGTCTTTGGTAGTAATATACTACAATCTCATTAGCTCGAGGTGTGCGCAGTGTGCTGGAAACTTGGAAACTCAATATCTAATAACGGACGAAAATCATAATATAGCGATCAATTCAGTAGGGCATATCACAAGGTCAACTTATTCGATCACACACACCACTAGAAATTTACCGCTTGCACGCTCTTTCTTTCTTTCTGTCTGCGTGTATATTTCTGCCGATAAAAAAAAAAGAATGAAATTCCGTGAAATTTAGCAACAACAAACACCATCTCCCTCCCGCGGATCCTGGCGAAAATTAGATAATCATTTTAAATAGGTTCAGCTGGTAATCAAAAGAACTAACCTCGACGCTGAGATTAAGGCTAGCAATTTCCGTGATGTAAACGCAGCTAGCGAGCAGTATTGCCCCCAGATATCATTCAAAAGGAGGAAGTTTTGGAATGACTGCGAGTCCAAGTGCAGACACTCATTAAAATAACAACGGCAAACTGGCATCTGATTGGCTCTTGCCTGATGGTGCTTCCATGGTAACCACATTCATGGTATGTTGCTATCGTCGTAAACTTTATTTTTACAAGACTGTGAAACGGGACCCAAGAGATAAGTTGATAATGATGTCATTATATGACGGTAATAGTCGGAGGCGTGCCTTCATGGGATTTAGGGGCAGATTTTCTGTAAGAAAATTTGGGGCAAAGGTCATAAGGGCGTGTCCTCGGAGAGAGTGCGACAACGTCACATTTCTTAGAAATGTTTAGTGCGCCCTCGTCACGAATGTGCCCCACACACAACAAGGAAGTCAGATTGGCGCGCTTGGGCATGGTGAGGTCTACTGTCTGACGGCCGAGTCGTGACGATTTTCCAGCACGAAAGAAAGATGATAAAAATATAAAGCAAGAGAATAAAGAGTACCGAAAACGAACAAACATGAAGTATACGAGGATGGAGGATAACTTTATAGAGACAGGACAACGACGGAAACTCGACGAAGATAATGGTGACAAAGAAAGAAGCGGATCCCCACATCATAAGCACCTGTATAAATGTCATCAGGGATGTTATGTACACATATAAACATTTCGCTGGTTCTTTCTTTCGGGCCTGTTATAAGAGACATATTTCGGCTGCTTGGTGGATGACAAGTATGAATGACACGGAATATACCTTTCAGTCTCTGCCTGTTGAAAAGACATACAGCTATAGTTGGTGACTGTATTCTCCTAACATTTAGGAAATGAAATAGAAGCATTGAGACGAATGGGTGGGATGTGAGATTCATTGAAAAGTAACATCTTTAAATCGAGATGTCCTGAAATTAAAGGAGTACTATAGTATTATAAATGCAACTTTGTCTTGATGATTGAGGTCAAAAGCACAAACTGCAGCAGAATGATCGTTTTATGCCCTACTTTCGGTCGATATCAAGTCACTATCTTTTATCAATTCATCTGATAAAGCTGCACTTACGAACAAGATTTATTCATCAACCACTTCTATTCTCTGTAATTCTTTCAAGATGAAAGAGTACTAATAGAGGTATAGTAAATGACAGTTTTTTACGCTGTTTAGTGTACAGGAGCATACTCCATAATCTTTAATATCCTTCGCCTTTAAAGCGCTACCGTAGTTTTGCTCCCTTACCGTCTTTTTTTGTGACCTTATCAGGATTCAGAATGGAACAATGTCGTAAACATCACCTGCCTGTGTTGTAACTGTGCCATTAATGTTGCAACATGATGAATGATGGTGCCAAAAATAATGATAGGAACGCAAACAACAAAACCATAGTACACTTAGTATTTGAGATAGTTCCCACAATGTGGGGAAAGTGTCAAATGTCGCGATTAAAAGTAGTGAACATAACCTTGAAACTCCCCAATTGTTTTGTTGAGATGATTTGCAGATGTCTTTAGAACTATTGGAATACTTCAAATATGTGGTGGACAAGATTCCATATTATATGAATATACCCTTAGTGGAGCGGCATAGCCGAACAATTGTGCATTTTGTGATAAAAGCACCAGATTTCGTACACAGGTTGACAATCACGATCAGATTAAATTTAGATATTGGGCCATTGTAAATAGCGCCCTCAACGTCCATGGAAGCAATTTTTCAAAATGGCTGCCATAAATGCCATGTTTTCGTAAAATTTGCTAAGTTTAGGAGAGAAAAGTCAATAAGATTTTGGTTAAAAATGGGAAATTACATTAGAAATAAATCTACATATCGGGCTGTCAGAAATAGCGCCCTCAACGGCCATGGCAGCCATTTTTCAAAATGGCCACCATAAATGCCATTTTTTCAAAATATTTGCAAACTTCAGAAGGAAAAGCCAGTAAGATTTTGCAAACAAGTGGAAAATTAAATTGAAACTAACTTTAAATATTTGGCCATTGTTAATTGCGCCCTCAACGTCCATGACAGCCATTTTTCAAAATGGTTGTCTAATGTGCCACTTCTTCCATGATTTTGCAAATTTCAGAAGGGAAAAGTTAATAAGATTTTGCCCATAAATGTTAATTACATTAAAAATAAATCTAGATATTGGGCCATCGAAAATTGCGCCCTCAACGGCCACGGTATCCAATTTTTTTTTTTCAAAATGGCCGCCATAAATGCCATTCATTGTTTAAAAATGCAAATTTCAGAAGGAAAAGCCATTTTTTTTCTTTTTTGCAAACAAGCGGGAAATTACATCCAAAATAAATCCAGATATTGGGCAATTGAAAATTGTGCTCTCAATGGCTGTGGCAGCAATTTTTTTTTTAAATGGGCACCATAAGTGCCGTGTTTCATTTAAAGAAATGCTAATTTCAAAAGGAAAAGCCAGTGAAATTTTGGTTATGAATGGGAAATAACATTTAAAATATATCTCGATATTGGGCCATCGGAAATTGTGCCCTCAACGGTCATGACAGCCATTTTTCAAAATGGCCGCCATAAATGCTATATTTTCGAAAAGATTTACTAAAATCAGAAGGGAAAGCCAACGAGATTTTGCAAACAGGTGGGAAATTACATTCAAAAGTAAACTTATTGGGCTATTGCAAATTGCCCCCTCAATGGCCATTAGAGCCATTTTTCAAAATGGCCACTATGAATGTCTTTTTTTCGTGAAATTACATTCAAACTGAATTTGATAATAGGCTATAAAAAAAGTGCACCTTGAACAGCCATAGCAGCCGAGTTTCAAAACAACTGTCATGGATGCCCCCCCCCCTTTTTTTTTTTTGTTTGGCAAAAATTTGCTGATGTCAGAAGGAAAAGTCTATAAGACTTTGCAAACAAGTTGAAAATTATGCTAAAAAATAAATTCAAGTGTAAGGTCTTCTTAGAAGGCGCCCTCAAGGGCCATGCTGACCGCCATGGATGTCTGCTTCTTTTGCTTTTTTTTTTTCTTTTTTTTTGTGGAAAGATTCGCTAATTTAAGAGAGAAAATCAATGAAATTTGTAAAACTCCATATGTTGAAAATCACATTCAAAAGAAAATAATATATGAGGTCATTACAAATGGCACCATCAACGACCATGGCAGCCATTTTCCAAATGGCCACTATAGATGCTATCTATTTCTTGAAAATATAATGCCAGAAGAAGACAATACAATTTCTTGAGCAAATTGACAAAAGACATTCAAATAAATTCAAGTTTGAATTTGAATTTCAATTTAAAATGAAGATATTGAGCCGCCATTTAAACATCGTCCCCAACGGCTATGCCAGCTCTTTGTCAAAATGGCTTCCACACACTCCTTTTTTTTTATTTGCTTACTCCAGAAGGAGAAATCAATAGAATACTGCTAAACAGCCATAATATCTAATGCACTCTGGTGTTCAAAGAAATCTAAATTTTAAAAAAGGTTTCATTGATGGGTTAGTTCTAAATTCATGTTTTCAGTTTAGTTCTAATTGCAGTATTTCGTGTGTGACGGCTAACAGTATGGATATCAATGGTATGTGTTTTTATGGAAGCATAGCAAGTAAATTAACTTTTTTCGTAAAATGAAAGGACATTTTTTCGTATATGTCTTAAGAATATTTAGGAAGTTACATTTTAGAATAGATACACGTCATATAGTCCCATATCTCAATGATATAGTGTTACTGTCAAAGTTAATACATTGCGCCATTATCCCTGGATATTCATATTACTCTTTTTTGGAAATTTTTCATGTTTGCCACCTAAAATATGCATTCATCATTGGTGAGATATAATCGCTAAGCATTTGCCTTGTTTATTTTAGTTATTCCTCAAATGATTTCTTTAACACCATATTTCAGATTATATAATGTCTCTGTGAGTATTCTACTGTCTTCTCCTTCTGAAGTTAAGCAAATTTTCAAGACAAAAAAAGAAGAGTGTATTGTAGCCATTTTGACAAAAAGCTGAAATAGCCATTGAGAACACAGCTTATGATCGCTCAGTGTCTAAACTTCTTTGTATGTAATTGTCAACTTGCGCAAAATCTTTTTTAATATTGCCTTCTTCTTCCATTAGGGCATCTTCATAAAAAAAAAAAAGAAATATCGCATTTATGGCGACCATTAACTTTTGAAAACAATGGCTGTCATGACCGTTAAGGGGCGCAATTTGCAATGGCCCAATGCCTAAATTCAGTTTAAATGTTATATCCCACTCGTTTGCAAAATCTTATTGACTTTCCCTTCTGAAATTCGTAAAATTTTACGAAAACTGGCATTTATGGCGGCCATTTTGAAAAAATGGCTGCCACGGCCGTTGAGGGCGCAATTTCCGATGGCCCAATATCTTAACTTATTTTGAATGTTATTTCCCACTCGTTTGCAAAATCTTATTGATTTTCCCTTCTGAAATTTGAAAAATTGTACGAAAACTGGCATTTATGGCGGCCATTTTGAAAAATCCCTACCATGGCCGTTGAGGGCGTCATTTGCGATGGCCCAATATCTGAATTTATTCTAAATGTTATTTCTGATACGTTTGCAAAATCTTATTGATTTTCCCTACTGAAATTTGTAAATTTTTACGAAAAATGGCATTTATGGCGGCCATTTTGAAAAAATGGCTGCTATGGCCATTGAGGGCGCTATTTAAGATGGCCCAATATCTGAATTTATTTTGAATGTTATTTCCCACTCGTTTCCAAAATCTTACTGATTTTCCCTTCTGTAATTTTTAATTTTTTGCGAAAAATGGCATTTATGGCGGCCATTTTGAAAAATCCCTGCCATGGCCGTTGAGGGCGTCATTTGCGATGGCCCAATATCTGAATTTATTCTAAATGTTATTTCTGAAACGTTTGCAAAATCTTACTGATTTTCCCTACTGAAATTTGTACATTTTTACGAAAAATGGCATTTATGGCGGCCATTTTGAAAAAATGGCTGCTATGGCCGTTGAGGGCGCTATTTACGATGGCCCAATATCTGAATTTATTTTGAATGTTATTTCCCACTCGTTTCCAAAATCTTACTGATTTTCCCTTCTGTAATTTTTAATTTTTTTGCGAAAAATGGCATTTAAGGCGGCCATTTTGAAAAATGGCTGCCATGGCCGTTGAGGGCGCAATTTGCGGTGTCACAATATCTAAATTTATTCTAAATGTTATTTCCCACTTGCTTGCAAAATATTATTGAATTTTCCCTTCTGAAATTTGTAAATCTTTAAGAAAAATGGCATTTATGGCGGCCATTTTGAAAAATGGCTGCTATCGCCGTTGAGGGCGCTATTTACGATGGCCCAATATCTGAATTTATTTCAAATGTAATTGTCAACATGTGTGCGAAATTTGGTGCTTTTATCATAACATGCACAATTCCTCAAATTTTTCAAGCTATGCCGCTCCACTACCTTGGGTTATTTGATTTGGATCATGCTGCCAGAATTCTGCATCACTTGACAAAAATGTTCTACCCCTAATGCGACATGACTGTAACACAAATATCAATGTCATGTCGGAGAGGTTCTGTAATCTTCCTACACACACAATGTGCGTAGGCGTGCGTGTGCATGTCTGCCTGCTCATATCACGGAGTCATAGTCATGACTAATTGTGTGCTACCTTGCTAGTTTCAGCCATATGAATATGAATACACAATAATACAGATGTCTCTATACCATGGTACGTACTATATCTCCCAACCAGTACTGTCTAGCCAGTGAAGATTTTTTGTTCTTTTTTTTTTTCATTCTTCTTCTTCTTGTGTTTGGGTCTACTCGTTGTCCGAGGTTCTATATTAATGAGGGTGTGAATTTTACGTCATTGATGATCCTGGATTTCTATTCGTTTCTGCTGCAGCTGTAGCTGAGCATAATGTTGTTTTTCCCGCAACGATCAGCACCAAGTGTTCAGAATAATCACTTCTTGTTTGTATATTGTATGACTATGGTATCCGAGGACCATATGATGAGTAACAGCCTTTACTGATCAGGCCACACTGAATATATATATATATATATATATATATATATATATATATATATATATATATATATTTATATATCGGTAGAAATAAAGTGGATAAGACAGAAATATCTCTTCATCAAAGATTGGATCAAGAATTTAATCTGAGCCATGATTTGTTCATAATGTAATTAGTCGTTTCTGCTGCAGAATATTAGAAATCCTCTTGACTACAAAAAAATGAATGACTATTCCTTCCTCCGTATCCGGGCACTTACCCCCTGGGCAACCACCCCCCGGATAACTACCACAAGGATAATTACCCCCCAGGGCTATTCCCCCCTAGGGCAAGTACCACCCGGAAAACTACCCTCCTAGGGCAATTACCCTCCAGGGCAATTACCCCCTAGGGCAACTGCCCCCCGGACAACTACCCTCTTAGGGCAATCACCCCCCAGGGCAATTCCCCCTAGGACAACTACCCACCGGATAACTACCCACCGGTTAACTGCCCCCCAGATAACTACCACCCGGATAACTACCCCCTGGATAACTACCTCCCGGAGAACTACCCCCTGGATAACTACCACCAGGATAACTACCACCCAGATAACTACCACCCGGATAACTACCCCCTGGATAACTACCTACCGGAGAACTACCCCCTGGATAACTACCACCAGGATAACTACCACCCAGAAAACTACCACCCGGATAACTACCACCCGGATATCTACCACCCAGATAACTACCACCAGGATAACTACCACCCGGATAACTACCACCCGGATAACTACCCCCCGGATAACTATTTTTTTATGAATATTTATCATGAACGGTGTCTGCCAAACAATCAAAAAGAAAAAGCAAGCACATGAGGGGGTAGATAAATGGCATTTGTCCTTTCACACGAAGGTGATTTAGTCTTTTCAGACCTGAAATTCAACGATCTGGTGCAAACTTTTGGTGCAAAAAAAAAGGAATAATGGAATAAATAGGGCTCCTTCAGGAAAGTGTTACAATCACGGAATTTAGCTCTTATTCCGAGTCATCATCTCTATGTATGAACAAAATCTAGTGAAGTAGAGTTTAGGGTTGGGGTGAGGGAGAAGGATTTCCCCTTCCGCTCGACGGAGCTTTTGCGTTGTTAGAATTGAAATAAAGCGATCCGAAGCACCCTTTTTTGTGCAGAATTAGGAAATTGTCATTCCCCGATGTGTATTAAGTCTATAGAGGGGACCAAGCAATGGGAGGGTGGCAAAGTAGCTCTCTCCTATATTCGAGGGAGCTCTTTTTAGTTTTAGAACTGAAATTCAAAAATCTGTAGCACACTTTTTTTTGAATGTCTGGAAATTTGTCAATCAAAAAATTTGGAAGGGGATAAGCGCTATCCAGCCCCCCCCCCCCCTCTCGCACGAGGGACATTCTGTATTTTCTGCTTGCATTTAAACGTTTTGATGCAAATATTTTGTGGCATATTTGGAAAACTGTCTATGTTCAGTCTCCTTGCATGCATGGAGGGGGGGGGGGGGGCGAGCTATCACCACACTTACGGTTCGAGGGAGCTTTTGCCTTTTTAAAGTTACAATTTAGATATCTCGAATACGGTTTGATGAAATATTTGGGAAATTAAGAAATAAACAACTGATCTTGTGAAAATAAGAGAGGAAAGTGTTAATTAAAAGGGAATTTCCTTTTGTACATGAAATAACTTTCGAGTTTAAAGTTTATATAAGATAAGTGTTGTACACTCAGAAGTATTCAGGATTTTTTTTTTGAAATAGTCTATACATCATCCAACAAGATTGAATACTGTTCAGCTCTCTTACCGCTCTGAAGGTGGGTGTATGAACGTCAAGCAATATGCTGAAAAATGATATAATCACATTTCTGCTTCCTCTGTTGTTGTTTATTTCTTCAGATTTCAGGGAGGATGATTGAACAGGCAATCCCCCCCTCCTCCATTTCAGGGGTGGGGGATGTATACCCCCATCCCACCCCCGATTTACGCCCATGGCTTTGTGTAATGTAGCATGCCGATCTGTATCAACGATGTAGGCCTCCCTGTAGACTCATAGAGAGAACCACACGTGTGCAAAATACGTATCGCTATATGCTTACCTATACATTCAGATAATTATGTATTTTCTCTTCCGACAGAATATAATATCATATTCTGTAGAGTAATCTCATACTAGTATATATGTACTGTAATTATGTCACAGATGTTTGGATAATGAATATCGTTTAAATTGAAGAAACTAGCTATAATGAGAATCATATTATTGTATATATATTACATTTTATTATTTGATACCAAAATGTTGTAAATGATGCCTAACAAATAATAAATAAATCATCTGACAGATGTTATTGAATATACAATGTTTGGCTGTACAGCGAAAAATAACGGGTATCGACGAAGTCTTAGCAACCACAGTGATTCTTCGTTTATTTTCGATGATTTCGGTATGCCCGAGCCGCATCCGAGTCGATGATACGTACATTCACTGTCTGTGTTTGACGTTTGTGATTTTTTTTGAAGAATACACAGAAACCAATTTGAATAAGCCAACCGCGAAGAAGTCAAAGCATGATTAAGCATATCAGCTACAGATAAAAAAACAACAACAACTCATCTCTAACATTCCGCTGAACTTGAGTTACATGACTTCGAAATGAGATTTCATAATGAATTATAACACCTATTGGAGTTACGGGCTGTTTTTTCATGAAGTATACCAGTGCTACAGACAGGACTGATGTGGACATAATATCATTGATGATCAACTTCACTTAACATTTCATTCTTGAAACCCATATATACATATGATAATAATAATGATAATAATAATAAACTCAAAATCTATCATCCTTCAGTTTAAGACCATTGGATGCCAGCAAGATTCTTCATGTCTTGCCTACACGCTTCAAGTTCTGCAATTATGGCGGGTGACAGTGAAGACAAAAGAGGTTTAAAAGAAAATTAGGCTGTGTATCACATGCATAACAATAATAACCAATACAATGCTTGCGCAATATTTTAGTGATTAGTTTCCTAAACAGACCAAACAACAAAAACAAAACCCGGGCCTCCAACAGAACCCTGGGGTAACCGAAAATCATTAACCAACAACCAATAACAAACAACAAATAACCAATAACAGATAACCAATAACCAATAACCAACAACTAATAACCAATAACCATTGCCAATCCTGACAGAATTATATGCTGCAAGAGCTCAATAACCATCATTTTTCAATGAGTTAAACAAACGTGTGCGTAGGCCTACGTCTAGGATATACTAGTACATGAAAGTCTTATATCGCACGAAATGCACAAAAAATGTCGAAGAACGTGGCAATAACTCCTACTGTCTTTCATGGTGAGGGAGATATTTATCTAGGGGGTATAGGTCATACTTATCCAGGGAGTGTTCTTCGAGGGAGGGGGTAAATTGGGGGTAGTAATCCGGGGGCATCCAGGGCTTTTTATTTTTATTTTTTTTTATTTATTCATTTCATCATTTTTTTTTTTTTTTTTTTGGGGGGGGGGGGGGGAGTGGAGTAATTATCCAGGAGGTATTTTTCCCGGTGGTAGTTATCCATGGGGTAGTTATCCGGGGGCAGTTATCCCGGGGGTAGTTATCCGGGGGGTAGTTACCCCGGGGGTAGTTATCCGGGGGGTAGTTATCCAGGGGGTAATAATCCGGGGGGTAGTTATCCAGGGGGTAATAATCCGGGGGGTAGTTATCCAGGGGGTAGTAATCCGGGGGGTAGTTATCCAGGGGGTAATTTTCCTGGTGGTAGTTATCCAGGGGGTAGTTATCCTGGGGGGTAGTTATCCAGGGGTAGTCATCCTTGGGGTAGTTATCCGTGGGGTAATTGTCCTAAGGGGGAATCGCCCAGGGGGGTGATTGCCCTAGGAGGGTAGTTGTCCGGGAGGTAGATGTCCTACGGGGTAATTGCCCTGGAGGGTGATTGCCCTAGGGGGGTAGTTGTCCGAGGGGCAGTTGGCCTAAGGGGGAATTTCCCTGGGGGGTGATTATCCGGGTGGTAGTTATCCGGAGGGTGGTTTTCCAGGGGGTACTGTTCCTAGAACCCTATTCCTCTAATCATGCTATGATTGGCAACAAATTTAGAGCAGAAGAGTGAGGTTCCCGTTTCGTACTCAAATTACTGAATTCATGTCCTTACTTTGTGCAGATTTCACAAATTCATTGGCATCAATCGTCCTCTGATGAATGGCATGCTGTTCAAATTCGGAGTACTAGTTTAATATACATAGATTATGATTTCTAAATGTGTTTCTTGGTTGATTAAGAGGCTAACTCGAACCTGAATGAGACATATTGTAGCACCCGCCAAGGGTCACGAGAGAACATCACTGGTACTGAATAAATCAGGAGGAGAGACCATGTGCTGTATCTTCAGTCAGTGACACGGTGTGAATCACGTTATTCTCATATCAGCTTCAATAAGCACTTCAATGATATGACATAGTCACGATTTAACATATCAATATATCCACTTCAGAGAAAACACTCTTCTTCTACTGCAAGCTGATAACATTGGTAATTGTATACAACAATTTCCTTTTCGTATTCCAATTACATTCTCGTATGAAAGAAATGTTAAATTGTCTTAATGAGATACAAAATACCAAACAACAGTTATTCTTCTCATTCAGTAACCACACACATGGTCTCTAGTGTAAAATCAAACTGTTTTTCTCTCCAATTTGCATGATCATCCATAGGCTGCTTCGAAACAATAACTGAAATAAACAATAGCTATTACACCAGAACATGACTCATTAGGTTATTTTAATTGACCTAATAGTTTAGATTATTGTTTGCTTTACTTTAATTCTCTTTTTTTTTTTTGGTGATATGCTTCCTTTATCACATTGCTAAACAACCTTTGAAGAATGCACTTAGAAATAGACATGCAATATTGGAGTTATTCTGCAATCTGTCTAGAAACGTATACTCTCATTACATCTTATGTAATCAATTGAGTCAAGCATCATTACGCTAGGCTCTCTATATTCCTGTACGATGACAGGAAAAATCTTCCTCCTTCCCCTTGTTAACACTATAGAGAGATTTTATCTCGCTCTAGCCCAAGTGAGGGGAGGAGTTTCTCGCTTTTCTACTGCTAAAAAGTACAAAAGAAATAAGGGCTTTTTACACTTGCAAATTTCTGCTTACTCCCGTACCAACGGTGGGGCTAAGGGGGGGGGGGGGGGGGGGGGGGGCTTAGCCCCACCGTTGGTACCGGACTTTCCTTAGCCCACTTTCTGTTTACAATTGTTTTTGCCAAAGTGGGCTAGCCCCACCGATAATCCCGTACTATCTGGCCCTGCAAAAAAGCAGGGTTAGCACCGCAATTGCGGTGCCAGGCAAGCGAGTGTTAACAGAACGAAGAAATAATCCGGGGCTAAGCGACGGAGACGTCGAAGTCCGACCCCCACTGACCAATCAGAAACGAGGTAAATAAGTGCTGCCGGCGTGCGTGTACTTGTACAGCGCACAGCGTAATCATGAATGTTCATGTGGTTTGGAAAGTACGGGACTAAGAAATACGAGTGTAAAAAGGTCAGTTTGCTCTTTAGCCCAGGACAAGAGCTTGGTACGGGATTTACTGGTGAGTGTAAAAAGCCGAAAAAAATGGTACGGGATTAACGATAGTCCTGGGTCAGAGAAAGTACGGGGTTAAGAAACACGAGTGTAAAAAGGGTTATATTCTACTCCAGTCCATGTGAGGAGAGGAATTTTCCCACTCCTCCACTGATAAAAACCACAAGAGAAATATTTTACTCCTGCCCAAGTTGGGAGAGGAGTTTTCTCATCTTTCCACTGATAAAACACTGCAAGGGAGATACTCTTCTCCAGCCCAAGTGAGGAGAGTATAGTTCGGGTGCTGTTCGTTATTCCAAAGGTTCGTTAATCCGAAACACACAAATTCCCTATATACCTTGAGGTTTGTTAATCCGAAAATGAAAAAGGGTTCGTTAAAGCGAACATTTGTGGCGTTATTCCGAAGGTTCGTTAATCCGAATATGAAATAGTGTTTGTTATTCCGAAAGATCGTTAATCCGAAAATGAAATAAGGCCTGCTATTCCAAAGATCGTTATACCGAAGTTTCGTTGATCCGAATATAAGATAAGGTTCGTTATTCCGAATATTCGTTGATCAGAAAATATGAAAAAGGGTCTGGTATTCCGAAGGTTCGTTAATCCGAAAATGAGACACCAAATCTAAATGAATTATTAATTTAGGAGTAACATTCTTAAATATTCAAAGGAATGTTAACTGTAACCATAAAATGATGTGAGTTTCTTCAGTCTATCTCCCTCTACTAATTAGATTTGTTAAGATCGCAATTGCTTATCTGTAAATTAACAAACATGTCGGAAAAAGGAACCAGTGGGACTCGACCCTGTCATCTACTGCTTTCCGGGCAGCGACACTACCACCAGGCTGTCCCTGGTTGCCGACAGTGACGCGATAAACATGGAACAAATACCCAAGCTCCGAAATTCCGACATTGTTATGTTAAGTAGTCCAAGGCGGACAAGGCATAGGATAAATGAAAGAAAGATATTATTCAGAGGGGTGAAGGTTCACGTTCAGGTGTGAAGATTTAAATTTAATTTGTAGAGGGAGACAAACTGAAGAAACTCACACCTGAACCTTCGCGTTTTGAACTAAATTTATTTCAGCAACGATAACATGATAGTCTCCATTCGAATAGTTTCTTCTTCGTTCCCCTTGGATGAAAAGGAAAGAGATTATTATTCCTACCTATCTTAAAGGTTTTATGATATATTTAACAAAAGACATTGGAATGCACCTTCCCCTTGATTCAGCATATTAACTTCATGTTTCTGTGATATTAATGTGACTGACAAAAGACACGGCGAGGGAACAGAAAGTTATGCTTGGCATCGGGGAGGGTGCATAGCAGTGATTGACAGATGAGGTCACAACCAGAATCTTGGTTTGAATGTTTTTTGTTTTTTTTTCTGGGCGTATCCAAGTAATGTGAAGAAGAAGAAAAATTATCTAAAAATATATGGATTGTTACTTATAGATATTCGTGTCACCGCAAAAGTGAGGTTGAGCGTATCATGAATCAACACAAATCAACATTCATTTTGTATGCCATAAAACCTTTAAACTGTCTTGGAATCAGTCACACACAAGTACCATTTTTGTTAATAGCTCTTCTTCTCTCACTTCATTCGAATTTGGATTTGACGAAAAATTCTTCATTTTCATCAATTATTTTTTTTAGCCTTTATTGATATTTTGAGCTTAAAAGATAGAGAGATCATGTATATTTTGCCACTGAATTCATGTTTTTTATTGTTAAATTTGTCTTTTGTTCTTAATGTTACATTATGGAAAAGCAATTACGCATGAATGACAATTTGTTCATTTTTGCAATTTTTTCTTTTGTGCCTTGGAAGAGAAAAACAAAAGTGTTCACTCATGCGTAAAGTTTCCCTTTTTTGACTCACCATGTTAACAACCAATTAAATTACCTTTTATATGGTATATAATACATTGATATTTAGCGAAAAATTATATGGGAAATATACTTCGAAAAAGTGTTTACTTTCCTTTTTTGCTGAGTGCATATCATTAACTCCCTCACGTATTTACAATTTTGGGCTTTTAAATGTCTAAACCCAGCCAAAATGGTAAAACATATAGCAGTATGACCTGACATACAGTAAATGGGTGTTCACTAGTGGGGTATGGACACGGCCACGCTTACCAATTGTATTTTGTAAGAGATGAATAAACATATAATTATCGTTTAACTACACAGATTGGAATGTTTTCAGGCTATGTCGCAAGTCCCTGTCGTAATAGTGTTAGCATATCTTTTTCATATATTATTGTGCCATTACTTCATTTAAACATTTTCAATTCAATTCACTTCAATTGAGATTTATCTCCATTCCATTCATTCACAAAAAATAAAAGTAAAAAAAAAACCAAGGTATACAGCATGCAATCATTATTTTTGTATTTCTGATTGTCAATAGATTCATTCAGAAGAGTATGGCGTTACCAGTGATAATCTACCACGCGCGGACTCTTTGCTGAAATAGCACTTTTTAAGACAAAGTGTTGAACAAAATTTGGAAAACATTACATTGATGTAAAGTTGATGCTTAACCAGCTTGAATTGTACAGAGTTCACCAGACTCAGTCCTACTTCTTTACTAGACTCTCTGACCCTTTCTCTGTCTGTCTGTCTATCTGTCTCTCTCTTCAAGTACAAGTTTATGCTCTCATTGACATACCTTTGTTCTCATATCTGCTCTACAAACTCCTGGGCCCGAATTCTCAAAGGGTGGAATAACTCTATTACATCGCTTATTCCGCCGATTTATTACGCCTCTTATGCAAATCAGGTCCCCGTGACGTAAAATGACGCGATTTATTCCCCGGAATCTATTGTCAAAGGTGGAATAACTAATTCCCCGGAATAACTATTCCGCGGAATAGTTATTCCAGCTTTGAGAATTCGGGCCATGGATTATACCTTGTTCCCATGCCAACTTAATCTGTGCAGTCTGCACATGCGCTGTTCCATCGTCCCACTTCTAACCTTGTATTCATTCAATGCTTACTTTAATGCAAATATTTGATCTTCTTCATTGGAACATTGCTGATTGAGCTATACTGCACATGTGACTGTGTTTAATAAATGATTTTGTTTTAAAGGGACTCTACAGTACTGGTTGAGGTGGGGATTCATGTTTTGAACATTCCTAAGTGAGATAATGAAAAGCCTCTTATGAAAAATGAAAGAGCATATAATGTTAAGAAGGATTCAACGTTTATTTGATGAAAATTGGTTTTCAAATGGCTGAGATATCCAAAAAAGTGATAATAATAAAAGGCGACATGCCACAACTTTATTAGGATCTCTTTGTTTCACCATGTTTTTGGATATCTCAGCCATTTCAAAACCGATTTACATCGAATAAACTTTTGATACCCCTTAGAACTGCATGCTCTTTGACATCTCATAGAGTGGTTTCTGAATATCTCGCAAAATTAAAAAGCTAAATCCTCACCTCGACCAGAACTGTACACACCCTTTAATGCTCGTTTCTGTTGTGTAATTGTGCACTTCATTTGATATGTCATTTATGTTTTGCTTTGGTAAGCTGCTGCCTTTAAATGCTAAAGACTGGCCTGACTATTGCATCTCGTTTGAATCAACAAACACATAACTGTTTGGTAATACAAATACAACACTGCATGCAGAATAAACAACAACAACAACAAATACTTTTAAGAGATGACAGAATAAACAACAACAGCAACAACAACAAATACTTTTTAGAGATGACATACCGTGATCGGTACGGACCGTTATTATACAGTCATCTTCTGGGACTTAGTAAAGGACATTGGTTTCTGGTGAAGGCCTTGCCGAACACCGCAGCTTGTCCTCTGCGGCGAAAGACAATACGCGGGGAAAATAATAAACGGCGGCAATAATAATCCATTCATCTTGATGCGACTTTTCTTCTCTGGACGGCTCGACATTATTGAAATGTCAGAACGGGCAAGGTATGCAGCGGTTACGGGAGATGCCGAAAAAGCGCAGAGCTAGGAGAGATTTAAGTTAAAAGGGGGATGGCTGAAGTGCATCACTAATACTATATTTTTTTTTTATTCATCTTTTAGCCCATCAAGTCTTAGGGATTTCTACCGCAGAAATTCTCTCCGCGTTATCATGATATTGGTAACCCTGGGCCTCGTTTCGTAAAGCTGTTCGTAAAGTTGCACATGACTTTACGAACGACTGGAATAAAAAGTGTCAATATGTGCGCCCATTTTCCCCCTTACGTTTTTCAAAAAGGACAACTGTATGTAGTATTTTATCTACAATGGGGCATAAATACACTTTCAACGAAAAAAGTGTGTTAACATGTAAGAATAATCATTATCTTCTGCAAATTTCAACTTAAGATATTGAAATTATCAATGATTAAGAAACCCACTTGGCTTGCCACATTTAAGTCGTTTGTAAAGTCGTGCGTATATACGAACAGCTTTATGAAATAGGGTCATGGAGTTTTACAGAGTATACTTTATTGGAGACAAGCTAGATGAAACTGCTTAAAATCATAAAATTTGCACCACCCTAAAAAAAAAAATACATATAAAATCAAAATTTGCAAATTTGAGACAAGCATTTTCTTTAACGTTCCTAAGTATAACTGCCAATTTAAAGATCAGTTATAGATTCACCAATTGATTGTGAGCTATATTACAGCTCCGTGAAAATCGGTAGAGCTTCTCTAAACTCCATCACTTTCTTATCCCTCGTATGGTCCCAAACCACGGAACTTTTTCACTACTACTTCTTTGATTTAAACGTCACCTTGGTCGTGGGGTGCATATGCCCCCTTTGTGGGGTGGGAGCGAAGGGACTTTAAACAGAGCACAATCTGTGTCCAATGCACGAATTAATGTTCTAGAAGGGGAGAAGGGGTGAAAAACTCAACAAAGTTTCAAACACAGGATGTCCGTGTTCATTTGATATCGAGGTACGCTGATAGCAAGCTTCATGTTCAACGCTTCCAGCAATGACAGTTGAAAAAACAGCTGGACATTACTGTCGTCTGCAGCGTAGGGTCCCTTGCCCTTAAATTGCATCTGGTTGCCATGGACACCTGTCACCTGACATTACCATGGTAACCTCGCATCGAAGAGCGATGCCCAGGTCATCCCCAATGTGGGTCTCATGTAACAATTCTAGCAGTGGCCTCATCTATTATTCATTTTGACACTCACGGAAGGGAAGTCAACCACTTCAGTTTTATTTACTACCGCGCTCTCAATGTTATGAGGTTCGAGACGAATATATATACTGCGGAATCTATTTTGCGCGTAAGTCCAAAGCAAATTCATAGATTCTCCAACGGGATGTTCGTCTCGGGTGGAGTGGAGGAGAGGGGTCGGGTTGAGGTTGGCGAGGGGGCTGCTCGATGGACAGGCTACAAATATACAGACTGAGCAATTGATGAGAAAGATGTATCCTTTATTTGCGATAAAAACTACTCAAGGAAATTTCTTATCAGTGGCCCGTTTTTGTTTGTTTGTTTGTTTGTTTTTTGTTTTTTTTTTCCGTTTTCAAGAGGTTTGGAATGACTGCGAGCTGCTACTGTGACAACAGACATGAAACAACCAAAAATGACGAATCACAGTCACAACCAAACAGCAAGACTGCCATGGTAACCCCAATCAAAGCAGCTGACGCGAATAGCTGCAAACATCTTTGTGAAATGAGCTCCTGGGAGCAAACGTATACTAACACTAATCATGGCATTCTACACAAATAACGACGCAGACAGGATACGGATAGCATCACCTTGTGTTAAAATCATGAAAATCATGACTGTAAATTTTTTATTTACATCAACAGCAAGAGTCATCAGATTCATAATGGATTTTACAACGATAATATATCAATTCAGTATAAATTTGATAAAAATTGGACGGACATTTCGACATACTAACAAATAATGCTGATAGTATAAGATTAATATCTAAGTTTGGTAATAATAATGACAATAATAATGATAACAATAGCAAAAATAATAAGGAAATGAAAGCTTGTTATCATAAAATCCAACTTCACTAACCATACTCTCCTAGAGCAACCTCTATATAGTTTCCATGTTAGCAGTCTGGATATTTTTTGCTGGCAACTCACAACATACGCTGTAGGTATCTTCCATGAATTACTAGTACATTTCACGTAAAATATATTACAAATCTTACCCATTTCGGCTCAGATTACCATGGTATAGTAACGCCATCAAACACCATACCGAAAACTTGTACACTGTAAGACGTCCACAAGACATAGCAGATGACAATAAAAATGTAAGTATCACTAGTAACTCCACTCGTATTTAAACAAACATCACACATATCACGCCATATATATTCTATCATACATTTACAAGGCAGAAAAGATGTACTACACACAATTTAAAACAAAAATAAAGTATATTTTTTTTTTGTTTCAAAATAAGAAAGAGAGGAAGGATATAGAAAGAAACTGACATAACACATGTTTAGAGACAGACAATAACATGTGCATCATCAGTTAAAAAAAAAAAAGTAGGCTAACGAAAATTGATGGCGGTAACGAAAGCGAGTGTCTTTGCTTTGTCCCCTCACTCAATAAGACATAAATACCAGAAAGACATCAATCGCGAAAATCATCTAAAAATATTTCTGAACGACAAAGCTACGCCATCAAGGGAAGTTCACAATAAAAACCGTACAGGCTCGTTGAGTCTCTAATGCGAGTGAATTTTACGACAGATTACAAGACAAGCTCACAAAATTTACGCTTTCGTGACAGGTTGACTCAACGCCTTTCTCACTTGGTAACTTTGGCCGCTTTCAGAATCCTCCTTTTGCAACTTTGTTTTATAATAGGCTCGTTCTGCTGCATACTTCCCGTGAGACTGAACTATGCAGGCACTATACTGGCAATCTGAGAGCTGTGATAATAACTTCACTTTTCAAAATATCCAATAGGAGACGCACAGCAGTAATGACAATACAACGAAACATAAAGTATATGACATATGACAGCGCCATCAAGTACAATTATATGACAACAATAACGACCTTCAATATAATTTCAAAATCATTACACTGGATGTTCGACTCATGCATTACAAAAGTCACGAACATAAATGAGACGGAATACTAGTATTAAGATATAACCGTCTCCTTAAAGTCATGAGCAATCATGATCAACAAAATATTGTCATCATGACTTCGATGAAGCTTGTAAAATACCCACGCTTGGCAGTTTACACGTCAAAACAGTCCCTTAAGTAAGATGAATGGTTATGGAAATACAACCTTAGTAGTCTAAAAATACTGGATTTAATACTGGACGCATTCCTGTTCTACCAAGATAAAATTTGAGCACATCGATCTCAATGAGAGTGTCAGGATCTTTATGATTACTTTTTTTTTCACGCGTACTGAATACTGATAACGATGATTGATGACCGAGACAAAAATCATAGAAACCAGGTAAACAATGAAAATAACAATACTGGAGATGATCAGTGTGAAAACAATACAAAATGATAATGATAATCACAACAAGAGATATTGATAAATAATGATGATGATAACATAATGATCAAGAAGAGGGGCGGAGTATCATCACTTAATACAGAATTCAACATCGAGACTTTCTTTGGTAACATACACAATTTCTCAGTAAACAAATCATTCAGGAAGTAAGGGCATATTCAAAACAATTTTGCAGCCAAACATGAAAGAGGAAATCCACCCCTAACATAAATAAACTTTAAAAGAAAAAACAAATATTCCCTACAGAACGATACAAAAAAAAAATGACAAAAATCGGATAAGAAATAAGGAAGATGTGACATTATGAAATTTCATATTTTTTTCACAAAATATTTCTTGACTAGACCTTATGAATATTCATATCGGCAAGTTGACGATGTCATGCTCTCACGATTTCTTTTTCATTTCATATACAGAAATGATAAAAATCTCATATTTTAGATGTATACATATGAAAACTTGTCTTAAAACTACACAAAACAAAAAAGAACAAGTTAACTCTGATATATCTCGGTATAGGAACATGTTTTTACTTGTATTAGCTAAAAAGCATATATGAAAAACTGTGAGGTATGACATCAACTCGCTCAATTGATTATTAAAGACTGGTCAAGAAATGTTTTCCGAAAAAATTTGAAATTTCAAAATGTCATATCTTCCTTATTTCTTATCCGATTTTTGTCATTTTTGTACCATTCTGTCGGGAATATTTTTTTTTTCTCTTTCCTCTGAAATTCATTTATTTTGGGGGTCGATTTCTTTTTTGAAATCAACGAACATTATACTACACTGATCTGCGCATTTATGTCAGTTGTTGTTATCAACATAACATCAAGATACATGACTTTGTCCCTGAATTAAGATTTAAAATTACTTACAATGTAATATTCAGAACTGGAAGAGTTATCAGTACTGGTGTAACAAATGAATTATCAATTCTAAATACCTCTACTTAAAATTTACTGCTAACTTGGAATGTAAAGAACTCAACTGGCAAGGGTTACCGTTCCTGAACGGAGCAAATGTAGGGGAAAAAAGAGATTTTAAATACTTTTTTATTCCTGTTTATTGCGGAGAAAGTAGTCAGTCGGTACAGGGTCACATGTATGTTTAGGTACAAATTCTCGACTTAAGACTTCCGTTTAATCAAAGAGTGAAGAACTGTAGAAAACAAGAGAAACACACGGGATCGATTTGGTACAAAAAAAAAAAAAAAAAAAAAAAAAACAGCTCTAACTCTAACTAGGCGGGGGCGGGGGGCAAAAAACAAAGAAATACATAAATTCAAAAAACTATAGAATACTTAAGAAATTTTTCTGATGGCACATTTTTTTTTCTCTTACATTTGCTAAGGACACTAAAAAGAATATTTACACAAAAAATGTCCCTGTTTTTAGCTTTATTTAGTGATTTATACCAAATTGTCTTATTTCATGCATCATTATGCATAAATTAGTATAATTTAGCATAAATGAAAATTTTTTGAAAAATTAACTTCATGGTACTTTAGATTACGTCATAGGCAATGTGAGTGCCAATTTTCATCGCAATCATGCAGACGACGGCCTACAGTATCTGTACCCTGTCATAGAGTAGATGTAAATGCGTCTGACATATTGTCAAATAAGATACGATTTTGTTTTGGTTGTGATTCTTCTTTTTTTTTTTTTATTTCACTATGATGGTCAACAACAACAACAACATCAACAACAAAAACAACAACAGTAACAACAACATCAACAACAAAAATAACAGTAACATCAACAACAACAACAAGAAGCTAAAGCACTGCTGCAGCTCTTTCTACATGATTAAACAAAATAAGTTGGTACACCTCATTATAAGGTTAATAATTTTTAAAGTACAGTGGGAATTTGCACAATTATAACAATGCTTTGCACACATGGCGTGACTATGAATTCATTGACACAAATACAGACTACTCTATTCCACGGCTTTCCTCATCTGTTGCCTTTTTCAATGATACACGTACCATTGTGCAGTACCAGCTCCGGCTTTTCCGTTACAACAGGAGAGGGCATACTTTTGCTCAAAGCCATTCAAGTGCTGTAATTGCTTCTTGGCGCTGTAATGGTCCGCGTGGGGTAGAGATACTGCTGAATTTTCACGTGAAAGTGACCAGCATGTTCACCGCAATAAGCATGGAAATTTGTTATGTCCAAAGATAGAACACATTTTATACCTCATATATAGAATCCTCTCATCTCATTGGTTAAAAAGTGGAGTCATGAAAATAGCTGTGCCCCATTTTTGATCAAAATGACGTCATGATTTACTGTGCCTGGGGCACAGTTGATTGACTGTGCCCTGTAAATACGTTTGGAGACGGACAGTCACAACCCCGTACACATAGATCACATGTACGCACCAATGATACGACCGCCACGCTGTCGATCAGCATTGATTACGAATGCTACGGTATCTACATGTAGATTTTCGGTATATAAAACAAACAATGACAGCTTGATATTCAGGGCGCATTTAAAATTATGTAGGCCCTCGGTGATGTGAAAACCATAATTTTAACTGTGCCCCTCATAGCAGTCATTATTTGTATACTATAACAAGTTGTCATGTAATAGTTGTTTGCAGTTTCATGTTAACCGCATTTTGCTTGAGTGTGGTTATGTACTACAATGTAGCAGGCTCAACATGGAGTAAAAGAGGAAAACACTGCAGCAATCTACTGAGCTGTGGTACGGTACATTAAATTCATTTAGCTACAATCTCCTCTGCCCCTTTGATAGTGCCTCGCTTCATGGACAAAGACTGCCACATTTAAATATATATACACTTGTACTCTGTCAGTGTATAGACTGGCCTGAAACATACTAACATACTGTGTCCTTGATAAGAAAAATTAACAACAAAACAACAACAAAAAGCAAATCAAAATATAACAAAATTGACTGATCAAGTCATTTGATCTACAGTGTTCTCAATAATGGAATTTGCTCTATAAACTTCTTTCCATGCTGGAAGACATTGTCTTGAGGTCAACTACTTGGCGTTCACCTTGCATTTCATCATACAGCAGAAATATAGTGTGACGACTTTAGATTGCTATGCAAACATAATGTGATTGCATCAAACACTCAATATCTGTGGACTACCATGCACATCTACATCATGACAATTTCAGATTGTCATGGCTGATGAGGTAATTCTGTCATATACTTTGACTGTCCACACAAAGAAATCATACAAGAATGACTCACTATTTTGCTCTCAAATAAATCTCAAAACAATACCTTCAAGACAATAGTGTCCTCTAGAATAGCCAAGAGTTCTCCAATCGGCATTCGCGACAAGAAATTGCCTGACTAACTGAGCTACGTGACACGAGTCAATTTCAGACTGTATTTTCCTCATCTCCACTAGCAATACAAACTTGACTGCAAGGCTGCTCAAGATGCAAAGCTGTATGTGAGGGCAGCACATGCCAAATTGGCAACACATTTACACAAGAATGTGTTGATGTTGACCCATTAATTCCAACTTTGAAAGACACAATAGAATACCAAAGGGATGATGTGACAGTCTTTTGTTTGGTTTAAAAACAGGTGCAAGCACGGTTAGAAACAATCGTATTTACAGACTGGGCCAGGTGAGGTTGTTTACAACCAGTTTCCATGGTGATGAATGGCTATGACATTACACTCTGGTATTCTTTGGGCAGCATCAAAGCTATGATGAGGACACACATCCTTCTAAAAGATAAAGTATTCTGCTTTTTTTTGCTACAATTTTGCTACAATTTTGCTACAACACGCATTTCCCATGGACACTTGTCCCAGTATACTCGGGACTCGTCTTCATCGGGTTAAAGGGAAACAAACCTAATCCGGTGATACAAGCAATGACAAGAATACAACTGTTATGATAGCGTCATCTATTGATCTCCAGTTTCTGAGGGCAAAATTAGATCTAGGGCAAAATTAGATCTCGAGCAAGCAACCGCCGCAGCCATTCTGAACAAGCACCAACTGGGACAGATAACGCGGCAGAGATTGTCACAAATGAAACGATTCCAGATTTGTGGGATGGTGATAGTATGGTTACACTATACTGTATCTCACCTCCTGTTTGCAGCAGTATTGAATAAACAAACCCTGTTTGCTTCAATTCCAAATGATTGACAAGACACACAAACCAGATAGGTCTGCTTGCATCATGCAACTTTGCAGTAATGCACTCAAATTGCATAACAAGTTGATGGTGGAATCAGTAACTTAACTGCAAATAGATCTCCTCTCTTGTGAGTAAATTGCTCACTTTGGGTGTGTTCAAGCACTCAAAAGGGAACCAAAGCGAATTGAACCAAAGCGTACCAAACCAGACCCTTAGACTATGGTCAAAATATGAAAAAACTTCAAAGTCTACAAATGTTTGTTGATTGATATAGCCCCAGGGTAAATCATATTTCATGTTCTATCCTCCTTGACAACTATTCCCAGGTCATTTTAACCACCACTTCAACATTTCCCCTTTTCGAAACACAGAATATTAAAGCTCTCAATCTCATGTTAACTGGCCTTACACGTGTACACAATGGAAAAGAAAAGAAAGCCCAAACTCTAAACTCACACTTGTGTACCATTTTGTAGAGACATAAGAGGGTGTTATCAGAGACCATCACACCACACACAGGTCTGAACGCACTGCACTAAATGAAGGAACAGTAACTCTATGACATCTTCTTGGCAATACCTAATACATTTTTGCTGCTCTTAAGCGCTGTGTTCACACTTCAAATTCAGGGGCCCGTTTCGTAAAACTTATCAGTGACAACTGCCACATTTCTATGACAAAGTTGCTCTCAGCCAATCGGATGCAAGGATTTCAGTACGTAGCTTGTCACAACTATATGACAACTTGTCACTGATAGCAAGTTTTATGAAACAGGGCCCAGGAGGTACTATTGGCAGATCTGGACACACCTCAGCTCTCGACTCTGTAGAATCCCCATCGGCGAAGAAGGCGGGCTGAAGTGGTCATACAGACACACATCACTGTGATGGCGGACTGCGGAAAGCAAGGGTAAGACTGGCAGTTTAATGACCATTGGCAAGTGATGTCTTTTGTGTCCTCTGACCATCTTGACCACTGCTCAACCATGCTGGCCATTTGACAGAGAAGACATGGGGACGGACTGGTCACTATTCCTCACGGGAGGTCATTTCTTTGGTAGGTAGTTTGTCTTGAAGCCCTTGTCCTGTGCAAACTGCTTCATGATGGTGTCCTGTGGATAGCAGACAAAAATGAAACCATAAAAAGATTTCACAACATCAACAAAAGTCATTATAATCACCACTACTACTTACCAAGCAAAGTTGACATACTACAAACGAATGATGCATAATAAATATCAACACAAAACTTACAATCAATGTATTGAGCTACATGTAAGAACAGTCTTTGTGCATTTCTTGAAGGTGCTACAGAAGAAAAAACGAAATAGGGAAAAAAAATAAGAAAAGAGACGCCATTAAGTATCTACCCCCCCCCCCCCCCCCACCCCGTGAGATGCACATGGAACAAACAAATGGTAGAAGTTACTCTATTACATACAATTAGAGTTTAACTGATTAAGATGTTCAATGCAAATGCAATTTAAAACATTTGGTAAGTCGTCTGTATTAGAGCTTCCATCACTCAGAGGACCAGGGGCCAATTTCACAAAACTGCTTGCAACAATTGTTAATTGCAGTAACCTGCAGTTGCTGGCCGTGACAATCTCTACACCCTCAAATGTATACCCCTTACAACTAATTGGTCCTTTCCTAGCTGCTGCCTTAGTAATTACAATCATTGCAACTTGACAATTATTGCATCTTTATCATTCGACGAAACAGGCCCTGTGGTGTTCTAATACAACTGACATTATTTCTGTGATATTTCAAATACATAGAGATACAGTATTCAATATTCTAAAACAACTTTGCATTCCCATTGATGAGTTAAATGCTCTTCCTTCTTCATTTTTTTTTAAACCAAACAAAACAACTACTAAACAACACTGCTTCTAACCATCATTGCATATTGCAGCAGCAATACTGGATGATATACATTGTAGCCTTCTATATCTTCTCTCTTACTTTGCATCCCTGGAATTAAAGCAATTTCTCAAAGGGAGCCATATACACTTTTCATTCACTTCAGAGAAAGCACAAAATACAGCCTGTACAATGTATGTAGTACAGCAAAATGTACTGTTACATTAACATCCTTTGATATCTACTACTTTGTAATCTCAAGTATGGGGACGCCACAAAAGAGATATCATCTTGCACACCTCCGTTTGAATGGAATTTTAGTAATATTTCATGTACAAAAGATGCAGAATAAAATAAAACCATAACTAAACATTAGAATTTAATAAAAGAGAACAAGCAAAATAAAAAGATCGCCTAAAGATGCTTCCATACTGCATGATCTACAAACACTCATGCAGCTCTTTGTGATTTTGCTTTTAATTTGCTTAACATTTTACATACATGTACTGATGTAACTTTTCATTTTCATTCCCCCTTTTCATTGAAACTGAATTGCATTCACCTCCCCATTCAAACATGGGGATTTTCTTAGCACTCTGTGAGAATGGTGTGCCGACAATTTGGAGGGCTATAAGTGAAATTCATCCTCCGTAACTCTATCTGCAAACAGCGAGAGTGCATTTGATCTGAGTGGAAATGTGTTCACAGCACACACAGAGGGTGTAAATTGAATGTTTGCCGAGCGGATTTGCGGAGCTGTGCTCCCATGATTCGTGCCTAACTATGGTCTGAATGACTCCAACATAATGTGGAGGTTTCTGAATAGCTCACTACATCGTATGAAGCAATGTGTGCATTGATGGGTTATTGGAACCCCATAAAGAGGAGAGAAAAATTCCTCCACCTGTCTTGTGCAATCCCAACATAACATTCTCCCAGATGAAGGTAGGCAAGTTACAAACTGTATGCCTATTGGTGTACAACAGAATGCCATAGTTGGATGCATAAAATCATACGGTGCCGCATTAAATTCATGTGTAAAGCCAGGAAGACCACCCGTTGCAAATTTGAAATGTTACGACTTTGCATCTTATTCAGATAACTTCAATCTTTCTTCTCTTGTTATAACTACTTTCTTATTTGCAATGCAGCTATATACAAAACAGGGCAGGTTTATCAATATACATGTACAAATACGTAGATACTAAAAAGGCACATAATTATGATTTATAATAGTTGCACAGTTTTGTGTTTTGTTTTGTATTTTTCAATTTTCAGCTTAGTGGAATTAATACTTAATAAAGTATCCCTTTGCTTTTGCAGCATATGAAACTACTGTTAAATATATTCGGGAATAAAGTTTGTATGCTTCATTCGCTGAAGAGCCTCTTCAGTCGCACAATATGTTAGTCACTTGACATGGCTGTTTCAGAGAGATAATGTGACATGAATCAAGTGAGTTCATGTTCTGCTGTCTACTTTATTTTATATCAGGATACTTCCTGATTCTTTATCACCACTTGAACTTAGAACTATGTTTCTTTGATGTACTAATATGTGTTCAAGTCATACAAGCAATTCTAAGACTTAATTGATCTACTCTACATGACATTCAATTGACTGAGCTACGCATATTTACTCTGCATGTCTACTGCACATACGTAAAGCTGGGAGCATGCAGGACATGAATTTCTTCTGTCATTTGATCATTCATGTACGAGGCATGTACTATGTCACTGCTGTGGAATTGGAAGCAGTTGATATCATATCATAGCAAGTAAAGCTAGCTCACTAGAAACTAAGTCTACATGAATCCTGACAAACATTTGCGACTGTCTGATGAAATTCAGCTTGTCACTCAGAATATCTAGTTCTGGTAAATGTTCTCTGCAAGGTTAAACCTGAGCAGATGATAGATAGAACAGATTAAACAGGTTAATGTCAGAGCCCTGTTTCTATGTTAGGGTGCCCTCGTAAGTGGATTTCCTCATTAGTTATTTGGACGACCTTTTTGGAAGGTACATTGTAAGTTGGAAAACTACATTAGACATCTAATATAAATGCAAAGCCTGAAATTTTGCTACGTCTTCAATCAAATTATAAAAATTACTTTTATTTTGCAACTGTACATGTACAAATCAGGTGTTCCCATGTTGCAGAGACATGATTTAATTAATTCTAATCTCATAAAAGCTCTCACGCACATGACATTATTACATATACACCTACGCCATGTTCTGGGCAAGGAAGATATTGTATAAGGCATGATGAACAGGAAGAGGGAAAGCAGGGCATGCAGAATGGATCCAGCAAAGGATAAACACTCAAAATTGATGCTGGAAGTTATGCCAATATGAGCAAAGGTATCCATGGAGGATGCCAGATAGGGCTTTGGGGGTAAATTTGTTTAGTCTGGATGGGAAGAAGGGCAAACACAGGAAAAAAAAAAAACAGGTGGGCTAACAGCAGGAGAGAGTAGGAATTTGGATACAAGAACCCCGCCCCTTCATGCCCCCAATTTTTGAGACCACCAAATGGTTTCTGATATCACATGCCTTTTTTTTTTTTTCAACAAATGAATATCACATAATGTCTTTTTTTTAACTGGACATCAAATTTCCCCACTCTCTTTTATATTTTTCACACTTTCCAAAACTCTTACATGCATGTACGTATTAAGTGAAAATTATTGCATGGCTTATTCTTGCACTTAGTTCAGTGAGATGATTTTAACATGTCCTAGAATTGCACGCCGTTGACAGATTACAAGCACTGGTAGAAATTCGCTTGGACAAGCTGGATAAATAAATGATATGCACACTTTTGTTTTTTATCCATTAAAGACTAGTCCCGAGTATTCCTGGGCTGGAGTATACGAGAAATGTGTATTATAGGTATTATAAAATCAGTCTGTCTTCAACTGGTTAACATTTATCACACTGCATAAAGGCACAAAACATTCCAGTAAACCATCAAACATCCCCGAAGTTCTACATCAGACGCTAAAAGCTTGTGGAAGTGCCATGACAGGTCACATGCTGGCATTAAGGAAATGATGTAAAGGGAAGGAATGACAAGCAGCAAAAGACACGAAGGGAAAGGAAGGGGCAGTAGAGGCACTCGATATTGAAGCTGACTCACACGGCATTAGAAGACTAGACATCGCCTCCGTGTACCAAGCCATAACATTCATTCAAGACTTTCTATGAAAGAGCAAGAAAGACGGAGGAGAGAGCACAGATATAGTCAACTCTGAGACGGACAAAAATACATTACAATCCTGGATTTTTCTCCCAGGCTTATGGAATGAAAATAGAAATATCAACTCGGGCAACCACTCACATTAAACATTCAGTAAAAATGGAATTCAATTTGATCAAATTTGTATTTTTCACTGTGATAAATGAGATGATTTGGTTTGCTTTCCCTTTTATTCTCTGTTGGCATGATAAAGGTAAAAGTAAAGCTTCTTGTAGACAGAATACAGCACAGTGATTTTGTGTTTTTCTGCTGCCACAAAAGAGGATATAAAGTGCAAAAACATCCACATGGTGAAATATTCTCTATATTCAGTGAGTTCGCATGCTTGCTTTGCTTGGTCAAATCAGATTTTGACCTGGCAAGATTTACTGCACGAATAAAACATAACATTGATTTGTGTTAACCCATATCTAATGCGTGATAACTTCGAGCACATGTTGATTTGTCAAAATAAAAATAAAACAAAAATCAAATCACAGAAAAACAACGCAAAACAAAACAAACTGCATGTATTATACAAAACCATTGCCTGCCATTTCTCCTTTATATAAAGCCATCTACGAAGCAGCTTGCTTTGGCATTCAATAACAAAGTCATCCTCAAAATATTACAGCTCAGTTATTCAAGAGTTGTATCTCTCCATTGACACAACAGACTTTATAATCATTCAGACCTACCATATCATGTTTGGGTAAACACAGCATGAATGGCAAGGGCATTCAGTTGTGGGAAAGAGTGAATGAATTTAGTAGCATCTACATGCATAGAGAGGTGGAAAATTGTGTACACACACCATTGACAGTTTCCTAATCAAGAGCACATTTAATCTCCTTCAAAAAGACCTCCCACCAGATGCAACCAACACCTCCCACCAGATGCAACCAACACCTCAAATCAACAAGTGAATGCAACTTCCCACACACATACAAATTGTACATGTACTCCTAAACCATGAGACAGTACACAGAGCAACACAAAAGGATGCGTGTGACTGCAACGCTGTGTGTCAGCTCTTCCACAGCTGCAGTGAATCCATTTTGGATTCCTGTGTTTCTTGGAGACATGTGCATTTTGGGCAACTTTTCAGCCGTCACAGGTATACCAGAAGTCCTCAGCAGCAGAGTGACTAAATAATCCCCTTGATGATTGTAGATCAAAGATCGGCATCACAGACTTTGTGAAAACTATTCGCCCCGACCTGAATCGAGAAACGGCCTTAAAGGGTGTCGACAGTTCTGGTCGAGGTGAGGATTTAGCTTTTAACGCTTTGCGAGATATTCAGAAACCACTCTATGAGATGTCAAAGAGCATGCAATTCTAAGGGGTATCAAAAGTTTATTTGATGAAAATCGGTTTTGAAATGTCTGAGATATCCAAAAACAAGGTGAAACAAAGAGATCCTAATAAAGGTGGGTCATGTCGCCTTTTATTATTATCACTTTTGGGGATATCTCAGCCATATGAAAACCAATTTTCATCAAATAAACATTGAATCCTTCTCAAAATCACATGCTCTTTCATATTTCATAAGAGGTTTCTCATTATCTCACTTAGGAATGTTCAAAACATGAATCCCCACCTCAACCACTACTGTACAGTCCCTTTAAAGACCTAGTAGCATGGATATACCATGGAGTAGGCAGGAGGGTCCATCTCGGATATAATACTAGAGGATCCCTGAACAAATTGTATACAGTTTTATCACTGTTCTCCGTTAAGTACAATAGTTGTATATGCACAGCAAAAGAATCTCGGCTGGAGTAGAATGTTACTGATGAATGTACATTTCAATGCACACGTTTGCTGACCGGTGCTATTCATGGTTTTCGAATGTAGACCACCAGGCAGTGACTGAATCAGACCATGTATGATTGAATCCAAACTCTACTGGGCCTTTAGAGTTTACAGAGGGTTGGCTATAGGTCAAGTGAAGTTGTTAGAATTCCATCCCCACTGACAGCCACTGCTTAAAGAGCAAAGCAATAATTAAGCTGGTATTTTTTGATGGAGTTTGAATTCTGGGTGTGAAAGACAAGATTTGTGACCAGTGAAAATCTTTCATTATCTGCGTATGATGTGCATGTGGGTGAATCAACAAACATATAAACGCATATGTAAATCCCCAAATGACTTATGCTAGGAGGTAAACCATCTGCAGACATTAGGGTCCTCCACCAGTGTTCCCACAAACACAACTTTTGCCTTAACCCGTTTAGGACCGACTGATTTTGCTACAACACACATTTACCATAGACACCTGCCCGAGTATGCTCGTGACTCGTACTCAACAGGTTAAAGAGCTTTGGCAGTGACACCATCACCAGTCAGTAATACAAAGAAATACAAGCAAGTGAAAAAAAGACAACAACAGAGAGCCGTAGCAGGAAGAAATTGGAGGCACTATCAATGGTATCACAACACAAGAGAATCCATGTGCATATGAAATATGAAGTCAAATATATGGAGGGGACTTTAACTGTACAGACATGCCACTGATTGTGACATCAACACCAATTAGAACTAAATTCCCAACTTGTGAATTGTATAAACTTACAACCAAATCATCAAATTTGAATATTCAAAACAAAACTTTTTTTTTCTGACATGTGTATCAAACACTTTGGATTGCAATAGGCAAAAACAAAAGAAAACAACCCTCCTATGACAGCAACATCACTGAGAGTAAGAAGTTTGTACCTGCTGTGATAGCTGTGTCTCAAACTTCTTGCAGAGCCCCATGAGCTGTTTGATCTGAAGGTCCTTTTCAAGGATCATCTTTTGCTTGACCTCTAGCTGTGACTTGAGGGCGGGGCAGTTCTCACAATTGTCCAGGGACTGTAGGAGACGAGACAGAGAGACAAACATACAAACTAAAATAAAGATAATACAGGGAATCAAATGTAATGTTACAATAGTAGACACAACTGAACAGTCTTGGTTTTTCACATTGCATTCTAATACTTATAAAGGATAGAAGAAAGTCCTTCACAGGAAAAAAGAACTGAACAGTAACATATATAGAAAATTATAGATTGATATGTAGACCTGTTGATAACCTAGCATATTAGGGACTATTCTTCAACAGGTCAAGAATGACATATCTATAGAGCTTACTGAATATGTAGAATAAGAGAGCGAGGACGAAAAGAAGAAAACTCCACCGGGTAACATCACCTTTACTAAATTGACAGATGAGTATAAACACACAAAAGAGCATACATGTATATGGAAAGATATATAATACCATGAGAGATGTATAGATTGAATTTACACAGGTACAAATACCGAAAGATAGTCGTTTATTGAACAAATATATAAAATATGGAGTGAGAGAAGGGTAGAGCAAACAGTGAATGAGATTTGCCTTGGCCTATTATTTATACCTTGGGCTTGGCAGCCATGGCCTTGAGTTTCATCTTCAACATGTTGGCCTCATCAGACATCTTACTCAACTCTTTGCTTAGCTCTTCCAGCTGTTGCTGCCGCTCCCTGTGGGGGGGACAACAATATTTTGATACAGTGGACTCCCGTTATAACGAAGTCCTTGGGACCAGCTGTTTTCTTTCGTTATATCGAAATTTCGTTATAACCGAACAAATAAACAATAAAAATACATAGAGTGGATAATTTTGCAGCATGAATTTTTACTTCGTTGTAACCGGAATTTCGTTATAACTGTGTTCGTTATAACGGGAGTGCACTGTACACTCATGAAAGAGTTATGCTTCCATAGTAGACGATGCGATGTCTGAAAAGGGGTTGTTGCTTACGATTAATAAAAAAAGAAAAAAAAAATGTCAAGAAACCAGAAGATCATGTTGTATACTGAATACTCTCTGATTCTCAGATAGCAAACAATACATTTTCTCTTGATCCATTCCTAGACACTAAAATGCACACTGCTGCAAGTTCAAGTCATTCTCTGTAGAAGCTGGTATGGTGTATCAAGATGATGTACAAGATATGACCTGACTTTTATCATGTTCCATCTCCCAACTACACTTCAGACAGATTATTGCTTAACCCTAAAGGGGCCGGGCTTTTTTGGCTGTGCTCAGGCCGGGGGGGATGGAGTCTTATCCACTTTGCCACAGTGTCCCAACCATTGATGCAGTTGCAACATTTACTGAATTCACAAATATATTTGGGGTCTTTCCCCTTTAATTATTCCCCTGAAAGCAGTCAGTATTTCTATGTCACTTGTAATCACGTGGTTACCATGAATTCTCCTTGAGAGCACCAGCCATCTGTTTCTTGAGGTTGTCTAGGCGACGGTCCCTGTCCGCAATCTCTGCTTCCATCTTTGCCCTAAGACCAGCTAACTGTGACTCATACTGAAAGAAACAAAGGAATCAAGGAGAAAACTTTAAGAAAAATAATAATAATAATAATAATAATTTGTGGTCACATCTGTCCCTAACATGATTTCCTTTTTTTTTCCATTTTCAATCATTCTGGATGAATAACTTCATGGCATAATATCATACGGCCTACTGTACATCACATACAAAAATTTGGAATGACAGTTGCTTTACATGGGCATTTATCACTAGTTCGAAAACTTTTGAACCTATGGTATCTTTCATTTTTGGTTGTATTTTTGGGTGAGTATACAGGCAATAAGTTAATTCATTTGTCTAGTTATGCATTCAGTTGATGAGATTAAAGAGTGCTTGTCATGTAGTTGCAAGGAAGTGTTAATTGTCAATGCAATGCCTACAGCTGACGTAGAACCCATCCCTTTAAACCTGTGCTTTTCAACCTTTTTAAACCTGAGGCCCACTTTGGCTCCTACAATTCTGTTATTTTTTTATTTTTTTTTTATTTTTTACATGAGGCACAGTAAAATTGAACATGATTTTTTTGTCTTTTTTAATCATTTTTGGCCAACAATGCGGCCCACGGCAGAATCTGGGAGACTTTTGGTTGCCCTGCGTAGAATTTCAGTTCGGTACTCACATGATCTTTGAGCTCTGAGACATGCTGCTCATGCCGCCCCTTCAGGGCCTCTACAAAGCTCTCTTTCTCCTCCAACTCTTGCTGCGTCTGGCTGAGTCTCTGCCTGGTGATCTCGTGGGCTGACTTCTCCTCTTCGTACAGCAACTTATAGTGCTCCTCCTGAAATAAAATAACAATGCCAACAACAGACTCATTTCAGAGTTCCAGCCAAGTTCTGAATGATAGAGCAGAGATCAAGGAACTACATTTGGAATAGTAAATTTGTCCCAAAAATTTTCATCATACTATTCTTTTGTGTTTCTTTCAACACAATATCATGCTAGATACTACTACATGCTATTTCATTACAAGTCATAAAGCCCTGCAACATACAATTCTATACTGACAAACATGACATAAACTCAACCCTCATGAAAAACAAAATATGTGTTGAGTTGGCATTGGTGGAAATAAAAACAAAACAAGTTTTTGTTTTTTTGTTTTTTAAAACTGATGATGATTTTAATCAGCTTCTTGGAAATGTCACATTGTAACTTTTCTCAGGCCCTCAAGCCACGCTATTCAGCACAGAATTACAATAAACAAAGTAAGTCGAGAAATGACAAGGGATTTACATATTGAGTGACAAGGACAATGCATCTGTGTCCCACACCAAGTATTACGTCAGCAGGTTTGGCAGTGGCTGTGTGCACTGAACCCCAAAACTTACCATCTGCTGCAGCTTGAGGTTGGCCTGTGTCGCATTGTCCTCCTTGTCCCTGAGTTCCAGTCTTAGCTGCTCTACTGCCTTCTGGAGATTGTGGATTTTGTTCTTGTACTGCTTCTCTTTGTTCTGGCAAGGTGAACAAGAAAGTAAGAGAAAGAAACATTAAAAGACGGATCTGATCTGATATATACATCAAGGTTTTGAAAAACTTGTATGTGCGCTTCTACACCTTAAAGACCCAGCAGTGTAGAGATTCATGGGTGGACTAATCTATTCGCTGTATACAGGGGTAAATTTGAAAACCATGGACAGCACTGCTAAGCAAGTACCTGCAACGAAGCGTAAACTCATCAGTAAAAGTCAACTCCGGCCGAGATTCTTTGGCTGTCGGTGTATACTTTAATACATGTAAATAGAGATCAGTAATAAGCATTACACGATTCTTTGCGGAGATTCTCAGATATATCCAAACCAAGCCAGCTTTCCCTCTCTATGAGTGCCCACACTACCGGGTCTTTAACCCTAAAAAGACTGGGGGGGGGGGGGCCTAAAAGGCCCCCCCCCCTCGACATTTCGCGCGATTACTCTGCAGCACGCAATGCTCTCGCCGCGATGCTCTATGACTTTTTTCTTTCGAGTTTCCCGCACATTTTGACACCAAATTTGTGACGCCCGGGGGTACGGTTCTGAAGTTACATAACTTTTTGTATATGCGCGCGAGGCCGAAAATGGCTCAAAAATGTGATTTTGTGTACAAAGTCAATGCAAATTGAGTTTTTTCACATGGTTCATATAAATATGGTTATTTTTACTCTCAATGGCTAAAATTAATTTGTTTTAGGAGTATTATGCTTCAAAAAGTGTCTGCCACAAATTTTGTTTAAAAAAAAAACAAAATCAAAAGGTCGAAAAAACAAAGAAATACATAAGAAATTCATAAAACAATAAAATAAATAAGAAATTAATTTTGATACCGAATTTTTTTCAAGTACATTTGCTAAGAATGCCACAAAGAATAATTAGACCAAAAATGAGCACTTTTGGAGCTTTATTTACTGATTTAGATCAAAGAGTCTGATTTCTTGCATAAATTAGAATAATTAATCAAAATAAGATAAAAGAAGACTATTTTGTAAAATCTAAATATACGATCTTGTAGATTACATCGCACACTACCATTGTGCAAATTTCTGCGGCGATCGCGCGATCCACAACCGAGATCTTAAGGGGGGGCCCTTTAGGCCCCCCCCCAGTCTTTCGAGCTACCAAAATAGCCCAGTCTTTTTAGGGTTAATCAATAAGATGTTCATGTACATGTGATGCAGTGATGTAGTACGTCAAGCAGTCATCACACATGCCATCACATTATATACTTACATCACATTTCATACTGTACTTGAAATTCCTATCAATGGCAAATAATTCCAGTCAAGTACAGCAGCATTTTACACTTATCTACCATGATCTATAACTTTTTGTACCTTGTTTGTTTCTCTCTTTTTTTTCTTTTTTTTTCTTTTTTGCAGGGTAATTGCTATAAAATGTATACAGAGATTGTAGACTTCAGCATGCTGAGTAGTACAATTCTACATTTCATTGATTTTAGTTACAGATGAACGTTTGTGTACTCTTCTTTGGCTTGAGAACAGTGGACATGTAAAAGTTGTGCATCTGGCAAAAACATGTAAAGTTGGACATACATGTACATATGTAAATGTACAGATTACTGGTACTGTAGGAAAACGTGAAATGAAGAGGAATCCTACAATGTGTACAGATGTTGGTGCATCAAATGCACTAGACAACTTTAAACACTGCCCCCTTCTGCAAATGTAAATGGGTTACTTTCTGTAAACATACTGACTGCTTACAAATGTACAGTGTATGTATGTTTATGTAGAGGACATGTCTTGTAAATCACTGCCTTGGGCAACCCGATGAGTTTCGTATAATGCTAACATGATCCGAAAATCTTGACTCCAAAAGGTTGGAAGGGATACATTCCAGTGGGCACTGAATAAAATTTCCATAAGAAAAGTCACCCATAGGATACTTCTCAAAGAAAAATTTGATGTACATGCTAGTATCAACATACATATAACTGTGTAAATAATCATGCTTTCAAACCTGAGTGTAAAAAAGTAAGCATCTGAATCACTTTTTGCTACAGATCCTTTACTGTATCAAAACCTGGTGAAACTCTCAAGTGGCTCATATCCTACCTGTAAGTCTTTCAGCTCCTCTGCCAACTTGACATTCGCCTGTTCGAGCCGCGATGAGGTCACCGGCCTGCCGGTCACCGAGCCCCGCCGACCCCGGAGCTCCTCCTCCAGCCCCCTGGGCGACATGGGTGAGTTCTGGAGGGCGTCGCCCTGTACCATCAGGCTGTGCTCCTGGAAGTAGGAGCGGTTGGTGTGGTTCAGAGCCTGCGTGAGGGGCGGGAACACGATGCCCTTGCTCATCTTCACGTTGCCAAGCTGGCGGGCGTGGCTACCCGGGTTCATGGTTCAACGCAGTCAAAAGTCACGCACCCAGCTCCGTCAAATAGCTGCCTACTTGAACGGTGTCACATCAGTCCAATCGTGCGAGTTCATTTCTCTGTGAGCAAATCGTTCTTCCGTCTGTCAGTTTGTGCATGATTGTGCCTCCAGAGGGCTGCACTACTAGCTGTTTAAAAGCACAGCATGTACAGCAGGTCCATCACATGCTAAAATCCCCTCAAACAGCATTGGGAACGTCACTAAGTCGAGCAGAAAGTAGCTTGGTTCAGATATACACAATGCTGCTCCTCAATTTCTCCACTCCTTACCAAATCAAATATTCATGAGTTTCCTATGGATAAACGAACAAACAGATAAACAGACAATCAAACATTATGTGATTAAAAGGACAATGCCTCTGTGTTCAAATGTAAAATCATTACTTGGCATTATCGTGAAAACTTACCCCACTCATTCACTTTGCACAGTATCTGTTCATTGCATGTGTCGCACCACGTCCATTCACTTTACATGCAAGTGCGCGCACTGAATATGTGGGGTAATTTTTCATGATAATGCGCATTACTTCAGGTCCAACATCTGTAAACAAGGAAGACACTAAAATTTTGCAAGTCGTAAGTCATAAAGCCAAGGTCCAAAACCCTGCTATTTTAATAGGCCTTTTTCAGAAAGTACATATTTTGTATGTAGATCTAGTGTTGTAGAATTAGATGGTCTAGATTCTAGATTCTAGATTCTTATACTGCACTTGTCCGGTCCCAACTAGAATATGCTTCAGACTCGAGGCGTGGAACCCGCACACAGCAGCAATGGTAAACTCTCTCGAGCAGGTGCAGAAAACTGCTGCTCGCTTTGTACATGGAGAGTACATGTACAAGTATTTAACATCTTCATCAACGGTGGTCTCAGCTCTTGGTTGGGATGGTCTCCACACATGACGCCTCCTTGCACAATGCACCCTCTTTCATAAGATACACTACTGTCAAGTTTATCTACGTTTACTACATGTGGTAAACGTACTGTAGATAAACTTGACAGTAGTGCGGTCAGGTTTGAAAATCAAGCTGGAAAAAATAATAACCATTTTTATGCGGGGGGAACTGGGTCGAAGTTGCATTCAACCAGAACGGCTGAAACCGTCGCAATAGCGTATGTATCAATGGTGTCTGTCTAAAGAAGCGAAAAAGTGACCCAGCAAATGTCATTATTATAAATTAGAAGTTTTTTCGCGGAATTAGACATACACATGTACGTAGTTCCTACTTGTAGGTCAAGGTTCAAGGTAATTAAACTGTTTGACGTCTAGACTAGGTTCTATACTGATTCACCAAAAACATGAACATATACATTGTAGGTTTAACATTACTGATAGCCTGACCAGACCGCTGTGCAAACAGCGGTCTGACATGTTCTAGTGTTTAAACGTTGTAAACAACCGTCGCCTTTGAGGCAAGACCACAAAAATGTCTTTTATTTTGTTTGATTTTAACAGTAATACCACCCACCTATATCATATTTTGCTGATGGTTGAGTTGAATTTGGTGTTTTGTTGGTATCCAAACCCTATTGTTGAATTTTCGGAGTAGATTGTGCGATGATTCAAAAAATCAACGAACTACCACGAACGCTCAACCCGAGGTACCGTGTACCGTGGTAGCATTTTACGTACGCCCGTGCGTTTCTTGTGTTACGTAAAGCTTGTCGTCAGCAGCTGTGTACTGTAGTTACGTTACTGAATTAGTGAACATGGTGAATACTGTTTTAACAGCTGAGTAAAATAAAAGTTAAAATAAACCTTTACATGCTTATCATGCACTAGCCCGACCAGACGCTGTTAATACGCTGTACGTACAGCGACTGGGCTGTGTACTATAGTTAATCATGCACATACCTCATAAGCACGATAAAAGAGTAAAATTTAGGTCCTAACGTTAACGTTAGGCCTAACGTTAGACTAGATTCTATTTAAAATAAATAAGCTGAACATTGATCATCAAAATCCAGATCTCCATTAGGCATTATCACCATTTAACATTAAAATGTCTTCAAACCCTGTTGTTAAACTCCGTCACGCCTCACAGCCACAGGCTGTCCATGACAGATTGTGTTTTAACATCGCCAACAATGCAATGCGTGCATGAAGACCCATACGGCCATGAAATTGGTCAATAGTAATTGAACGGGTACCAGCCCGCAGGTCCACCCGCACCCACAAGCATGTGACAAGTGGCACAACAATATAAAAGCCAGAACGCACGTATACAACGTATACCGGTCCGGTAATGTAGGCACCTAGCTAGGTTACCTACACTATACTAGATTTTTAATGGGTTCTACTCTTCTAAATATACGCTGAAATGAAACGTGATACAATAATTCCATTGAGAGCTAGATCGAGAGTGATTTTTGTAGACTTTGGTAAAAATAAAAGACAATCCTTACCAAAGATTTGCATTTGAAACGGCCTCTTCTCCTTCCCGACTGGACGTGTTACAACATTTAGCAGCGATAACACGGAGTATTATAGTAGCCGACGAAAAGCCATTCAATGAAACCACTCCTGATTGGTTTAGTTATTATTACCTCGTTTCTTTGCTAAGTTTTTAGCCAATCGCATCACCGCTTACTCTCCTTGCACTGGGTGCTACGGCAACTCGACGCTGCGCTACAGGAACTGCCGACCCATAAATAACGCATTATGAACGTAGAGGGCACTACTTATATTTCATTTACGGCTCACGTTGACGTTGGCTGTGGATTCGTTTGGATATACTCGTATAGTACTAGTACATAATAAGTGCCAGAATACGGCACTCTGGTCGTAATTAAGTTCACGATGAGTTACAATTATCACTCCAAGTTTCATTAGATTAGATAGGTATTGAACTCGACTTTCACAGTGCCACTTGAACTAGTTTTAAAAGACTCAAGATGGTCTGATGATTTGGCAATAAAAACTTTGCAGAGCAGACGAGGGTTACTGTTGCTGACTTATTGTCAAGAAGAAGTTTATAATAAATGGTATGTTATTATAGTAATCATCATTCACGTGTTAACATCCGACAATGTTTATTATGGGTGCTTTTGGAGATGAGAACATCTGTGATTTTGTCGGAACTTTCACTACTCTGTCTGTCTGACTATTTTTAATAAAATCAACAAAATGCCAGTGCTGCGTTTTCAATTTCAATTTCAATTTCAATTTCAATTTCAATTTATTTTCGTATTTCTCGGTGAAAAATACATGATATATAAAGAAAATATGATAATACAGAATGTCCAGCTTGGATACATACATAAAGAAATATGAATACAAACATAATACATAGCGGTCGATGTGTCATTTTCAATCAAAGTAAAGGATGCAAAGAGAAATACGATATGGAACCTACTAAAAAGCAAAACTTGTTGAGTGTATCAGCGGTCCCAGCAAAAGCCTAGTGTGGAGTACAGAATGAGGAGCACGGGTACAATTAAAGACCAAAAGTAAGGATAAACAAAAGAGAATATTAATACTCGGGGGTACAGAAGATTCTTCTCACATATATGTATGTGTGTGATAAAATTAGAACAAGTAACCACATGCTACATGCTACACACTACAGCAGTTGTTCTAATAGCAATTTTGACATGGGTATACTGTACTGTAAGTCTTTCTCAAGTCATGGACCCTATACTGTATTGTCCATGCTCAAGTTAGTACATTTTGAGTGAAAGTCAGAAAATACGACAGTGTAACTTGCTCTTTTTTTAAATAATCATTATGGACATGAAAGTATAAGATACATTAGTCATTACAGACGCTTCTAGTTGTTTTTCTCCCAGTAGAACAAGATTTTCAAGAAGACTAAACAGGCAGCAGGAAAAAAAAAACCCAGACAGATGATGATAATGACACTCAGTTCTCTTGAGCTAGTTTTCACGTATTATTCTGTTGTTGGTTTTAATTTATTGTTTTTATAAAGCATCATCATCATCATCATCATCGTCGTCGTCGCCATCATCATCATCATCATCATCATCATCGTCATCACCATCATCACCATCCACATCACCATCCCCATCACCATCAACATCATCATCATCGTCATCATCATCATCATCACCACTACCATTTCCACCATTATCATAATCATCACCTCACACCTCAACCGATATTCTGAATATGCTACCAAAGTCTTGTATCGGCTCTGGGATAAAACATAGCATAGATTAGCCACATGTAGTAAGAAGTCCATTGCCTTATCATCGCCATTATCAAAAAGCACAGAATCTCGTCAGTAAGTCTTTCAAAGTAAAACACACAAAAGTAAATATCCTTGTTCCACAATAATGGCCTGTATAATAGTGGCCACTAGAAGCCGAGAGCCAATTGCAAGTCTTGTCCAACCGTGTAGCGCTCGTCTCAACTTTTTCTAGCTGCACTTGTTTTATACCATAATCGCATCGCCTCCAAACTTTTCTTTTCTCTACAAAACTCCATATTCAATATCTTCCCTTGTCACATTTCGTCTCGTCTTCTTTTGATCATAAGTCTAACACGATAGAGTGACAAAGTTACAGCGTGACAGATTGATTGAGTATTATAGCAGCCTTGACTGATGACTGATTGCTGTTTGACAGGGTGCAGGGGAGGATCCAGGAATTCCGTAAAGAGGAGGCTCCTTTACAAAATTAAAGGGGCGCACGTGCCCCCCCCCCCCATTTTTTCTTTTTATTTCTTTTGTTTTAACAAAAAACAAAGAGGGGGCGCGCGCCATTTTATCGCCGCCCGGTGGGCCCCCCTTCGGATCCACCTTTTATTAGGATTGCTCTGTTTTGGATATCTCAGCATTTATAAAACCAATTTTCATAACATAAACGTTGAATCATTCTTGGAATTACATGCTCTTTCATATTTCATAAGAGGATTCTCATTATCTCAACAAAAAATTAATGTTAGAAACCTGAAGTTAGGTCTCAACCAAAACTATATATACGATCCCTGTAACGTTACATTTCTAAAAGATTATCGGTTTATCAAAACCAAACTGGATTTACCTTAGTCGACAGAATTAATACATCCTATTTTTTTTTTTACATTACTGCATCAGCGTATTTATTTTTTCATGTTGACCAATGAAAGAAATTGAATAATGAATGAGTTAATGAAAGAATGAGTGGATTAATGAATGAATGAATGAATGATGGATTGAATGAATGAATGAATGAATGAATGAACAAATGAGTGAACGAACGAATGAATGAATGAATAAAATAATAAACGAATGAAAGATGGAACAAAGGATTGAATGAATTGATGGATGCACAAAACTTTGATCTAGATCAGCTCTACTCCAGCGTCAACAAGAGCAGCTATGGTCTGCGACTGCAACTATTCGGGGTGAATGTATCAAAGCGAAAATCTGTTGATATGGCATGAGAACACTTAATCAATAATCGTCAATTCTTGAGAGTTGCGACAGTCTTTGAGCGTTTTTTTTTTTTTCTCTCTCTCTCTTACTACTTTCAAAGTCATGGTTATAAGTGACGACGACAACATGATTATGGCGTGTGCTCTGCACGAACTAAATTTAACGGCGCGTTGGTTGAAGTGGGATAACCTTCAAAATTTGCTTCGGCAGTTGACAACGCCAAAAGTCGAACTCCGAACTCAAGGTTTGATTCTATTCATACTTCCCTACTACGAGAATTTTTTTTTTTTTTTGTTTAATGTTCAATATTTCATGAGAACTGAATAGGGTCGATCATGACAAGATATCCTTGAATTAATGCCTCGCGGCCAAACAAACTTATGAAACGCTGACGATCCAAACGTAATACTAACGAGACTTTCATACTCTGTCGACTCAAGGGCACTGTCTAATTGTGACTTCACAATCGATGGTTTTTGTTAGTGGTGATTTATCCAGCCTAGTCTTCATTACGCACGCTCGTCCCACACCCATTGTTCTTCAGGCTTCGCGGCCCAGAAAGATTTATGATTATGAAAGGTAACAATTATTTCCCGCTCAGCGGGAACTCAAAGCCCGCCCTCATCCGAGACGTGCGTCGATTTTTATGGAGCGATATGACAGTCGGTCGATAAGTTTGTGCAGCATCTCACGAGCCCCAGCGGGAGGCTAGCAGCAGGCCGCCCCGTCAGTGTGTCGAGTACGTGATTGTTCGATGCGCAAGATTGATTTTTCGTCCCGCCCCTTTATCACGTTTTTGAATTGATTGTATAAAGAAGAGAGATATTAAAAATAAAAATGACGAAAAGATAGAGAATAACTGATTATTCAGATCAAGAGATAACGACAAAGATTGTAAAGAGCTGAAAGGCCTCGAAAAAATAGGCAGATACGGAGGAAAAAAAAAGATAATGGAAATTACACAAAAGCGTTTAGTTATTGCCGATCAATACGTAATGGATGGAAATCAGAATTTCTGTGATCTTAAGAAAGTGACCTCGACACCTTTATTAAACAGGCTTTTGTAAGAACGATCCAAGAAGAAAGAAAGCAGAACAAAGTGACAAAATGGATGAAACAAAGAGAATAATATGTCAGCAAAGAGGAAATCCTTTAGGGGTATATTGATTTACGTGTTAAAGGAGAAATGGAATGCGCGTGAAGTTGAGAGAGAGAAGGGAATAGCATCGCGAAGACAAAGAAAAGTGAAGGAAGGAATGAAAGTGGGGGGAGGGGAGGGGAGGGGACTGTAGAGACAGATAGCTTGGACTAGGGTGCGAATTAAACACACGCCTCAGCTCTGGAGGTCAAGGACAGGAAGGAAATACGGAGCTTCCAAGTTGGGAGGCACGAATGCAGATTATTGGCGAGAAAATTACGACAGACTCAACGAGGCAGGGCCTAATTTCCTGACCGAAAGCCCCCGTCGCTTCGGAAGGCACGAAACGGGAAATTGGCATCAAACGAGGGGGGCGGGCCCGCCGAGAAACCCCGCCGTCTCCCGGACGATCGATAGCCGCCTCTTTCCCTGCATAGGTGTTGGAGAATGACTTACGTGGTGTCTTCCAGTCTCATGAAACACCGCTATCTGGACATAGATTTGAAAAAAAAAAAAAAAAAAAAAATCTTTGGGCGTCGTGGTAAGTCGGAGGGCGCCGCCTTGTGGCCGGATCACCAACAATGCTAAAATAAAAATGAGTCTAATTTCTGTCATTTGCTATTTTCCACGTTCAGTTCCATGTTGTATTGGTTCATTACATCTCTTCTAAATTTCCTCTCACATTTTCTCCTCATTTTCAATACTTTACAATAATTACACTTGATCCATACTTCAAAGTAATTTCATTTCATGTCATTTCAAACCATGAAAGTAAAAAGTACAATTTGAATAATACATACGAAATCAATGCAGCTCATTTTTTCTTACAATAAAAAAGAACATAGATTAAGGGAATGCAGTCAAAATAAGCAAACTGTAACTGAATTTTATCAAGGAAAAGTTGTCGGAAATGGAGGCAACAGCTGAAAAGCCTATTTCGAAAAATGGAGTCCCATATTACATCAGGAAAATTAATATAGTGAAACATGTTATAGTGAATTATAGTGAAACATGTTATAAATATTTATGGTAATGCATTATTATGTTTTCCGTAAACCATTCATGTCGGCTTACATGGTTAATGCAATTACGCATTCTTTAACTCTACGAACTATCTCTCTACATCGAGATACTCATTCGTTTGCAGGCTTGCTGTTTTGAACTCTTATTCGTGGAAATAACGTTTCTCTTGTCCCTAAAGCACACAGAGGGAATATGCATGCATTGCACAAAATATGCCACACAAGAGCGAAAGGGGAAAATGCAACAGGGATTCAAAATATACTTGGTATATATTTCACTTTGGCAGGCATAGTATCAACATGAGGTACGAATGTATACCCGTCTGATATGTCTCTGACGTTAATTTTAGATTTACCCTTTATTATGGGAAACAATGCAGAGGTATTCCATACAAATTAACTGATCGATAACATTTAAAGAAGGAAAATGGGCGAATAACTGTCTGGATGGGTGGAAAGAGAAAAACCTGAAAGAAATTTATTTTATTATTCGTTTCCACCCCGCATCACTCAGCTTTGATTTAGAGTAAGTTATCCTTAACTTAATCTCTTTGGGCCTAACAGCCCGTTTTTTCTTTTATGCTGTGATTGATGTATTTAAGTTTGATTAATTGTACGTATAGGATATCTGGAAATTAACGAAACCGTAATATCAATCTTAGCATTCGCTTACGTATCACAGTGTTTAAGTTGTGCGGTCGTGATATACCAACATACGTTTGCCAATACCTTTTAAAATTGAAAATTGCCGCAAATATTATGAACACATTCCTTCCTATAGAGATTGCACACTAGCCATGGACATTCATGGTTACTGACAAGTATATAGCACAACACGAATT